>CM068367.1:887171262-888371262 GCA_034769895.1 Magicicada septendecula
CCAGACTCTGAAACAATCAATTAAAACATTACTAAATGGCCTTTCATTATTCCATATCCTTAACTGATTTGGTTTCCCCTTAGCCGTACTGGTTTGCCTTTTTCCGAAGTACTGGCTTTTTATCTTAATTGTCTACATGAACAAACACTATTGTTTTAATATATATATTATGTTATACTATGCATCTTGTTCTCCTTTTCGTAATCGCCGCTAGAATGTTATCCTTCCTCTATTTCTAGCCTCACTAGTTGGTCGCCAATTTTATAACGTAGACGTCGTCCACCTCTCTTAAAGCTCCACGTTGTATGCAACAATTTTATAACGAGCCTCCCTTATCACCCGTGTTATTTTGCCACACGTTGGATGCGTCAGTTTTATAACGAGAAGTTTCTGTCGTATTCTGTAAAAGTGTAATGGTATTCTGAGTACTCTCAAAGTCTTACCAAGTCATCGTCGCTTTTAAACGTATCTCACGCAGGCTATGTCCATCGTGAACGCACGAATAACCAGTACCGATATCCTTACCTGACCTTATTTTATATATTTATTTCCCAAATGGCGCCAAATTGTTTTTTAGAAAACAATTAAAAAATTCAAATTAGTTTGTCTCCTGTCGGTTATGATGAATTCGAATTACCTCGCAAACTGGCGGGAACTCGAATTTCGCTTGTTTCTTCGACGTGTTGCCAACATAAATTTTTCTCAAAGACTTCTATTCTCTGCTAAGGAACACAACTATATAATACAATTTCAATAACAACAAAGGACAGTTAGTAACGATTCGTACTTATTTATTTGATTCAAAATTCACTAGTTTTTGATAACTGTTGTACAATAGATAGTATTATAATAAAGTTTAGCCTCGGCAACAAATTAATTTTCACTCAGCGGAGAGCAAAGGTGGCAGCACAGCAGTCGTGTGACGCCACAATGGCTGGTGTATTTATTTACACTAGTTAATTTGCCAATGAGTTCTTTGGGTTACGAAAAGATTTAAAACAAGATGTTAAATAAAGTACACCACCTTACATTTGTGGTACTTAAATACTAAAAAGGTTTACAGGAAATTCAACTCTGTTGTTTAAAAGTGTGTGTGTCAGTTTTGCGGATGAAGAGTAAATAAACTACAAAATTCAAAAAATATGTAAGATCACCTTACACTATTATTTAGAAAACGTATGAGGTAAAATAATAAAATAAACTACAACATTCAAAAAATATGTAAGATCACCTTACACGATTATTTAGAAAACGTATGAGGTAAAATAATAAAATAAACTACAAAATTAAAAAAATATGTAAGATCACCTTACGCTGTTATCTAGGAAATATATGAGATAAAATAAACAAACAAAATGATAATAAAGAAAAAATGTAAGATCAATTTACACTACCATTTAGGAAACATCTGAGATAAGTGATAAAATGACGAAATATATATGTAAGGTCAACTTCCACTACTATTTAGGAAACTTATGAGATAAAATAAACAAACCAAATGATCAAGAATGAAGTAAATAAAATAAATATTCTAAAAGGTATAATAAAAAATGAGATGAATCCAGGAGGAATTGAAAAGGAATAAAAATGTTAACTGTATCAATAAATATCAACGCTTCAAGTATTATCGAGTGATATCAACAGAGAGAGGTGAGAAATAAATATGACTCGAACTGAGCAATAATGAAATAAAAACATAAAAAATTCCCAACAAATATTATTAATATTATTATTATTATTAGTCACAAGATGACTGTATTGAAAAATCATTAATTAAGATTGACTGTTGAATAGGTCCAGCAATCATTTAACTGAGCAGGGATGATGTTCCCCTGACCTCAGAAAAAGTGTAGTTTTGAACAACGGAGTTAGGTTAGCTAATAGAGCCCATCCGAATCAATTTTAGCTACAAAATAGGGATAATTAGGGAAAATAAGATTTACAGGGAATAATTTATAATAAAAAATCAATTAGCCAGATCGTAGTGGGAGAAAATAATGAAGAAAAGATTCAGAATGAAAGGAAGTAAAAATACAGAGTTGAAAATGAAAATGAACAAGAAGCAGTAGAATTTAAGAAGGAAAAGATACAATACAATTGATAATTTCATTAAACTTAGAATCACGTTTTATAAAATGATCAATTTTGGTGGAAGGGCATTATATAACGTTGCAGAAATCATACCATATAGGGTATCCACAAGTATTAGATAAATAATAACAGGTAAAATAATTTAATGAATAATAATGAAAAATATAAAATGGAATTAAGAAAGAAAAAAGGAGAATTGTAAACAAGAATAATAAATAAATGAATAGACTAGACTGACAAACAAATGACTATGACCCAACCCCAGAGATTGGCCAGATAAAGACAATAAGATGAGAAAAGACAAATTAAGGATAAAAGGCACAAATGAGTAAAGCAAATATATTAACTAACCATGAATAAAGAAAGTATACTAACCATAAGAAATAAGTAAGACAGTTATTAGTAAATAAAGTATGTTGTTAAGAACCTTATTATAATAAGAAAGTAAGACACAAAATGTTGAAAGAATAATTATAAATGTGTGTTTAAAATATCATTGAAACAAGAGTGAGTGATAGGTAGGGAGTGATAACCATAAATAGTAAAAGTGATGTGATAAGTGAGGAATAATAATAACTAATCAAACAGGCAGGACTGTGGAAATTAATGAGTTCAGTCAGTGCAAATTTAAGTGTACTCAACCAAAAAGATTTAAAAACAATGTGGGAATAACAATAATAATAATTCCTGATTATGCTTTTCAATGAGTAAGGGGATTGCCAATTTTGGTATTAATTACAAATGATCACTATGTCTTCGTAAGACTGAATGTGGGTGCAAAGAGACATCAATAACAATAGATACGTTACTTATTCAGTCAGAAAGAATTAAATTAAATTGTGTTAAAGAAACTGAACTGAGGAAAATAAGAGTAATGTATGGTAAACAGTTTTGTTAATTTAAAGAAAATTAGTTTGTTTGTTTAGTGTTCATAGGAGTATAAACCAAGAAGGCATAACTTTAAGGTAATATGTTTGTATTTTTTATGTAAGTAATAATATAAAGAGATGAGGAGTATGTTAATTTCAAGTAATAACATACAATATAACAATTGTAATTAATAAGAAGGAATATGTTTGAACAATAGACAGACCATTAAATTATTTCTATGTTATGTTTTGTTAATAGATTTAAGTGTTAAATATGTGTGTGAGAAAGGGGAGTAGGAATAAACTAGCAATGATATAAATTTAACAAGCAACAGATTAATCACTATTATATAAATAGAAAAGAAAAAATATCAGATAAGAAATAATTTTGTAAAAGTATAATAACACTAATAGATGTTAAAACAGTTTCAAAGTAATTCAAAAGCCAATAAGTGCGAAATGAAAATAAGCAGAACATATGTATTTAATAAATAATGTTTAAATAGAGCAAAATAAGAAATTCTAAGATGTTACAGTTTAGGCCTATAAATGACATAGCTGTCTACCTTCAGAAAACCAATTATAAACAATTGAATATTGTATTTGAATAATAAGACCAAGTAAATTATGTAATTACCGTTAACTAACAATAATAATATGTCAGAATTGTAATAAACAGTATAAATAAGTGAAATATGTAATAACATAGTATGTATTAGCAATTGTGTCCAAAAACATTAATACATGACCTAGACCAGCCTTGTGAGATGTCAAATTGATCTTTGAAAAAAAATAGGGACATCTATGTTAATATTTCAAGCATTGGTAATATCACCAAGGAACAATAACCATTATAAAATACTGTATTTATTCATTTTGAACAGAAACCCAGGATTTATAACAATAGGTTCAAATGTATTTAACCAATCAGAGTAAAGGCGGTTGCCATAACAACAAAACCTTATTATAATTTTGACCGTTATGAAACGGGAGTTCCATTATTAACTATCCAGAGGTATAGACGCTATATTGATGCGGCCCTATTAAAGGCTAATAAAGAAGAAAATCAAATATAAATAAAAGTAAAATGAACACAAGAAGTCAACCATAGTTCCAGCAACTCAAGGAGGAACGATAAACGAAATTTTAAAATTAAAAATTAAAGAAAAATTGAATAAAAAGAACAGACGCCAGAAGGAGACGGCAACCATATCATTGAAAATAAACGAATATACTATCACCACTTTGAAGAAATCCTGACGTCCCATGACCAAAACAACATGGTTTTGTTAAGTATAAATTAAATTATCAATAATTACGAACTAAAACTGATCAACTTTTTTCACAATATATAACTCTCACTCTGAACTTTGAACACCAAATTCTTTCAAGGATTAATGAATCATATTTATTAACACTGTATGTAACTGTAAGATAACCTATGTCTGAAAATTGTTACAAGTTTAAGGTACAACACATTCGTGGCACCCAAAATGTAGTTGCCGATACGCTGTCCCGTATGTTCCAGCCGCCTAATAAAATATCCGAAAATAAGGAAAGTGGTGAAACATCGATAATCAATACGCTAATTACTGCATTCCCACTGGAATTTACTGAAATAGCTCAGTATCAACAACAAGACCCATATTTAAATAAAATAATAGAACAGTTAGATAAAGGAAATAGTTCAGAGAAATTTATATTGAGTAAGAGAGTATTATGTTACAAAGTAGCTAATAGAAAATCCTTAAGAATAATTGCCCCGAATATTATTAAACCAATGCTAATGGAATACTACCACTCATCCACCATTGGAGCACATATGGGAATAAATAAAACTATACATCGTATTCGAAAAGAATATCATTGGGAAAATATGAACAGCGAGATAGCTAAATTCATAAAACAGTGTAAGTTGTGTGCACTGAGCAAGCCAGCGAGAAACAGCCACATAGGTAAATTAATCTCGGAGACTCCCACAACACCCTTTTCTAAAATTTACTTAGACTTTTCTGGCCCATACCCACGTTCAAAATCAGGTAATACCATGCTACTCATTTGTGTGGACTCATTTACCAAATTCGTCTGGATGTATCCCATGCGACGAGCGTTAGCATCTACCACAGTGAAGATTTTGCAAGATAGATAATTTAAAGACTTCGGTATACCAGTACATCTAGTGTCAGATAACGGACCCCAGTTTAAGTCCAAAGAATTCAAGGACATGTGTTTCAGACTAGGGATAGACCACATTACCATTACAGAGTATCGTCCACAAGGTAATATAGCTGAAAGGTATTTGCAAAACCTAAAATCCGCTTTAATAGCCTACCATGCAAACGACCAAACATCTTGGGACCAGAACCTATCCTGGATACAATTTGCCTTCAACTCAGCATATCATGAAGGACATAAATTGACACCCTTTGATTTGTTGTATAAATATAAACCAAATCACCCATTATCCACCAAGTGGAAAATACATGAATTGTTACCCCGCGAAATCAGTGGTAAAAATATAAAAAAGATATGGGAAGAAGCCTGCGCTAACTTAAGAGTGAACTTGAGAAAATCGCGAAAATATCACGAGCGGGATAGTAAAGAAATAAAGTATCAAGTCGGAGACTTAGTGATGTACAAAACTCACCCGACGAGTAGTGCAGTTGATAAGACCACCTCCAAATTATCTTACCGATGGTGTGGCCCTTACAAAATTTACAGATACTTAACTCCCGTAACCGTAGCACTGTATGAACCCACTACGAATAATTATGTACGTAGAAGTCATGTTTCCCAGATAAAATATTATCATGGAAATAAACATGGTACTGAGCAAGAAAAGAAAGGAAGTAGAAAAGGATAGATGTATTAAGACGTATATTTTCTATATTGTAATTGAGTCATTACTTAATACCAAATCGTATAAATAGGAATGAGGCCTGATCAACCTTAGATCCTGTTCACCGAGAAAGAATAAGCAAAGTGAGAAGTCAGCTGACACAATGTATAAGTAACGTTACATTACAAGTACTTTTCCAGTACTTTAATAAAATGATCCGTCAACTACGATTCAACGAAACCCTTGAAAGAAAAAAGGAAACACAGTAATGATGTGAAACATACTCTGTGATGAGTAACTCCATGAAAAGAGTAGCAAAAAGCTAAACAGAAAAAACCGGTAATAGTCTTAAGTAGTAGAATTAAGATGAATTTTGAGTATTCTATATATTTTAAGAACTTTGATTTTTATGTATTTTAATTATTAGTTCATATGGTATTGTATCTCTTGTTAATAGTAAATAGTAAATTGAGAGTGATTCATGTACCTCACGAGGAAATTGCTTAAAGAGAGAAAGGAATTTCACACGGAAATTCGTAGGTAACTCCCAGTGCAATTCCAATCTATTTCCCCATTGAAAACACTTCGGTCCCTGACCCTGTGTCTTCTTTAAGTGGAGGAGTATGTGACGATTTAAGATGCCTAAATCCCACAAAAAAAAAATTAAAAATTATAATACTAAAATAATTTAATACTGTACTGATGCACCCTTTCTCCATGCCCCAAACCGGTAGTAACATGCCGATTTGCCAATGTATCAGTTAATAAAATTAGATTTAAGAAACCCAATAAATCCATAATGACCTCGCGTTAAATAAATGAATAATAAAAGTATAGAGTGATGTAATCAAATTGTAAGCTAATTAAAGGAAAATAATTAATAATAATAGAGCTACTTTTCGTGCTGAGAAACTACCCGCGCGTGGACAGCCCCATTACCCCTATAGTTAGTTAGTTAGTTCAGTTGAACCAGAGACTCCGCTGCTGATACAGCGTACAGAAAGTGATGTTGACAATATAAAACATGTAGACTAGGTAAAGCTTGTGTAATTGCCGAATGATGTAAATTATTGTAAATGACTTGAGTGTGCGACGATGACATCTCTATAATTAAATAACATCACCTAAATGTGATGTTAAACTTTTAAAATGTAACTGTTAACCATAAGCAGTATGTGCGGTACAACAATGTGAACACCAGTAAAAGTTACCACCAAGAAACAGTCCACAAGAATCTACAGGAGAGACAGACTACTCATCTTTAAAAAATGACACCAAACTTCACCAACACACGATAGACCGAAGATCTCCCAGACACCCTGCACAACAGACAGAAGCGCCGATTCGCTGAGGATATGTTACACACAGGTGACACGGAAGTTCTACTTCCGTGGTTCAGAACTTAAATTAAATATATGAAAGACACTTAAATAACAAAATAAGAGTAAAATAAAACACAAAAGACTGACCTAATTACTATAAAATTGTAATTTCATAATATGTAATAAGATGTGTTAAGTTTAATGAGTTTAAGGAGTATAACACTCTAAAGTTAAATAAGCCCATTCTTCAGATGGCACAAAATAAAGATTATTATTTGTAATATTATAAATAGGAACAAACAACTCGGATCCGAGGGCAGTACATGCTGTGTTCACCCATGACCTACACTAATTTCAATTGTACGAAATGAGCAAATATTTTTGTCTTTAGTATACACATTACTAATCTTCTTCTGTGATGTTAAATTGAAATTGCTTATTCTTTCTCGGTGAACAGGATCTAAGGTTGATCAGGCCTCATTCCTATTTATACGATTTGGTAATTAAGTAATGACTCAATTACAATATAGAAAATGTACGTCTTAATACATCTATCCTTTTCTACTTCCTTTCTTTTCTTGCTCAGTAGCATGTTTATTTCCATGATAATATTTTATCTGGGAAACATGACTTCTACGTACATAATTATTCGTAGTGGGTTCATACAGTGCTACGGTTACGGGAGTTAAGTATCTGTAAATTTTGTAAGGGCCACACCATCGGTAAGATAATTTGGAGGTGGTCTTATCAACTGCACTACTCGTCGGGTGAGTTTTGTACATCGCTAAGTCTCCGACTTGATACTTTATTTCTTTACTATCCCGCTCGTGATATTTTCGCGATTTTCTCAAGTTCACTCTTAAGTTAGCGCGAGCTTCTGTCCATATCTTTTTTATATTTTTACCACTGATTTCGCGGGGTAACAATTCATGTATTTTCCACTTGGTGGATAATGGGTGATTTGGTTTATATTTATACAACAAATCAAAGGGTGTCAATTTATGTCCTTCATGATATGCTGAGTTGAAGGCAAATTGTATCCAGGATAGGTTCTGGTCCCAAGATGTTTGGTCGTTTGCATGGTAGGCTATTAAAGCGGATTTTAGGTTTCGCAAATACCTTTCAGCTATATTACCTTGTGGACGATACTCTGTAACGGTAATGTGGTCTATCCCTAGTCTGAAACACATGTCCTTGAATTCTTTGGACTTAAATTGGGGTCCGTTATCTGACACTAGATGTACTGGTATACCGAAGTCTTTAAATTATCTATCTTGCAAAATCTTCACTGTGGTAGATGCTAACACTCGTCGCATGGGATACATCCAGACGAATTTGGTAAATGAGTCCACACAAATGAGTAGCATGGTATTACCTGATTTTGAACGTGGGTATGGGCCAGAAAAGTCTAAGTAAATTTTAGAAAAGGGTGTTGTGGGAGTCTCCGAGATTAATTTACCTATGTGGCTGTTTCTCGCTGGCTTGCTCAGTGCACACAACTTACACTGTTTTATGAATTTAGCTATCTCGCTGTTCATATTTTCCCAATGATATTCTTTTCGAATACGATGTATAGTTTTATTTATTCCCATATGTGCTCCAATGGTGGATGAGTGGTAGTATTCTATAAGCATTGGTTTAATAATATCCGGGGCAATTATTCTTAAGGATTTTCCATTAGCTACTTTGTAACATAATACTCTTTTACTCAATATAAATTTCTCTGAACTATTTCCTTTATCTAACTGTTCTATTATTTTATTTAAATACGAGTCTTGTTGTTGATACTGAGCTATTTCAGTAAATGCCAGTGGGAATGCAGTAATTAGCGTATTGATTATCGATGTTTCACCACTTTCCTTATTTTCAGATATTTTATTAGGCGGCTGGAACATACGGGACAGCGTATCGGCAACTACATTTTGGTTGCCACGAATGGAGTGTTGAAATGCCACTAATTGGGTGCAACAACGTTTTGGTGTTGTGGAGTCCATTCAAATTTCGCTCCTTTTTTTCTTAACGCGTTCAATGGTGCTGCTATATCAGCTAGGTGAGGGACATACTTGTGGAAGTAATTTATCATTCCAAAAAATTGGGCTATTCCTTTCGTATCCCGTGGTGGTAAATATTCTCTGATAGCACGGGTGCGTTCTGGGTCTATGCTTACCTTTCCGTCGGCCTTTACTATGTGACCTAAAAATGAAAATTGTTTAACAGCAAAATTTACTTTACTCGGGTTTACTGTTAATCCGGCTTTCTTTAATCGTGATAATACTTCACGTAAATGATGCAGATATTTATCCATAGATAAGGGTACTCTAGTAAATTGGTACAAATTGAATGGGGCGGCGAAGGCGGTTAGGCGTTTGGATTCTTCCGATAGCGGTATTTGATGAAATGCCTGATTGAGGTCCATTATGGTGAAAACTTAAGCTTTTGTAAAGTAATGGAAGGCACTGTGGATGTCGGGGAGTGGTATGGACTCGAATTCTATTCTCTTATTTAATTGTCTATAGTCCACAACTAATCTATGTTTATCGGTGCCTTTAGGTACTAAAAACGCAGGTGATGAATACGGTGAAGTGGAAGGTTCTATGACTTGTTCTAACAATTTATTGATATGATTTCTCATTATTTCCATTTTTGGTGGAGATAATTTGTATGGGTGCAGTCGTATTACTTTGTTGTCACTCAGGTTGATCTTGTACTCTATAAGATTCGTTAATCCTAACTTTGGGGGGAGGACGGTGGAAAATTCTTTTATTAGTTTCTGTATTTTCAGTTTATCTTTACTTTCTAAATGATCTATTGCAGACTCGTGGTGTTCTAGGTGCGTTGCAGAAGTTTCCATATCTCCACTGTTGTTTATTTCATAATCAAAATTATATTTTCGGGTACGGTCGAATCTAAAATAATACTGCTTATCGTACATGTCAAGAATTATACCTGTTTTACTGATAAAGTCTGCTCCTAATATTAAGTTTGGTCCTAATCCGTCATATACTAACACTGGAAAATACCACGTTAAATTTTTAATTTTTAGTTTAATCGTAACGCTGAGTTTTATGATTAAGTTTTGTTTGTTAGCAGTAGCGCATTTTATGTTCACCGGTTGACTACGTTTAACAAGATTGTGTTTAGCTAATGTATCTGCTAGCTGTTGGCTGATTAAGCTCCGTGTCGATCCAGAATCAATTAATCCTAGTTTGGTAGTAACGCCAAGGTCTACTTGTATGTATGGTAATTAACACATACTGGACTTGCATGTAGTAATTGAGTTGCATTTATTGATAAATCTCTCTATGTAGGGGTCTAATTTCTTTTTTCTTTTTTTTTTTTTATACTCCCGGGTTTTACGTATTTTCACGATGCTGCGGAAGACACAGGATTTCGGATTTCGGATCTCCCTGCCTTACATGTTTTTTGAATAAGAGGGTTTTTGGTAGTGCTGTTTCTGTTTACAGTATCTACTGATGTGTCCTAATTTCCCGCAATTATAACATCTTCTTTCTCTACTCACGGTATCACTCGTATTCTGTTGAGGTTTCAGTTGATGGTTCGATTTAGTTTGGTAGTGTGAAGTTTCAGGAATTCGAAATAGTCGCCTATCACGGTGTGTTCTTGTATCTGATACCAGAGGTTGTGTTTCATTTCTACGTTGTGTCTGGGGGAGTAACGCACGTCGGTTCTGATCCGAATACCATACGTTGGATGAGTGGATACAGCATTGTTCTAATTCTGCGAACGTGTTGGGTTTATTGATAAGTGCTAAGCGAGATCTCTCTTCCGGGGATAATCCTACCAAGATTGTTTCTACTAACTGATGTTCGCTCCAGTTTACTTGCAGTAATAAGGAAGCTTCCCTTATTTCAGAGATATAGTGGGCGAGTCTCTTGTGAGCTCCTTGTACTCGAAGTACGGTGTTTCGTTTCAGCTCTTCATAAATTCCCGTTGGAATAAAATGTCTTATTAGGGTTGTATGGAGTTCTTCTACTGGATGTTGTGAACTTAATGACAGCTGTACACGGTCCTTTAATGGTGGTCTACATTTGGGCAGAAGGACTTGTAATATTTCGTGATCGCTTAGTTGCTGTAAATCTTTTATTTGTAGCAGATATTTTATAAAAGCTAATAGTTTGGTGATACTCAATCCATCCGTGTATGGGATTTCTGATAAAATTTTTTCTACGGGGTGAGTTATCTTTCCGTAGAGGTTCGCACTAAAATTTACGTGAGATGTTATTCTAGGATGTCCCGATACTTGATTTGTCATCGCTGAGGGTGGTAACGCATAATTATTGATGAGATTGTGGTGGGCATTTGGAAGTGATGCTCCAGCTATCGGTAGGGTATTCACGTTGCTATTCAACAACTGATCATTACTCGGTTCTATCCTCGATACCGGGGGGGATTCGAAATTCACGATAGTGGGTCGCTGTTCTAGGGTAGGTGATTGAACTGCGGAGATATATAATTTAGTCAGAGCTTCTTCAATTTCCTCCATTTTAAATGAGTCAGACTTTCTACGTAATTCTCTTATTATTGTGGGTAATTGCTGTAATGCTTCGTCAGCAAATCTTTGCACATCAGGGGGAATTACAGTAATTCTGGGCCAGTTTAATAAATTATTTATCTGACGGGTTAAATGCTCTATTCTCTGGGTGGTACGTAAGATTATAGCGGGTGCCTTCTCATCGTGCAGAGATTGTGATATTGAGGTCAGTTCCCTATACTTCGCATAACATGTTTCTCTTTCGCTATCGAGATCTATTTCGCTTAATCGACTTAACTGTGCGGGTGTATCTTGCCTAGTTTCGCATAACGTTTTGCGTAGTTCCGCGACCGTTACGTTCACATAAGGTAGTCCGCGCAACAGTGCTTCATAGCATAATTCATCTTTTACCAATAAATCTGGATTGAATTGAGCCATGCTCTTAAGATGCTAACTCTTACACTACTTATTCTACTTATACTAAACACTCTATTTTCCTATCTTTAGGTTTAGTAAAATTTAAATACATGAGAGATATTTACAAATAGACGATACGAGAGAATCGAATCTCGCCTCAGAGAGAGAGAAGAATTTTCACACAGACGTAAAATATTTTAATCATATGTTTTTACTGGGTAAGGGGGTCATGCGCTTTGTATTAGACAATAGAGGTAGGCAGTGTATTGTTTAGCTCGAATTTGCAGCTGATAACAATGGGATTGTTTCCTACAGACTGTAACACGTTATTTTCCTGTCTGAGATTGTCGTCAAACCGACAGGTTGGGGAATGACTTTTTGTACAGGAAAGAACCTGGGGTTACAACATTTAAATAGCCTTACCTATATTATTTTGCGTTATAATGATTATAAAACTCTTTACCCTAATTTATGATTTTACTTACTTAAATACGAGTTCTTATTCTAATTTTAATTTAAATTATATTTATTTCTTATTATTAACCCTCAATTTTTTTTTTACTGGTTAATAGGGGTTAATATATGACCTTTTTTTTTATTTATATTTATTATCGTAGTTCCAAGTAGTCTTTATTATTTTACTTCACGCAAAGGGAGAGATTTTAAATTAACAGGGTAGTTAAACTACCAGAGTGAATAACTCTACAAGGTATTAAATGACAATAGCAGAAAAGCAAAAGCAAAACAGAGTAGAGCATTTTATTTTGCTATTAAGCAGAGTGGCGCATTTTATTACGTCGTAACGTTATAATATCGGGAACCTGGTTAATTGGATCAGGTCAATTAAACAGGCTGCCATAATATTAACAAACTCATAATTAACTGGAATATAAACAAACGCTAAATAGGATCCCGTGAATTCAGGAATTTAGACAGGGGTTTGTAGATTTATACACTCACCTGTTTGGACCATGACATCTCTTTATTACATACTGTTTTAACATCACAGAAGAAGATTAGTAATGTGTATTCTAAAGACAAAAATATTTGCTCATTTCGTACAATTGAAATTAGTGTAAGTCATGGGTGAACATAGCATGTACTGCCCTCGGATCCGAGTTGTTTGTTCCTATTTATAATATTACAAATAATAATCTTTATTTTGTGCCATCTGAAGAATGGGCTTATTTAACTTTAGAGTGTTATACTCCTTAAACTCATTAAACTTAACACATCTTATTACATATTATGAAATTACAATTTTATAGTAATTAGGTCAGTCTTTTGTGTTTTATTTTACTCTTATTTTGTTATTTAAGTGTCTTTCATATATTTAATTTAAGTTAAGTTCTGAACCACGGAAGTAGAACTTCCGTGTCACCTGTGTGTAACATATCCTCGGCGAATCGGCGCTTCTGTCTGTTGTGCAGGGTGTCTGGGAGATCTTCGGTCTATCGTGTGTTGGTGAAGTTTGGTGTCATTTTTTAAAGATGAGTAGTCTGTCTCTCCTGTAGATTCTTGTGGACTGTTTCTTGGTGGTAACTTTTACTGGTGTTCACATTGTTGTACCGCACATACTGCTTATGGTTAACAGTTACATTTTAAAAGTTTAACATCACATTTAGGTGATGTTATTTAATTATAGAGATGTCATCGTCGCACACTCAAGTCATTTACAATAATTTACATCATTCGGCAATTACACAAGCTTTACCTAGTCTACATGTTTTATATTGTCAACATCACTTTCTGTACGCTGTATCAGCAGTGGAGTCTCTGGTTCAACTGAACTTACTAACTAACTATAGGGGTAATGGGGCTGTCCGCGCGCGGGTAGTTTCTCAGCGCGAAAAGTAGTTCTCAATTATTATTAATTATTTTCCTTTAATTAGCTTACAATTTGATTACATCACTCTATACTTTTATTATTTACGAGGGCTATCCAGAAAGTAACAGACGTTTTGAAATAAAAAATTTACAAAATGAAAAAACAAAATTTTATTATTATATACATTTAAAAGGTACACTCTTAAGCTATTTTTCTACATAATCGCCATTCAAATTAAGGCACTTATCATACCGTGGCACAAGTTTTTCAATACCGTCTCTGTAGAAATCTGCCGCCTGCGATTTCAACCACTGGTTTACACCGGCATGCAGTTCGGCGTCAGTATCAAAGCGTTGTGTAGCGAGCCATGTCTTCATCGCTGGGAAGAGGTGATAGTCGCTCGGCGCCAAATCCGGGCTGTATGGTGGATGATCGAACACCTCCCATCCAAAACTATCGAAGAGCTCTCGGGTACGATTGGCCGTGTGTGGACGTGCGTTGTCGTGAAAAAACAAAACCTTCGCACTAAGTTTTCCCCGACGCTTGTTTTGTATCGCGCGCCTTAACTTTCTCAGTGTTTCACAATACCTCTCTGAGTTAATTGTTGTGCCACGTTCAAGAAAATCAACGAGAATCACTCCTTCAGAGTCCCAAAACACAGTAGCCATGATCTTTCTTGCTGACAGCGTTTGCAAACACTTCCTTGGTTTCTTGGGAGAATTTGTGTGTCCCCATTCCATCGACTGCCTTTTTGTTTCACTATTGACATGCTTCACCCAAGTCTCGTCCCCAGTTACGATACGATCGATAACTTTGTTACCATTTTTGTCGTAATCTTCGAGGAAAGTTAGTGCTGCAGCCAGTCTCTGTTTTTTGTGGTCTTCCGTTAGGATTTTCGGAATCCACCTAGCACAAAATTTGTGGTAACCAAGCTTTTCCGCCACAATTTCATGCACCAAACTCCGTGAAATTTGGGGAAATTGTTTCGAAAGTTCCGTAATCGTGAAACGACGATCTTCATGAATTTTGTCGTTGATTTTCATCACCAGTTCATCAGTCACATGGCTAGGTCTACCACTGCGGTCCTCATCGTGAACATTGGTACGGCCATTTTTAAAATCAATGCACCATTGCCTCACTCGGCTTTCACTCATTATTCCTTTTCCGTACACATCACAAAGTTGGCGATAAATTTCAATTGGTTTGTGATTTTTTGCCAACAAAAACCTAATCACAGAACGCACCTCACAAGTGGCGGGATTTTCTATTGCAGCGCACATTTTAACACGACACAGAGAGCAAAGTAAGAGGGGCACAGACCGCACGCTACCACAGCTGGTTGCGTACTGAGTGTAGGAACGTTCCGACACCAAGATGGCGGCTCTATCCCCGCCCACCGCCGCGGTCGGTCAAAACGTCTGTTACTTTCTGGATAGCCCTCGTATTTATTTAACGCGAGGTCATTATGGATTTATTGGGTTTCTTAAATCTAATTTTATTAACTGATACATTGGCAAATCGGCATGTTACTACCGGTTTGGGGCATGGAGAAAGGGTGCATCAGTACCTTATTAAATTATTTTAGTATTATAATTTTTAATTTTTTTTTGTGGGATTTAGGCATCTTAAATTGTCACAAAATCGATTCGGATGGGCTCTATAGGCTAACCTAACTCCGTCGTTCAAAACTACACTTTTTCTGAGGTCAGGGGAACATCATCCCTGCTCAGTTAAATGATTGCTGGACCTATTCAACAGTCAATCTTAATTAATGATTTTTCAATACAGTCATCTTGTGACTAATAATAATAATAATATTAATAATATTTGTTGGGAATTTTTGTATTTTTTTATTTCATTATTGCTCAGTTCGAGTCATATTTATTTCTCACCTCTCTCTGTTGATATCATTCGATAATACTTGAAGCGTTGATATTTATTGATACAGTTAACATTTTTATTCCTTTTCAATTCCTCCTGGATTCATCTCATTTTTTATTATACCTTTTAGAATATTGTTATGTTACTTTCGTTGAATACATGTAAGCGTTTTACTATCTTTATGCCTCACTATGGTAGGCGTCAACTTTGTAATGTAAATTTTAGTTTTAGTATTTTAATTAGGTTGCGTCAATTCCATAACGTAGAGTTTTACGGTGTTTAAATAATCAGTTCTTTAATATAAAGTTTGTATAATGTTGTTATGAGAGAAAGTGTTTGTTTTCGTATGCTAGCGCCTTCGAATTTTCCCGCACTTCTGGTTGACTCAGCGATAGCCGCTAACCGTATGTTGCCAGTTGTAGGTTAGTTTACTTTTCTGTTGTTGGTGAGGTTATATTCGCCCTGCGTACCTGCTCTCTCCCACTAATGCATGTGAACAAATTCTTATTCTATTTTCACGCATAAAATAACAACTCTGGAATCGGTAAGCATTGGTTTCTTTTATTATTTTTTCAGCTTATTTATCGAAACAACATAAATGGTTAGGTCTTGAATCGACCTTAACAGTTTAATAATCGATTCATCTTTGAACCTGCTCTTCAGTGGTTTACAAGTAAAGTTAATATAAAATATTTATCTCAGGGCTTGGGTTCTTTGGGCTAGTTATAAAGTCAGAAAATGCTTTAAAAAGGAGTACAACACATTACAATTACATATAAAATAATAAAACTGAATTATTAATGTTTACAAATATAAAATGTTAAGTTTTTTCACCGACAGCGGTAACGAACTCTATCAGCACTGGAAATAGAATAATAAACAAGATGGCCGCTTAGTCAGCTAACCAAAAGTCATGTAGTTGAATGTTTTTCTGTTTTAAATAAAATTGTTATTATCATTAACCACTGTATTAATGAGCAGTGGTCATTCCAATTATCCTTGTCGATTGTTTATATGATGTAGTGAAGTTGATCTGTGTGTGTTGTGGTAATGAAAATACTTCGGAGTAATATGTACGTTCCTGGCATACTGCAAGCAATCCCTTGCTAGCGTCTTTTTGTGGGTTTGGTGTAGAATTATGCTTCCATCGGTCAGTAATTAATTCTTTATAATTTTCTTGGAGTGCTTTTCTTACTTCTCTGGTTTATTTTAGAACATTAGTCGAGTATTACTTGATTGTTTTAATTTTTACACAAGCGTCAGCTATTAGACTCATCTCTTCAGTGTGGCGTATAACAATACAATAATTCCTTCGTCCCGTCTTTGTAACGGCTTTTTGACCAGTAAACTCGGGTTTTGATTGGTCAGTTTTCATGAACTTGTGGTCAAGCGGCGTATAGTACTAAAAATATATCCTTGCCTTTACAGTCAAAAAATACTCCCTTGTTAATTTTTGTTTAAACTAAAATTGGTTTACATATTTCTGTTCCTTTTTTAAAGGTCTACATTTTGGTATATAATTTTGTATAAGTTAACTTCATATTAGGTGTCCTTTCACCTTTACAAAATCTATAAATCTGGACTATAACACTGACCTTACATTCAGTATGATACAATACTTAAATTTTTATAAGATTAATCTCATATGATACACAATTACTCTAAGACTTGTCCATTATTAAATTCTGATCCTATTGTTATTATTGTATTATATTGGTTTGATAACTTAATCATCTCTGACATTATTTTATTTTACATTTCATGTTCGGCCTAGGCCCAAAATTTGACTTCATTCCCATTTTCTACTTTACATTAATTATTAAATTGTTTTCTGTTTTGAACCCCTTTGCCTGATTACATTTGTTTTAAAGATTACTACATTATTTTTTCTTTAACTTATTCTAACAGTGTTTATTAACTAATACAAAACCCTTAACATACTAATTAAAAATGTTGCCTTCATGGCCAACAATAACATAAATTATTTAATTGGTCATAATATCATTTTCGTTCTCATACTATTATGTTCTATTCATGGACTATTATTATATTGTTTATGGGCCTCTCTTTAAGTATGTTTTGGTATTATTATATTTTCTATTCTTGCCTACAGGCTTGATATTTTTCTTATATTCTTTTACACATGGTTTATCAATGCTAACAATTATTGGCATTGACTTAATTAACGAAAAACAAACATGGGATTAACAACTATAAAATCTTTCAATAAACAATGTTACAATACTACATTTGTCTGTTCATACTTTAACATTTAGTATGTTTGTCATTTCATATTACCTATAAGAGTTGGGCCTCTTATATTGAACTATTTTGGTTTTTTCACACTTCATAGAATTATAGGGATCATTAATCTTAACAGTCTTATCTGTGTGATTAATGATCAGCCTTGTTTTTTCACCTTTCACTTTTCACTTTTACACTTATTCACCTTTCGTAAGTTTTATCTTATTTTTTTTTTTACAATACATAGTTTATTATTTGTCACACTATTGTGTTGTACTTTTTATTTTAAATGGTTACATACTTGATTTCATTTTTTTTTTTTTTTTCTTTTCTTTTATAAAATTGCTAAACTGCTATAATTGTTTTTATTATTTAGACAAAGCTTTTCGTCATTACTGACATCTTCAGGTCTTAAACAACCTTTTATAAAATTGCTAAACTGCTATAATTGTTTTTATTATTTAGACAAAGCTTTTCGTCATTACTGACATCTTCAGGTCTTAAACAACCTTTTATAAAATTGCTAAACTGCTATAATTGTTTTTATTATTTAGACAAAGCTTTTCGTCATTACTGACATCTTCAGGTCTTAAACAACCTTTTCAATTTTGCTTTAATTTTTAAATACTTAAAAAATTCCCTTACATTTTTATATTTATCTGCTTGCAATTCGCATGTTTTATTCTTCGTATTGTTTAAATTAGCAGCCATCCTTACATTGATTTCATTTATTCTGACTTTTTTGTTATTATTCGGACTATTTTTGTTAATTGTTTTGGGACTCTCATTATGTCACATTACAATATTTATTTTATTTACTTCATTCTTGATCATTTGGTTTGTTTATTTTATCTCATAAGTTTCCTAAATAGTAGTGGAAGTTGACCTTACATATATATTTTGTCATTTTATCACTTATCTCAGATGTTTCCTAAATGGTAGTGTAAGTTGATCTTACATTTTTTTTCTTTATTATCATTTCGTTTGTTTATTTTATCTCATATATTTTCTAGATAATAGCGTAAGGTGATGTTACATATTTTTTGAATTTTGTAGTTTATTTTATTATTTTACCTCATACGTTTTCTAAATAATAGTGTAAGGTGATCTTACATATTTTTTGAATGTTGTAGTTTATTTACTCTTCATCCGCTATTCTTCTTTGATTCACTTTTATTTGTAAACTTATTTATTTGCTTTTTTATATCTTTTTTATTTAATTTGCTTTGGTCGTTTAGTCACCTTTGGTTTTTCATTCATTGATGGTTGTCATAATATTTCTTAATCGATGCTTGATTGTATACACTCTTCATTTTCTTAGTAATGGGGTGAGTAATCTCATATGTGTTGTTGCCCTTGTTTCTTCTTATAGTATAAGGTCCCACTTTTCGGCGTGTGGTATCTAGTTTACCCATGGTCCATGATTACATGAGTTACCCCCTGTTGTTCGGACTGCTATCGTTTTCAGAATGATTTCTGTTCTTGTCCACCTTCTCGCTACTATCTTGTATTTCAATTTTTCTGCTGTAAAATTTTCACTTGTTTCCAGGCCTACCTCAATCACTTCATCATTTTGTTTATACAACAAATAGGTCAATGGTATATCTATCATAGATGCTATCACTGATATTTGATTATGCATTTCTATTTCTGGTGTATTCAGTTTTCTGATAGAACTTCTTAATGTGTTACACACTGTTTTATTACGATTCCTTTCTATTTTTGGTATTTTCCATTTAGGTATTTCTTTTCTTAAGTTTCTTCTCACTGGTTGGTTGTTAACCCCCTCTAGAATTTCTTTTAGGGTTCTCCTACACTCCATAAAATTCATTATTTCAGTCTGGTCATTAATTGGTACATTAAACATCTCAAGTAGTCCATTCTTCATCATCTCCAATTCTTCTCGTGTTTTTATTAGTTTCTTTTTACATATTTTTCCTATATCTTTTGTTTTCTTAATCTTCTTAATTATTTGGTTCTTCTTTACTCCTCTACTGTTGGTTTCTATGTGCTTAATTTTCTCTTTGTTTTTGTTACTTTTATTTTCAGATAACAATACAATTTTGTCTTCTTTATTTCCTATTTTTTCATTAGTTCCTTCAGACGTGCTGTCTAGTGTTTCATTCAGTTTCTTGAAGCCATTATCTAATGTTTCATTAAGTTGATCTGCTTCGTAATTTGTTTCTTCCCATTTCTTATTCCTCTCCGTTTTTATCTGCTTGATTTCTTCACGATACCCTATTAGTATGTGTCTTCAAATCAAGTAAAGATAATAAATAAATATAAATAGATACTGCAGTATAATAAAAATGATCTCGTAAAAAGGTAGTTCGAGAGATAATTTGATGTTAAAATGAAAGGTAAATGTACTGAGATGGTGGAAGCAGTAGCGATGCCATTTTGTTAAATCGCTATGTAAAAGAAATGACTCCACATGGTCTATTTAAAGTTGATAATGGCAAAATCTGAATAAACCATCACTCTTATTGTTTAAATGCAGTTGATATTGTTATTTCAAAACCCGACTGTCTCTGCCCTTTCGTTTAACGAAGCCCTGGACCCGATTGGCAAGTTTAGTGTTGATGACGAAGCACGTGTTCATACCGGATGTATGGTGAGTACAATGCGAATTACGATTAAAATAAATAATAAATTAAAATCTAAATATATTAAAAGAGAGTATGTTAACAAATGTCGCCCAGAACTAGGGACTTATTATTTGTATTGTTTTTTTTGTTAACAAATGCCGCCCAAACTACGGACTTTATATAAAAGACTATTTTATATAAATGAACCAAAGTGCAGAGATGGTTGGTATTGAAATGATAAAACATAGCATGTAACATTACAATGATAGGTTATGTTATTGTTTAATTAAAAGAGAAAGCAACAATTAAAAGTAAAGAAAGTTTGACCAAATATTATATTAAAATGGCAAACAATAGTGAAATAAGTATTACTGAATTGCAAATTATGAGTGGAGGCGATCAATCAACACCAGTCATAAATAAAAGAACCGAAGAGAACGAGATTGTAAAAATAATGCAAACACTTTTTGAAATACAAAATAACAAATTTGATGAGAATTTAGCGATTTAAAAAGTGGCATCAATGAAATCAAGAAACAAAATTGTAATTTTGATGAGAGAATAAATGAGATAGAGATACGTTGTAACAACATTCAGAAACAGACAGTAGAAACAGTTAATGAGAAATTTGAGAGTAAAATAAATAATTTAGACAACAAAATCGACAAAATTAATGAGATAGTAGACAAGATAGAAATAATAAATAAACAGATAGAAATTAAAACTAATGTTTTACAAAATAAGTTAGAGAGATTTGAATCAAACGTAATAGACATAACCAAACATATTGAAACAATACACCAAACAGTATCAGAACATGAAAATAATACTAGTAATAAAATAAGCATGTTACAAAATGAGATTAAAGAAATAGATGACAATTCTAAGAGTAAAGTAATAGACAATTTGAACATAAATAAGGGAGAGAATTGTAATAATAAAAATAAAAGTATGATGTTAGAAAATGATTATGTAAACGTTGGTAGTGATAATGAGAGTTTAATGGGAACAGAATATGATAATGATGAAATGTTAATGTATAGTAATAAATCAGAGAGAAACTGGAGGGAGAGTATAATTGTAAAAGAGTTGCAGGGGGTAGATTTTTCCCTTAATGATGTAGGTGGGGGTGAAGTACATGTACTGAGGAAGGACGAGAGTGCCTTCAATGTATATTTGGGAGACATATGGTCTACAAATAAAGTTGTCCCTAGGTTTTTTAGTGCACTTCACAGGTGGTGCAGTAGTTGTGAATTAGTATCCCCTGCAAATATTGAGAGAGAGAGAGTGTAGAGAGGTGTTGTGAGAAATATTGTGAGAGAAAGAAAGAAATAGAGATTTTTAAGATGAGTAGAACTTATGAAGAATTTATGGAAAGGTAGAGATGATTGATAATTGCAGTAAATACTTACCTTGGGTGGAAGCTGATATAGCAGTAGGAGAAGATGATAATGAAAATAATGACTTTATAACGTACCTAGTGGTGACTAATTATACTGGAGGTGACAGGACAATAATCAATCGTGACAAGTTGTATGATGAATTGATAGGGAATAACCCTATTAATTATGATGATTTTATAAAATATAAGAATTTAAATGTGTATTATATTAATGATGTTAATATAATGTATTTAATAAAAAATAAATTGTACAGACCGAAGATAAGATTATTGTTTGACGATGGAGGATAGATATTTTATTGTGTTAATGAACATTTAATTATGTGGACAGTGCTTTTGAAATGGACTGTTTCATGAACGGATTTATGGTAAATGATTAAATGATAATTTTGGATTGTATATTTTTTTTTGTGTATTAATGTCAATGTAGTTGTGTACTTTTGATGTTGTGTATTTTATGTATTTTTTATGTAAACCATGTACTGTAGAATTTTAAATAATTGAAGAAAGTTTGATAATGATTGTAAATAATTATGAGATTCAGATTCTAATGGATAATAAATGATTAAACATGTAATATATTTGGATATTGAGATGTATTGTTATTGGTAGGTGAGGGATGAATTTTCTAATGATTATATTAAAGTGAAATGTTGTAAAAGAGTTTGGGGAATAATGATCAATAAGGCATATGAATTAGTTAAGCAGAGTTAATGGGAGTTAGAGAGAATAAGAGGTGAAATATAGATAATATACAAAGAGGGGTTAGATATTTTAGGGACACAGTAGTAGTGATTATATGTAGAGAGGTGAGTAATGTGAATGGTAAATATATGTTTGTTGATGATGATATTTTGTAGTAAGGGTAGTGGTGTAAGGAGTGATCAGCGTGCGGCGTGGCAAGAGACCAGCGTGCGGCATTGTGGCAGGCGGAGCAATTTGGGTTAGAGTGTTTGCCGATATTTGGTGGAGGGCAAATGGTTAGGAATGTGTATGGCCAGGTAGGGAACACACATCCTAGTACAAAGACGAGCGGTGCCAGAGGTAAGTGGAGTTAGTGAAGGTGTTTATAATTGAGAGAGATTGGTGTCATAATAGGTAAATATGGTTGTTAGAAGGAAGGAAAAAGGGTAGTAAGGTTAGATAGATAAATGCCAAAATAAGATATAGATAATAGTAGATAACGGTGTCACCCAAACTAGATAAGTATTGATGAAAGGGTTAGAAAAGGAAAACTCATGATAGGAAGGTGATGTAACTGAAAGGTAAATGATAAATTTGAAATTTTTTGTATAGAATCTAATGATATAAGAAATGGTAACTAATTAAAAGCTGAATAGAGAGTTGACAATGATAATGTTATAAAGTTTGATACAAGATATGTAAATGTAAATTGTTTAATGTAAAGGTAACAATGTTAATGTTTGATGTACAATGTTTTATTATGTTTTTATTATGTTGATGGCAATAGTGTGTGTGGCTGGGTGGTTATTACAGGGGTAGCAACGGTAACATGTATTAAGTAAAGAAATAATGTCAATAATGGTGTTGGTTATAAAAAATATGATGATGACTCTGTTGCAAAGAAAATGAGTATCATTAAAACTAAGTAAAGAAAATTTGAAGTGTTTGCCATAGTAGGTATATTTTTTGCTTTTATATAAAATGATTGGTAGTTGTTGCTTTGGAAAAAAATAAAAAATTTGTTTTGTGTGTTATGTTTAGGATAAGAATATATTTTCTTGTGGTGCAGGAAGTAAGTTAATATTGACAGGAGTCAGAAAATTTTAATAAATGCAGGAATGTTGAAAAGTGGAAACGGATCTTCTATCCTAAATCTTGTCTATTTTGTTATTAGAAAATTTTAAGTTAAACAAACCAATGCCTCTAAACACAAACCAATGCATCTAAGGGGAGACACATCAGTTGTGGATATGGGAATAGACGAGGCCACTATTTTAAAGTTAATATTCATGTTTCAGAGTTTGATAGTGTTGTGACGGCGGTCCTGAGCTGACCGGTGTGTCGGAGCAGGAGCGTTAAGTGCCTAATGGCCTTATGGTGTTGGGATCTTGTCAGAGAAGTCCAGTAAGGTCAGATGGTACGATCATCATCATTGGACCAAGGGTAAGTGATTAAAATTTTTATGTAAACACTACAGGGGGTTGTGGCAACATATCTGGGCTGATCCCTTTAGGAAGTGTGAATGGGTCAATGAAAGTTTTTATGCTTCGGCATAAAACCTTTCTTTGAGGGGGTTTTGTAACAGGACAAAAAGCCTGATTTCAGATTTATGGTACAAGGGGTATTAAATTATTGTATTTAATGTATTTTACACACATGTTGTAACAATAAAAAAAAGAGCCGAAATATATAAAATAAATAAAACCACTACCAGGACTTACCTGTACGCAATCCTATCCACTTACCTGTTATTCGAATTTTACCAGAAGACCAAGGTCGCCACGATTATTTTTTATATAGGATAAAATATCGAAAACCTTTACACTCCACCTTAAATAAAACGGACAATTTAGCAATCTGACCCCACCCAATTAAGAATTCAGAAAGATTCCGGAACGTTTAGACGAATTTTTTCAACACAGAAATAAGACAGTGGTAATGACGAATAACTTAGACTAACACATTTTGGTTGTGAGATAAAAACTTTTACTTACATGACTGGAATTCCTTACTACAAGCACAACACAATAGATATTACAACACCTTTCGAATCCGTTACATATAGCTTACCATTTTATAATTAAATATAAATGAAAATAACATCAAAATAACAGCCCAGCTTCGCTCTCACACTCACTCATACAATTGAATATATTCCCCCTTATTTGTGTTTTACGAAGTCTGTTTCTTTATCCGCGGTAACCCGATTACCGCCGCCGACCGAACACGTGTTTTCGATTTCAGTTACATTGTTCGTTATTCCTTTAAATCTGCCACTGTCACTGCCCGGCAACTGTTTATAACTTAGTTCAATTCTTCGGGTCCCGGTCGGTCTTCTTGGATTAACTACATTTGGCGAAAACTTGACCAACCGGGCCCGACACACAAAATATATAGGCGTCTGTTACTGAATGCGGCTCTAGCTGACTGTATGGCGTCTCTACTTAAAGTCGACCGTCACTGAGAACGTAACAGGTACTTGTTGCTTCGTTGTCGCGGGAAATGAGCAGTCACGGCCATCAGGTTTTAGTCGCCGTATACTGTTGATTTGCTGAGGCATATTCAGTTTATGCATGGATTATAGCTGGTATATGTGTGTGTCCAGAGCTTAATATTGGACTTGGCTCTGGTGATGTCGCCAACCGTAGGCGGAGTTTAATGCGACTTCCGGTATTGAGTTGATGGTTGCAACAAACGTTTTTCTACATCGCCATGTTTGCCTCCACTTTGATGATTTTTCACGGCGTCATTGCCGAGCCCCGCCCGGCTGAGTTGCATACGGGCGTCGAAACACATGTACAGAGTTCTGCGAATTGTTAGGGTGGTAAATTCTTCACCGCATTCCTCGACACTGATTGCGTTTCGCTTTGTTTCCAACTGTTTCTCAACACTGGTCTGTTATACGGACAAATACGTTGCACAATAATGCAGCTTTACAATATTTTATAAGGCTCCCGACCGAAAACGAAATGAATAAAAATACATATATGCCCCAAACGGTTAAAATAAAAACACCCAAAAATTGACCCGCTACAATACCCCCTCGATGAGAATTCTGCTGTCCACGACAGAAGAAATCTCATCGATAACCCCGAAGAGGATCGGTGAGGAACTGGGGCCAACAACCCCCTGGTTCTTAATCTGCATGGGTACACGACCCCCCTGGCTCAGCGACCATGGACTCATCTGAACGAGATCACTGGACTTCTCCGTCAGAGATCCCAACACCGAGAAATCGAACAGACTCGCACCACAGCGCACCTCGCCTTTTAACATGCTACCCCCAAAAATCCTCAATCCCTGGCCAAAATTATTCCAGCTCCTCCGCCGATATGGTTCCCCTTTTTGCAAGCTGGGCTGCCTTTAGCAAATACTGGGCTCACACACACTAACCTTATATGTTGCCATAACACACTAAAAATAAAAAATTTCTTTTAAAATTTATTAAAAATTTAAAAAATTCAAAATATTATTTTATCAAAAAATTCTCTTCCTGGTTTTTCTAAATTTTTGTTTCAAATGACTTAACCTAAACATTCCTATTAATACAAACACATCTTTACTCTAATATGAGAACCACTTATAGTCTACCAATACAATACAATACAATACAATAAAATAAACATGGTTAATGCACATATAATAAAAGAATCATTATCTAAAATTTTGCATTCGCTGGCAGGCGAAAAATCAAGTTTTTTTTTTTCAAAAAAAAAATTTAAAATTTTCAAAATTTTAAAATTCAAACAAAAATTTAAATTTATTCATTAAAAAATTTTTATTAAATTTATTTATTAAATAACATTTATTAAAATTATTCAAATATTGGTTTGACTTAATTAAACAAACAAATTAAAATTGGCTTCCTACTATACAAGGTTAGTCTGTGTATGACCTCATCAGCTGATCGTAACTAGGTCAAGTCCAAAACCCTTGACCTACATATGTTATGTATGCTTTCTGAAAATACACTGAACATCTGTAATATCCTACTTTGAAATACAAACATACTAACAAAATATCTTTAAAATGAACAAAATATTATTACAATAATCAAATTGACATTTAAATTATTTAAAATAAACAATTCTTGACTTTACATCATTTTCAAATTTTATCAAAATTCTGTCACTGGTTGAAAAAAATAAACAATTGTATATTCTTTATCATGAATCTCTCTTTTTGCTTAACAATCTTACTCTTCATTTAACAATCTCGCTATACTTTACTGTGGGTGATGTAAATTCTCACTTTTCTGTATTAGATTTCTATACATATATGAACTTTCTCCCTCTGACTCTAACATCAATCACTTCAACTCCTATGACACCCATCTCTACCAAAATATCTACCCCAATGCACTCTAAACCCCAACTTACCATTAAACACAAATCGCTACCTTCTCCCATTATAAAATACTCTCTAACCCTTTGTATATAGGATACGTGTTTCCCCGCCCCCAAAAAACTCAGTTCCCTTATTTGGCCCCTGGATTCTACCTAAGGCGGCCCCTCGTCACTAAAATCTATTCCAATTCCCGTCCCAACCCTTGTTGCGGACTCCTACATTACACTACCCCCTAATACAAAATTGCCATCCCCAAAAATTCTCAATCTCATTACCTCACTACAAATACAACAAAATAACCTCATTAATTATAAAAACAACAATATATCCTTCAGAACTCTACAATTATTCTCCGTTACTACTGTGTCAACATCAATATTTCACAACATTTGGTTACATCACATTAACTCAAGAACAACATTACATCATATTCATCTCTATCATTTCACATTCAACTTTTAATTCAAATTTGGACAGGTCTACGTGTCCCATAAAACATTTATCACCCATGAATTATCTTTTATTAATTTGCATAAATTGTTATTTTATTTCTCATATTCTTTTCATTCTTACTTCAAAATATCTGTAGTACATTAAACATTAATTACTTGTAACATTTACTAACCAATATACCAGTGACATGGTATTGCTGATCAGCTGATATCCTAACATAATAAAAACACATCTCAAAATTGAATAAATTATATGAAAGATACATATTTATTTATCATCACTCCTCACCTTCTGGTTTCCCCTTTTCTCTGATTCTGATGCTTATGTTAACCTGCGAGACGATTTAATTATTGGCTTAGGACAAAACATACACACATCATGAAATTAACTATTTTTACAATACCTATATCTAACATACAACAAGTAAACACTACATTTAAAAGCGCATAATGAACACCTTATTTTTAAATATCTAAGCAGCTAGTTACCTGAACAGAGCACAAGCAGTTTTATTTGAATTAAACTTTGAATAAGCAAAACTTTTATGTCATAAACTTTAAATTCGTGACTCCTTTGCGTCACCTCCCAGCCACACACACTATTTCAGATTATGATGGACTGTGTCGCCCATTCGCTTCCACAGAGACTGTATATTTTGGAGCAGGGTTTTCCTCTCCGTGTCTCTGCTTCCGCTATTAAGTTTTAAAGTAGTGAACATCAGCATGTTCTTGTTATATACTCATGCACCCTTAAAACGGTTCTGCCACCGGTCTTGCTACCCCCAAGCGGGCAGAGTGGCAGCCGCTGTTCCATAATTCCGGAGAGATTTCCTCTAATGTCACCCCCCATTGAATTTCAAATATATACCAATTTCAAGTCAGCTATGGTCAAGGGACTTGATATGACCATAGCTGGCCGCTAGCCAAAACCACGGTTAGTGCTGGTAAGACAGTAACCGCCCGAAAAGTCGAGGAAATCTAAACTTTTATTTCACTGCCTGTTTCATCAATACTCTTATGTGCGACACGTTATTTAGTATTGTGTGTAAAATTTTTTATTTACACGGATAAGGTGTGCCGCACATTTATCGCCATTTTGGCCTCCGATGGAGGTAACACTCACTGCTACCCCCAACCCATTTCGCTATCTAAGAGAGCACAGGCCACCCCCTTAATAGCCACTTAATAGCTAATTACAATTGAAAATTAATTAAATTTTTGTATACATTATCATATAATATTTACATCAATAATCGTCTAACCCATTCATAACCTTTTACCGTTTAACTTTCTTGAAATTTTCAAAATTTATTATTAATAATCATTATATATCATTTTTCATTTATTAAAAAATTTTTTAATTATTATTTTTATTAAACACAATGATTGCATTAAAATCTCACTATTGCATTAACACCTCAATCACACCTGTAAACAGCTTTTATTATACATGATTATAAAATTTTTCTACTTACAATTCCTTTAACATGCTATACACACAAAACATAATCACCATCATCTCTGAAACATTTTACACAAAATTAGTTTAAATCCAACAACTCATCATTCATTACCAAATTTCCAAATCTCGTAACATAAACTGAATTTACAAAAAAAAATTTAATTATACAACATTTACCTAATCAATTAAAATATTTAAAATATATCAAATTGTTTTAATTAAATTAATTATTAACAATCTAGAATTCATTACCATCCAAACAATTATAATTCTCTGATTACTTGTTTTCAAAATTAATTCGGTTATTTGTTTAAATTGCCAAAATATTAGTCTTATTGTTATAACAATTAATTACTTACATACACTGTTCACTTAACCACAACACATACCATTGGCTTTACTACATATTTATTTACAAATTTACTTCAGTATTTATTCAGTCATCATATCTCAATATTCAAATCAGCAAAGTCAAATAGCTTAAAACAAAATATTTAACTGTCTTTTACTGTTTTCTATTTTAGCCACCATCGTCAAAAATATACCTCACATATTTATATACTAAATGATTTTCATCTACATCCAATTTATTATTATTATTTTTATCATAAACCATTACCTCTATGTCATTCATTTTCCCTTTTATTATTTCATAAGACTTGTCACTATTATTTGTTTTTATCCCGCCTACGTGAATATTTGTTGTTACACCCGTTATTTTCTCATCATATTCCTCCACTACAAGTACACTAACTCTTCCTACAAGTACATATTTATCATCAATATAATCATTGTCTACTACTACACAAGGTATGTCTAAATTATTTATCATAATTCTCTTAATCTTCATCTTCTCTATCAGCTCTGCATAACCTCTATTTACCTTGAACCACTCTAACTCTTTCTCTCTCTCATAATCACTTTCATCACAATACCTGTCACAACACCACTGACCTACTTCACTCCATGCAAAGGGCACAACAAACTTACTATACCACTTCCTGGCTTTTCCAGGTTTACAAAATATTAGGGGACTGCTGGAAGACGCCTTGTCTTCCACATAATTAACGGAGGAAACTCTGTCCTCAAAATTCACTACTAGCGTAGTCCTTACTCCACTTACATCACGGGGAAAATTTGCCCTTTGCCACCCTAACCTTTCATCACACTCTCTCTCAATTTCATCAACACTAATTACTACTCCGTTACTAACACCAACTAACTTTCTACTCTCATTATCACCACCACTGACCCCATTATGATTATAGTTATCACTATTATTTCCACTTACCTTGTCAATTAACACCTTGTTTGCACTTGAACTAACCTCTTTCTGATTATCATTTGTATTCACCTCCCCTACCTCGTTTTTTATCTTCACAGCACTTAAACTAGCACTATTTTCTGTAAACATATCATCAAACCGTTTATTTATCAATTCCCCCCTTTCTTCTACTAGTTTCTTAATTATTCGCAACATATCCATTACACTCATCTTACAATCAGATTCACTCATATTATCATTATTTACCTCATTATCTGCCACCTGATCGTCTTTATTTTTGTTAACTTGGTCTGTCTCTCTACCTTTATTTATCACCACCACACTATCATCATTATCACTAGGCCTATTCTCTGCCTTATTTTCTACCCCTATTACTTCAGCTATCTTACCTTCATTGTTGGTCCTCTCACTATGTTTATTGATTTCTGCAAATATTCCTTCCTCTTGTTCTTCCATTCGTGTTAACCTATCGTCTAAATTACCCCATTCCTCGTTTGTCATCTCACCCACAACACCTCGAAATTCATTCTCCCACTCATCCCAAACAAACTCACTATCGTTACTTTGTATTATAGACATTTTTAAAGTTCGTTTGTATCACTTTTATATATGAAACTACTATCTTTCTATACTTAAACACCTACCACATTGTGAATCACAATAACATAAACCTAACCTACTTAATTATGTACGATTAAATTTTTATACATTCGTCATTACCACATCCTATTTTCTGTGTATTAAAATAGGTCTATCTCGTATAAAATTATAATTAAACGAAAATCCTGGCAGCGAGAGCCATTTGTAACAATAAAAATGATAGGTCTAAATATATAAAATAAATAAAACCACTACCAGGACTTACCTGTACGCAATCCTATCCACTTACCTGTTATTCGAATTTTACCAGAAGACCAAGGTCGCCACGATTATTTTTTATATAGGATAAAATATCGAAAACCTTTACACTCCACCTTAAATAAAACGGACAATTTAGCAATCTGACCCCACCCAATTAAGAATTCAGAAAGATTCCGGAACGTTTAGACGAATTTTTTCAACACAGAAATAAGACAGTGGTAATGACGAAATAACTTAGACTAACACATTTTGGTTGTGAGATAAAAACTTTTACTTACATGACTGGAATTCCTTACTACAAGCACAACACAATAGATATTACAACACCTTTTGAATCCGTTACATATAGCTTACCATTTTATAATTAAATATAAATGAAAATAACATCAAAATAACAGCCCAGCTTCGCTCTCACACTCACTCATACAATTGAATATATTCCCCCTTATTTGTGTTTTACGAAGTCTGTTTCTTTATCCGCGGTAACCCGATTACCGCCGCCGACCGAACACGTGTTTTCGATTTCAGTTACATTGTTCGTTATTCCTTTAAATCTGCCACTGTCACTGCCCGGCAACTGTTTATAACTTAGTTCAATTCTTCGGGTCCCGGTCGGTCTTCTTGGATTAACTACATTTGGCGAAAACTTGACCAACCGGGCCCGACACACAAAATATATAGGCGTCTGTTACTGAATGCAGCTCTAGCTGACTGTATGGCGTCTCTACTTAAAGTCGACCGTCACTGAGAACGTAACAGGTACTTGTTGCTTCGTTGTCGCGGGAAATGAGCAGTCACGGCCATCAGGTTTTAGTCGCCGTATACTGTTGATTTGCTGAGGCATATTCAGTTTATGCATGGATTATAGCTGGTATATGTGTGTGTCCAGAGCTTAATATTGGACTTGGCTCTGGTGATGTCGCCAACCGTAGGCGGAGTTTAATGCGACTTCCGGTATTGAGTTGATGGTTGCAACAAACGTTTTTCTACATCGCCATGTTTGCCTCCACTTTGATGATTTTTCACGGCGTCATTGCCGAGCCCCGCCCGGCTGAGTTGCATACGGGCGTCGAAACACATGTACAGAGTTCTGCGAATTGTTAGGGTGGTAAATTCTTCACCGCATTCCTCGACACTGATTGCGTTTCGCTTTGTTTCCAACTGTTTCTCAACACTGGTCTGTTATACGGACAAATACGTTGCACAATAATGCAGCTTTACAATATTTTATAAGGCTCCCGACCGAAAACGAAATGAATAAAAATACATATATGCCCCAAACGGTTAAAATAAAAACACCCAAAAATTGACCCGCTACAATGTGTATGGGTAGGACAAATTTTCCTTTGTTTAACAAAAACGACGCAGTTACATCTGTGCGGGGCGATTCCATGGCCAAGGGTGTACGTGCGAGAGAACACACATTCGAGGGTGGCAGGAGTCAACACAAACGCTTAATATTATTTCCATTGGTCAACAATGCGTGGCGTCATTAAAAATATAATAATGACATAACCACAATGACGTGAAACAGGGCGTTAGCCGTTTGAAACAAAAGACAATGACGTCAATGCACACACACATACGTAAAAATGTGCATTGCATCCACCCGTCTTCATACAGCAGTAAGAGCGTTAACACTTTCATTAGTGTGCTGGCAAGCTAACGCCAGCAGAAGTGTGTTAAACTTATAAAAAAATGTACCGTATTTTCTCGCATAATTAACGCACTTTTTTCACGAAAAATACCGGCGAAAATTTCGGGTGCGTAAATTATTCAAGGATTTCAGATATACCCAAATTTCATTTGAAATTTATTGACATTTAAAAGATACATTAAATATATTATACACAAAATCAGTTCAACTCATTGAAGTTATCGTCATTTGGCGTAAAATTACGGTTGAGTTTTCTTCTGAACAATCAAATAGAGTACATTAGGCAAGTTGGACACAGTTTCAAGTACGGACACCGGAAAATATTCTTCCCGTCACGAGCTGATAGTACGACCTGAAGCAAAATACCGTAAATATGAATTAACGAAAGTACTAACGACGTAAGTAATAATGACATACCTGCTAAAAAGAAAGAAAAATAATCTTACCTTTTATAGGCTACCGAGTTGGTCGTCGCCACTGGAACTGCAGGAAGAATTGGTGCTGCTATCACTGCTCACATCTCTCCATAAGAAGTCATCTTCAGTCCCGTCTAACGCATTCGAGATTCCCGTCTTTTTGAAGCTCTTTTCAATCACCTTCGAAGAAATCATGTCCCAAGCGCGCAATATCCACTCACAAAGGAGTTCCACAGATGGTTTCCGAATTTTGCCTGTTGGAGTAAGTTCGTGCACATTTTCCGCCATCCAGCACTGATAGAGTTTTCGCACATTGTACTTGAATGGTTTATTTATCGAAATGTCCAAGGGTTGAAGTACTGATGTCAGTCCACCAGGAATCACAGCCAAATCGGTTTTCGTGGTTTCCAATAATTTTTTAGTGTTTTCCGTCAGATGGCCACGAAAACTGTCCAACACGAGAAGAGCCGGGCACCGAAGGAGAGACCCCGCTCTATTTCCCCAAACCATTCGTATCCAGTCTTCTACGAGTGACGTGTCCATCCACCCTTTTTCTTGGACACGAATGTGGATCCCACGTGCAAATTTTACTTTCGGCATTGTTTTTCGCTTCAGGACAACGTACGGTGCAAGCTTTCTGCCATCAGCTGTTACAGCAAGCATTACCGTACACCGTTGTTTTTCACTTCCAGTAGTGCGCACAATAACACTCGATGTTCCTTTCGTATCGATTGTTCGACTTTGTGGCATATCGAAACTGATGGGCGTCTGATCTGCGTTTCCTATCTGGGAAAGCAAATATTTCTTCGCTTTCCGTTTCCTAATCACGAAGCGATGAAAAACAATGACTTTTCGGTCGAAATCATTCGGCATTCTTTGACATAAGGATGTTCTTCTTCGAAGAGAGAGTCCATTTCTCTTCATAAATTTAATCACCCAGCCTCGGCTAACCTTAAAATTCGCGACACTGATCCCATGTGCTGCAGCTATTTCTTGTCCTTTAAAATACAGCATTTCGTAAGAAACCGCATATCCATCATTGCGTAACGAAATCACATATTTCAGAAGATACTCCTCTACTTGCGGAAACTTGCCACTTTTTGGACCGCAAAATGCTTTACGAGACTTGTTGGTCTCTTGAAGGGCAATTTTCTGTTTTCGCCAGTACCGCACGTTACACTCGGACACAGAATATTTGCGGCCTGCTGCCCTATTCCCGTGTGTTTAGGCGTAAGCGATCACCGCAAGTTTATATGACGCAGTATTACTCGAATACTTGCTCATTGTGGATTAATGAACGACTTTGAGATCACAAAACATCCGTGTACCCGAAACACTCGTAAAATGAGTTAATCTACCAGACTGGAATAGATCGTCACTAATCACGTCTTCGCTGATTCACTCACCGGACTGAAATACCGCAGTGAGTAATAACAGGAAGTTGCACGAGGGTTTGAAATGCGAGGTTGCACAATAGGAAAGCTACTACTTGACATCTTTATTTCGAAACGCACCCGGAACTGCGTGATGAAATCATCGAGAAAGTGGGTGCGTCAAATACGCAAATATTTCTTTTTTCCCACTTTGAACCCCCCAGAAATGGGATGCGTAAATTATGCGGGGGCGTTAATTATGCGAGAAAATACGGTAATTCAACTATATAATTATCAAGTGAACAGTTTTCAAAATGGAATAAATTAAACTCAGTGCACAAAAAACAGACAGACAGTAAGTTAGGCCGACCATCTGCCAACAAGCATGGGAATCGCCTGAGGAGCAACAATCACCCCATCAGTACTGGGAAGTTCAAAATTCAAAATTTATAACGATTAATATTGAGCTCAATTTACTTTAAATAATCAAACATGTACCGATAAGCAATGTATGTCATGTAAACGTGAGTGTGTGAATGTGAAAGGATGCCAGTATCTGAATCTTACTTATAGGTGTTGGTTTGCGTTTGTTTCTTCAAATCAAGTAAAGATAATAAATAAATATAAATAGATACTGCAGTATAATAAAAATGATCTCGTATAAAGGTAGTTCGAGAGATAATTTGATGTTAAAATGAAAGGTAAATGTACTGAGATGGTGGAAGCAGTAGCGACGCCATTTTGTTAAATCGCTATGTAAAAGAAATGACTCCACATGGTCTATTTAAAGTTGATAATGGCAAATCTGAATAAACCACCACTCTTATTGTTTAAATGCAGTTGATATTGTTATTTCAAAACCCGACTGTCTCTGCCCTTTCGTTTAACGAAGCCCTGGACCCGATTGGTAAGTTTAGTGTTCATGACGAAGCACGTGTTTATACCGGATGTATGGTGAGTACAATGCGAATTACGATTAAAATAAATAATAAATTAAAATCTAAATATGTTAAAAGAGAGTATGTTAACAAATGTCGCCCAGAACTAGGGACTTATTATTTGTATTGTTTTGTTTGTTAACAACACAATTACTCTAAGACTTGTCCATTATTAAATTCTGATCCTATTGTTATTATTGTATTATATTGGTTTGATAACTTAATCATCTCTGACATTATTTTATTTTACATTTCATGTTCGGCCTAGGCCCAAAATTTGACTTCATTCCCATTTTCTACTTTACATTAATTATTAAATTGTTTTCTGTTTTGAACCCCTTTGCCTGATTACATTTGTTTTAAAGATTACTACATTATTTTTTCTTTAACTTATTCTAACAATGATATTAACTAATACAAAACCCTTAACATACTAATTAAAAATGTTGCCTTCATGGCCAAGATTAGATTCATTCATTTACTAACAATAACATAAATTATTTAATTGGTCATAATACCATTTTCATTCTCATACTATTAGGTTCTATTCATGGACCATTATTATATTGTTTATGGGCTTCTCTTTAAGTATGTTTTGGTATTATTATATTTTCTATTCTTGCCTACAGGCTTGATATTTTTCTTATATTCTTTTACACATGGTTTATCAATGCTAACAATTATTGGCATTGACTTAATTAAAGAAAAACAAACATGGGATTAACAACTATAAAATCTTTCTATAAACAATGTTACAATACTACATTTGTCTGTTCATACTTTAACATTTAGTATGTTTGTCATTTCATATTACCTATAAGAGTTGGGCCTCTTATATTGAACTATTTTGTTTTTTTCACACTTCATAGAATTATAGGGATCATTAATCTTAACAGTCTTATCTGTGTGATTAATGATCACCCTTGTTTTTTCACCTTTCACTTTTCACTTTTACACTTATTCACCTTTCGTAAGTTTTATCTTATTTTTTTTTTTTTACAATACATAGTTTATTATTTGTCACACTATTGTGTTGTACTTTTTATTTTAAATGGTTACATACTTGATTTCATTTATTCTGACTTTTTTGTTATTATTCGGACTATTTTTGTTAATTGTTTTGGGACTCTCATTATGTCACATTACATAATTGCTTATGTAACCCCAAGACATGGTTATTTTTTTGAAACCGAGGTTTAGGGAAAAATAAGCTGTTACTTTTATTCATGGTATTTTTTCTATGGTTTTCTATGGATTGGGTTGTGATGAATTTTTTAAGTTGGTTGTTATCTCATAATTTACACATAACTTCTTTTCTTCTGTGGCGAATCTACGAAATATATTATTTTTCTTCATCTTCTTCATATAGGCTATTTAGTTACCGACTGATTATTCCTTTTCTCTGGGGTCTCTTTTCTTTCTGTTCCTATGAATTCCTTAATTGGGGTTATCAATCCCTCCCTAACTTGAAATGGCACGTTGAATGCATATCGGCTGTGAGTGGTACTATTCTGACCTACTCCTCACCCGACCATTCAGCCCGTGCATGGTACAGTGCTCATTGGCCCCTGCCCATCATAATAATTCTTGAGTGGTGCCGTAGCTTTCTACACTCTTACAAAAATGGTAACTCTTGCGTTACTTTAAATACCCTTGGAATCATGTTGTCTTCTTACTTCTTCTCATTATTATAAATTGTATCCTAGCAGTTCCCCTTACTTTCATATAAGTTACTTTCAGTTTTGGTAAAAATCCTTTGTATACTTCTTCTTTTCCATTTAATGTCATTTCGTTGTTAATTGATTCATTAGCCACTATGTTATTCATCTTCTGTTTCAATATCCCTTTTTGGCAGTTACAAATATAGTTATTATTATTCCATTTATTCACAAACATCAATTTTTTTCCTTGAAGTTCATCACTTCATTTAATTTGTTTTAAGTACTTCTTGTTTCATTATTATCACCTCATTACTGTTATTAACTCCCCTTCTCTTCTTAACGGATTCAAAATAAATTCTCCAAAGTATTCTGTAAGATGTCCTTACTTAATTTAGAATTTGGTTGGTTATTTGTTCATGTTTTTTGAAATCTTCATTGGTCATTACTTTTATTATCATTTTTCCTTCTTTTTGTTTGTTTGTTGCTGTTGTCGGTTCTCAGAAAATCAGTCCCTTGTCTCTATAGTGTATGATATTTAGTTTTTATCCATGGTCCATCATCTCCTCTGCACTTGTCGTTCGGACTCTTCTGGTGTGCAGAACTATTTCCTTCCTTGTGATATAGGTCTCTGCTACCTCATACACCAATTCTTCTAATACCATGTGTTCTTTAGTATCAGTTTCTACCTCAATCACTTTAGCATTTTGGTTATTGCTCAACGAAGTTACTCGTACCTCCATCATTGCTCTTCTCACTGATATCTTATCATATATTTCCGGTGTATTCATTTTACTTATAGACTTTTTTAATTTGTTACTCACTGTTTTGTTGTAAGTCCTTTTTAAAGTTTCTTTTAAGTTCCTTCTTTGATCTTTAAGACTCATTATTTCATTCTGGTCGGTCATTCATAGATTAAGCTCATTAATTAGTCCTTGCTTCATCATCTCCACTTCTTCTCTTGTTTTTACTAGTTTCTTTTTATATATTTTTCCTATATCTTTTGTTTTCTTAATCTTCTTAATTATTTGGTCCTTCTTTACTTCTCTACTGTTGGTTTCTATGTGTTTAATTTTCTCTTTGTTTTTGTTATTTCTGTTTTCGGAAAACAATACACTTGAGTCTTCTTTATTCTCTATTCCCTTCCTACTATCTTCTTCAATTTCCGGATTCAATTGTTCCATATTGTTATTGTTTATTATTTCTTCTACTTTCGTTTTACTTCTATCATTTATTGACAGCTTTGTTGTTCCAAGTTTTCATCCTTGTGTACTTCCATCCTCTGGCTAAGTGTCTTTCTGACGTCTTCAATCTTCTCATTTATAAGTTCCCATAATTCTCTCTTAATACTTTCATTGGTGCTGTCTATCTTTTCATTGACCTTCTCAATTTTATTTTCCAAATTCTCGTTCACTTGTCTACTATCTTCCTTGATTTGTCCAAAATTTTCCCGAGTACTCTCATTTGTACTGTATATTTTCTCATTTATCTGTTTCAAGTTCTCCTCATTTCGGTCAAACTTTTCATTTATTTGTCTTAATAAATTCTCATTGGTTTGTTTATTATCTTCTTTAATACTATCGAATTTTTCATTCGTCAGTTTATTATTTTCCTCCATTTGTTTCATTAAATTTGCACTCATTTGTTCCATGAATTTCAGTAAATTTACATCTCCTCTGGCCTCTTCTTTATCACCCGCCTGTTGTTCCATTTCGGTGTCCAGTACTGTTTTTGTCTCTTGTTCTTCTTGTCTGCCTTCTTCCGTTTCTTGGTCCTTTGCTAACCTTTTCGATACTCCTCTTGTATGCATCTCTAGACTTATAATGGCCGCCTGCTAAAATTAGGTTGACTGTATTGTTTAATAGTGGTATTACAGTCCGTAATTTTTCCTAATTCAGCCCCATGTTGGGCGCCCCTTTGTTATGTTACTTTTGTTGAATACATGTAAGCGTTTTACTATCTTTATGCCTCACTATGGTAGGCGTCAACTTTGTAATGTAAATTTTAGTTTTATTATTTTAATTTGGTTGCGTCAATTCCATAACGTAGAGTTTTACGGTGTTTAAATAATCAATTCTTTAATATAAAGTTTGTATAATGTTGTTATGAGAGAAAGTGTTTGTTTTCGTGTGCTTACGCCTTCGAATTTTCCCGCACTTCTGGTTGACTCAGCGATAGCCGCTAACCGTATGTTGCCAGTTGTAGGTTAGTTTACTTTTCTGTTGTTGGCGAGGTTATACTCGCCCTGCGTACCTGCTCTCTCCCACTAATGCCTGTGAACAAATTCTTATTCTATTTTCACGCATAAAATAACAACTCTGGAATCGGTAAGCATTGGTTTCTTTTATTATTTTTTCAGCTTATTTATCGAAACAACATAAATGGTTAGGTCTTGAATCGACCTTAACAGTTTAATAATCGATTCATCTTCGAATCTGCTCTTCAATGATTTACAAGTAAAGTTAATATAAAATATTTATCTCAGGGCTTGGGTTCTTTGGGCTAGTTATAAAGTCAGAAAATGCTTTAAAAAGGAGTACAACACATTACAATTACATATAAAATAATAAAACTGAATTATTAATGTTTACAAATATAAAATGTTAAGTTTTTTCACCGACAGCGGTAACGAACTCTATCAGCACTGGAAATAGAATAATAAACAAGATGGCCGCTTAGTCGGCTAACCAAAAGTCATGTAGTTGAATGTTTTTCTGTTTTAAATAAAATTGTTATTATCATTAACCACTGTATTAATGAGCAATAGTCATTCCAATTATCCTTGTCGATTGTTTATATGATGTAGTGAAGTTGATCTGTGTGTGTTGTGGTAATGAAAATACTTCGGAGTAATATGTACGTTCCTGGCGTACTGCAAGCAATCCCTCGCTAGCGTCTTTTTGTGGGTTTGGTGTAGAATTATGCTTCCATCGGTCAGTAATTAATTCTTTATAATTTTCTTGGAGTGCTTTTCTTACTTCTCTGGTTTATTTTAGAACATTAGTCGAGTATTACTTGATTGTTTTAATTTTTACACAAGCGTCAGCTATTAGACTCATCTCTTCAGTGTGGCGTATAACAATACAATAATTCCTTCGTCCCGTCTTTGTAACGCCTTTTTGACCAGTAAACTCGGGTTTTGATTGGTCAGTTTTCATGGACTTGAGGTCAAGCGGCGTATAGTACTAAAAATATATCCTTGCCTTTACAGTCAAAAAATACTCCCTTGTTAATTTTTGTTTAAACTAAAATTGGTTTACATATTTCTGTTCCTTTTTTAAAGGTCTACATTTTGGTATATAATTTTGTATAAGTTAACTTCATATTAGGTGTCCTTTCACCTTTACAAAATCTATAAATCTGGACTATAACACTGACCTTACATTCAGTATGATACAATACTTAAATTTTTATAAGATTAATCTCATATGATACACAATTACTCTAAGACTTGTCCATTATTAAATTCTGATCCTATTGTTATTATTGTATTATATTGGTTTGACAACTTAATCATCTCTGACATTATTTTATTTTACATTTCATGTTCGGCCTAGGCCCAAAATTTGACTTCATTCCCATTTTCTACTTTACATTAATTATTAAATTGTTTTCTGTTTTGAACCCCTTTGCCTGATTACATTTGTTTTAAAGATTACTACATTATTTTTTCTTTAACTTATTCTAACAATGTTTATTAACTAATACAAAACCCTTAACATACTAATTAAAAATGTTGCCTTCATGGACAAGATTAGATTCATTCATTTACTAACAATAACATAAATTATTTAATTGGTCATAATACCATTTTCATTCTCATACTATTAGGTTCTATTCATGGACTATTATTATATTGTTTATGGGCTTATCTTTAAGTATGTTTTGGTATTATTATATTTTCTATTCTTGCCTACAGGCTTGATATTTTTCTTATATTCTTTTACACATGGTTTATCAATGCTAACAATTATTGGCATTGACTTAATTAAAGAAAAACAAACATGGGATTAACAACTATAAAATCTTTCAATAAACAATGTTACAATACTACATTTGTCTGTTCATACTTTAACATTTAGTATGTTTGTCATTTCATATTACCTATAAGAGTTGGGCCTCTTATATTGAACTATTTTGGTTTTTTCACACTTCATAGAATTATAGGGATCATTAATCTTAACAGTCTTATCTGTGTGATTAATGATCACCCTTGTTTTTTCACCTTTCACTTTTCACTTTTACACTTATTCACCTTTCGTAAGTTTTATCTTTTTTTTTTTACAATACATAGTTTATTATTTGTCACACTATTGTGTTGTACTTTTTATTTTAAATGGTTACATACTTGATTTCATTTATTCTGACTTTTTTGTTATTATTCGGACTATTTTTGTTAATTGTTTTGGGACTCTCATTATGTCACATTACAATATTTATTTTATTTACTTCATTCTTGATCATTTGGTTTGTTTATTTTATCTCATAAGTTTCCTAAATAGTAGTGGAAGTTGACCTTACATATATATTTTGTCATTTTATCACTTATCTCAGATGTTTCCTAAATGGTAGTGTAAGTTGATCTTACATTTTTTTCTTTATTATCATTTCGTTTGTTTATTTTATCTCATATATTTTCTAGATAATAGCGTAAGGTGATGTTACATATTTTTTGAATTTGTAGTTTATTTTATTATTTTACCTCATACGTTTTCTAAATAATAGTGTAAGGTGATCTTACATATTTTTTGAATGTTGTAGTTTATTTACTCTTCATCCGCTATTCTTCTTTGATTCACTTTTATTTGTAAACTTATTTATTTGCTTTTTTATATCTTTTTTATTTAATTTGCTTTGGTCGTTTAGTCACCTTTGGTTTTTCATTCATTGATGGTTGTCATAATATTTCTTAATCGATGCTTGATTGTATACACTCTTCATTTTCTTAGTAATGGGGTGAGTAATCTCATATGTGTTGTTGCCCTTGTCTCTTGTTATAGTATAAGGTCCCACTTTTCGGCGTGTGGTATCTAGTTTACCTATGGTCCATGATTACATGAGTTACCCCCGTTGTTCGGACTGCTATCGTTTTCAGAATGATTTCTGTTCTTGTCCACCTTCTCGCTACTATCTTGTATTTCAATTTTTCTGCTGTATAATTTTCACTTGTTCCCAGGCCTACCTCAATCACTTCATCATTTTGTTTATACAACAAATAGGTCAATGGTATATCTATCATAGATGCTATCACTGATATTTGATTATTCATTTCTATTTCTGGTGTATTCAATTTTCTGATAGAACTTCTTAATGTGTTACACACTGTTTTATTATGAGTCCTTTCTATTTTTGGTATTTTCCATTTAGGTATTTCTTTTCTTAAGTTTCTTCTTACTGGTTGGTTGTTAACCCCCTCTAGAATTTCTTTTAGGGTTCTCCTACACTCCATAAAATTCATTATTTCAGTCTGGTCATTAATTGGTACATTAAACATCTCAAGTAGTCCATTCTTCATCATCTCCAATTCTTCTCGTGTTTTTATTAGTTTCTTTTTACATATTTTTCCTATATCTTTTGTTTTCTTAATCTTCTTAATTATTTGGTTCTTCTTTACTCCTCTACTGTTGGTTTCTATGTGCTTAATTTTCTCTTTGTTTTTGTTACTTTTATTTTCAGATAACAATACACTTTTGTCTTCTTTATTTCCTATTTTTTCATTAGTTCCTTCAGACGTGCTGTCTAGTGTTTCATTCAGTTTCTTGAAGCCATTATCTAATGTTTCATTAAGTTGATCTGCTTCGTAATTTGTTTCTTCCCATTTCTTATTCCTCTCCGTTTTTATCTGCTTGATTTCTTCACGATACCCTATTAGTATGTGTCTTCAAATCAAGTAAAGATAATAAATAAATATAAATAGATACTGCAGTATAATAAAAATGATCTCGTAAAAAGGTAGTTCGAGAGATAATTTGATGTTAAAATGAAAGGTAAATGTACTGAGATGGTGGAAGCAGTAGCGACGCCATTTTGTTAAATCGCTATGTAAAAGAAATGACTCCACATGGTCTATTTAAAGTTGATAATGGCAAAATCTGAATAAACCACCACTCTTATTGTTTAAATGCAGTTGATATTGTTATTTCAAAACCCGACTGTCTCTGCCCTTTCGTTTAACGAAGCCCTGGACCCGATTGGCAAGTTTAGTGTTGATGACGAAGCACGTATTCATACCGGATGTATGGTGAGTACAAGGCGAATTACGATTAAAATAAATAATAAATTAAAATCTAAATATATTAAAAGAGAGTATGTTAACAAATGTCGCCCAGAACTAGGGACTTATTATTTGTATTGTTTTTTTTGTTAACAAATGCCGCCCGAACTACAGACTTTATATAAAAGACTATTTTATATAAATGAACCAAAGTGCAGAGACGGTTGGTACTGAAATGATAAAACATAGCATGTAACATTACAATGATAGGTTATGTTATTGTTTAATTAAAAGAGAAAGCAACAATTAAAAGTAAAGAAAGTTTGACCATATATTATATTAAAATGGCAAACAATAGTGAAATAAGTATTACTGAATCGCAAATTATGAGCGTAGGCGATCAATCAACACCAGTCATAAATAAAAGAACCGAAGAGAACGAGATTGTAAAAATAATGCAAACACTTTTTGAAATACAAAATAACAAATTTGATGAGAATTTAGCGATTTAAAAAGTGGCATCAATGAAATCAAGAAACAAAATTGTAATTTTGATGAGAGAATAAATGAGATAGAGATAGATTGTAACAACATTCAGAAACACACAGTAGAAACAGTTAATGAGAAATTTGAGAGTAAAATAAATAATTTAGACAACAAAATCGACAAAATTAATGAGATAGTAGACAAGACAATACAAAACCAGATAAAATCACAAAATAGAGAAATAGAGAATAAATGTTAACCAGAGTTAATGAGCAGATAGAAAGTAGAAGTAAATGTGAAGTAAATAAACAGATAGAAATTAAAACTAATGTTTTACAAAATAAGTTAGAGAGATTTGAATCAAACGTAATAGACATAACCAAACATATTGAAACAATAGACCAAACAGTATCAGAACATGAAAATAATACTAGTAATAAAATAAGCATGTTACAAAATAAGATTAAAGAAATAGATGACAATTCTAAGAGTAAAGTAATAGACAATTTGAACATAAATAAGGAAGAGAATTGTAATAATAAAAATAAACGTATGATGTTAGAAAATGATTATGTAAACATTGGTAGTGATAATGAGAGTTTAATGGGAATAGAATATGTTAATGATGAAATGTTATTGTATAGTAATAAATCAGAGAGAAACTGGAGGGAAAGTATAATTGTAAAAGAGTTGCAGGGGGTAGATTTTTCCCTTAATGATGTAGTTGGGGGTGAAGTACATGTACTGAGGAAGGACGAGAGTGCCTTCAATGTATATTTGGGAGACATATGGTCTACAAATAAAGTTGTCCCTAGGTTTTTTAGTGCACTTCACAGGTGGTGCAGTAGTTGTGAATTAGTATCCCCTGCAAATATTGAGAGAGAGAGAGTGTAGAGAGGTGTTGTGAGAAATATTGTGAGAGAAAGAAAGAAATAGAGATTTTTAAGATGAGTAGAACTTATGAAGAATTTATGGAAAGGTTAGGAGTAGAGATGATTGATAATTGCAGTAAATACTTACCTTGGGTGGAAGCTGATATAGCAGTAGGAGAAGATGATAATGAAAATAATGACTTTATAACGTACCTAGTGGTGACTAATTATACTGGAGGTGACAGGACAATAATCAATCGTGACAAGTTGTATGATGAATTGATAGGGAATAACCCTATTAATTATGATGGTTTTATAAAATATAAGAATTTAAATGTGTATTATATTAATGATGTTAATTAATGTATTTAATAAAAAATAAATTGTACAGACCGAAGATAAGATTATTGTTTGACGATGGAGGATAGATATTTTATTGTGTTAATGAACATTTAATTATGTGGACAGTGCTTTTGAAATGGACTGTTTCATGAACGGATTTATGGTAAATGATTAAATGATAATTTTGGATTGTATATATTTTTGTGTATTAATGTCAATGTAGTTGTGTACTTTTGATGTTGTGTATTTTATGTATTTTTTATGTAAACCATGTAGTGTAGAATTTTAAATAATTGAAGGAAGTTTGATAATGATTGTAAATAATTATGAGATTCAGATTCTAATGGATAATAAATGATTAAACATGTAATATATTTGGATATTGAGATGTATTGTTATTAGTAGGTGAGGGATGAATTTTCTAATGATTATATTAAAGTGAAATGTTGTAAAAGAGTTTGGGGAATAATGATCAATAAGGCATATGAATTAGTTAAGCAGAGTTAATGGGAGTTAGAGAGAATAAGAGGTGAAATACAGATAATATACAAAGAGGGGTTAGATATTTTAGGGACACAGTAGTAGTGATTATATGTAGAGAGGTGAGTAATGTGAATGGTAAATATATTTGTTGATGATGATATTTTGTAGTAAGGGTAGTGGTGTAAGGAGTGATCAGCGTGTGGCGTGGCAAGAGACAAGCGTGCGGCATTGTGGCAGGCGGAGCAATTTGGGTTAGAGTGTTTGCCGATATTTGGTGGAGGGCAAATGGTTAGGAATGTGTATGGCCAGGTAGGGAACACACATCCTAGTACAAAGACGAGCGGTGCCAGAGGTAAGTGGAGTTAGTGAAGGTGTTTATAATTGAGAGAGATTGGTGTCATAATAGGTAAATATGGTTGTTAGAAGGAAGGAAAAAGGGTAGTAAGGTTAGATAGATAAATGCCAAAATAAGATATAGATAATAGTAGATAACGGTGTCACCCAAACTAGATAAGTATTGATGAAAGGGTTAGGAAAGGAAAACTCATGATAGGAAGGTGATGTAACTGAAAGGTAAATGATAAATTTGAAATTTTTTGTATAGAATCTAATGATATAAGAAATGGTAACTAATTAAAAGCTGAATAGAGAGTTGACAATGATAATGTTATAAAGTTTGATACAAGATATGTAAATGTAAATTGTTTAATGTAAAGGTAACAATGTTAATGTTTGATGTACAATGTTTTATTATGTCAATTGAAATTTATAAAGCTTTAAAAGATAGTAACACCAAAAATAGTTTATTAAATGACCAGATAAATTTTGCGTCAAATTACCTGTTCAACACTGCAATCAGTTTGTCTTAATCTTTGACCAGTCGCGTGACGATCGCGGTTGTGGATGAACGCATGCGGGAGCTCCGGCCGTGGTTAGTAAAACTTATTACATGCGATTTGTAACTTATTTTATTTTATTTTTGACTTGACCAGTATCGTGGTCGCGATTTTAATGTTTTAGTTTATTAATTAAGTGTATCTGAGGATGGGACTTAGTCCCGAAACGCGTCATCATTGACGAAACTTTGTATCGCTAAAGTGGATATTAAGGTAATTATATATTTTATTATGTTTTTATTATGTTGATGGCAATAGCGTGTGTGGCTGGGAAGTATTACAGGGGTAGCAACGGTAACAAGTATTAAGTAAAGAAATAATGTCGATAATGGTGTTGGTTATAAAAAATATGATGATGACTCGGTTGCAAAGAAAATGAGTATCATTAAAACTAAGTAAAGAAAATTTGAAGTGTTTGCCATAGTAGGTATATTTTTGCTTTTATATAAAATGATTGGTAGTTGTTGCTTTGGAAAAAAATAAAAAATTTGTTTTGTGTGTTAAGTTTAGGATAAGAATATATTTATTTGTGGTTCAGGAAGTAAGTTAATATTGACAGGAGTCAGAACATTTTAATAAATGCAGGACTGTTGAAAAGTGGAAACGGATCTTCTATCCTAAATCTTGTCTATTTTGTTATTAGAAAATTTTAAGTTAAACAAACCAATGCCTCTAAACACAAACCAATGCATCTAAGGGGAGACACATCAGTTGTGGATATGGGAATAGACGAGGCCACTATTTTAAAGTTTATATTCATGTTTCAGAGTTTGATGGTGTTGTGACGGCGGTCCTGAGCTGACCGGTGTGTCGGAGCAGGAGCGTTAAGTGCCTAATGGCCTTATGGTGTTGGGATCTCGTCAGAGAAGTCCAGTAAGGTCAGATGGTACGATCATCATCATTGGACCAAGTGTAAGTGATTAAAATTTTTATGTAAACACTACAGGGGGTTGTGGCGACATATCTGGGTTGATCCCTTTAGGAAGTGTGAATGGGTCAATGAAAGTTTTTATGCTTCGGCATAAAACCTTTCATTGAGGGGGTTTTGTAACAGGACAAAAAGCCTGATTTCAGATTTATGGTACAAGGGGTATTAAATTATTGTATTTAATGTATTTTACACACATGTGTATGGGTAGGACAAATTTTCCTTTGTTTAACAAAAACGACGCAGTTACATCTGTGCGGGGCGATTCCAAGGCCAAGGGTGTACGTGCGAGAGAACACACATTCGAGGGTGGCAGGAGTCAACACAAACGCTTAATATTATTTCCATTGGTCAACAATGTGTGGCGTCATTAAAAATATAATAATGACGTAACCACAATGACGTGAAACAGGGCGTTAGCCGTTTGAAACAAAAGACAATGATGTCGATGCACACACACATATGTAAAAATGTGCATTGCATCCACCCCAGTCTTCATACAGCAGTAAGAGCGTTAACACGTTCATTAGTGTGCTGGCAAGCTAACGCCAGCAGAAGTGTGTTAAACTTATAAAAAAATGTAATTCAACTATATAATTATCAAGTGAACAGTTTTCAAAATGGAATAAATTAAACTCAGTGCACAAAAAACAGACAGACAGTAAGTTAGGCCGACCATCTGCCAACAAGCATGGGAATCGCCTGAGGAGCAACAATCACCCCATCAGTACTGGGAAGTTCAAAATTCAAAATTTATAACGATTAATATTGAGCTCAATTTACTTTAAATAATCAAACATGTACCGATAAGCAATGTATGTCATGTAAACGTGAGTGTGTGAATGTGAAAGGATGCCGGTATCTGAATCTTACTTATAGGTGTTGGTTTGTGTTTGTTTCTTCAAATCAAGTAAAGATAATAAATAAATATAAATAGATACTGCAGTATAATAAAAATGATCTCGTACAAAGGTAGTTCGAGAGATAATTTGATGTTAAAATGAAAGGTAAATGTACTGAGATGGTGGAAGCAGTAGCGACGCCATTTTGTTAAATCGCTATGTAAAAGAAATGACTCCACATGGTCTATTTAAAGTTGATAATGGCAAAATCTGAATAAACCACCACTCTTATTGTTTAAATGCAGTTGATATTGTTATTTCAAAACCCGACTGTCTCTGCCCTTTCTTTTAACGAAGCCCTGGACCCGATTGGCAAGTTTAGTGTTGATGATGAAGCACGTACTCATACCGGATGTATGGTGAGTACAATGCGAATTACGATTAAAATAAATAATAAATTAAAATCTAAATATATTAAAAGAGAGTATGTTAACAAATGTCGCCCAGAACTAGGGACTTATTATTTGTATTGTTTTGTTAGTTAACAACACAATTACTCTAAGACTTGTCCATTATTAAATTCTGATCCTATTGTTATTATTGTATTATATTGGTTTGATAACTTAATCATCTCTGACATTATTTTATTTTACATTTCATGTTTGGCCTAGGCCCAAAATTTGACTTCATTCCCATTTTCTACTTTACATTAATTATTAAATTGTTTTCTGTTTTGAACCCCTTTGCCTGATTACATTTGTTTTAAAGATTACTACATTATTTTTTCTTTAACTTATTCTAACAATGTTTATTAACTAATACAAAACCCTTAACATACTAATTAAAAATGTTGCCTTCATGGCCAAGATTAGATTCATTCATTTAATAACAATAACATAAATTATGTAATTGGTCATAATACCATTTTCATTCTCATACTATTAGGTTCTATTCATGGACCATTATTATATTGTTTATGGGCTTCTCTTTAAGTATGTTTTGGTATTATTATATTTTCTATTCTTGCCTACAGGCTTGATATTTTTCTTATATTCTTTTACACATGGTTTATCAATGCCAACAATTATTGGCATTGACTTAATTAAAGAAAAACAAACATGGGATTAACAACTATAAAATCTTTCAATAAACAATGTTACAATACTACAATTGTCTGTTCATACTTTAACATTTAGTATGTTTGTCATTTCATATTACCTATAAGAGTTGGGCCTCTTATATTGAACTATTTTGTTTTTTTCACACTTCATAGAATTATAGGGATCATTAATCTTAACAGTCTTATCTGTGTGATTAATGATCACCCTTGTTTTTTCACCTTTCACTTTTCACTTTTACACTTATTCACCTTTCGTAAGTTTTATCTTATTTTTTTTTTACAATACATTGTTTATTATTTGTCATACTATTGTGTTGTACTTTTTATTTTAAATGGTTACATACTTGATTTCATTTATTCTGACTTTTTTGTTATTATTCGGACTATTTTTGTTTATGTCCCCCCATGGCTGGACTGTAGCTCCCAGTTGCTTCCACCAGGACTGGATCGGCAACAAGATATACCATGGACTGGTATACAAGATACCAGTAATCCTACTAAAATAAATATTTATGCACCCTTAAGATGGTCTACCACCCCATATATATAAAATAACAAACTATGGTCAGGGTACCATAAGTCTGCCCATAACTGTTATTTATAATCCAAATCCACGGTCAGGGTTCGGTAAAGCCGTGACCGCCCGAAAATGGGGAATCACATTTAAAACATACAATACATGTTTCACATCTATACACTATTGCATCCTACTCACATAAACACTTTATATTTCACAAATGCTTCAACTCAAAAAAACATTACCAATATTACGTTAAAACAAACATTTCAACTCTGACCTTAAATAAAATTTACAAACATTACACCTTTAATATTCCTTTTCCATTAAATATTCCCATGATCACATTATAACTTCCATACATCTTTGCTAAACATCAAAAATAGTGGATACAAACTAATAATTCAATTTATTCACAATGACTTTGTTTTATTTAAGAATTACACCAGACACCTGTCTGTTATCTTTTTCTATAGACTAGTTTTCCGGTTGGATGGCAACACTGCCCTGCGTGTATCCACCGCGACCTCTGGTCGGATGTCCGCTACCTCCAGGCGCTCCTCTGTTACTGTCTGCTCCTCTCTGGTGATGATGGTTTTGGTTGGACGCTGTTCCGTTTCTTTGGCAATTTCTTGCCTTGTTGCATCTATAACACACCGTTCTTATAGCAAAGTTTTCAAACTGACACTCCAGACATCTCCACCCCTTGTTTCTATTGCTATAGCTTCCCTTCGCACCTCCATGTGCGGTTGTCGACCCCCTCGACTGAGTATGACTTCCATTATTGTGTGTCACTGGTGGGTTCTGACGCCTACCCATCTCCTGGTGTCTTATATTCTGGAATATATCTAGAATTTTCTCAAGTTCGCTTATTTCTGCTACTTCCTGTGTCATTAAGGTAATCTGTACCTCCCTGGGTAAATGCTTACTAATGTTCCCCACAAACGATCGGAACGGTAAAGGCGGTTCGAGGTTTTTTTCCTCATTAAATATTTTCATAACGAAAATGATTACATTATTACTATGTGTTTCAAAATTACCCGACCCCATTATTTTACTTCTTAATACCTCTTGGTCCTCTTCCGACCAATATTTATCCCGGAACGCCGTTTCAAAATTCTCGTAACTCGCCCACTCGGTACTGTGAGCCTACGCCCATATCGCAGAACTCCCCTTAAAACACTTAATTATTTTTAATATAACTGCACTTCCAACTGTTATGATTAAACTTATTAAATTCCCGTACACGATTCAAAAACTGCATGGGGTGTACCCCCCGATTGTTCCAACTAAATGATTCTAATTTAACGTCATTGTTTACATCACGAGTAAACATTACTCGTTCCGTAATATTGTTCACTTTCTGGCTTAGTGCCATGTGCAACTCATCTTTAATCTCAGTAATGCTTTGCTCCATTGAAATAAATTTTTTATTATTACTACATTCGAACTGGATGCTACGTTTGTCCATAACATCCACGTTCTCTTGTATTGACTGTATTTCTAGCTTACAATTATTCTCTACTTCATTAATTTTGTGGTTAGTATTATTTTCATAAATCTTCATATTCTTACTAACGTCTTCAATCTTATCTACAGTATTAGATTTACACTCATTTATTTTACTTTCTAAACTTTCTTTAACTTTGTTAATTTGTTCATTCAATTGCTCATTTACTGACTCTATCACTTGTTCTTTATTGTATGGAAACGTTCATCAATTTTCTTTAGATGTTTGTTCATATTCATTTCGAATTTAACATTATTTTGTTTCATATCATTAAAATTAGTATCATTTACATCAAAACGTTTATTAATATCACTCTTTTGTTCATTAAATTTTACGTCTAACATTAATTGTAACATTTTCATCATCTCATGATTATCAGATTTTTTAATTGAGATTGGGATTGACTGAATTACAACTTTTTTTTTTTGATACATCAAATTAACAATGTCTACAAATTCGTTTTTATAAATAATAGTGTTTTATAATATTGTGAACACAAATGTGCTATATAACCTGACGATGGTCTATGACCGAAATCGATCGCTTTAAGAATATAAATAATAACATCATATGGTACCTTTAGGCTATATAAAAAAACAATACAATAAAAAATAAAAAATTGAATTATAGGTACCATTAATAAAACAATAAGTGTAAGTATAAAAATACATCACATTATCATGAATTACAACATCATCCATTATTTTTGATTCGGATAAACTGCTCTCTTTATCTACTACAATGAGTTGACTGACTTTCTGATTCATCAATGACAGTTGAGTCAGACAAGCTGACTTCTGTCATTGACTGAATTCCAGACTCACTCATTAGAGCTGAGTCCATCAAATTAATTTCCTTCTCATTATCAGACATTTTAATTAGCTTTAATTGAATGATTAATTATTACTTATTACTTAGGAACAAAATCTCGTAAAACTTTTACTCACAGTATTTTACGTTTTAACCTCTAATCACATATTCCATGATTTATACTAATACGACAAACGCCGCCTACCACAACCTGTTTCGCATTTCAAAGGAGGCCTAAACCTATATGAATACAATTCATATAAGCTATCCTGGCAGGGAACGACATTTGTAACGTTATAAACTTTACAAACTTACCTTTCTTACTTACCACACTACTGACGAACTTTTTTCGTCGCCCTTACTTTAACACACACAGAAGATTCGGATTATACAAGGCCGCCACCAACATCTTTACAGGCAAATGTGGAAACCTTTATACACTTTACCCAGGTTTTAATTTAGATTATTTAATTCAAAAACTTTCACAGGCTCGTTTTAGGCGTGCTTTTCTATACGGGACAAGTTATGATAAACTAGGCGTAATAATTGCTTAACACATGGTAATGCTATTAATCAATCTTATTTATTAATATTCAAAAATTACTTTCTTTCTGCTAGTATCTCCCACAACTCATCAAATTCTTTCCTTCCTTTTCACAAACTACTCCTTATTTATAACTCCAAAATTATCAATACAAAAGTATAAATGACTAATTACTATAAAATTATAAATGAATAATTACACCTGACAAACCAGTACTTGTCTCACACTCTCTCTCTCTCATTCTTTTTCCCCCCTTAAATTAGAGATCTCATATTAATTGATTGAGGTTGAATTATACTTCTTAAAAAAATAAAATGCTTCTATAATGGGAAGTCAATCTATACTTAACGGTTGATGATCTCCGCTGTGTTGCACCATCACTCTGAAAACACTCTTTTTGGTTAACACGCCGTAAATCGGTTTTTAACTGTTTAACTTTGATACTGTAGTTGATTGATTTGGATTATACACTTCACTGTCATTTTAACTCAATTTAAAATAACATTTTAGTCGGCGGACTCTAAATTGCTCGCGAGCACTGTTTTACTTGACCACGCGGTCTGAGTGGATCTCGTCGACTGGGGTAGCCAAGATGGCTTGCCCACGCTCTCCCTTAATTCACCTCGTGGTCAAAACCGTAAGTCTTTTCATGACTCACTTTCTGATTGGTTTCTCGTAAACTTCTATATCTCGCGAGAGATGGTAAGCAGTTTACGTCGCTAACACGTGGCGAATTGTACGTCGCAAGCTATGCACTTTTATAATGACCGATTCATCCTCTGTCACAATTCTCAACTCGTGTCTGGTATGACCTGACACCATACAAGCCATAGGGTGTTTCTTGATAATTTTTTGTGTAGGTTGATCAAAAATTGTTACTTATTTTGCCCCGTTACAAGCTGGATCTTGATAAACAATGTCTGAAATAAAAGTAAAATGCAACCCACTATGTACTACTCGATCTAGAAAAATTGTTTTCCATATTATTAATATATGTAATATATATTAATATAATATGTAATATAATGTAAGTTACAGTTATTATTGCAAATTGTTACCTTACTTGATTCTGGAAAAGCGAAGAAAAATGCTCAAGCGATTTATGTAGCCAAAAATAGTTTTCAATATATTTCTATTTATTTTATAAATGAACATCCATTATAATGTTAAAATTCCTGCATTATCGTTCTTTGGTTTTTCTGACAAAGAATCATTTCGATAGTAGAGAAATGATTTTTTTTTCTATTTAGTTTCATCTGTTTGATACTTGATTGAACTCAATGCACACTCATCATAGCATTAAAACAATAACTGATACTGGAATAAAGATGAATAGATCTAGATTATTTTATGAAAATTTAAATGAGTGTTCTTCGCATTGTTTTCATGAGAACTTTATAAATTGAAAAAAAGACACGAAAAATGTACTTAATATTTGACTAAATAATTATGGAAGCGATAAATTAATTTAAAAATGCATAGAAGTCAAACAGTGAAAAATATTTACAGATTTATAATTTAAATTGAAACCTTTGCATAGTGCCTCTTACCTGCCATAATGCTGTTGTCATCATATAATGTCAGAACTGTGGGATCACTATTGGCAGGACCATCAGCCACACTTTGTTTTTGGCACAGAACAGTGCTAGATGCTTCACATTTCAAATTTTCATTCTTATCAGTATACGTTTTTTACTCAGAATTGATGATGATTGATTTTTCATGATTTGTATCTACAAATGAAAGAAATAATTCTTGAAGTTACTAAAATTATGATTAATTTTTAAAATTTTCATACTGTAACAAATATAAGGTAAAATTTTGATTTCAAAGTAACAAAGTAATAAATTATGCTTAGTTTTATATCAATGAAACAAATTCAACTTTTTATGAATTTTAACTGTGAACATATTAACCTTCTGTAACACTAAAGTATTGCATAATGACACTAGGTTGCTGTAGTATTTTAATACTTCTATTCAATATTCCATAGTATTTAGTTCAGTGTAGAACAGCAACAACTGTGTAGATAATCGCATAAATAACAATAACATTTTAAAGAAGCCTAAAGTTGTACGCACTGATACGATTTAAGAACTCATTTGCACGTAATTAAACAAATTCTCAATTGAAATTGAAATATTTTAGATGTCATATTTAGATACAACCGCTGCACAATGCAGTGTCAATTGCCAGGAATGTCTTATTTAGTTATTAAATATATGAGTTCATTAAAACTGGCTTACTATGAGATTGAAAACAATGAAGATTAAGAAAGAACTAATTATTGCAAAAATCTAGGTATTAAAATTGATAATACTCCAGGCGTATGTCAGATTGTCTGTAAAACATAAGCTGTATGTGATTGTTCACTCGTTTCATGCCGATAGCTGTATGACATCAAACATTTTGTTTACTTCAGCAATTGCACCATTGAAAATACTAAATTTGTCAACTCCTGTTGAATAGACAATCATTGTTGCCCTATGCTCTATGCTAGTTTTAAAAATTTTGCAAAAATTCGAAAACAACAAAATTAATAAAAAAACATCAGTAGTCATAATTATGAAACTCTATTGTGCAAATGATAATTTGTAATCAGTATTACTATTATACGCATATCAGATAATGTAATTGATAGCTTTGATAACGTAATTATAAAATTACCTGAACTTCTACTTTGTGATAATGCAATGCTTGCAGCAGTATCAGACGATGCCAATTTATTACTTTCTGCAGTTTCCACTACGCTTTCACTTAATCCTATCTGCACTACATTTTGATTCTGTCCTTTATCATCAGCTACAGATATAACGTTCTCTCATGATGATTGCAATTGTTCATTGCGATTCAGAGAGTTTGATTGAGTTTTAGAAAAGCATCCGTTATTTTAGACAGACCCGCTGTACATACTTTCACAGCTTCTGCACCTTTTCATTTTTGACAGCCGTTTTTATGTTTATGAGGTGGTGCCATTTTGTAAAAAAAAAAACTTTTTACCATGAGTGCACGTTAGGTCGGGGTCAAGTGACAAATTAAAAAAAACTTAATCTAGCCGTATTGGTTGTATTATAATCCACAAATGACAATATACAAAAAAAAATCTGTAATTCTAAAACCCCCAGAGTGTCTTCAACACTTTGTTATTATTTTTTTGGTCTTTTAATGTACCATTTACAGACCCTTTATTTTCTATACACGTGCCCCCCCCCCCCACGAACACACTGAAATTAATTTTATAAAGCAAACAATTTAAAAATTTGGTAAAAAAATAATATAGGTGCACCACATACATATATTATTATAATACATGTATTATAATATACATATTGCAACGTTACCAGTTAATCAGTTGCTATGGGGTTTATAAGCTTATATGAGACTCCCGTGTATCCACGTTAAGCCCCACGTTATGAGCGTCAATTTGTAACCACTAGTTAAATTCAAGATCAATAAGATTTATTTTAGGTTTCGGGGTTTAATCAAGCTCCACGTTGGTTTGCGCCAATTTGTAATAAATAATTAAATTATGTTGTTACTGGGTGTAATTATATTCGAGTATGTTTGAAAGCCACACTGTTGGGTTCACCAATTTGTAACAAATAGTTGGTTTTGTTACTTTTAAATTGTAAAGAACTCTGTTTATAAGGAAATGTTTATTATGTAGTCTTATAGGTGACCTCCTGTAACTCAATTTTAATAGACAAATATATTTATTATTGTGTTATTATAACTTTTATGTATACTATAACACGGTTTTACCTAATTACTCAATGTTTACTCAAGGTCAGTGCTATAATTCATGTATTTAATTAATGAATTAAGAATTCTCTCCAACCCTAGTCAGTCCGTATTGTGTAAATCAACTCAAAAATTGTGCAGGAAACACGCTAGTTCGGTAATCTCACGTTCTACCAGCTGTTGACTATGAGCGCTGTTATTCGTAATTGGCTTGCTTCTAGGTTAACTTGTTCGCCAGATTTTAATCACCTTTTTTACCTGTAAATTACTCCACCCACGACATATAATACCTATTCTACAATAATATAAAACATCATCATATACAAGAAGGATTCTTTATTTATATTGTACTTTATTTCAACTTCTAACAGTGCTCTTCATAATTATAATAGAGTGATATCGATTATACAATGATGAATCGATCGTTTAGTTGACTATGCTCCTTTTTTTTTATACAAATTAAATATAATATTAACTATCTCTTATCCCAGGGTACGTGCGATTCTTTTAACGATTAGTAAGGCCAGGTAATGCAAAATTAAGGTTACTTAGTATTACAAAATGTTATTAGTTCTTACTATATTAAAATTAAATATAAGCTGGTGTTACCGGGTTTGATGATTCTCAAGGCAGCATTGTTCGTCTGCAAACGGTTGAAGATTTACAATTGAGGTTACATCAATCAAGAAAAAGTGTTCCGATTATTAATAAAATTGACGGTGTGATGTCCTGGAAGGCCACGGGAACTCTTCCAATCTTCGTTCTTCTCTTACGATCCTTTCTCGGTGGAATTGGAGTCGTATTATAATTTCCTTCTTGAAAGTGAGGTTTATTTCTTCAGAAACAAAGGTCCTTGAGTATATTTTTCTATAATTCCATTAATTTAGGCTTTTTTCTTCCATCAATTAGTCTCCTGGTTAGATGGGAAATCGGGTTCAATACTAAATCCAAAGGAATTATCTTGACGAGTGAAATAAGAATTCCTCGACCTTTTGGAGGTATATGGTTATATTTTTGAAATCTAATTTATTTTATTATTCATTGGTTTGTTTTATAGGAATAGGTTTTGACTTTAATTTATTAATTTTGGTTCATTTTTCGTTAATTTGTGTCCTCCTTTTTTAAATTTGTCTACTCATCTGAACTCAATAGCATATAACAATCGAATGTTAGGTTTTTTTAAATTTTCTTCTGGATTCGTATTAATTTAACTTCACCCATTAGCATATAACATTCGAATAATTGAAAATCAACAAGATTTTTTACATTTTAGTTACCCTAACAACCACTACTTTCTGTCATTGGACGATATTTGATATCCTAGAGCCAGAATTATAAAATATTACTTCTCTTTTTTAATAAAATACTCCATGCTTGGAATTATACCAAATTACCTAAAACTCTCACCCAATCTACCTTTTTAAACCATATATATTTTACTATAGTTTCATTTGACTGGACTTATTAAAAAGGTATTAATTTCCTTTTACAAATATTAAATTTAGGCCTATAAGTTTTCTTACAACTGTTATAATAATTTTGTTTTTAACTTAATTTTCTTTACCTGACCTACTGTACAGATAGTAATTGGTTTATGGCTACTTACATTAATTTATATTTCCTGGTTTTAATTCATTATATTAATTAGTTCATCCTTGAACCTTTCATTATTTTATAACACAACTATAAGAACTACCTGTCAACTTTTTAACACTTATTGCCATCCTGGCCAAGTTTACAAACATTAATTCAAAACACCTTCATTAATCAATTTCAGTCAATACATTTAACATAATATAATACCTAACACATGTATTTATACTTAATTGTCTAAAGACAATTTTAACATAAATGAAAGGAGTACCACTGACTAAGTACTTCTATAAAACAACAGCTCCCCTCTTACTATCCACAAAACATAAGATAAATATTCTGTAAACACTAAATCATGTTACAGCATAACAACAAGTACAATTTGCAACACATTAAATATTAATTTGAATAGTATTTTATACTTCATTACTACATATTAAACTCCTCCCATTTGATACAATGTTTATATTTTACACCCCATATTATATATTACATCTTTTAAATTTAGGTACACCTCAGATGTATTAATTACTTAGTAACCTTAATATTTGGGTATTGTTCCAAACCATAGTTACTTCGTTTTTTATGTAACGTTGGGGACCTCGAATATGTTACGTTACAATATGAATCATGACTATTCATCAGTTATACAAATTTCTCTAGTTCATTAAGATCATCCTATTACTTACTAGGTCAATTAATAGCTGTAAATAATGTTCTCTTCTTTGCATTTTCGTTTTGATACGTACACTTTTATTAAGAGGAAACATAACTTACAGAATCACTCTTACAATTTTTTCATACATCCATTAAGTTAACAGTACCATCAACAAAGTAACGTGTTTGGAGTAAAAATTTGTGACAGCTATTTTGTACGACTACTTAACAATCATCTACACCCACAGTATTCACCCTCTTCATAAATCATGTTATTCTTCACAAGTTGAATAATAATAATATTAATAGATCACAATTATAAATTATAGATCTTCATTATACATTTTAACATGAACAAGCATATGTAACACACACACACTCACACTGTTTGTAATATTTCTCTTTTTATTCAGCTATTATCTTTCTATTCATTTTATCTGTATGACTAGTCATACCTGTTTTTCAGTCTCTTACTACTCACAACTTAAATTTGGTTGCTGTTGGATCTCTCTCTCCCCCATTGAACAAGCTCACTCAGCTTTTCTTACTCATCACTCGACTTACACTATACTCCTCCTGACACACGTCACCTTCATTTGCTATTTATCTAGTTCCCCTGCACAAATTACACTTTTCAGCTCGAATTCACGCACACCATCTGCCTTTTAGAGCTTATTTTGGCTCTACCTCATACGTGAGCGTACTTACACTCACGCCATTATTCAGAGAGTGACTGTAGACTGACTACCACTTCTCGTTGTGTCTTCATACACAGTGTGATCTCCTTCAATCTCCCGTTTCAGCTGCCAACCTTGGGATTTGTTTGAAATATTGTGTTGGAGATGTTATATCTTAATATTAAAATTAAGACCATAATCCCCCATGATCTGGTCCTGTTTTGGTAATATATGGTGAAGTACTTTGCCCCATGGAAGTACAATCCTGCACTATTTGCACCCATGTCACTGTTCCTGAACACGTGTTGGTCCATTTTCACCACAATTATCGCAAAAACCATTAATAATCAAAATAAATTTTCTCTATTATTTTATAAATTTATCTAACATTTTCTTTTGTTAATTTCTGTTTTCATTTCTTACATGCACATGCACGCACTCACTCCACGGCCTGCTTAATACACGTTTTCCGCTACCTTTTTGGCGCGGGAATTTTGAATCTGTATGGATATGGGTCATGTTCTGTTACACCCTTGTGTTCACCTAATTTTGTTACTACATTTTCAGTTTACCGTGAAAAAATGTTGCACAATGAGGACTATAATAACAAAGGGATCGAACTTTTCTTTATAGTCCCCACAGTCTAACTGCCAAATATAATAAGCATGGTGTCTGCTCTGCTCTAGCCGATTAAGTCTTTTTTGTTTTTTTCTATGAACTGAAGTATATGTTGCATTACGCGCTACAACAAGCTTTTCTAGTCGTATATAGTCCAACTGTGGTGCCTTTGTCATTAGAGGGAAAGAGAGAGAAGAAGATATACATATTGTCACTTGTTGCACGCAGTGTTACCATATCACAGTGTGCAGTACTTATTGCTCTTCATCTTTTGTTGCCACCATGAGGTCGACGAACCAAATTTTTGTTTACATTTTATGTTATACTGTAGTTGTTTAAAAAACATAATGGCAAACTCGTCGAAAAGTGTGCACACATTTTTAATGATTTTGGATTGAGGACATTTTGTTTCACATTTATTATCTTCAAAAAGTTTTGTGATTTAGGGCTAGATGGTGTCCCCTCTGAGAGCTGATGCCTTGGTGCCTGGTGCTGCAGCATACCCTAGCTTTATGGATAATCTGCCACTGCCCAAGAGTCGTCACGTTGTAGCATGGAAGATACTCCTTGACCAGGTTTTATTAATGTACTGGTGCATTGTCATGCAAAAGAACCTAGTTTTCTTAATTATTCTGGGCGTTTCCTTCTAATTGCATCATGTAAATTGCATCATGTAGGATATCAACATACATTTTCTTTTTCATTATTTGGTCTTGTGGAATGGATTCATAGTGGAAAATTCCCTGTTAATAAAAAAAAAATCCAACATACCTTTTCTTTTATTCTTGTCCAAATGAAACTTCTGTGTCAGAGAAGATGATTTTGAAGCACTGTTAGTGGATTATACAAAAATCACCACATCTTGTCTCTTGTGATTATACTGTTCAGAAAATTTTTGTCTTGATCGGGCATAGTGACAAATCTTCTACCAGTGTTCGTGTTTCTTTCTGATGTACAGACAGCATTTTTGGAACAATGTTTTGGCAAACAAGATGCTTTATAAGATCACTCTAGAGCAGGGGTCGGGAAGTAATTTTAGGTGGGGTCCGGATACTTTTAAAAATTTTTATCGAGGTCCAGAAAAAAAAACTCATATTCCTTACTAATTTTTTATTTTAATTTTCACTCGCAAAATAATATGAAATACAATAGATAGGTATATTTGTACTCAAAAATCAATGAGAGAAATTACATTTGCGGTCTTGAACCAGTTTTTTAAATTTAGGTTCACGCGGGGAGCAGCTTATGCGAAGAGTGTCTTCAAGGTGGGCGGCCGTTAATCTTGAGCGATATTGGTTCTTCAAAAAATTCATTTTTGAAAATGAAGTTTCACAAACATATGTGGAGCCAAACATAGTAGCCAGGTAAATGGCTAATTTTTTGCAATTTCCATATTTTTCTGGGACATGTTTACTCCAAAATTCTTCGGCAGATGGAGTTTTATACGTTTGCAAGGAAATGTCTTCCTGCAAGTCTATTATCTCCATTTGGAGTAAAGGCTTTGAAAGGCGGAACAACTTCGCAGCCACATCAGTCCATTCTGCCGCTGGAGAAACTTCAAAAGCGATTTTAAGAATCGCGACAACTTCTCTATCTCTGCGAAGTCTTGGAATCTTGCTGCAAATTCCTTCCTAAGATCTGACATAAAATTTGAAAATACTGCAATGTCTATTTCAGAATTATTTTTATATTTAAGAATTGTTGGAAAGTGAATAAATTCTTGACTGGCAATGTCTTTTTCAAAGATATCCAGCTTGCGACGGAAAGAAGACACACTTTGTATCAGATCACATATTAAATTCCCATTTCCTAGTAGCTCGGTATTGAGCGCATTTAAATGTTTCAGAATGTCTTTCAGGAAAGCCACAGCTAGCATATTGCGTTCGTTTGCTAGGAACTCCAAATGCTTCTTTGCTTCTTGTGTATCCAAGTTGTCTAAGAAGGAGGTTACTTCTTCTTTTATTTGCCAAAAACGTTCAATCACTTGACCTTTACTTAGCCAACGAACATTGTTGTATTGCAGTAAGTCAGAATGCGCCGAATCACACTCAGATAGAAACTCTTTGAACTGTCTGTGCTGAAGAGCAGAACGAGACCTCATAAAATTAATCAACTTGATCAAGCTGTCCATTACTTCTTTCAGAGTGGCACTAAGTTTTCCACAAAGGGCTGCCTGGTGAATTATGCACTGATAAGATAGTAGCCCAGCATTCTTATCCTTGATTCTCTTTACTAGTCCCTTTTCTTTGTCGATCATAGCTGGGGCCCCGTCAGTTGAAAGAGACACCATTTTATCATAACTAATGTTTGATTTTGTCATGAAGTCATCAAAAGTCTTGAATAAATCTTCTCCGCGAGTCTTGCCTTTAAACGGCAATATTGCTAGCAATTCTTCCCTAAATGCTTTACTTTCAATAACCAAAAAAATCGCACGAAAGTAGACATTTGTTCTTCATCAACAATGTCACATGATTCATCAAGTGCTATGGCGTAGCAAGGCGCCTTCTGCAGAAGTTCGAGCAAACTACTTTTACTGTCAGCAGCCAAAATTTCGTTCTTCTTGTATTGCTTCTTGCCGACAATGGAATACCTTGAATTGCGGCAACAACATCCTTTTTCTCTTCAAAAAGTGCCGCGGCCACTTCCAACATACATTTTTTTACTATCTCAGAGTCTGAAAATGGCTTCTGGTGTTTATTAAGCGTCCAACACACACGCAACGCTGCTTCTGCAGATTTTTCTTGCTCGCTCATAGAGCGAACTAGTAAGGCCGTGCTTTTTTTGTAAGAAGCTAGATATGCCTGGAGTTTTTCTTGATGAGCTTCACTACCCAGAGGAAAATTTTTATGGAACTGCTGATGAGTTGTTTCGTAGTGTCACTTTAAATTGGCACTTTTAACAAGAGCGACAGTTTTGTTGCATATGAGGCAAACTGGAACAGCTCCAGGCCTATCAGGCAGCGTAAAACAATATTGTTCAGTCCACTCAGTCAAAAACTTCCTATTTTCACTATCAACTTTACGCTTTTTAGGATCCATATCGATGCAAAAAAAACGTTATAAGCCTCGACAATAACAAAACAAATTAATAAAAGCTCCGTACGTGATCGCAACAACTACTGATGAAGTGAAGATAAAATTTGTCTATTTATTTAGATTCGTTCTTTATAAAAATACCGCCGCCCGGCACAAAGCGCGTGCCGACGCACCGCAAAGGAGCCGCTTCCGTGTCAAAATTCGCCGCCGCCGAGTACACCCGCCCGAAAGATAAAATTGTTGTTGCGCTACACAGCATAGCTACTATGTATTTAATCTACCTACTAACCATTAAGAACTCAAATCAGTCTCGCAATTACTTATAAAATATTAGAAAAAATGATAAGGGTGGCGCTCAAACGTATTGTTATCTACAGAAAAATATTTTTTAAATAATTTATTTGAGTAATTTATACTTTCAAAAAATTTTTGGCGGTCCAGTTTTTGACCTTCCGCGGTCCGGACCTGGACCGCGGTCCGCCAGTTGCCGACCGTTGCTCTAGAGAATACTGCGACAACTTCCAACTTATATTCCAATTTCTGATGTTATTTTCTCAACAGGTTTCCTTCTGTCACCATAAACAATCCCTTGAATATGCTCAATGATTTTGACGTTTCTTGCAGTAGCTGGGCACCCACTATGAACATTATCAACACTAACACAACCTTATGAAAACACTTGTGCCACTCATATACTTGAGTTTTTTCATTGGCTCATCATTGTCTCTGATTTTCATTAATTTTTTTTAAGTAACATTATTGTCTCTGATGGTGTTTTATGAAACAGAATTCGATATTTGTACATTGTTCAATTACACACATTTTATCTGTGATGATGTCACATGCATATCACAGCTGTGCTATCGTTGGATTAGGAGGAAGAGCATGAGGGCTGACCATGTCATAACGTTATGATAATACCAAGACCAACAAGACAGGAGCAACTTATGAAACAATAATTTCCCTGATGGTGATTATTATTTTTAAAATAAGGTATCGATCGATTCCAATAACTTTTTGAAGTTACCTCTTGTTTATTCACCATCATACAATAGGTATTTTTATACTTGTTGTTATCATCATAGTCTCTCTTAATTTCTTCTAGTCATAATTTTTCTAGGTCCTAATTTAATTTGACATTCTGTGTAGACGCACACATCATTTTATATTCTCATGTCAACACTTTTTTGTCATATATGCTTCAATTTTATTTTATTGTATTTTTTTTACATCTACATCATATGGTCTAGGAATCTTCCTAAGCAGCTTTTGTTTTAGCTTTACTTCTCTGGGTTACCTCCCACAACTTCTCTATTTATTTTTTAGAGTCTTCATTGTCTTTCACACTTAAGTAAAAGATTATTGATGTAGTTGCCACTGTAGATAATTGTTAAGAAAGTGTATACAATCAAATTGGTAAAATATCAGTTTGACCGACTTATTTTTAAAATTGTAATATCATGATGAACAATAACAAAATAGAAAGTAGATAATGACTTAAGCAGTAAAAGAATACGCTTGAAAGCACTTAACTCCCCATCCCCACCATTATTAAATAATGAAGAATTTAAAGGCAATAGATATAAAACTAAAGTATTAACAAGGACTTTATCAGTTTGGAAGAGAGTTTTAATTTATATTGAATATGACACACAAGAGAAGTTGTTATTGTATAGAAAGTAATATAAGGGAAAACGTATTGATGAAGTGATACAAAGAAATGATTGTATAGGAAATTACACTAAATGCTGATAAGTGTTTTCATGATAAATTTCATAACAAAGTTACAAAGATTTTGGTTTACTCACATATATTGAGTGGCCAAAAGAATTGCGTGCTGTATTACTAAGATTGTTGTTTCCATGCAGGTTCAAAAGATGGCTGTAGACAAGGGATTATATAAATCAGAAAACATATTTTGAATTTTCTTTTTAAATAAAAGAGTACATGAGTGCAGTTCATTTTTATTATAAAAGAAAAGAAACAGCCTGTGACAGAATGGTCCTGGGTATTTTACTTTAGTTGCATACATTTTACGGTACCAGTACTGCAGATAAACTATTTACTGATTTGTATAACAGGAAGTATTAATAAACTTATTAATAGTTTCCAATAATCCAAAAAATTCAGTACCCAAAGTGGTTGCATATTTTTTGTTTTCGATTACTAAGATCAGACTATATTGGCTTGGCAACATAGAAAGCAAAAAGAATGCAGTAAGAATGTAATGCAAGGAAAAGAAATTTCTGAAATCGTTTAGCATATCATTGCTACCTGATCTGATGAACTATTGATAGATGGAATTTTACACTGCTAACATACAAACTGCTAACATGGAAATTTTACATTTTTAACAAAATATTAATATATTATATTAATATTGTACTAATATCAAGGAGCATATAGTTGTCAAAAAACTAGTTGTGTAGAAAGTAATTGATCCTAGATTTTATGGAATGTTAATTGATAAGCAAGGCATTTCAAATTTGACAACTACATTTTTATAAGCAAAATAAGATGTTGTATTTGTACTATATATTAAATATTGATTTTTAATGACTATGACTTAGTGAGTTTAGTGATATTGTTCATTTATCACAGACATTTTATGGAGCATCCTGCATTGTATTTTAGGACTGTTAGATCAGGAAAATTGTATTAGTTTGTGAGTTGTTGCTTCTAATGTTGGTTTGAATTCACTGTAATGTTTTCGTAACTGTATGGAGTTATCGAAACCTGGAGGAATAACACTAAATTTGCATTTATTCCTTTTCTTTTCTAACAGGTAGGATTAAAATTTTCTATGGACAACCAAAACCAAGGATTGTATCTATATACAAAAAAAATAATAAATAAAATAAAAATAAATAAAGAAAACCAAGGAAAGCAAAGTCAAAGCCCCAGTCCCTTAAGATGTAATGTGTAATGTTTGTATGTCATAATAACATGCACATGTTAAATAAAATGCTAAAACATAAGCAAGATATTATATTAATTTTGCATATTCATTAATTTTGTAAATACAGTGAAACTTCGCTAATTCAGACTTCACTAATTTGGAATTTCTATAATTCAGACTGGGGTTCTCAGTACTGTAATTTATACATACATATGTAAAAATTCAAAATCAAGTGTAGATTTAGCCTACTTGAGAAGAGAAAGGCCAGAAATACTGTACATAATGTATTTCAATGAACTGGGATTATTAATTGGTAGGTCAGCGATAACGAAAAGCAGTGTCGTATACATTTCCTGGAAATTCTGAACAGTAATGTACAATTCATAACAATGGATATGACTCGTGCAGACTTTCACATTTGTCATCATTGTTAGAACAAACGATAGTAGTTTTAAAATGTATTGACAAAGGTGATTCAGTTCAGAGTGTTTTACGCGATTTCAGTATCAGTAAATCGAGATTTTACGATGTTAAAAAAAGCAGATCAGCAATTACAAATTTTTTATTGAATAGAGACTTTGATAGTGCCAGTGAAATTAAGCGAAAACGGATGAGGCTGCCAAAATGTCTGACATTGACGAAGCTGTTTGGACGTGGTATAAACAATAACGAGCTGCTGGTGTACCGATCCGTGGGATAGAATTGCAGACTGCTGCTGAACGTTTTGCTACTCGATTTCAAAACCAAGATTTTAAGGCAAGTACAGGGTGGTTGTTTAGATTTAGAAATCGACATGGCATAGCAAACCGATCGATTTGTGGAGAACTTTTAAGTGCAGATCATGAAGCTGTTCAACCATATAAGGATAAATTACAAAAGATTATTAATGATAATGAACTTGAACTGTGGCAAATCTACAGTGCTGATGAGACGGGATTGTTTTGGAAGGCAATGCCAAAAAATACACAATCGAGTAAAAAAGAAACCCATACAGCTGGACATAAAATAAATAAAATGAGGCTGTCTGCATTACTGTGTGCTAATTTCGATGGTACGCATAAATTAAAATCTGTCGTAGGAAAATCTAAAAACCCAAGAGCAATGAAGAACATAAACGAGACTGATCTTCCTGTGATTTATAAAGCTCACAGAAACGCGTGGTTCAGCTGTGAAATTTTCAGTTCTTGGTTTCATAACAATTTTATTCCATCAGTCACAACATTTCAGATGGAAGAAAAAAATGTTGCTAGGGAAGAAGTTAAAGCAGTGTTGTTATTGGACAATGCTCCAGTGCATCCTGGAGAGGTCATTTTACGAAGTGATAATGGAAAAATAAAATGTCTATTCATGCCTCCTAATACATTGGCACTAATACAACCAATGGACCAAGGAGTAATCTATAGTTACAAACGGCTGTACAGAAAGAAATAGCTACAAGACTGTCTCATATTTTTTGAAGATGAAGAGGGTTGCAGTACCAGTTTAGGTGAACAGACTTTAATCAATATGAAAAATTACAACATAAAAAATGCTTTATTTAACTGGGCTTCAAGTTGGAAGGAGGTGAAAGCCACGGCGATTGCTAATTCTTGGAAAAAACTTCTTAACCCTGAAGATAATGAAGAAGAGGATTTTAATGGAATTGAAGAAAATGATTACAGAAATATTTTAGAAAATGCAGGAGAACATGAGACAAACACGGAAAATATTCGAGAGTGGGTGGATGAAGATGCTGGTGAGGTAGGGTACGTTGTGCAGTCGGAAGAAGAAATAGCTGCTACTATAGAAGGTCGCCAAACTAAGGGACTGATGACAGACGATCAAAATGCTGATGATGATGATGAGGAAGAAGAAAACGATCACGAAGAAAGTGAGAATGTTAAAATAAGTGATGCAATAAAAAACGTACAATCCTTGTTGAAGTTCATAGAAATGCCTGCAAACTCTGACTTAAGCAAATATTTTTTTGTTTTAAGTGAAATGAAACAGGATTTTGTGAGGAAACAGCTAAAAACAAAATACACGCAGAAAAAAGTTAGTGATTTTTTTAAGAAGCTGTAGGCTTGCTAGAATACGTACTTTACAGTGAAAATAGAGTGTTTTGTATTTAAGTACTGTATTTAAGTTTTGTTAAGTTACATACTACAGTATAAAACTGAATCGAATTTTTTTAGTAAACATCACATAAACAGGTACTGTACGTTATTTCTAATTTTATACCTCTTCTACTACTAATTAATAGAGTATTAAATACATTATTTTTAACAAGAACATGCAGTAGACCTCTTGTAGATTCAAATTGGGTTTCAGAATGATTTCTTTTATATTGTCTGCTATTGGTAACCGATAGATACGCAAAAACTCGCGATCAGTTTGTAATGTTCTATAATTCGGACTTTCAGCAATTCGGACTGAGCTTGGTCCGCATTAGTCCGAATTAGCGAAGTTTCACTGTAACCTAGCATATTCACTATTTGCTTATCTCTGTTAAAACATATTGATTTTTTATTGAACATTAATAATGTGAAGTTTGCTTGTTTGTAGTGGTCCAAAGACAAACTTCATTTTTGTGGTTCACAAGGGAGTTTGTAGTGGTACCAAAAGAACCCCCCTCCCCCGAAGAAACCCCAAAAACATTAAAATCCCCAGGTTGCCACCACATTTTGACAGGCGGAATGTGGAAACTGCAACAGTATCCCCCAAAGTATAACAATAACCGGAACACTAATACAAGGCCTTACAGCAGAAGACAAAACCCAGATCTGTATAGATGAGTCCGTGAGCACAGGTTAGATCGAGGTGAAGTGACAGAAACACTTAATATATTATGTTATCGGAAATACTTTATTGTGATAGTTAATTCATAAAAATTATTTAAAAACACTCAAAACTATCAGAAAAAAATTTATTGTGATTAATAAATTTGGTTTAACTTTAATTTTCTGAATTCCAATTTGTGATTTGCTATTTCCCATGTAATTATTTAGAAAACAATTTAACTATGATCAGAACAATTTCCATTCTGCTTAGAATTAAAATCAACACACAATCATAAAACCAAATTTCATTAATACTCTACATGCCTTTGTTTTTTATTGACCAAATAAACAGAAGCCTCAAATCAGTATATCTTAGCATCTCTCCTTTTTAACTAACGAAACAATCAGAGGTATACATATTTATACACTACAAAAAAAACTTGGTGTAATGACGTAAAATCCCCCCTTTAGGCCTTCTCTACACACATACACTTATATAGGTTATACTTTTAACCCCTTGCAATCCCAACTATCCGCATAGCATTTTATTGTACTTAAGTACTATAGTACTTAAGTATGTGTGATAGCTTTCAATATTACGTACACAATTAATAAATGACATATATGTATTTTTTACATTAACTCAATTCTCATAACTCTTATCTTTTCTGGGTCCAGGATCTGTTACACGAACTCACAGTCTGTAAGAGAGGTTACTGTGTTCTTTACACAAATAACACGCTTTTTGACTATATTAATCGGCTATTTATTATTTGATTGCAACATTTGTTTTAATTTTCTTTTAAATTTACTTAATATTCATTTTCTTCTCAAAATAGTTACTGTTGATCTTAATTACTCTTCTTCAAAAAAATACAAAAACAAACATTGAGGCTATTTGAACATAGTAAATATTCTACCTTAACGTAAATGACTAATTAACTTATATGAAGGCAACCCAGCATCTTACTCACGCCCACACTCGTACAGAATTTAAATTCCCCTTTTTAATTTTAAGCGCTTTCTTTACATTTTATAATTATTGGTTTATGATATTGTTACTTGGTCGTCAGCGTCTCCTCCAATCACGTGTCGCACTCCGTTCAAACTGTTCACATTTTTTGTCATATAATCGAAATACTCAAATTTACTTAACTTTTATGTTGTACATTTCTTTCTACTTTATACCACCTCGAATTATACTTTTAACACATTTTGAAGATTTAAAACAGATTTTCGGCTCGCGAGCCTTTTATGTTCAACCGCCCGCGAGCCGCAGCTGTGAGACAACAGACGCCAACACTAGCGTCCAAAATGGCCAGACGTTCTTCATCCACAGCAACTTCGCCTGCCATTGGCTCAGGAAGGAACCACGTGACACCATAATTACTCTCCTTTTTGATTGCTAGTCTACCGTAAGCTGGCTGGCTTACCATAGTCTTAGGGCTCGGCAAAAATATGTGATTATTCAAACGTGCGAGCAAGCAGGCGCGCGCTTGAGACATTCCAGAGTACCTGCAAATGGTACTTGTTGACAGATTTTCTGGACCAACATGCAGAGGGGCGTTCCCTTCAGGAATTTCTATTGTTACAAATTGAGGCCTTGCGTGGGTAACTACACTGCGTCGTATTCACAATTAAAGTTAAACCTATCATCCCATTCTGCCCCGTTACATGTGGTTCTAGTGTGATGTTTCCAATCCAGGTGTATGTGAGGCGTCACTCATCTACAGCTCCCAAGGACTCTGTCGCCAGCTGCTATACCCTGATGAGAGTGTTCACAGATGCTGATGTCACTGTCCATGTTGTACTTCATTTTCAGCTCTGGATGGATCGCTATTAATTCATGGGAACTATTGTAAAAAAGTGGATATTTTATTCTCCCCCCAAATTGTTTTCTCCAACTTTTACTTCATATCCATGAAGTACCAAAAGCACCACAATCCACTGGAGTATGGTGTTCCACAAAGTTGTGAGTTGTGCAATAACATGTTGCACAATATTTTAATTTTTAAATAGTTTCTTTAAAAGTTAACTGGCAGATGTGTCTTTCGGATCATTTATGGTTGGTCACTCTGCAATTGACACTTTGTTGTTTGGGGACGATCAGGCTATTCTGTCAGACTCGGAAAACAGGTTGCAGATGGGTATACATTTGTTAAATCAAATCTGCAAAGACTATGGATTACAAATATCCACACTTAAGACCAAGGTGATGGCTTTTTGTGGAACTGATCCCATATGGGGAAAAATTGTTATAGATGCTACTGTCGTAGAACAAATCAGCAATTTAGAATACCTGGGGTATAGGATGCCATATAATACAAGCAACGATGTTGTGAATAAGTTGCATAAGTTCAACCTTATGTGCGGGAACATCAGGTGAACTCTTAAGTCAGCAAGTAAAGAAATACGCCTAAAATTCTAGAACGAGATGGTCCTTCCCACACTTCTTTATGGGTCTGAGAATTGGACTTTAACGAAAGGCCAGGCCAGTCGTATCCAAGCGGCTGAAATGAGATTTCTCAGGCACGTGGCAGGGATTACGCTCCTTGATCATAGAAGAACACAGATATTATAAGTATTGCCCAGATATTGACAGGATTGGTCAGTATCGGCTGAATTGGTAGCAACATCTTTGCCAAGTGGATGACTGCCGGATCCCCAATCTACTATGGAACTATAAGCCAAAGGGATTCTTTCGCTGGTGCATATTTTTAAAATGTATTCTTGTACCCTGATTGTACTGTTATAAGTTAACATACATACATACATCCTCGGCGCTACAGCCCAGTCCGGGCCCTGGCCTCCAAGAGAACTCGTCCCCACTGGTCTCTACTCCCGGCCAATGTCCACCAGTTTATTGCATCCAGCCTCACTACCTCCTTACCAACCTGGTCCAGCCATCTTGTACGAGGTCTGTTATAAGTTAACTGTGATCAACATAATTTTTGTATCCAGTTCTTTGCTCAATTCTCGTATCTCCAGTGCATGTTAATGAATTCAAAGAACTCAGGTTGCAAGTCTTATCTGTGTTGAGTTCTAGTTTGAAAAGACTTAACACATTGAACTGTAGCAACCTTGGAGGGCTGCCTACTCCTGTGGCCTGAGCATTTTTACATAAGTTTAAACATCATTTAAAAAACAACTTTTTACTTAGTCCTAATGTACATATACTGCCTGAAACCTTAAATCGTCCTCTGCCATATGATATATGTCTGCTAGTATGTAAATGTATTTCACTGCAGGCATCCAAAATATTCCATTTTCAAAAGACTTAAATTTTCTCACAGCAAAAATTCCTCTCATCAATATTGCACATCAGTATTATTCAAAAGTTCATAAATTTCATCTTTGGTAAGATATTTACATGAATCTATTATAATAAACAATGAAACTAGCACAGCGAAATACTCAGCGCATGTCACAACACAGTGTAAACAACTTAAAATGGCTTTGCTCTAAATGTACAGGGTCCGTCACGGGAACTGCATGTTTTTGTATTGTGTAGTACGGCCGAGCGGTTGGCATCAGTGAGTGTGGGTTGGCCTTGATTTGTTCGTTAGAGTGGGAAGTTTAGTTGCCGCCATGTCGTGGAACGTGGAGCATCGTACGTTCGCTCTCTGGCAGTTTTTCATAAACAATGAGTCAGTGACGCAGACACAACGTGACTTTTGCACCCATTTTAATATTCCGGTCTGCCGACCTGTTCCAGACCGCAACACCATTTTGAGATGGTTTGAAAACTTCAACACAACTGGCTCCGTAATGAAGAAAAAACCACCTGGCCCTGTCAACACAGCCCGTACGCCCGAAAACATCGAGCTAGTTAGGACGTCTGCGATACAGAGCCCTAAACGGTCGGTTCGCAAGCATGCTACGAGTTTAGGGATTAACGAATCAACAGTGGGAAGGATTCTGCACAAAGATCTTCATTATCACCCATACAAAATTCAGGTATGTCAGCAACTTAGTGTAGGTGATTATGAACAGCGTCGTGTCTTTTGTGAAACCATGCTTAAAACCATGGTCAATAATGAAAACATGATTTTTCTCATGAGTGATGAAGCCCATTTTCATTTAAGTGGGTTTGTTAACAAACAAAACTGTAGATATTGGTGTAATGAAAATCCTCAGATGTTACATGAGTCCCCTCTTCACAGCCCAAAAGTAACAGTATGGTGTGCAGTTGGGGAGAAGGGCATTATTGGCCCGTACTTTTTTGAGGAAAACAACATTACTGTGACTGTTAATTCAGAGCGCTACATTACGATGCTCCAAACCTTCTTCTTCCCAGAACTTCGACGTCGCAGATGGGCAATGAGGAGAGTATGGTTTCAACAGGATGGTGCAACTGCACACACAGCTCGTAATTCAATGGCTGTCTTACGGGATCAGTTTCCATGCCACCTTATCTCCAGATATGGCAATCTTCGCTGGCCTCCTCGCTCCCCCGATCTAAGCTTATGTGACTTCTTTTTGTGGGGATATCTCAAGTCCCGAGTATATGTTAACAAGCCACGCTGCCTTGAAGATCTGAAGATGACAGTCCAGGAGGAAATCTTTCGTATTCCACGTCAGATGTTAATTAACGCTACTCGGAGTTTTCGGGACCGGCTGCAATCATGCATAAACATAAATGGCTAACATCTGAGCGACGTGATCTTCAAAACATAAATGAACAATGAAATTCCCAACATACACTATGTATTGTCATAAATAAAAATATTTTTTAAGCCAAACTGACTAAGTACATCTTATTTGAAAACCATGCGATTCCCGTGACGGACCCTGTATATGTTTACAAACATAGAAAATAACATTTGTTTTCTTGTTTGCCAAGCTTGTGCTGCCCTCTGTAGTTGTATTCCAGAACTAAAATATTACTGTTTATACCAAACAACCCTATGGATGTATAAGAGCTGTCTAGTATAAACGCATTCTTTGAGGGTACATCAGTAAGATTGTTGAAAAATGTATTTATCTAGGGTTTACTGAAATGCTAGGTGTTGTCAGGGTGTTTAATAACAGGAGTAAATTACATTCTTTTTATATGGAATACATTTGGCAAATATATCATTATTCATCTTCAATTGTCAAAATGTAAGTGTCTGATAGTATTTTAAATTAGTGGTGTGCAGGGTAGATGTATGATGAAAACAAGATATTTATGCAGTACAGAGCTAGATGAATCAGTTTAGTATTATTATTGTACTTAGATCAGAGTGTTATACTCTAGTTTTAATTTAATTCTCCATTTAAATTAATCATTTGTTTTGTTTTCAGGTGCTTGAAAGGTGATAGCATTCTAATAAATGACATTTATCAACCTCACTTAGATCAGGAAGTGGTTGAAAAATTATATGATCACAAAATAAAACAACTAACAATTCCTGGTGGCTGTAGTTCCAAACTCCAACCATTAAATAATATTGTACAGAAACTGCAGGTAAATAATATTAGTGAAGTGTGTGCCAACCAGGGTTGTACTACCATGTAGTATATCTATATACAGTATATATAAGCCAATCTGCTTCAGATTATGGCTCAGTGTACTGGTGTGTGAGAATAGCATGTTTGGTTTCTGTGTAGGTGAGATATCATTTTTATAGTGTGCATTGCCTGTTATTTGGATTACAAACAGTACTAAAACCAAACCATGAAAAACTGAACTGACTAACACAATCACCACTACACTTCGATTCATCAAAACCTTTACAAGATACAATCCCCAGGCTTGGTTCAAGCAAAGCCCATAGCCTCCTTTTTTCAGGATGTCTTCTCTGGTCTCCATTAGTTCCTATATAATTCTTTGTTTTTTTGTATCCTGTTGCTGCCAAAACTTGGGATTGTTAAAAATTCATGTGTTGTCTTGTGGAAATAATATAGCATATGTTCGCAGCTACTCACTAGTATGCAGGGGTAGTTTCTGTAGGAGGTAGTTGTCTTGTGGAAATAATATAGCATATGTTCGCAGCTACTCACTAGTATGCAGGGGTAGTTTCTGTAGGAGGTAGCTAGTATAACTACCTCCAGAAATTTTTAAATATAAAAAATATTGTAAGTATTTTTGTTGTATGATCACATATGTACTCAATTTATATTCCTATATTTAATGTTATAAATATGTCCACACTGAGTTTCTTTGTAAACTGCCACCGCCCACTACGAATGTCGTAGTTTAACATTCAGAGTGAGGCCGCTTGAGTCTATAGGTAGCAGTTTCTGTGCTGCCTTACGCAAAGTATTAGGGAATCGTGTGACTAGTCTGAGAGGATTGAGGGGTATGCTGTAGCTTAGCATAAGAGTGAGAGAGAGCAGAAGAGCAATTGAGACAGGCGTAAGTTGCATATGGTGACCCACCTACATGCTACCAACATTGCAATGTAGTTTCATTTGTCAGTGATCAGTTAAAGTTTATTTGAATGTGTTCTGTGTGTGTAGTATTATGTAAAGTCAGTTGTTAGGGACTTAAATTTTTATTTATTTGAATTATATATTTCCAATTAATTACGTCTAATAATACAAGGGCTGTCCAGAAGGTAAAGAACATTTCGTTATTAAAAAAATCAAGAAAAGTGGTAATCGAAAAACTTTTATTTTGTACTTACAAGAACCATTACTTTTCTACATATTCTCCATACAAATTCAAACACCTGTCATAGTGTAATACCATTTTTTCTATTCCGTCATTGTACACTTCTGCTGCCAAGTTCTCAAACCATTCAGTGGTTTAACTTCTTTCAGCTCATCATCTTGAAAGTGCATGCCTCCCAAAAAATCTTTCAGCTTGGGAAACAGATGAAAATCACTAGGCACCAAGTCAGGGCTTTATGGTGGATGGTAAAAAACATTCCAGCTAAAATGCTGAAACAAAGCTTGAGTTGCTGCAGCTGAGTGTGACCAAGCATTATTGTGAACAAAGACGATGTCGCTGGACAACATACTGCACCGTTTGTTTTGAATGGTGGAGCATCTGACAGTATACCTCTGAGTTTACTGTCTGTCCTCTTGGCATAAAATCAACCAGTAGGAATCCGTTTCTATCGCTATCACTTTCCATGTGCTCAAGAGCTTGTTTTCCTTTCTTCGGTTTTGTTGGTGATTTGGAATGGTACCATTCCATTGATTGACGCTTTGTTTCTGGTGTTTTATGAGAAACCCATGTCTCATCACCTGTAACAATATGATCCAAACATTCTCTCCATCTTGATGATAACAAGTGAGAAATGTCAGAGCAGCTCCCATCCTTTGTTGTTTGTGGTCATCAGACAAAATCAAGGTATCCATCTGGGACACATTTTTTTGTAACCAAATAGATTGTGACAATTTCATGAAAAAAGGCTTTTGAAATTTCAGGAAAGAAACTATGTAGACCATCTAAGATGAAATGCCTATCCTCCTGAACTTTTTCGGCAACATTTTTCCTGAGTTCGTCAGTGATTAGAGATAGCCGACCAGAACGTTCGTCATCGTGCACATTTGTTCAGCCCTTGTTAAACGTAATGCACCATTTCCTAACCAATGCTTCATTCATTACAGTCTCACCATAAATGTTCTGTATTTGTCTATAAATTTCAGTAAGCCTAACCTTTTTTGTGTTGAAAAACCAAATGACACTACGCACTTCACACTTCATGGAATTTTCTATTTTGTCACACTTTTTGAATACGGGCGATAAACAAACAAATGTCCATTCCAGTTTGGCTCAGACTGAGCTTGTAGTGGGGGGAGTTCAGTGTCACAGCAACAATGTCCAGCGACAATGGAGATGCAAGCCAAGGTCAAAAGTTCTTTGCTTTCTGGACGACCCTCGTATTTTAATAAAAACCTAAAGTTGTTCTTACTTGACATTTAATTTTTTGTTTACCACCACATTTATTTGGTCACGAGCCCCCACTGGAAATATGGAAGTTGGTCAGGAACACATAAGTGTGGTTGCTGTCTCCATGAGCTGATTTGTACTTGTAGGTGTAGGCTGAAGATGTGCATCTTGTCCTTGTTTGTGAATAGAGAGCATATGGGCCAATGAGAGCTGAAGGTTCTCAGGGTATTTTGTCGATGTAGTTTCCTGGTAGTAATAGTTTTGGTGAATGGAAGTTAGTGGTGATTATGTTTGTCAGTTCAGTTTTTTGTGGTTTGGGTTCTAGCTCTCTGTTCTGTATCTGTTAATGTAGTCCTTGGTGCACTATTGTGATGTGTTAATTGTCTAATAAGTGTTAACAAGCATTGACCTTGTGCTGATGACTGAGTGAAGTTGTCCTGATAAGTGGTGTGAGTTAACATTATGGTAACTCTGTGTGTGTGTGTGTGTGTGTGTTGTCCTGTAAGCCTGTCTCAGGTGTTCCCATTGTTGATGCGTCAGATCTCCCAGGTGATCATCTCCACTCATTACCAGGATACCAAAGAAAGAAAGGCATCCGTTTCCTTCTGTTATCATGGAAAACCTTAAGGATTTAATATTTAGTATCTGCTGTGTATTCGAAGAAACTTTGTCTCTGTCTTTCACACACACACACACACACACACACACACACACACACACACACACACACACAAAACGCGCACGCGCACAATTTTTATTTCCTTGTGCTGTCTTTATGTTTGAAAGGAGGAAAGTATGTATTGTTTTTTATAAGTGGTTGTACTAATCACATACTTTTTGTCTTTGTTTCTCTTTCACTCATTCCTCACTCTTCTTTTACTTAAACTTACTCTTACTTAAACTTCTTCAGTCTTTTCCTCACTCATACTTAAACTTCCTGCGATTGGTTTATAGTTATGATTATTTTATTTTCCATAAAGGAAACAAAAAAATCAAGATGCATTTTCCAGGTTAACTAAGTCTGTAAAAATGAGTATCTATGGTTATACCTAAAGTAACAATAGTCATCTGAAGCTTAGCGCGGGCCACTCTACCTTCATTATATGCCATACAGCTGACTTCATGTAGACAGCTTACCGTGCCTATTCTAAATTGTTTTGATGGTGGAAAAAGGAGTCTATTATTATTCAAAAGCATAACATTGTCATATTATGTGAAAATAACACTGTTTTATTTGTAAGATGCAATTAAGAAATTTTATGCTGATTTTGTCTAAATAACAACATAAGATTATGGTTTTTATTTACCAATATTTCAGTTTTTTTAATACAACAAATTTTTTTTTAGAATAATGTTCAGGAAGAGTGGAAGAATGTAATGAGAGAAAACTCATTCAGCAGTCACTTGAAATCACCAGGTTTTCAACAAGTACATGATTGGGTTTCAAAAAGTCTTACAACATTGGCATATTCAGAGAAGGTAAATTTTGTATCTTATGTAGTCATATTTATGGTTAATAGTAATTTTTAGAACCCACTTTTTGGTAAGAAGAATGTTACAAATTGGATAATTATTTGTTGAAAAAATTATCACTGAGTGAAACTAAGAAGCAGGAAAATGGGGTCATGTTGACCAGAATCTTTTAGATCAGATAGTTAATTAGTCAGTCACGTCACTGTCAGATTCATGTTTTTACTCCACGTGAGTAATTTGCAATAAGTATTTCAGAAACGCCTACTGCCTGCTTTGTTCTGTTTTCTTATAATCGGAAAACAATAAAATTGTTGAAATTGAGAGGTTCTTTGTGAGGCTTAGGAGACAAATGTTGAGAATGTCAGTAAAGTTAAACAATAGTGTAATTTGTTCTGACACACAAGAGCAGTCACAGTGACAGGTGATTTGGTAGAAAAGCAAATGTAGAATTCAAGTAACATAATTTGCAGAATTGTCTATCAAATTTTCTGATGATTCAAATTTTATATTTTACAACATTCTGGTTTAGACACTCACTTGACAAAAAAGTCTGTGTCAGATGGGTGATGAAAATTTTAACGATTGATATATAAGTATAAATGTCTGGCTTCACCCAACAGATATAATTTTGTTATTCAGTAGTCAAACAAGGTGTTTTTCTCAAGAGGTTTTGGACTAAATTTTCTTTAACAGAATTAACAATGTTGCACACCACTATAGAGAAATTATTCCGATTAGCGCTTTCAAGCTTCACAGCTCATCATCAGATCAGATTTTTCCGTGGTGTGAAGCTTGAAAGCGCTAATCGGAATAATTTTTCTATAGTGGTGTGCAACAGTGTTAATTCTGTTTGTGATTATAACCACTAACACAACTTTCTTAATTAAATTTTCTTTGCTAAGACCACTTTTGTCTGGACTGGTCAGAGTATAGTTTTAATCTCCAATTCTCTCAAGAAATTTTTCACACAAAACCTTTGTATAGACTAAAATAACAAGTAATCCTGGTCTTCAATAACTGTCATCCAAAAATACCAAAAGATTTGTTCCATATAGTGTGACACTCAGAGAAACTGAGTAGGTACTTAAGTAGATTAGAGAAGATGCACGAACGAAGTGTATTACCTTTGTTTCTCCACAGAGCAGGTATTGTGATGTGTGACATCATGTACTTTAACTGACTTATGATTGTGTTGGCTATCATTCATTAAAAAAAGTTACATTCCATTTGAAATTCCAAACATGAAATCTGAGTGTCATATACATCTTCATAGATGAGGAGATCTTCCAAAATTTGTTACTAAAAATCATGTGTAATCAAATACAATGTAGCATAAATAGACTTATTGATTGAAGTTGATTTAGAATAAAAAGCTATTATGTGAATAAAATGTTCTTAACTATTTGTTTATTATTGAAGTCTTATTATTTTCTGATTCTTATTGTTTGTGAACTCTTGTTATTATGTGTTACTGGCAATTAGTTTGTATTATTGTTTATTATTTTTCCTAGTATTGGTATTTTGGTTGTTATTTTGAGATGACATTTTTATATGTTAAAATAATTATAGTATATTATACAATAAGTAATAATAATAAATAATAATGATATTCTAATCCCTATGAATAGACAGTATGCGTGATGTTCATCATACAAGGATGTGTACAAGGAAGTGGTGTAGTATGGAACCATCCAGTGTTTTATAGGTGCATTCAACTACATATATTATTCTCGACACATGACCCAGAAAGTGGTAGATCCATGTCAAACCTCGGCAGGATTTAAATATGGGATTTAGAACCAGCCAGCCAGTCAGTTTTGGATTTGAAATTTAATGTGGATAATTGGAGTTGTTTAGTGTAAAGTGATTATTGTGAACTGTGTCAGTCATGTGTAATTAGTGACTTGTGCTATTTATTGCAAAACCATTAAGTAAGTGATATTTATTATATGTTTCACTGGTATAACTCTGGTTATGAATGACAAGAGACACTGTAATAGTACCGACGTCCTTGTACTTGCACTGCAGTTTGAGACTACAAGTCAGTGGCTGGGCCAATCCCAGAATGTGCACACTAATAGATCGGGACAACACAGATGATGAAGGCGAAGTACAGGGAACAGAGACCCAACAGTCGGCACCACAGTACAAGAGAAGAAATGATCGAAGACTAAAGTGTTATGTGTGTGTGTGGGGGGGGGGAACTGGAAGTCTACAAAGAGGTTACTGGTCAAGGAAACGCCAGGGAAATGAGCAGTAGTCTGTACAGCTGGGATGTGCTGAGTAACTGGAGGAACAAAACCCCTAGACAATGTGCAATTTCTATACTTCATAAAAATAGCAGGGTTTTGGTAGTTAAAGTATTCATTCAAGAAAGGTTGACCTTAATTACAATTGACAAATGTACCACAGTTCCACTCTAATCTAGTAAAAAATCTCATACCAACTTGATGTTTGTGCACCTTGCAGACAGCCACTGAAAAGCTTGTAAAAGTGTTCGGGAAAGTGGAGAGACACCTATGTCTGTGTCGATTTGAGTGGCAGACATTGTGGATGAAGCATTTCTTGCTGTGGACATAACGGAAACTTTTGGATTTGTAGTCAACTTAAACAACTTGTACATGCACAAATCATTGGGCAGAGAAAGAGAAAGCAAGAGATAATAATTTATATTTTGATTGTGTTATTGTATAGTATAACCTGTAATACCATGTACAAAGTAGAACTTGTGAAGTTACTTAAACAGATAGAAGTACTTTTCACTACTTTCTTGGTTGACTGTATTTTAATGGGAGTGTGTATGTTGTATACCATCTAGAATTAAAACTTGAACAAAATATGATTGTAATATAAATTCTTAGACAAGTAATGTGATTTTTGTTGCAACTATTTTTATGTGTGTTATGACTCAGTCATCACATATTCTTAAGTTTTTTAACCTCTATTCTTTTTCTGTTGTAGGTAAATTTGCAAAATTGTTTTAGAGAGATGAAGCTGATACCATAATTCAGAATTCTGGATTTTGTGTTATTAAAACTGAAAATGTTGTGTGTGTGTGTGTGTGTGTGTGTGTGTGTGTGTGTGTGTGTGTGTGTGTGTGTGTGTGCGTGCGTGTGCGTGCGCGTGTGCACATGCGTGTGCTTGAATAATTATTTGTAATATAGATTGTCATGTTATTTTATAATTAATATTTACTATTGTTTATGGATAAAACCAAGTACAATAAAGAAAACATGAATTTTAAATAGTGGGTTTATTAACTTAACAATCTGTTGTCAATTCCTGAGCCTGTCATTCAAAGAGATACTAAAGTATTTTTATCAAGCTAGACAGTCAATGTAAACAAACAAAATCAGTGACAATATAGGCCTGTGTGAAGGTCGGCTGCTCAAGACTGATGTTATGTACAACTAGTCTATTAGCCTATGGCTGCTATACTGTTTGAATGATGGTACTAACAACACATGAAGACAATGTGTATTTGTTTTGTTTCACTTTCTTGTCTCAGTAAATAGACTGTAGCTCACAGTATTGGCTGATGAACCATTATAGATGGCAGATTCACAGAAGGCTTTTGTGGAGGTCAGAAAAAAAATGAGTACTTTGCTAAAACATCAAATTTCTCTACAATATGAACATGTTGAATGAAAAAATTCATTCATTTGCAACATATGATGAAGTATTTTTGTAGTTAAAGCAATACAAAACAACAAACACTTCTTTTAGAAACTGAAGTCTTAACAACCAGTGGTTTTTTGTAAAGCTCCAGCAGCCTCAGAATGAATCAGATCATCCACATTCATTAGAGAGAATGATTTGACTTCAGATCATGAAACAAATTTCCCAGTAAACTTCATATTGGGATACCAAATAAAAAAAAAAAAGAAATTCATTTGAAAAGTACAAAGTTTTCCAGAAACTTGATTTGCTGAAGTTTAGAAGTCAAAATTTACCACACTAATGTAGCCATGTAGTACAGTTTTCATAAAAAGATTTGAAAACTAATCATATAGTTTAAAAAATCATGTCATTATTTCATACAGTTTTAGAATTGGCAGCTAAAAATGTTAAGTATAGTAGTTTACAATTTGATTAAAAAAATTTTGAAAATTGACAGTAAATAGTTTCATTACATTCTTGTGAACTTCCTTAAGTTTCAAGAACTGTTCTGATATGAAATTTAGGCAAGCTGCTTGTATTATTGGAAGTTATGCTCATGCTGATTCTAAAGTTGGTCTCTGAGCTACACAAAGTCAAAAAACTAATCAGTGCTTTGAATTTTATAATGAGCAATAGTGATGGAAGCAATGAATTTTTTTAATTGTCATAATTGATGACAAGACATGGGTACCTCACATTACACTAACACTGAAACAGCAGTTCATGGAGTTAAGAGATACACCATATCTCTAAAATGGCAGAAATTCATGCGAACAGTTTCAGCCTAGAAGACTGTGTGTCCCATTTTTGTGATGAGAAGAGATTTGCTTGTTGATTTTTTTATATTGGGCATAACAGAATATGCTGCCTCCTGTTATGAGACTGTGAAGAAACTTTATCACAATCCAAAACTATGGGTAAAGCATGCTTAGTAGCACATATGACCCTGACCACATATGAATCATGCCATTTGACTAGGAACAAATAGATCATCCCCACTACAACCTGAACTTAGCATGTCATTCCTGCATTTGAAGGATATCTTGCAGGTCAGTGCTATGACAACATCAAAACAGCTGTGCAGCATCTGTCTTCTCAGGTGGCTTCAGTCCATGAAGAGATAGTGGGTTTTATGGTTATGACCCTGAAACATAAGCCCAATCTTCCCAGTGGAAGATGCCTGGGTCACTACACCCAAAGAAGGCACAGCAAATTTGGAGCAGTATGAAAAAAAAACCATGTTACTTTTTCACATAAGAAATATGTTTATAATTACAGTATGCTTTTTGTATACAACTGTACATAAAACTTTTAACACTGCACTGTAACATTAGAAACAGTTGGGTTACTTTTTTAAAATAATATAACAACTTTTAAGCTGAATTCCTACGTACTTAAAAAAAATTAGTATATTTAAAATTTTATTTGACAAATATGTTTTAAAATTCACATGGAAACAGTTTTTTAATATTAATTTTAATTAATGAATGTTATCAACCATGCCAAATTGCTTGTAATATATCATACATAAAGCGTTCATTACCTCAGGATTAAAAATTGTTACAAAATCCTAAGGTCATTCTAAAATCGCTTGGCTTACACTTTAGATCTAACTCTTGTAGAATGAAAGTTAGATGATTATAATTTGAAGCCACAGAACATTTTTCTGTAAATTTAAAATTTCATGCTGAAAGAATTAACTTTCATAAATAATCTACAGTAACTTTTCGTCATACTGATTACTTGGATATTTTTATAGGTAGCAAAATGCTTTGCATTTACCAATATTTCATAAAATCAAAGGCATAACAATCAAAGGAAAAAGCAACAGAGGCCGTTCTTCAAGATAACGTTTTTTTTAGGATGGTTAGTAGTGAATTTTGTCCCATTTAAAATACATGGGCAATTTCTAATGGTCTCAACTAACACCTGAAACACCTGTAGATTACATGTAGTAAAAAAATTCATGTGCTCTGAAATTTATGACAAAACATATTTTACAGCCATAAAGGAGAAAAAGAATTACTGTCTGTAACCTTCTGCGACAATGTTGTTTTTCACAAACAGTAACTTTATTACAGCACAGATCGTATAACTGGTGGGATTATTTATGGCAGCACTCATAATCACTCATATTCGCACATGATAATAGCAAAGATCAAAACATGACAATCCATTGCAAATGAGTGTCTATACACTACATTCCATGCACATCCCCACTATGAGTAATAATAAAACAGACCTTATTTTATGGATGTGCCTCATATATTAATAATCATAACACATCGGATAATAGATCGTAAATTGAAAACATCATTTCTCTTTACAAAACCAAAGTTTTTATTACAAAATCATTTCTAACATACTATTATATAATTACTGTAAACTGTATACTGTACTGTAATGTATTACTATGGCTAAAAATCATTGAATTAAAACTGAGTGTAATTAATAAAAAATAAAAGTTACATTAAACAAAATAAGAGTTTAATGACAAACACTGTACTATAAAGTTAATTAAAAAACCAAACATATAGTACCATGGATTTACACTTTTTTGAAGAATTGTTCTATGACTGTCTGTTTCAAACCGATACCCGTTTTCTCGCTGCCAAAGACTGAAGTTGTTTAAGATTCATAAGCTGAATACAATCTATCTCGTCTTCTGTTTCGGCCCACTTTAGAACAGTCTCAAGTGCATCAAAAGCTTTTGCTGCCATCATTGGATTTGTATTAGTAGCATTCTCACCATCTTCATCTGAATCCGTTTTGTTTTCGTTACGTTCATTAATGACTCAACTATCTCTTCATCAGTTAATAACTGAAAACTGGGATCAGCTTCATCCACCTTTAGCCAATCGTTAACTTCTTCTTTGTTACAGTTTTTACCCTGAGGAATATTCTGTACCATTTGATACATGATTTCAATACCTGTGTCTTGATGTTCAGTATCAGATTTATGTTCCTCATTTAACGTTTGATTTAGAAGTTTTCCTGAAGCTCGTTTTAGAGTTTCAGTGTTTACACTATCCCAGGCATCTGCAATCATATACGCACTTTCCTTTATTAATTCTTTTTTTAACTGTTTGGATCCTTCTTCATTTTCACTAAGAACTAATAGGTGCTGGAGAAAAGATTTGAGGTAAAGCCGGTTAAATGTTTCTATAACACTTTGGTCCGTGGGTTGTAATATACTTGTCACATTTGGTGGGGTAAATATCACATCAACATCCTCATACAGAGGTAAAGAATCAGCTGAAGGTTGTTCAGGAGTGTTGTCCAATAGCAACAATACAGGACCACTAGTTTTATTTTCTGCTTTTCTTTTTTTTTACCACAAGGACAAACACATCATTTAGTAAAATTTTTAATGTTCACCCAAGCTTTTTTTTGGTGGGAGTAAATAAATGGGAAATTATTCATATTAACGTCTTTGAAACATCTATGTTTCTTAGATTTCCCTATAACAGTCAATTTTAATCTGTCAGAACCACTTGGATTTACACATGTCTTTTTTGTAACGCGTTCTTTGTTAACTTTGAACCCAGTAGCAGATTTTTCATTTCTTAGCACTAACATTTTTTTGGAAGAGCTTTCCAGTTAAACCTGGTCTCATCAGTATTGTAGATATTTTCAGTGTTGTAACATTTTTCTTTTATAATAAGCAAAAATTGTTTCTTAAAATTACCAAAATTTTCAAAATTAGCAGAAAGTTTGTTGCCTGAAATATCTAGCTATCGTATACCATGTCTCGATTTGAATTTTTGCAACCAGCCTGTCGTAGCTTTAAAGTGTGGATCACCTCCAAGTTTTTCGTTTATTATAAGTGCCTTCTCTCAGATGATAGGACCCGATATAGGTTCACCCTTGCTTCTTTGTTGCACAAACCATGTGTACACTGGGCAATCTAAGTTGTCATTTTCATCTGTTTTCATAGTTTTTTCTGGAAAAAAGGTAAAAAATGGATTTGTTAGAAATTTTAGAAATTAAAAAAGCAATAAAAAATAACAAAAATTTAACCAATGAACAGACTGAATTTTGTCTATCCCCTTTATTAAAATCTGTTATTTAGTTTAGTTTATTTTATATTATTTTGAATGTTCATCATTATTTTAAATTTTGCATTCAGTTTATATTTAGTTCAGTTAATTTTATATTTTGCATTCATGATTGTATTTAATTTTTAAAGACACCTGACCTTCCCTTGTCTGGTGCACACAATCCCCCCCCTCGCCATCACAACACAGATGTTCCAGATACGCCCTAAACAGATGTTCACCACCTACACTCCACTAACATCCTGAGTTCAGTAATTTCATTCACTCGCTCTTTGACAATGGCTTAGTTAGTCGAAAAAGCTGTCAGAGTTAATTACAAAATTTGTGAAACTTACCAAGTGTTTTTATATATTTTACAAAACCTTTGTAATAAGTTTTAAATTGCACAATGAATATTCATCAGTTCAGGTTCAGCACGAACACATCAATAGCACAGTATATGTAAATGGATCTTTTTCAATAGGCCCCACGGCAGACAATACACGTAATATTTCTTGCTTATTACATGAAGCGTTGCTTTGGAGGTTTGAATTAAGGTTGTAAGTTTAAGTTTAAAATATGGCTATGTTATGTTACGGTTCTGCTAAAGGTGAGGTGAGTTCACTTTAGCTTTGCTAGTTTAATAAATCAACGAACCACGGACCATCTTTATTTCAGTGGATTTAAATATTAGAGTGAGATCGGATTTGATAAGGAAATATTAGATCGTAATGTAACAAAAATAGGTATTTTATTTTCATTGTTCAACCCTGAATAAAGATTAAAGACACCCAATTTTGTAAATAAGTCAAGGTTGGGTTTCTCGGATCATGTTAATAGACTTAGCCATGTGAAGGAGAAGTCAAACCCTGCAATACCAACATTTTACAATTTTTAATTTTCTTTAATTATTATCTTCCTTTTTGAAAATTGGGCTGTGTCAGGAACTCGGCAATCATTCAAAGATAACCAATGAGCCCGATTTTCGAAAAAGTATATAATTATTTTAATAAATTAAAAATTCTGAAATGTCAATAAAACGGGTTTAGCTTGCCGTTAATAATACTTAGTACTTCCACAGCTTCCGGACCTTCCACGTAGAAAAAACTGAATTGAAAATAAAACATTGACGGGGGCGTGGCGTGGGATCATATTAAAAAAGATAAAAGAATTAAAAGACACCATCGTCATGGAAAACACTAACTAAGCCTAACAAGAACAAGGTACGGTACAATAACACATGCCCGTCGCGTGGGCGGGGCAAGTAAAACACTTTGTCACGTTTTGTAGTATTTACTTCGTTATTAAGAGGGCGCCAAGGTTGGCCCGAGAATCGCATTTTAGTTTACGGGGTGGCCACCAAGCGCTGTCATCGCGACGCCTGCTCTTGCAGCTAGGCAACATGCAAACGTTCTATCCACTTTCATGAGTCACATAAGTCAGCGGCGCGGTGTTGTCACTTCGCTAGGGCAAGCAGCGATACGTGCAGTGTTGCCGCTATTTGCACAACACTCCATTCAAATTCAACCAACTTTACTCGCGTGGCAGTGCTGTGAACTTACCACGGCACTTCGTCATATGGCCCTCCTGAGTGCCGACTGTGTTATGTCGTTTAGCACCCACGGACCGTATTAGCTTATCTTTACACTAGGTGTCCCCGAGCGCGGACAAAAAGGGGCGAAGTTCTAGACAAATGTGAAATTTTCCATTAAATATAGAAATGAATGTTTTCATATCTTAAAAAAATATTTGGGAAATGTGTTCAATAATAAGAATACAAATTGATGCAAATGATCAGTTATCCACTATATTTTATAACAAAGTATTTACATATAGCATGTAACAAAAAAAGTAAGACATTTGAACATAGTATACAATAATAACAATAACTTTTGAATATAATATACAATAATAATATATTTAATATAATAATAACAATATGCAGTAAATGGAAGTAGCATCTTGTTAAGATGACATATATTTTTTATAAGTAGCATCTATTTTGTATTACATATATTCCACAGTCTCTGTAATTCATTTCGACGTGCATTCATCGAATGACTACTGTTAATTTTTTTCAAACGATTGAAGTTAAATGATGGTTTCAACAGCAATCCACTCAAAGTTTTTACTCTCGATAATGCGACATAAGTTAGACCAACTTGGAACTCGTTATCACCAATGTCGACAATTGCTTTATCCAGAGTTATTCCTTGAGATCTGTGAATACTGATCGCGTATCCAAGCATAACAGGAAACTGCTTACGTGTACAACTGATTCCACGCCGTTTAAACGAAGACGTAATAGCCACAATAGGGACTGAGCTTCCATAAATAGTCGGACCAGTATATTTTTCAAATTGAACGAGAATGCATAATGGCATATGTTCACTATAAGCCTCGTATTCAATAGGATCATAAATTATATCAGTAATTGTGCCAACTGATCCATTCGCGAGACCCTTGGCCACCCAAAGATTTCGTCTTAAAATAATTCTGGCTCCTTTACATAGACGTAATTCAGCAGACAATCCTTGAGCTTCATAAGAAGATGCAGCAAGGGCTTCTGAGCAGTTATGTATAGCTTTAATCAAGGCGATCGGTTGTTCATTTTTTTGTAACTTTTCATAATTAGATTTATCAATATCAGTATTTTTTGCCATTATGCACACTGCATTTTCAAAAGACTTATCCCCAATATTATTGACAAAAAATCGAGAAGATAACAGTTGATGATCAAGCTCAGTAATACTTCCATTCAAAATCCTATTAAGAGTTTCTCGGAAGGATCGTTGTTCATCTCCAATTTGTCTCATTATTTGTGTTAAAAAAATACCTTTTTGAACTGTAAATATAATAAACTTGACTGAATAGTTTTAGCGTTTTTTCCAATTACTGTAAAGGCTATAATCACATACTGGAGGAAGTTGTGACCAATCGCCCACTAAATAAATGCAAAGACCTCCGAATGGCAGGTTGGCTAATTGTGGTTTAGCGTCTCTGAGTCTTTGATCAACTTTGAAAAATAAGTTCAACCCAAGCATACTGGCTTCATGTATAATAACAAATTTAATGTCTTTGAATTCATCTTCAAAAGAAATTTTAGCATCACTGTTTAATTGTGGTAGAGCGTTTCTCGAAGGAGGTATTCTAAGAGCTGAATGGAGGGTCTGTCCGTTAATATTATTCGCTGCAACACCTGTCGGAGCCATCAAAAGAGTAGCATTGCATTGTAAATGAGAGTTTATTCGATGAACCATCTCGTCGTTGATGATACAACTCTTTCCTGTTCCAGCCTTACCTTGGACTATTGCAAGCTTATGTAAACAATTATCGTAATCCATTAGCTGTTGATCCAAAAAAGACAAAATGGCATTTTGTTGTTCATTGAAGTTGATATTCAAAGGTTCAAAGAATTGTCGTTGATTTACAATCGTTTCACTACTGTTCTCAATGAAATCAGTGTTATCTTTTATATCTGGATAACTATGATAAGCTTCGTTCCAGTCATGAAGTATATCGATGTCACGATTACCAAGAGTAACATAGGCTGGTAGGTCATTAGGCATAACTACAGCAATTGCCATCCAGTCTCTCTCATTAAATATAATTTTATTATCATTATTTTCAAATTCATCTTCGTCTTCCACTGGCTGTAAAGACATATTAATCTGCTGAGGTTCCACAATGTTACTTCGCTGATATGCACTTTTCCAGGTTTCATCCTTATTTTTCAAATTTTGTTCACACCACCAGGGTTTGTGTAACATTAGCTGTTGTTTACAAAATAATTCGAAGCTTGATTGATTCAAGTTTTTATCAATCTTAGGATAGACTTGTACTATTTTATGTTTTCTGCAAATAACCAGTCTATTTCTACTTCCTTTAGAATATCTTTTAGCAAATTCTAACAAAGTCATATCTTCCATATTTAGTGGTCTCTGATTGTAGAATTCAATAAATGATAAGTCAGTACCATCGTCTTCAGTTTCCAGAATAGCAACATAATTTTCAAGTTTAATCACAAGTGTCTGAAAGCTCCTCGTGCAATGGAATAATGGGATAGTCATAAGTATATGACAGGTTTCAGAAGCTCCAATGTCTCTTTCGCCAATTATTTTCATCATTAAACTGGTGTACGCCTGGCGAGCCTGATCATCAGAATTTCGCGATTTAACGATTTCTTCAAACATTTCTAACACATTTTTAGAAGTAGGTTCTGATTTTGAGGCGTACTTCGATATGTATTCAATTACAGCATATAATGACGTAATAATCTGGAAATCGGTATTAGCTCTCCATGTTTGAGCAATAAAAAAGTTGAATACATTGAGTTTCTCGTCATTTCTCACAGGAGTGTACACCCAATTTCCTTTACTATCTTTCAGTAAAGTCGATACTTCTTGAATTGCTTTAGGGAATTTAATGCGACAGATAAATTCGCGACCATTCGGTTTCAGACAGTAACCTTTTGAGCACTGTGTATGTCGTTGGAATCTATTCAATAATTCAGAAATAGATCGGTCATCGTCAATTACAACATCACTTGATCTAATACGTGAAGGATGTATTGTTGTTGGTGGAATGGATGGCAATGGGTTGAACGCACTTACTAACTTATCGTAGTACGTTGTTGCTTCAAGCAACTGTTGCTGAGAAGCAGCATCAAAAGTTCTAGGATCCGGAGCACCAGATATCCAAATAAGACCGTGTAAATGGCATGAACCACGATGCTGAAATTCGAACCGAAACCAATAATCGAGAACTTTGTACCGTTTGCATACCACTTTTTCAATGAAAGTAACAGCTCGAAACGTGAAGTAATTTTCAACAATTAATGGATTTTCATTTATGAGTTTTTGTCGTTGTTGTACAAGTTGAGATTCATTCAATAAATCCTCTTCCTCTAAATTACAGCCTAGAAGACGTGCTAAGTCAGGCCACCAAAGGTCAGCAGCACTCAATGTTAAGAAAGCTGTCGGTAGTATATCGAGCTGGCTTATCATCGACTCTAATTCACCTCTCCTTTGGAACCAATAAGAATTAGAACCTCGTATTTTAGAGCACCAATAATATAAACCTTTTACTATTTTTGGATTGTGTGACATTGCATCACGTAATTGTTGAATATTACCATGAAAATCAGATTTTTTAGCAAATATTCCTCCTCGTTTGATTGCATCGTGTCGTTGAACAGTATTTAGTGCAAAAATCGGAACCGTGGATCGTGAGCAAAACGGCGATCTTTGTATTCCATTAAAAATTGGAAATATTCTAATGGTGTTATATTCATGTTATTAGGACGAGTATTATCATTCAATTCCGCAGAATCATAAGGAAATAATGCTGGGAAAGCCATAGTTATATATCCTTCACATGTAAATTCGTTGATAATGATAGTACCTTTTGGCCAAGGTATGACATTATTTACATCAGATCGGATGCGGTCAACTTCTTGTAATTTAATATCATTGTGTATGACACTTTCATAAACATCATTACTTTCCTTTGAGTTATCATCCAACTCTGGTATTTCTACCGTTGGTATTTGATCTAAAATACTACCCTCTATGGGAAGCTGAGAAATACGATCGACATCAATTGATATATCTGCATAGTAAGGATTGTTGGTTTTCAAAAAAGTTAGAGCAGTAATTATTTTATTTCGCCTAACATGGAAATCACGATGTCCATTCAAACCCTCTCGTCTCACAACGATTGTACTCAATGTAGATGGTATTCGAGGTAAACAACGAATTATTTCATCAATATTCTGTCCAACATTGATTATATTTCCTTTATACGCAAACTGACCGGGCAAACCACGTGATTTGATCCTGTATACACGTATTACTGGTTGCACTTTAGCTATAAGTAACTGCTCAACGTAAGTAAGTCCTTGAAGTTCAATCGGTACCATTCTTGGATCCATCTTATTTACTGCCGTAAATTTATGAGGATGTTTTTTACATTGTTTACACGCATCAAAATTTTACTTTGAATTACAGTCCTACCACAGTTGTTACACTCAAAACAATTTAAATTCTGTAACTCTTGTTCAAACTGAATTTGTAGATTGCGAAACTGAGAGTTATCTGCACTAACCTGATCAACATTAGACAACACATGACTGTTTTGATTTCGTGAACCACTATTTTGTTGTTGACGATAAGTCTGACGACTATGAATACTTTCACCTCGGCGTCTTTTAGGTATGATTAATTATTTCAACATATTCTGGGTTACACAAAAGCGAAAAGCAAAACGCACTCAAAGAAATAATTACAGCATTGTTGCAGTCGATACACCACGTCTCAATGTGTAATCATGTGAGTGCGTTCGGATACACTCGTTCACCGTCGGACCGATCCGGCGCCGTTGATGTAAGTTTCAAACGGTTTTAATTTAGCGGAATTAAACGATTATTATTTAACTTTGGCTCTACCAATGTTTCCAAAAATTAAAATGTCTACCCCGGAATATGTACAGAATGTACATATAAAGTTTGGTGGAGATTGGATAAGTAGTTTCGGTCTTAATACACTATCGTTTTAAAGGGTTTTAATTTAGCGAAATTAAATGATTATTTAGCTTAAAATCGACCAATCTTCACAAAAATGAAAATATGCACCCCCGAATATGTACAGAATAAAATTCTATCAATAAAAATCCCACATTTTATGATTTTTTCTCCAATCCTAGAAGCAAGCTAACTCCTCGTTGTTCCGGCCATACTCCATTGCCTCGCAATCGAACGCAGTGTAGAGAATCTGCTTGACAAGGGACTCGCAGCCAGTGGTTGGTCTCATCTTGCAGACCCGCCCAAAGTTTGATGCAGTCAGGATGTTTCGGCGAAGTTCCAGCCATTCACTGCAGTCCCTTTGCAGTACTGTCTGTCGCTCAATTCTATCAAACTCCTCATCTGATTTATGAAGACTATTCAAAAATTCATTGGATTGCTGTACCATCATGTCCTCGTCTATGTCTGGTCGTTGAGCTGCTAGACCGTAGTCCTGCTTTTCAGTACCGTTTCTAATAAATAAAGACCTACGACATCTTTTACTTTTTCTGCGGTTATCTGATTTTTTTTTCTCTTTATTTCGGTGCTCTTGGAAATGTTCCCGGGCTGGAATTGTACATGTTCTTGTGGAGTTTGTAGTGCGCAAGTCCGGTGTTGTGATGAACAACAGCCGCAGAACATCGACCCTTGTACGACCCACTTGTTGCAAAATTAATCCTCTTACCGCCGATAAATTTGGCGACTATGGAATTGTAGTGCTCGACATAGTTGCTTGTCACATCTGCAAGCAAGCTCCTGCTGTGACGACTTAGGTCACGGAACACATCCCTAATCAAGGGGTATAGGCTGACTGACACAAGGTTGGGTACAAGGTTAGAATCTGCTGGGGCAGATGACGAGTCGAGCTTGCAAAAGTATCCCAGCTTTGCACAACTCGTGTGTTCACCGAACACGTGGCTAGGGATATTCAAGATGTCTTGCCGAAGATTTTCTATCTTTTTGCTTGTAGGTCCTTCTTCTCCTTTTCTGTGATCTGTGGCTTTGGTTACTGCCATTCTGCAGCGAAACAAATTGTCCCCAATTTTTTTCCTTAACACTATTGAAGGCTTTTGGGTTTTAGAACCAGCAATATTTTTCAAGCGAGTGCACATGTTCCGTAGGAGATGGTTTTTACACTCCACCTTTTCAACTGTCAAATACTTATACGGCCGACGTTCAAAGATTTTTTTATATACACTACTGTCGCCATCGGCAATGAGCTTAGCATACCTTAATTTATACATGTCCTCACTTTTCTCGAAACCTTCGCAGATAATTGCTGCTTCCATGCTAGTTGAACTCTGTTTCATACCCCAGTTCTTGTAGCAAGTGTGTGTTTTTGCCGTGTCACTCTTTGTCTCGGCTCGAGCGCAGGTTGTACAGTACTTGTTTTTCACGCCGATGAACAGCACCTTTCTCGTCCGATAACCAACAATGGCTGCCTGAAAATATAATAACTAAATATAATACATTGAAAATCACCTTTATTTAAAAATCCTATACTCTAAGCTTACAAACATTACATTGGAAAACTGGTTTCACCATTGTGGTCTGCTTACTTAGACCTTTAATTTTATATATGACATGGCCGGTTTACTTTAATTTGTTTGGTTTATTCCATACATTTTTCTTTTTTTAGTTCAGTTTAGTTTAGTTTTTTTTATTTATTTTTTCTCCCTTTCACATAAAGTAAAATTCAAAAATGCAACATCGGTTGACTATGAAATTAAATCGGGAGTTCCCCAAGGTAATGGCGGTATGTGTTTTGTATGTCCGTATTCATAATGAAATAGAAATTTCGATGTTGCACATTTCATAAGTTTTATTTTTGCTGTGGATGTTTAGTATGTTTAAAAACACTATATTTTACGTGTTTCTGCTGTAATTTTAGGCAAGTGTGTAAGTTTGTTATACAATAATGACTTTCACTTTGTTTATTCGATTCATTAATGACAGATGATTCAAATTCATAATGTGCTGCTTATATTCATTATATTATACAATCATGTGACAGGTTATTTAATCACGTGAGAGGCTGAATAACGAACTTAGCCTCTGTTTTAACAATACAAATGTGCATATTAAATTTAAACTCCTTGCGAACAACCGTTTGACAGCTATCGATGACACAATGAAAAATCGGTAAGAAATCTATAAAAACCTAAATTGCAGTTTAAAGACGTAACTAAAAAAATAAAGGGGTTTATTTAGTAAAGTTAAAAACATTTGCCGAAAAGTGGCAAAAGTCGGACCGTAGAAATAAGTTATTTTAAAACCTGAGTTCATGAGGTGTTATAAAAAAGTAACGTTTTTGCCAAATTTGAAGGAATTTATATATATAAATTATATATATAAAATTTTGAACGAACGCTAAAAACGTGTTCTGGGGGGTCAGGGTCGGTGCATATTTCGCACTCCCGAGTCTGGGTTTCACCGTAAGGGCCATCTGAATAGCTCATTTTTCCTAAGGAATTTCGCTAATAAGGATTTTAAAAATTAAATTTTTAGCATTGGCCTTTTGGGTAATCAAGATGGCAACGAGATCATATGACATTAACAAGCATGTAAACATAAGATCTGTAACAAGCAATTTGTAAACATTAGTTCTATCAAACATCTGACATAGAGTAGTAAAAGAGATAGAGTCAACAGCATAGCAATAGCACATCGCGCGCCTAACCTCATATCGGTCTTTGGCCTGGGAGTTCATTACTTCACTTCGCTTGCGGAATAGTCTCGCTTTCCCTACGACTAATTAAAAATTAACATTTCCATCAATTTAAATGTTATCATTGATGGTTTGCGTTTCTAGACTTGGGGAATATAAATTTACAATTAAAAAGTTGTAGAAATGTAGTTTGCAACTAGCGTTTTATAGTGAAATCGAAGATTGGTATTACATTGTTATCAAAATAATTTTAGAAAACTGGCCCATTACACGAGTTTTCCATTTTTACAATTACTTCTCATTTAAACCATCATTACACAATAGTTTACAATAAGAGGCTAATTTCATTACATGAGATTTCACTTTCACCCATCACTTTCACTCGTTCACAACTCTCTCCAACAGGAACGTCACACTTCATCCCTCAAAACACACCAAACATCAATGGTTGAGGGTCACTACCCTCTCTGTTATGCTCAACTATTTGTATTCTATAAAACGTATAGTGGTATATGCCGCTAGGCTAAGGCCCCTCTACCCTCTCCCAAAATGGTTTTTGGGCTATAAAAGCTTACTACTCCTAAACTAATAAAGATAAAAAGACGCGGTTTTCGGCATATTATTTAGCTTTGTCTCATCTATGTTTTGAGTAAGTTTCAGTAAAATCCGATGGTAAGTTTGTGAGAAAAGTAGGTTATTTGTCAATTTTGGGGGGTTTTTGGGCTATAACTACTCCCCAAATCTAAGTTTAAAATATGGATTACACTTACCACGCCAGATAAAGAGGAGTAGTTGGTGCGATAAGATCTCTTGCACCAGGCACCGTCAGCAACCACCGTGATGAGCGGAACGCCGTCCTTGTCCACCTCTCCGTGCTCCCGCGCCAGCCGCGACTCCTCCGCTGCTGCTTCCTCCATCTCCGCTGCCGCCGCCGCCGCCCATCCTTCTGATACCTTTTCTTCATATTTCTTGTATGTTCCTTGGCCCATAGGAGGAATGTCAAGTACACGAAGGAACTCCTCCATTTGAGCGTGCCCACCTCCTGTCGTAAATGTACCGCAAACACCGGCAGTATTGACATCCATTATGTTATTACGGGGTGTTTCAGACCAAACGGTGGTTTTCAAATGGCACATTTCACACCGAAAAACAAAAGCACTTCTTAATCCTTGTCTTGTTTCGGATATTACTTCCATATTTGAAAATGTACAACCAACTGGACTATGTTTGTCTAAATCTTTTATTTGCTGGAAAAAATCCACAATATTTACAATTCTTCTTCCAGTTAGTTTCAGTGGGTCACGTGAAGGTTGCTGTGTCGTTCCAGTCACTAATTCTTGTAGTTGCCCCAGAGGAACCGCTGGGCCTGCGTCCGGCTCCTGCTGCTGCCTCAACTCTGCTTCCGCCTTCATATTCCTATATAATAAAAAATATAATAATAAAGACTAATTGTTTTTTTAGTATCGTCTTCAAACTGATACCACATGTGGTAATACATAAATCGAAGGTCTAACTCAAATTAATTACAGCTTACCTTCTTTTTTCGTTGTATCGTTCAAGCACAGGGTTTAGTCTTCTTTTTTCCGATATGCAGAAAGTGCCAGGCGAGATTTCCCCATATTTTGAACAAAATTAAAAAATATGAGCAACAATACACATGCAGCGATATAAAAAAACTGTACAAATAAATCACAACATTCAAAGAAATACCGTCGAAAACAATGGGCACTTGTATTTGCGTTATAGTTAAAAAATCACAGTGACAAAGAATTACGTCCAGCCAACTTACCATGAAAAGTACGTCTAATAAATAATTCTATAAACTCCCACATGACGCGTCATTACTGTACTACCATAGCGAGAGGTACTACTTTACTAACACTGCACTAATGCGACCTGTAGGCGAACCGGCGAACTTCCAGCGCGGCAGCGAGCAGCGGCCATGAATTATAAAATGTAAACTTGTAGAAAAACCGTTTGTATAAAGAATTGAGAAAAAAATTACATATTATATCACTACAGAATCGTTCTACACAAAATATACTTTAAAATGGTATAACTTCCAACGTTATTGACAGTCACGATAAATGTTAATTGTTTAGGCAAAATCAGTATAAAATAAATATTCCTTATGGGAAATTAACTTTTTAAATTAAATTATAAAAAATTATTTTTTAGCGGAAATCACATTGGCCTAGGTTTATTAGTAATAGGTTAATTAGTTCTATGACATGTTAGTGAAGTTTTATTTTATTTATGACGTTCTTATATTAAAAACGTAAATTTAAACAGTTATCCCATGTTAAAAGCGTACTCTACCGCGAGCGCCTGGCTGGCCAACCTTGGCGCCCTCTTAAGATAACAATAACAGTACTCTGACCTCTGACAATCGTTTTAGTCATCAGACTATTCTCAGAGAGTGCACAATAATTACTAAGAACAGTCTTTGATAATATTCTAACTGACAGAAATGAACGACAGACCATTATTTTACAACATTTGTTGTCAACATAAGTTGCAAACATTTGTTCACAAGAGTCAGTGTAAACGCGGCTTAACAATTAACAATATACAGTAGGACCTCTGTATATCGAACTTCTTTATATCGAAAATCTCCATTTATCAAATTTTTTTAAGTCCCGTGAAATTTCAATATAAAATAATTTCCATATATCGAAAAAAATTTCTATATATCGAACTTTGTAACTTTAGAAATCAGGGGAAAATTATCTGTGATTCCACGTTGACTAAAAATGAAACCTGTTAGACTGGTCTGGATTAGTCAGTTGATCACGTGACACTGTGCGTGTTCCTCACTCTCTCAATCTACAACAATCGTTCCCGCGCATTACAGTATCTCATCATTCGGTAGTACTGTACGTTATTAAGGAGTAAGGTTAACTCAGTTTCAGTCAGTCTTTATTTTTGTTTTGAGTTTATTTTTTATTTTTTCTTGAGTTCACGAGAACGTAAATGCTGTAATGTCAAAAAAAAATCTTTGAGTGTTGCAGAAAAGGTGGCATTATTAAAAGATGTGGATAGTGGAATGCGAAAAAAAGACGTTGCGATAAAGTTTTTGATTCCGCCGAGTACAGTGTCAACCATAATAAAGAATCGAGAATAAAATAGAGTTGTACGTGGTGAAATCCAACAGTCCGGCGTACCATTCGCCCGCCGTCAGTTCGAGTGGTGGAAAAAAGACACAGACGAGTGCGCTCGGATCCGTGCCCGTGACGGTGACCGTCAGCGACGACATCTGGTCGTCTACTGATCGTTCGATGACAAAAACTCTAAACATAAAGGTCCGCAGATGACCGTGTCCGGCGGTTGTTTATGCGTGTAATTGTAACGCACGTCAGTCAAACTCGCACCGAAGTATCGCATCAGCTCGACCGGCGGACGTAAATTGCCGATCTCATCGAAGTACAGGACTCGATCGCTTCGCTTCTTGTAGCATACCCAGTGCGTGCCCGGTCCGGCGGTATCGTCGAGATTCAAGACGGCGCTCTCGTTCTTCCGCGGCGGCGAGCGCGGTAACGCGTCCCGCATGTACACGCCTCTGAAATAAGGTACGTTCAATTTTTTCGCATACACGTACAGATCGCGATCGGACAACGGGCGCACGGGTATTTCTACTAGTTTTTTCGGTACAGACGCAGGTACAGTCCCGAAGCCGTTTTTGCGGTTATTACCTCCACCTCCTCCTCAGCTCGTCGCCATTGACTTCGAACTCCCGATCCAGTCGTTCTCCTCGTCGTCGTCGTTCTCCTCTTCCTCCTCCCGGTCGTACGTATTGCTGCCTTTCTCTGCTTAACGACCGCTCCGCTGCGACGACGACGACGTTTACGTCCGCTGCACAGTCCGCCGCCTAACGCCGATTTCGCTTTCATCGCTGCGGCTACCGCAGTGGCGTACGCTCGTTCGCTGATGCCTGAGTTCAAAGCCTTCACTCGAGCCCACGCCGCCGGCTAGCACGCGATCCGATGCTCATCTCCGCTCGTTGTCCTTGTATGTGGCGTACGCGATGTATAAAAGTCATGGATGACGAGTGAGATTTTTGAGAAATGGATAGTAAACTTTGACAAAAAACTGATAAGACAAAAAAGAAAAGTGGTTCTTTTTGTTGACAATTGTCCGGCACACCCTCCTTTTGTGGCAAAAAAGTTAACAAACGTGAAGCTGGTTTTTTTCCCTCCAAACACCACATCTAAACTACAACCTATGGACCAGGGAGTAATAAAAAATCTCAAAATGCTTTACCGAAAACAGATCCTCAAGAGGCTCATTTTTGCATTGGAAAACAACAAACCTATTGATGATGCGATTAATCGCAGACTGTGTATATCAGAGGTAGCAAAGGTGTGGCAAAATTATGTAGCAGAATCAACAATACAGAATTGTTTTATAAAAGCTGGCTTCTCTCAAAATACTGTTGTGGAAGAAGTTATTGCACTGCCACAACTTGAGGATTGTTGGAACCAGTTACAGTCAACTGGCGCTGATCAAGACATATCACTCGATAAATTTTTAAGCGTCGACGAAGACGTTATTGTTGCAGAATATCCAACGGACGATAACATTTTAAGTTCATTAAAAGATACTGAAGATTTAGGTGAAGACAATGAGGCAGAAGAAATTGAAGTTCCTAAACCTTCTAAAAAAGAAATGATGGCAGCATTTGAAACAATCCGTCGAGGTCTTCAATTGGAAGAATATGTGCCTGATGATATTTTCTAGTCGCTCAAGAAATATGAACACTTTTATGAGGAATCTGCATCAAATTTGGTTCAGAAAGACATTCGAAATTATTTTACGACCAATTAATAAAATACAGTATTACTCATTTAACACGTAAGTTCCTACTTTTTTAAATACAAACAATTTTTTAAAGTAAATAAATAAATACTGTACTGTACACTAAATACTTTTTATTAAATAAATACAGTAATTTTTATTAAATAAATGCTTATGGTTTTCATTTATTTATTACCAAAATGTTTTAATAGTATGGAGGCCTATACATGATTTTTTAACAAATTCCAGTGCTTTTCCTAACCTAAGAATAATAATAAGAAACAGGTTTCTGTATATCAAAATTTCTATATATCGAATTTTTTCTTAGGAACCATCAAATTCGATATACGGAGGTCCTACTGTAATTTAAAACTTACCTAGGTTCTAGGTTAGCTAAATTTTCTTCAAATCACAGCATATGTACAAAACAATACTCTCACTAGTCACTAACTTAACGTAGGAGTCAGAGTGCTTTCACATGTGCGGTTCCTCTGCGGCTGCGGCTCAAAGGGCGGAATTTTCAAAAACACAAAGTTCGATTTTATTATTTTGGACTTTTATGTACACAACGTCGATAAAAGAAGTATAATTACTGCGCTTTTATTTCTTAACAAAGGAAATGCGTAACTTTTGTTCCTGTACTATATTACACAAGTAAATATAACATAATATTTCTCAAAACAACAAAATGGAACTTTTTGTTTTTCAAAATTCCCGCCTTATATAAAAATCTCTCCTTAAGGCGGGAATTTTGAAAAACACAAAGTTCGATTTTATTGTTTTGGACTTGTACACTAATAATTTTGATAAAAATAAAGTTAAGACGTTTGATTGGGAAAAACAACGCTTTATTCAAACGTCTTAAGTTTATTTTTATCAAAATTATTACTTTACCTAGGATTCTGTCAATCATTTTTTCAATTTACTTAGAACTATTTTACTACTAATTATTTACTCTAGGAGCTAATAAGTTCCTGTACTATATTTCACAAGTAAATATAACAAAATATTTCTCAAAACAATAAAATCGAACTTTGCGTTTTTCAAAATTCCCTCCTTAAATAAAAATGTTTATAATCACCTTTTTTACCCAAAAGTCTCTTATTTCCTTCGTTAAGAAATAAAAGCGCAGTAATTATACTTTTTTAACGACGTTGTGTACATAAAAGTCCAAAATAATAAAATCGAACTTGTTTTTCAAAATTCCGCCCTTTGAGCCGCAGCCGCAGAGGAACCGCACATGTGAAAGCACTCTCAGTCTCTCCAATCCGGATCCGACCTTATTACTAAAACACAAAACATGAATATAACGCAAGAAGCAACAGCGAAAAACCTTGCATACAATAAAATGGCACACACAGACAGTAATACAACAGCGGGGCGGGCTAGAATAGAACTAGGACAGTGGACAGCAGACAGCACACAGGCCTACCAACACCGGCCAAAATCTTGTGCTCCTAGCTGCACGCCTGCGCATAGAGTATCCTGCCGACAGCAACTGTCATGTACACTACCAAAATTTCTCTATTATGGCGCTACTAAAACTTGATAATTGGTAATAATTTGCTGAAATTGATTATTATTTATTATTATTATTTTTTTATTATTTGAAATCCCATTTTACTTTCAAATCCTACATATTTAATTTTATACAATAAAAAACCCCTCCTCGCGAGGCCCCCCCTGGCGCGAGGCCCCCGGAGGCCGCCGGGTCTGCCGTTAGGTAAAACCGGCCCTGAGCACTAATGCTAGAAACAGAAGAAAGAAAAAAAGAAGAACGGAAGTGTGAAACAGAAGACATCAAGGAGTTAATAGAGGAGCAAAAGCAGACACAAGAACAAACCGCTGCAGAGTTGTGTCTCCTACGAGGTGAGCTTAATAAGCAAGTTACTTAAATATCGGAGGTACAAAAATCAGTGACATTAAAAATAGCTGAAGTAGAAAAATCTGTTACGAGTGTTGAAGAATCGATGTCTACAAAAATATCTGACGTAGGAAAATCCATGTAAAATAAAATAGCTGAAGTAGAAAAATCTGTCTTGACTGTGGAAGAAGCTATGTCAACAAAAATATCTGCAGTAGAAAACTCAATGGCAAACATAAGAGAACAAATTAAACAATTAATAATTTAATGCACTTTCACTTGTGAAAAAACTTACTTTTTGTTATATCCTCATACGCACGTTTCGGAGTAGTTTGCTCCTTTATCAGTGAGGTATAAATGCAGAGAGCGTCAAGGCGTTGGTAGTCTGTAACGGTTTTTTGGGGATTGGTTGTGTGTGTAGCGAGATTCTGAATTGTGTCCGTTGTGTATTATTGTGTCGAATAGTAGGGACAGTTCATCTCAAAGCTCCAACCTTTGACGGAAGCACGCATTGGACGACGTATTTACGCCAATTCGAAGCTGCTGCATGCGCAAATAATTGGACAGAGAAAGACAAGGCTGTTTCACTCGTTCTTGCATTAAAACTACCTGCGGGAGAATTACTACAGAAAGTGCCACCTGACAGCCAAAACACCTATGCCGAATTGATAAAAGCTCTGGAATTACGGTATGGTGATAAACATTTGCGAGATGTGTACTGCACACAGTTGAGAGTAGGGTGACAGCATGCCGGGGAGAGCCTTCAAGACTTTGAAGCAAGTATCGGCAGACTAATTAGACTGGCCTATCCTGAAGCGCCAGAAGATTTTCGAACGAGTTTTGCGATGCAGACATTTACTGCCGGTGTCGGAAATAACGAACTACAGCTAGTGTTACGAATGGCAAGACACCAGAACAGTCGGACAACCTTGTACATGCTTTGCAATTTGAGGCCGCCAAATCAGCGTCTGGTTGGACAAGTCATAAAGTGCGCGCGCTAAAAATCGCGACGGCACAGACGATGAGGAAGAAGAACAAGGAACAGAGACTCGATGGTCGGCGCCACAGAATAAAGTAAGAAAGGATGGAAGACCGAAGTGTTAACGATGTGGGAAACCTGGACATCTACAACGGGATTGTCGGGTTAGAGTTCAGCAACAGGGAAACGGGGTCCATCAGTAGTCGGTACAATGGGGCGTGTGCTGACTAACTGGAGGAACGAAGCCCCAGACAATACGCAGTTTCTACACTTCAGAAAAACAGCGGGAGCTTGGTAATTACCAGATTTGTTCAAGAAAGGCCAACCTCGATTACAGTTGACACAGGCGCAACAGTTTCTATTGTGCGCCCCGACGTGGTGAAAAATCTCAAGCCAATCTGGTGCTCTTGCAGCTTGCGAATAGCTACTGGACGGCCTGTAAAAGTGTATGGAAAAGTGGAGATACACCTTGTTGCAGGCATTGTGGATTAAGCAATTCTTGGTGTGGACGACTTCAAAAACAATGTCTTGAGATCGGAGGAGAAGAGGTAATGCTGACGACATCAGAAAAATCGATGGACGTCATAAACCAAGTGGCCGTAACTGTTCCGCCGAACTCCGAAAAGATCATCATGGTTAGAACCGAGGTAGATACTAGGGGCAACCAGTGCTCTATATTCGAACCCCCAGGTAGTTAGCACACCGGGCATACTAATTGCCAGAAGTTTAGTAAAACCTGACGAAACCGGAAATGTACCTATTAGAGTAGCGAATATTTTGGATCAAGCTGTTACTTTACAAAGCAATACCCTTCTAGGCAAATTGACCCCTGTGGCCTGGGTAGCCGGAATGACGCAACGAAGATCCAGTGCTTCTGATAATTCCAAATTACCCGTGGAACTGCAGGAATTATTGAACGACCTCTCAAGTGGTGAGGTAAAAGAACTCAGACGGTTTTTACATAAATTCAAAGATTCTTTTGCAGTTCGGGGCCAGTCACTGGGAAGAAACTCTCTTGTACAACATCGCATCAACACCGGGGACACAACACCAATACGCCAACCTCCTAGAACGCCTCCATTATCTAAGCAAGAGGAAATGTCTCGGTTAGTACAGGACATGTTGACAGAGGGAGTAATCGAGCCTTCGCAAGTGCTTGGTCTTCTCCGGTAGCGAAGAAGGATGGTGGATTGCGTTTCTGCGTAGACTACCGGAGGTTAAATGACGTTACAAAGAAAGACTGCTACCTATTACCTCGCGTTGACGATACACTCGACACCGTTGCCGGAGCACAGTGGTTTTCCACATCGGACCTGAAGGGTGGATATTGGCAAGTGGGTCTTCATCAAGAAGACAGGAAAGGACCTCTTTCTCGACCCCAAGTGGTTTATTCCAATTTAACGTCATGCCATTTGGACTCTGTAATGCACCGGCAACATTTGAAAGATTGATGGACCTGGTACTCCGAGGACTGACGTGGAAAATTTGCATTGTTTACTTAGACGATGTCATAGTGATCGGGAAGACTTTCGAAGACCATTTGGAAAACATTAAGGAGGTTTTAACTAGAATTCAAGGTGCCCAACTGAAGCTGAGCCCGAGGAAGTGTTCTCTATTCCAGAAGGAAGTACAGTGTCTGTGCCATCTGGTTTCGGCAGCGGGTGTTAGCATGGATGCTAATAAAGTAGATACCGTAAGAGGCTAGCCAGTTCCGAAGAGTAAACACGAAGTTCGGAGTTTCCTGGGGTTATGCTCATATTACAGACGTTTTGTGAAAGGCTCCGCTACTATTGCTAAACCACTACATGAGCTAACGGAAAATAAACGAAACTTCCAGTGGTCGAGAAAGTGTGACCAAGCAAATTTAGGACTTTGAAGATTGCATTATGTTCGCAGCCAATTCTCGCTTTTCCAGCTTCCGAAGGGAAGTACATCGTAGACACAGACGCAAGCAATACTGGTCAAGGAGCAGTTTTGTCTCAAGTGAAGAACGAGTAATAGCGTATTACAGCAAGACGCTTTCTAAACCAGAGAGAAATTATTGTGTTACAAAGAGAGAGTTGTGCATATTAGAGATAGTTTCCTCCTTTGATATTTTTGAAGGGATGGAAGTTGTCATTTTTGGTTCTGAACCGTGAAGTGATTCACAATTTTTTTTTTCAACCGGAGCACCTCTGGGGACCTTTAGGTTAGGAAGGCAGGATTTGCAGGAATCTTATTAAAATTAGGAACATTTGGTTTAATTTGTATTTCCTTAATTGGAGGAATTATAATTAGATTATCATGTATAATACAAACTGATATTACATCAATAATTGCTTATTCCTCTGTGGCTAACATAGGATTAGTGGTTGGGGTAAATATAACTTTAAACATGTGGGCCGTGGTTGACTACCAAATGTTTTGGCTACTTCCGCAGTAGGCATCTTCAGTGGTCCTCCTCCGGCAACTATCGAGTTTGGTAGTCACAAAAATGGACCACGGCTCAAAGTTTTAATTTTTGATGTATCAATTATCTCCGGTAAAATGATTCCTAGTTTCTCAAATTTGGAAATTGAAATTATTCAAGCATATTTATCAAAACAAATTCAACATTTGAACAAATTTAAATGCACCGAGACCTCGAGTTACGGAAGAGATGCTTTACACGACTCGGGAGCTGCAGTCTCCCGAGTCTCAATTAGGATTCTTGCCACTTTGCCACTGGGTTGGTTTGAGTTCAATTTATATTCTTTTTCTACTTAATGGAGGGCCTGAAGCGACCCTCGATGGTGGATTATACCACCGAGGCTAGTAAACGGGGTCGCTTCAAAGACTCACCTGGGCTTGAAGTATATTTACCAAATCCGGCACTGAGGGAATTGTGGGTCACACGTCCTGATCGAACATAGAATCTACGCGCCAGGCGTCTCACGATGTCATCAAAAGAGCGGACACCGAATCCTCTCTTCAAAAGACGAGAAGAGTACCTCCGAGGGACTTTCCACGCGAGCTTAAGTCCCCGGTCGAGAACGCGCTTGAGCGCTGATCTATGACATCGAGCAAGGTATCCCCAAACAGGACAGGCATAGGTAATCACGGGCAACACGTACCTTTTTAAGATGAGCTTACCCAGCCGGGGGGTCATTCCGGATTAGAAAGCACGGGTAAAAGTCTGCTGCGTTGCGCCGAAGCGCGTTGTCGGATGTATTGCGTATGGGTTCGCCAGGTGAGTCGGGAGTCTACATGAACCCCGAGGTACTTGACGCTATGCGTCCAGGGCACTTCGACGGGGCCTACTTTAAGCGGCCGAGGCCGCCTATGTTTGCGCGAGAATATTACCGCGGCGCTCTTGGTAGCGTTGACGGCAACTCTCCAATCATCGAGTTGGTGCTGGAGCTTGATTGCCGCATAACTTGCGTTCGGTTCTGAGGCAAAGCCACAGTGTCGTCCGCGAACAGCGACAATCTTACTCCAGGAACTCGGGGCGTGTCGTTGACGAACAACGAGAATAGGAGAGGCCCAAGTATGCTGCCCTGAGGGACACCAGCGGTAATACGCCTCTCCGAAGAGAGAGCGTGGTCTATTCTCACTCGGAAGCTACAGTCTCGCAGGAAGCTGCCAATCAAGTGAACATAGCACTCCGGGAGAAGGACTTCCGTGAATTTGTAAAGGACACCCTCGTGCCACACGCGGTCGAAGGCTTTCTCTACGTCTAGGAAGAACGCGGTCGTCTGTTTGCCCTGGCAGCCAGCCTCGGTAATGCATTCCACGAGTCTCATCAACTGATGAGTCGAGGAGTGCAGTTCACGAAAGCCGAACTGTTTGGGGATCAGCACGTTCAGTCTTTCTAAATGGTCGCGGATCCTACGCTGGATCAGTCGCTCGAAAACCTTAGACGTCGCGGACAAGAGGCTGATGGGTCTGAGGTTTTCCGCGCGAGAAGAATTCTTTCCCGGCTTGGGTATCACTATAACGGTAGCCGTTTTCCATTTCGCCGGAAAGTAGGCCAGCCTGAGACAGATATTGAACAACTCGGATAGGAAACGTATTCCTCGCTCCGGAAGTCGGTGGAGTGCGGAATTCATAACTCCGTCTGGGCCAGGCGCCTTCCAGAGTTTAAGTTAAACTATCTTCTCAGTGACCTCCTCCGGCAAGATGGGCTCCGGTTGGATTGTGATACCGGCCTATAGAAAGCGCAGATTTCTACCTCGCGGCAGATTCGCTCAGTGAAGGCCGGGTTCTTGGATGGGTTGGGAGCGAACTGTGGCTCGAAACAATCAGCCAAGAACTCTGCCTTCTCGAGGGGGCGTCCAAGGGTTGACCGCCGGGTCCTTCCAGTGCGGGGAGATGCGCGCGTTTACGCTTTCCCGTTAGGGCACTGGGGATCCGCCAGTCATTACTGTCCTCGGCAGGGCCATGCAACTGTGCTACAGCCAGGTCCCAGCTGCGTCGACGGAACGCCAGCATGGCACGACGTAACTTGCCGGTTGCTCTGTTAAAGCCTTGTCGGGCCGGATCACGAGTCCTCTGCCAGCGTATCCGGAGGCGATTCATCTCACACGCGATCTGAGACACCTCTTCGGGGATCCGCTGATAGTCGGGTGTGAGGCTCGGCTTCATCCGGGAGGACACGTCCACCGCCGAGACTACGGCTGTGTCGAACAAGGCAACCGCCTCATCGACATGCTTGGTAGTGTCGAGTGGTATACGCTCAGGTAGGCGGCGATTAAACGCCGGGCCAAAGCGTTCCCACTCGATTACCCACCGCTCGTCGCGGACGGTGGAGTGCTGGGTAGCTAGATGCACACTGATAGGGCAACTGATAGGACCGGGCACACTGATTGCCCGGTCCACGTCGCGAAATTACGGAGACGTGGACCGGGCAATAAACCCCCCTGACCACAGCAATGTCCAGTACATCGGGGCGGCAGTTAGCCCTTGCGGGATAGTAAGTAGGCCCGGTCAGGCCCATGACTGTGACCCGAGCCGCATCAGCGTACCTGCGTAAGCGGGGCCCGTTTGGTTTCACCAATCGGCTCCCCCAATCGGGGTGCTTACAGTTCAGGTCGCCCACCAGGACTACCCTCCTGTGTGCACCAAAGACGGCCTCAAGATCGTTCGACAGGAGCTCCGTTTGTAGAAGCTTGTATGCGGAAACCACGAGTAGACCGCCGGCAGCACTATGGAGCTCAACTGCGGTGCACTCGACGTTCCGCCGCTGAGACAGGACAACGTGGTGATGGCGAAGAGACGCCTTCACCGCGATGGCGGTGCCCCCTCCTGCGCAACCCGACCGGTCATCCCGGTAGCACTCGTAGTTGGGTAGTTGGAATCGACGATGCGGGGTCAGATGCGACTCACTAAGAAGAAACACATCGGGCTTGTCACGGGCAACGAACTCTAAGAGCTCAGAATGCCGGGAAACGAGACCGTTGGCGTCCCACGCCACGAGCTTGAGGGATTGCCGTGTTTGTCCGTTGTTCGTAACAGACCAATAACAGGCTTCCACCAAGAGGAAGAACTTGTCCTGGGGTGAGGCTGTTGCCAAGCGCTCGTTAATGTTGCGGAAGGTTTGGGCTACTTTCTGTAAGTCGTAGCTTGCAAGAAAGTCGGATACGACGGTGAGATCATCGGAAGATGATTGTAGGGAACGCTTGGCTGCAGCTGCATAGTTTGGCGGGGCGAGGCGGTGGAAGCCTTGGGGGCAGGTTCTGGAGCGGGTGGTCGCTCTGGCTTTTGGAGGACACGCTTATATGCCATTCGCTTTCGCGTGGCACCTAATGGATTAGGAGACCCTTACACAAACACGCACACAAATGCAGCTGCTCGCGTCCGCTCCGGCCGGCAGGTAGATGACTCATAACTGGGGCCCTAATTGAGTAATTGCTACTTCTTTAAAATATAAAATTTCACTACTGACATCAGTTTATTTGTAAACTTCGTGCAATTCCAAGAAGAATGACACCAAACACGGTATGATTATGATAATATATGATGTTCAACATGCATAGTAGTATTTTATATTTAATATACCGGGTACCATTAATTTTTTTTTTGTTACATTTCGACATCAAAGTGTGTTATATATTGTTGATTTATTTTTACATTTATTTTTAGTGTGTTTATACACAGCATGTATCAATTAAAATGTAAACTTGTAAGTGCAGAATTAAAATAAGCTTACTTTTTAACCTCACAGTTTCTTCATGTAAGTGCGGGTAACTGGTTGAATTATTTTTTATCTTAATTATTATTAATTCTACCAACTACCTCGAAGCTACAATGAACCGCTGTTCAGCGACATTTTGAAGTCTGTCCGGAGTTTAGTTTTGACTAAGCGTCGTTATGAAAGATATTAGCCGAAACAACCCTATGACTCACTTCCTGTGTATAGGGCATCCGCTTTCGACGACAATGAATATGACTCACTTCCTGTGTAGTAAGTAAGCGCCACTGTCGGGGGTGTCGAAAGCATCATTATTGTCGGTGGCTTTCCTTAGTAATGTGGTCGGTGTTGTGCTGTGCGTGGAGGTTTAAGTGTTACAGTTATGTCCTCTAAGTCTAAGCAAGTGTTACATTCGCAAGCAAGAACGATAGTTGCTTCGGTGATACAGTATTTTTATATGGAAAAAAATAATATGGGGCCTCTATTGGATGTAAGAAAAGTTTTGGAAAGAGTTTCATCAGCGTGTAATGTTCCCAAACGAACCGTCGCCCGGATAAATGCTCAATTGAAATCAGCGCTACGGGAGGAAACTGAGACCGTGGAAGATGATGCGAGCGACAGAGAAGACAACGTAGTTAATGAAGTTTCAGCCTGTAAGAAGATAAAAATAACAACGCCTAGGAAAACACCAGGAGGGCCACAACGAAATAGAAAAGTGACGGGCCTCGACGAGTTTGCGAAATCGGCCATAAGGCGGCACATCCTGCAGTACTACGAGCGGCAAGAGATACCATCCCTCGAGAAACTTGTGAGTTCGTTGAAGAATGCGAGTCTGTTCGACGGCGGGAAGACGGCATTGCATCGTATTGTACGAGATTTGGGGTTCGTTTACAAGAAGTATAATAACCGAAGGGTTTTGATGGAAAAGCCTACAATCGCTTTATTAAGATGCCAGTTTTTACGTAAAGTCCGAAATGTAAATATTGAAAATGTTGTGTTCCTAGATGAAACATGGTTAAATGAAAATGTACATAATGACAAAGGATGGACCGACGATACAGTTAAGGGGACATTGAATGCTCCCTTAGGCAAGGGGAAAAGATTGATAATTTGCCATGCTGGAAGCCAGAAAGGATGGATCGAAGCTCCCCCACTCGTGTTTGAGTCAAAGAAGACGGGAGATTATCACGAAGAAATGGACCATAAAGTTTTTGAAAACTGGTTTTTTAATACACTAATCCCCGCAATACCCCCTGCGAGTACGATAATCATGGACAACGCTCCGTAACATTCCAGAAAAATAGACAAAGCACCAACTTCAAGCTCAACAAAAGCCGCAATGATCCACTGGCTGAAAGAGAAGAAAATTCCATTTCCCCCTGACTTCCGGAAGCCAGAAATCTACGAATTGGTAAAATTACACAAGCCTCCAATTCCAAAATATGCCATTGACACTAAAGCCACCGAATTAGGGTTCAAAGTTATCAGGCTTCCACCTTACCATTGCCATTATAATGCTATAGAAATGGTCTGGTCTTACTTGAAGGCGTACGTGAAGGAAAGAAATAAAACTTTCAAGCTGAAGGATGTGAAGGAACTTTTTATGGAGGCGGTCGCCCAAGTCACACCGGAATTGTGGTCAAGGTATGTTCAACATGTCAAGAAAGCCATGGACGCAGACTGGGAGAGTGAAGGATTGCACGACCAAAGTGTTCAGGAGTTAATAATAAATTTGTGCCCAGGCGATGATGATAGCAGTGAATGTGATTCCGACGATGACTCAGACGACGACATCGGGTGCTACCCACTGATGTAAGATTTTCCAGGTACGATTTGAGGACTTATTAATATATTTAAAGTTATGTGTTCACTACTGTTACATACTACACTACTGTTACATACAACACTACTACTGTTATACTACATACTGTTATATAACATATAATTAAGAAAATAATCTACCCTGAAATTAATTTTATTTTTAACTCATGACTGACCGATTTCGGCACTAAGACCATCGTCGGCGTCTTCTTGATTATCGTACTTGCAGGGGGTATTGCGGGGATTAGTGTATTAAACAACCAGTTTTCAAAACAACCTGGTGTTGACTCAAACACGAGTGGTGGAGCTTCGATCCATCCTTTCTGGCCTCCAGCATGGCAAATTATAAATCTTTTCTCCTTGCCTAAGGGAGCATTTCAGAGTACATTGTGTTCTTAATTATATGTAATATAATTATATATTAGAGTTTTTTAATACGGTGGACCAAAACTTTGTTATTCGAATTTTATGGTTTCAACTAATTATTCAATATGGAGAAGTTTACTCTTATGATTTACATGCAGTCCACGTTTCTTATTTTTGTAGGATAGAATTTTGTTTAGTTGTGTAAAAATTTTATTTTTAAGTTTGTAAATAAAAAAAATCATTATATTGCATACAGTATTCGTGTGAAGTTATTAAAAAAGTTTTTATTCAGTATGTATTTTTGTTATAATTGTTTTTATCTATTACTAAAGGTTTTTTTTGTTTATCCATAAATATGGGCTATCTGTAAATAAAACCACGAAAAATATTTCGTTAATGACCCACTTTTGTTAAGATGGGGTTTTAATTTTGTAAAAATTTTACTTATAAGTTTGTACATAAGAAAAACAACATTGTATTGTATATAGTATTTGTTTAAAGCAGTGGCGTACCAACGCCTTTGGGGGCCCGGGGCGGGAGTTCCTGGCCGTGGCCCCCCCCCATTATTAAGCACTCCCCATATTGTGCCTCTACTATCGGCACCACAAAACTGAGTCATAATCTTATGTCCATAAAAACTATTGGAAAAAAATATGTGGAAAGAGCTAACAATGTAAGTATTAATAGAACTTAAAGGAAAACTAAAATAAAAACACAGATTTTGCGTTTTTTTATTACTTTTTCAAATATGTAGTTTTTATTTCAATTAAAATTAATGACAACATGTAGAAATATCGGTATGGAGAACCATACATGACTTCCATATTCTAAGATTTATTTTTAAAATCATTTTCGAAATGAAATATTACCATAGAAACTACTTCTTTCTACTTACTGCTTCAGCCTTAACCACAGTACTGTGGTCACTAACATATACCACCTCACGTTATCGCACTCGATTTTCACTGATGATGGAAGTCAATGGCATTGCCGAAACGTCTGGTTTTGTAGAAAACATTGGACTACGGCCAAATATCCCGGGAAGGAATTTTAACAAAAACTACTTCTTTGTTGCCGATAACGTTGTACACATATATATAAAAAATATGCATAAAATTAATGGCTTGTATAAGTTAATGATTGATCTCCATTAAGTAGTGCTCAAGTTTCCAAAGTTTTAATATTATGATGTCCGTAATTAAAACATCAGAGCAGGTTTAGTGTGTATGAGGGTTCACCGTGGACAAAAATTTTCAACATTTCCTATTGAGCGTTGCTTAGAATAAATCTGCGAATCTACAGTGTACGTTTCACAGAACAAACACGCGGAAAAGAAGGAGCGCTCCGAAGTCACTCATGGACCCTCAGCATCTTGCAGAGGGTTCATACCCTAAAGACGAAAAGTCTGTCTATGAATCGTTCCTCTGTAAACACGTGCAGTTACACTGCCCAGCGATCCACAGGAAGCAAATCGCTATCCACGCTGGACACTTTTTCGGCTTGCATGCGTTATGTTGGTATGGGTTCGGCACTTTCCATTTAAAAACCGTGCAAATGTAAGAAAATAAACATGAATGAGGCCAGAAATAATGCGAATTGTGTGTGTGTGTGTGTGTGTGTGTGTCTTCCCTGCCTTTTTATTGCGGTAGTGATAATAATAAAATGGAAACGTAAACAGTACATAACTGAGATATGCTTGCCTGCCACGCACGATATATTTTCTCTTATACATGACTAGCAGAATACCCGTGCTTCGCTACGGAGTTTCACGTTGTACGTAATGAAAATGTTAGTTTAATTAATAAAGTTTAATTAAAGTAGGCTTCTTAAAAATAAATAGCTGTTGCCCACAACTTCGTTCGCGTGGTCTTCAATTTACTGCGATAATATATTTAGAACAGAATCTATTCTATTGGGTTGCCATAGTAACCAGATCTAATAGTTTTTTAAGACCGCAAAGGACCCCCCAGAGGATCGTATCGAAAAAAACACCTGTCCTATGTTGGTTCTCCCGTTGCGTAAAATATTTGTGCCAAGTTTGGTTGAAATCGGTCCAATGGTTTAGGTGGATACGTGGAAGACCCCAAAGGACCCCCCAAATTATCGTATAGAAAAAAACACTTGTCCTATGTTGGTTCTCCCTTTGCGTAAAATATTTGTGCCAAGTTTGGTTGAAATCGGTCCAGTGGTTTAGGAGGCGATGTGGAAGACCCCAAAGAACCCCCAAAAGGACCCCATCGAAAAAACACCTATCCTATGTTGGTTCTCCCGTTGCGTAAAATATTTGTGCCAAGTTTGGTTGAAATCGGTACAGTGGTTTAGGAGGAGATGTGGAAGAAACCTTCGCGGACGTGCGCACAACAACTCACCGAAGTTTCATCGCAATCGGATGAATGGTATAGGAACGCATACGGGACAAACAAAGAAACATTCATTTTTATTTATAAGATGTAAACTATACCACTTACTTGACATAAACCGTGATAGCTAAGCTAATGTACAACATATATGTATTAATTATACACATAAATGTTCCTCGATAGACACTCTATCTATTGGCGAAAACTTGAATAAAATCCGTTCAGTACTTCCTGAGATTAGTGATTTCAAACACAGAGAGAAAACGGACCGACTTTACTTTATACTATGTACAGATTTACATTAAAATGAAAAAATTATAATTTTATTGCCTGGCAACAAAATTATTTTATTTTTAACAATTACCATTGTTTCAAAAAGTTTAAATAAATTTTCAAGTACTTTACTCTTGTTAAAACGTAAAAGGTTGCAGGTAAACTACCCCTTCCCCTTAACCGATCTTCACCAAAATCAAAAGGCCTTGAGTCCTCTACAATTCAGTGAAGTATGCAAAAAATTATTTGATTCTGTTTGAATTTGCGGCTGTTATCGTTTGCCATAGAAAATACGCTTGACTAAAAAACGTTGCTGGTAAACTACCCCTTCCCCTTAACCGATCTTCACCAAAAACAATAGGTCTTGAGTACTCTACAAATTAGGGCTGTGTACAAAATATTATTTGATTCTGTTTGAATTTGCGGCTGTTATCGTTTGCCATAGAAAATACCCTTGATAAAAAAACGCTGCAGGTAAACTACCCCTTTCCCTCAACCGATCTTCACCAAAAACAATAGGTCTTGAGAACTCTACAATTTAGGGCTGTATGCAAATAATCTTTTGATTCTGTTTGAATTTGCGGCTGTTATCGTTTGCCATAGGAAATACCCTTGTTAAAACATAAAACGTTACAGGTAAACTACCCCTTTCCCTTAACCGATCTTCACCAAAAACAATAGGTCTTGAGAACTCTACAATTCAGGGCTGTATACGAAACATTATTTAATTCTGTTTGAATTTGCGGTTGTTATCGTTTGCAAAAAAAAAAAAATTTCCCTTGATAAAAAAAAACCGTTGCTGGTAAACTACCCCTTTCCCTCAACCGATCTTCACCAAAAACAATAAGTCGTGAGTACTCTACAAATCAGGACTGTATGCAAAAAATTATTTGATTCTGTTTGAATTTGCGGCAGTTATCGTTTGCCATAGAAAAAAAATCTACAGACAGACACACAGGCACATAGACAGACAGACACACACACAGACACTTTTCGGAAAACGACTTTTTTCATGTTTTGAGTGTAGTACAATCAGAATCTGCAATAATCTCGAACACGATTTTTTTTGCCATCACCATACTTCCATTTCCTTAACATCTTAACTTGCGTTATAACGTAGGGAACCCGCATTAATTGGTTCTGCCAATTAAACAGGCTGCCTTCGTTGTGACGAGCTGAAAATTAATCACAACACCTAAACAAATAATATAAAAGGATACGATTGTAAGAATAATAATATAATATAAAAGAATAATAAAATAAAATATCGGTATGGAGAACCATACATGACTTCCATATTCTAAGATTTATATTTAAAATCATTTTCAGCCAAACAACCAGGCTGTGTCTTACCTGCCTTTTTATTGCTGTATTAAATGAAAAATATTATATTACATTAAAATGAAAAAATTATAATTTTATTGCCTGGCAACAAAATTATTTTATTTTTAACAATTACCATTGTTTCAAAAAGTTTAAATAAATTTTCAAGTACTTTACTCTTGTTAAAACGTAAAAGGTTGCAGGTAAACTACCCCTTCCCCTTAACCGATCTTCACCAAAATCGAAAGTCATTGAGACCTCTACAATTCAGGGACGTATGCAAAAAATTATTTCATTCTGTTTGAATTTGCGGCTGTTATCGTTTGCCATAGAAAATACGCTTGATAAAAAAACGTTGCAGGTAAACTACCCCTTCCCCTTAACCGATATTCACCAAAAACAATAGGTCTTGAGTACTCTACAAATCAGGGCTGTATGCAAAACATTATTTGATTCTGTTTGAATTTGCTGCTGTTATCGTTTGCCATAGAAAATACCCTTGTTAAAAAAACGTTGCAGGTAAACTACCCCTTTCCCTCAACCGATCTTCACCAAAAACAATAGGTCTTGAGAAATCTACAATTCAGGGCTGTATGCGAAACATTATTTGATTCTGTTTGAATTTGCGGCTGTTATCGTTTGCCAAAAAAAAAAATTTCCCTTGATAAAAAAAACCGTTGCAGGTAAACTACCCCTTCCCCTCAACCGATCTTCACCAAAAACAATAGGTCGCGAGTACTCTACAAATCAGGGCTGTATGCAAAAAATTATTTGATTCTGTTTGAATTTGCGGCAGTTGTCGTTTGCCATAGAAAATACGCATGATAAAAAACGTTGCTGGTAAACTACCGCTTCCCCTCAACCGATCTTCACCAAAAACAATAGGTCTTGAGTACTCTACAAATCAGGGCTGTATGCAGAAAATTATTTGATTCTGTTTGAATTTGCGGCTGTTATCGTTTGCCATAGAAAATACCCTTGTTAAAAAAACGTTGTAGGTAAACTACCCCTTTCCCTTAACCGATCTTCACCAAAAACAAAAGGTCTTGAGAACTCTACAATTTAGGGCTGTATGCGAATAATCTTTTCATTCTGTTTGAATTTGCGGCTGTTATCGTTTGCCATAGGAAATACCCTTGTTAAAACATAAAACGTTACAGGTAAACTACCCCTTTCCCTTAACCGATCTTCACCAAAAACAATAGGTCTTGAGAACTCTACAATTCAGGGCTGTATGCGAAACATTATTTGATTCTGTTTGAATTTGCGGCTGTTATCGTTTGCCAAACAAACAAAATTACCCTTGCTAAAAAAAAAACCGTTGCAGGTAAACTACCCCTTTCCCTCAACCGATCTTCACCAAAAACAATAGGTCGCGAGAACTCTGCAAAACCGGGCTGTATGCAAAAAATTATTTGATTCTGTTTGAATTTGCGGCAGTTATCGTTTGCCATAGAAAAAAAATCTACAGACAGACAGACAGACACACAGACACACAGACACACAGACACTTTTCGGAAAACGACTTTTTTTCATGTTTTGAGTGTAGTAGAATCAGAATCTGCAATAATCTCGAACACGATTTTTTTTGCCATCACCATACTTCCATTCCTTAAGGAATATGGAAGTAAAAAGAATACGATTGTACAGGAAGTGTAAAGCTTGTTAATTAATCCTGCATAGACATGCGCTAACCAGAATTAACTTGATTTCCGACCCCTAAACAAACTAAATATACTTGTAAATTTGACCTTATTTAAATAATTAAACAAGACCACTGTAATGTACTTTAATTACGTCTGTAACTAAGAATATCTCTGTTTAATTAAATAGTCATACTTTAATCCTTTAAATAAAGAAGGAACATGGAACTACTTTTATGCTGAATAGTAAATGTCGCGAGATTACTACTCTCACCCCTTAACTATTTTACCACTTGCAATGGAGCGCTCACGCCATAAGCTGCGCACAGCGTTGGTTCGCGACGCGGATACAAATATGTGATTGTTCGGTAAAGAATATTTAAATAACTAAATCGTGCGCCGATGACATCTCTATCAATTCTTAAATAAGAAACTATGTAATCTATACAGTACTAGAACCGTGAGGTGAAATTCAACTAATAAATAATCATATGAAGTGAATACCAGTGAAACAAACTTTCGCTTTATTTATTCTAACAACTAGAATTACTACAGTCATCTAAGAAGAGAGTACCACACCCAGAATGATTTAATATACTTCAGGAACTTCACCTTCACCGGATACTAAGGTAACGACAGACCTTCAGGAAACACACCGAGGACCGAAGAGCCAAATCTGCATCAACTACAGAAAACACAGGTGACATGGAGGCTTGTCTTCCATGGTTATGAGATACTAAAATTATAACCAACAAAAGACAATTTAACTCACCACTTTAAGACTTTAAAAGACAGACATTATATGTAACATGTAGTCTGTAATCTAATAAAACTGTTTGTAGTAAAAGAGTAAAAGTTTAAACTGAAAGATTTATTGTTTTAAAAAGATTAATAAAGTCCATTCTTCTAATGGCACAATTTTCAAGATTGTATATGGCGAGGTGACCATTATTAACATACTATATTCAATCCCGGATCCGTGGAATAAATTAAATTGATGTACATCTTATTTTGAGGGCCCTTGTGAAAGAATAAAATATATAATCATCTTGTAAACTGTAAGCTGTTGAACCATATATGTTGAGAACTTTAAATAGAGAAATTAATCTCATTATGTAATAAAGAGATGTCATCTTTAGTACCGACTAAACTGAGTGCATAAATCAACAGTCTCCCCTTCCCACCTTCCCAGTATCCTTTTATATTATTTGTTTAGGTGTTGTGATTAATTTTCAGCTCGTCACAACGAAGGCAGCCTGTTTAATTGGCAGAACCAATTAATGCGGGTTCCCTACGTTATAACGCAAGTTAAGATGTTATAAATTGCGCCACTCTGCTGTTGTTTTGCTTAATTCTGCTGTTGCTTTATTAAATTTAAATTTGCTGCTCCTGTGTAAAAAAAAAAGAAGTAATTGTGTCCCAATATTCCACACACACAAGCTGTTGATCTATTCACTCATGTATTTTAATATGTGTGCACATTTTAAATGAAATAAAAATCATAATTATTATTATAGTAATATAGTATAGGTAACGTTAATTGTAGATATAATATGTGTAAACTTATATTAACATATTGACCCACGTAAACAAAACCATGTACGTACTTGTCCAAAAATTTCATTCATCAACATGTCAATCTGACGACAAACTCGGACAGGTAAATATCTTGTTGCCGCCTGTGTAAAACTGTCATAGTCACCCTCCCGCAAGTTGAGTTAGACAATACATTCACCCTCTAGTTGACCCCCTTTGTAAGCAAAACAATGCCATTGTTTAAAACTAGTCTGACCTACATTCCAGCGTAACAGCTGATCGTGTAAATAGAAACTAATGCAAATGTTTAATAATAACTGTTAATAAATGTTTACCATGTACTAAAGTGTGTAGGAAATAATTGTGTATAGTATAGTAGAGCAAATAATATTATGACTTAAATTTCAAATAAATAAATGACTCAGTTAACCCTCCCTTATTAGAGAAAGTATTAAACCCCATGCCCCGAAACAGTAAACTTGTAAACTGAGCCAAATAAAAAAAAAAACAAAGTAAATAAAGTGTCTAAATAAATATGGTAAGTCGATAGGAAATAATTCTAGGTAAGTTTTTTAAAACCCCCAAAGTAATAATAAGTGAATAAATAAATAATAAGGCTGAATAAATCTTAAGTTAAACAAATTTGTGTAACGTGTAGCAGTAAATAAGAGAAAAGTAAATAATAATAAAAGTATAGTTGAATAGTGAACAACCAGTTGTGGCCTGTAAGAGAACAAAAAGCGTGTTGAGAATTGTAGTAAGCAGCCACCCACCCTTCCCCCTTATTGTACGAAACGGTAGCGTCCCTAAACAATTGAAAACCACCCCTGTGTATTACAATGAATTGTGTAAAGTGTCTCCCCTTCCGCATAGTTTGTTTAGTTATTGTTAAAGAGATAATGAAAATTATCCTCGTGAGATTCCGCTTCTCTCAAGTAATATAAGATATTAGGATTAACTATAATCTAGAGTGGAGTATGGGATCCTCTTTAGATTATATTAGAGATAAGTTGATGATATATAATTGAAGATTATAAATATATATAACGTAACAAGTCACAACGGCGCCGACTGAAAGTTGTAATGATGAGGCAGAAAGGTGCCAAGAGATCATTAAAAGAGTGCGTGCTGAAAGCTAACTTGTGTAGTTAGAGTAAGCCTATGTCAGTCGGGCCACGATATTGTGAGTTACTGAAATTAGGGAAATTAGTATTAAGAATTAAAATATAAGTTAGCATAGTAAGTAACGAGAAAAAGGGAATTTCACGAATGAGAACAAGATCGTTTTAGGAGAAATAGAAAAAACACACCGTGTTGTAAAATTAAACTTCACACATTGACACCAAGCATACTCCAAGTCCCCAATACTCACTAAAATACTTAATGTGGATCTTTAAGCGGCGGAGTATGTGACGATTTCATTAATAAAAATATGGTACTTAATAAATAGGTAATGTGTAGGCTGAGAAATTTTAAATTTTTAATAAAATCGCACATTCAAACTAAATCTTATTGCTATCATTTAATAATAATAATATTTCATAAAGAGTTGTAATAATAAAATAAAAAAGAATACGATTGTACAGAAAGGGTAAAGCTTGTTAATTAATCCTGCATAGACATGCGCTAACCAGAATTAACTTGATTTCCGACCCCTAAACAAACTAAATATACTTGTAAATTTGACCTTATTTAAATAATTAAACAAGACCACTGTAATGTACTTTAATTACGTCTGTAACTAAGAATATCTCTGTTTAATTAAATAGTCATACTTTAATCCTTTAAATAAAGAAGGAACATGGAACTACTTTTATGCTGAATAGTAAATTTAAACATTTTTCTTGCCTCCAGAAACGATTAAGACTATAAAATAGGTTATTTACCTTCTGTCGACGTTTCTTAAAATCCTTTTAGGATTACTCGAGTTTCGACACCATTTGGTGTCATCATCAGATCAGAATATGAATTAACTGACATAATATGAATATGAATAATCTGACGAGATGCATATACATCGAAATGTTTTAACTTAATTCATATTCTGATCTGATGATGACACCAAATGGTGTCGAAACTCGAGTAATCCTAAAAGGATTTTAAGAAACGTCGACAGAAGGTAAATAACCTATTTTATAGAATAGTAAATGTCGTGAGATTACTACTCTCACCCCTTAACTATTTTACCACTTGCAATGGAGTGCTCACGCCGTAAGCTGCGCACAGCGTTGGTTCGCGACACGGATACAAATATGTGAATGTTCGGTAAAGAATATTTAAATAACTAAATCGTGCGCCGATGACATCTCTATCAATTCTTAAATAAGAAACTATGTAATCTATACAGTACTAGAACCATGAGGTGAAATTCAGCTAATAAATAATCATGTGAAGTGAATACCAGTGAAACAAACTTTCGCTTTATTTATTCTAACAACTAGAATTACTACAGTCATCTAAGAAGAGAGTACCACACCCAGAATGATTTAACATACTTCAGGAACTTCACCTTCACCGGATACTAAGGTAACGACAGACCTTCAGGAAACACACCGAGGACCGAAGAGCCAAATCTGCATCAACTACAGAAAACACAGGTGACATGGAGGCTTGTCTTCCATGGTTATGAGATACTAAAATTATAACCAACAAAAGACAATTTAACTCACCACTTTAAGACTTTAAAAGACAGACATTATATGTAACATGTAGTCTGTAATCTAATAAAACTGTTTGTAGTAAAAGAGTAAAAGTTTAAACTGAAAGATTTATTGTTTTAAAAAGATTAATAAAGTCCATTCTTCTAATGGACAATTTTCAAGATTGTATATGGCGAGGTGACCATTATTAACATACTATATTCAATCCCGGATCCGTGGAATAAATTAAATTGATGTACATCTTATTTTGAGGGCCCTTGTGAAAGAATAAAATATATAATCATCTTGTAAACTGTAAGCTGTTGAACCATATATGTTGAGAACTTTAAATAGAGAAATTAATCTCATTATGTAATAAAGAGATGTCATCTTTAGTACCGACTAAACTGAGTGCATAAATCAACAGTCTCCCCTTCCCACCTTCCCAGTATCCTTTTATATTATTTGTTTAGGTGTTGTGATTAATTTTCAGCTCGTCACAACGAAGGCAGCCTGTTTAATTGGCAGAACCAATTAATGCGGGTTCCCTACGTTATAACGCAAGTTAAGATGTTAAGGAAATGGAAGTATGGTGATGGCAAAAAAAATCGTGTTCGAGATTATTGCAGATTCTGATTGTACTACACTCAAAACATGAAAAAAAGTCATTTTTCGAAAAGTGTCTGTGTGTGTGTCTGTCTGTAGATTTTTTTCTATGGCAAACGATAACAGCCGCAAATTCAAACTGAATCAAATCATTTTTTGCATACAGGCCTGATTTGTAGAGTACTCACGACCTATTGTTTTTGGTGAAGATCGGTTGAGGGAAAGGGGTAGTTTACCTGCAACGGGTTTTTTTAATCTAGGGTAATTGTTTATATGAGTAACGATAAAAGCCGCAAATTCAAACAGAATCAACTACTCTTTTGCATGCAGTCCTGAGTTGTATAGTTATCAAGCCCTATTGATTTTGGTGAAGATCAGTTAAGAGAAAGGGGTAGTTTACCAGCAACTTTTTATGTGATAACAAGGTTAATTTTTTCTATGAAGAACGATAACTGCCGTAAATTCAAACATAATCAAATACTTTTTTGCATACATACCTAAATTTTAGAGATCTCAAGGTCTGTTGTTTTTGGTGAAGATCGGTTATGGGAAAGGGGTAGTTTACCAGCAACGTTTTATGTTTTAACAAGGGTATTTTATATGGGAAACGATAACAGCCGCAAATTCAAACAGAATCAAATGATTACTTGCATACAGCCCTAAATTGAAGCGTTCTCAAGACCTATTGATTTTGGTGAATATCGGTAAAGGGAAAGGGTAGTTTACCAGCTACGTTTTATGTTTTAAAAGGGTATTTTCTATAGCAAACGATAAGAGCCGCAAATTCAAACAGAATCAAATAATTTTTTGCATACAGCCCTGAATTGTAGAGGACTGAAGGTCTATTGATTTTGGTGAAGATCGGTCTAGAGAAAGGGGTAGTTTACCTGCAACTTTTTATGTTTTAACAAGGGTAATTTTTTCGATGACGAGCGATAACTGCCGCAAATTTAAACAAAATCAAATATTTTTTTGCATGCATCCCTGCATTGTAGAGGACTGAAGGTCTATTGATTTTGGTGAAGATCGGTTTAGAGAAAGGGGTAGTTTACCTGGAATGTTTTATGTTATAACAAGAGTGAAGTACTTAATTTTTATAAATAAAGTATCTTGATAAGAAGCTCATAATAATCCACTGTAGAAACGTAGATGAAATATCTATAAATGAAGAGGTTTGGTGAACGGTGTGGGGGTAATTTTCTCTAAATGGAAATTATAGTTGAAGGGGGAGGGGAGAATTTTTTATGTGTAGTACGTTATCGGCAACAAAGAAGTAGTTTTTTGTTAAAATTCCGTCCCGGGCTGTTTAGTCGTAGTCCAATGTTTTCTGCAAAACCAAACTTTTCGGCAGTGCCATCGACTTCGATCTCAGTGAAAATCGAGTGCGAAAACGTGAGGTGGTATACGTTAGTGACCACAGTACTGTGGTTAAGGCTGAAGCAATAAGTAGAAAGAAGTAGTTTCTATGAAATATTTCATTTCAAAAGTGATTTTAAATATAAATCTTAGAACATGGAAGTAATGTATGGTTCTCCATACCGATATTTTCAACTTAAATCCTTACTACGTACATGTTCTGATGTATTATAAAACTAGGCAAAATATTTAATTAACTTCAGTACTGAATCCGTATATTGTGAGCATTATTTGCTGAAAAACATTTTCAACCATTGTTAGTTGTAAATGAAAGTGTTGTACTGATAATTATGTGCTACAAAATATGTATTATAAAACAGCAAAAACTTACACAAAATAAAATACTCTCAATGATTTATAAACTGCTTTTTACGACCTTTTGCTTCTGCAAATATTTTGATACATTCGTCAAAATTTATCGTTTTAGCTACTTTACTTTCTATAGAAAGTATGGCTAAACTATTCAGTCTTGATTGACTCATTGTTGAGTGAAGATAACTTTTTATTAGATTTAACTTTGAAAAACTTCTTTCACAAGAAGCAATGGATACACATATCGTTAAAAATACCCTAAGTGATATTATTATTATTATTGAACAAAGGTTGGGAACTGATTCTTTTAAGTCCATTTCGATAATAAAATCCAACATTTTCAATGATGACCATTGTTTTGCCACTTCTTTTTTGATGTCTGCAGCTTGAACGTGACGTCGTAGCCGCTGTATTTCGGGTAACATATCTTCCTTTTGGAGTTCATCAAATGTCTGGGTTAGGGCCGTTGTCAGGGATTTCCTTTCTGGATACTTCTCTGCTCCCCCCAATGACCCTCCTAATTCGGTCGACGAGGAAGACCTTGCGTCTGTCCTTAGCCGACTGAAGAAGAGAAAGGCCCCTGGGCGCCGCTGCGTTGCAGAATCTCCCGCCTTCGGCAGTTGACGTTCTTCTTGAGCTGTTCAACTCCTGTCTCCGGTTGAGGTACTTCCCCCGCCTGTGGAAAACCGCTAATGTCATCATGATCAAGAAATCCAAAAAGCCGCCCACGCTACCTGGAAGCTACCGCCCGATATCATTATTGCTAGTAATCTCGAAGGTATTCGAGCGCCTTCTCCTGGCCCGTATTCGGCCCCTGGTGGATGGTTTTATCCGCGAGGAGCAGTTTGGGTTTAGGCCGAGGCACTCGACTACTCTTCAGCTAGTACGGGTTGTCACCTGTCTAGCAGACACCGCCAACAATCATCAGGCAACAGGCGCCGTCCTGTTGGATGTGAGCAAAGCCTTCGATAAAGTCTGGCACGAAGGCCTGCTCTACAAACTGGCGCATTCGCCACTCCCGGCATCTATCGTCCACTTGCTCCGATCCTATCTGACGGATCGCACCTTCAGGATCAGCGTAGATGGGGCGTTCTCTCGGGTTCGCCCTGTCGCCGCCGCGTCCCACAAGGATCAGTCTTCGGCCCCGTACTATACACGAACGATCTGCCTGTTTATCCCGGGGTCACGTTATCTCTATTTGCCGACGACGCGTTGTTTCATTTTAACTCGCTTTCGCCTTGGCGGACGAGCGTAATGTTACAACGCCAGTTGGCTATGCTTCCGGACTGGCTAAGGAAGTGGCGGGTAGCGATCAATACGGAGAAATCCGAGGCAATCTGCTTTACTCATAAGTCCATTTCCCGATGCCAATCCCACTCCTTAGAGGGGAGACCCATCAACTGGACTGCGACGGTGAAGTACCTAGGTGTTCGGCTTGATCGGCACCTAAACTTCAACGCCCACGTGACCGCAACCCTCAACAAGGCTCGTGGCGTCAGAGCCAAGCTATCACCTATGCTTTCGCGGAAAAGCTGCCTGGCTGTCCGTACAAAACTTACATTGTATCTACTGTTCCTCCGAAAAGTACTCACTTTTGCGGCGCCCGCTTGGTGGCCTCTCCTGTCGGCCACCAGCAGACATAGGCTGACTATATTCCAGAACTGGACCCTACGCTTCCTCACGGGGTCCCCGTGGTATGTGCGAAATTCCCCCATTCACCGGGGCCTCCGTGTTCCCACCTTAGAGGTATTCGTCTGGTCCTTGGCAACGAATTTGTTCGCCAAGGCATGCGAGTCCCCTTATCCGCACCTCCAAAGGCTGAATAGCGTGGAGAATACACCGGCCCCCTCGCCGCGTCAGGCGCCCTAGGGCGCTGTTAGACCCCCCTACGTTCATCACATGAACCCCCCAGAAACAAACCCCCCAACCTTTTGGAGACTGAACTGATCACCATCATTCACTACCTGCGCCTGCCGAAACTGTAGTCAATCATGCTGCGGCAGATTGGATTGGATTGATTTATTGCCAGCATCGGCTTTGCCGATTCGGCAGGGCTTTGATTCGGGACACGGGCTCCCGCGAGGTTGTGCAAATGCCTTACTTGCGAGAGCCGACTGCCCCGGTGACGAGTCCCTTCGACTCGGCCTCCGCCTTCGGGCGGTCGAGTCTCTTGTTCTCGCCAGCGTGCCTCTAAGTTTCCGTGGGCTATGTCCTCGGAGACCAAGGAGCCGTGACCAGGCGTTGCAATTGGCTGAAGCCATGACCACTAAGATCCCCGTCAGCACCTGCTTTGCTGATTCGGCAGGGTAATGACCTGAGACACGGGCTCCCGCGAGGTTGTGCAAGTGCCTTCCTTGCGGAAGCTGGCTGTCTCGGAGTCATTCCTTACCGTTTCGGCCGACGCCCTAGGGCGCCCGAGCCTCTTGTCCTCGCCAGTGCATCACTACGTTCCCAAAGACTAGCCTGAGGGGACCGTGGTGTCGCGTCTCGGCGGGCCAATTGGCTGAAGCAAAAGCTCAAGCTTGCCTCCGTGGTGGCCATGTAATTTATCATGGACCCGCGGACTGCACCATAACTCCCTTGTGCAGAGCAAACGACCGCGCTGACCTGTTGGCACCTGGCGTTCATCAGGCCTAGGCCTGGACAACGCACACAAATTAGGGCGCAAGACGCCCACGCATCATCCATCCATCCATCCTGGGTTAGGTTTGAAATGAGCTGAGGGAGTTCTTCAACATCTGTCTCCATAAGATGTGCAGACTGTACAGCAGCGAATCGTTCATTCATAGTTTCCATTGAAGCCGATCTCATTGTCAGTTCTTGATAAAATTTATCTATACATTCAAACATGCATCTTCTTAAATCTTGTAGAGAGAGGCCTTCGTCTCTTGCGTTTTCTCCCGGCATCATTTTCTTGAATCTTCTACTTCCACTTTTTTCAACTGGTATGTCCAAGTGTTTACAAGTGTTTGTTGCAAAATCAACCAATCCATGCGTAATTTTTTTATGTTGTCTTTTATTTCAATGAAACATAAGAGTCCGCGGTGGCTTAGTGGATAGAACGATAGGTCTTCTCATTCGGAGGACCGAGGTTTGAATCCCGGCCCGGCACCTCTGGCTTTTTTTCGAAAGAAACAATGCTATGTGCTGTATGACAATAACCGCTGTACTCAAGTGGTTCGGATTCCACTATAAGCAGTAGGACCAGTCATTATGGGGAGTTATGACCCATAATGACGAGTAGGATTAGGGTTTTAATTGTAAATGGGTATATCCCGTAAAAATGTTAAATAAATAAATAAAATAATAATAATATTCCTTATAGTTAGAAACGTAAACTAGGTTATATGATTTATTTCTTATGTCATAAAAATATATATATACGTATATTTGAAGGCCTCTTAGAATTTAGAATTACCCGCAATAATCTATGAATAGGATGGGTTGTAAAAAATGTGATTTAAGTTTTTTATGAGACACATTTTAAATTTTAAATACAAATTCGTCTCGTCGTGGGGCCCGTCCCAGGCGGGGGCCTGGGGCGGTACGCCCCCTCCGCCCCCCTTGGTACGCTACTGGTTTAAAGTTATTTAAAAGAAGCATTTCTTAAGTATGTATTTTTGTTATACATTTCTTAAGTACGTATTTTTTGTTTGTTTTTATCTATTAATAAAGGTGTTTTTCGTTTATATATTAATATATTTTCGAAACGATCAAAGTTAAAGAAAATATTGCGTTTATATTCATGTCGTTTTCGTGTGTTAATGTAAAATTTTAAGAGAAAAATGCCCATCACATCCAGGAGTAAAATATTTTTAGTACTGTATTACAAATAGGCTTTTCCATTTTATAAAAATTAAAAACATAATAATGTGGAATTTAAACTAAAAGGCTAATATATTTCATCTTGTACTTATTTAACATTAATTGTAATGTTATCATTAGTAAGTTTTTATCATTGGTAACCGATTTTATATAATATTAAAATGCCATTCTCAATTTTAAATAAAACTCGTCTTTTTAGTACTGCAATATGTGTTTTTTTTCTAAAATCCAAATATACTCCCTTGACGCTACATGGTTAACAGTAACTATATGTTGAGAGGACTCATTTTTCTCGCAATTTAACGAAGATTGCGAAAATCATATTTTAATTTGGATTATCATTCAATTTAAATGTGTCATAATTTGTAACTGTTTCATGAAGCTGTATACCTGCGCGTTCGGGCAAGGGTGTGTGGCCCGGGCGCTCGTGAGTGCGCGTGCGAGAGCAAGGGTCTGCTAATCCCTTAGGTGCCACGCGAAAGCGAATTGCGTATAGGTCTAGTGGCAGGTCGAGGCTGGCCCGTGATCTTGGCCTGAGTTCTCTTCCCTTTCTTGCCTGCTCTGGGATAGCGTGGTTTGGGTGGCGGCGGCAGTGGAGGATCAAGTTCCTCATCATTCTGCGGCAGTGGGACCAATGCATACGCGGGTGGCTCGCGTTCCGGTACCGAGGGCGCGACTTCAGGTGTGGCCTGTTTAGTAAGGCTCGGGCTCACTGCACTAGAGATTTTCGGAACCGGAGCAGACCTTGGTACTTTTTGTGGCTGTACTGTATGACGTGGCTTACGCTGGACCGGCTTGACAATTTGCCCTCCAGCTGCTCTTTGTATGGGACAGCGCCTGTTGTTAACCGCATGGTCACCTCCGCAGTTAATGCAGAATCTGTGATTATCAGGAATAGCGCAGGCCTGCGTTAAGTGGTCGGGAGAGATGCGTTCCGCGGCAAAGTCGAATAATTCGAAAGTCGCATTACTTTAAACTGCATACCGGCACTGTACTGTAAAAGTAAGTTGTCAGAGTATAACAAAATCATATCATCCGAATAGCAGAAATGTACTAACTAATGTAATCTGTATATACAAAGTAGTAATAAAATAGAAACTTAAAAATTATTTAACTCGCAGCGCTGTTTTTAAGAAACATAAGCAAGTACTTTTATCTTCATAATGACAACTTAAGTGTTTAAGTGTATGAACTGCATTTTATGAAGAAAAGGCTTGTAGATCAATATGTGCACATATACTGTAATCAACATTAAAAATTCACAAAACCATTTGCACATTAACAAAGCAAAATAAAATTTAACACCTGGATGCGAGAAAAGAGAACTATTATTGATATCTTGGATTTCGTTGTCCATGACGTGTCCGTTACTTAACTAAATATAATTATTTCACTACCGACTCGGAACACAAAGTTTTTTATGGGTAAAAACGTAAACGTTTCACCTTATAGCCTGAACCGGTTTTCGCTTTTAAAAGCTTCTTCAGAGGCTGCCGCTGGTAGCACTGTCCGTCTTGTTGGCGACGGTATCGACTTTCGAAAGATCGATATTGTGTGTGATTTGAATTGTGTCTGTCCGTTTAGGACGTCCTTTTTATTTGTTTTCGGGTATTTGTATATTTCCAGTTGTTCTAGAGTGTCTAGTTTTCGCCCTTTTCTGTGTACGTGTAGAATGTCCATGTTATAGTCGATGTTTTTGTATGTGTGGTTTGCTTCAATGAGGTGGTTTGCAAAGGTGGATTCTGTAGTGGAGTGGAGTGCCTTTGTGTGTTCAATGCAGCTTCAAACAAAGATACATTGACCATATACAATATACAATGTAAAAAGTTATTAGTAGACATAAATATAATGTACAAATGTTAAAAAGGGACATTGAATGTCAATACAATTAAATCAATGTCAAAGAAAAGAGTAAATAAAAATAATTGAATTTGAGACAAAAATGAGATCAGGAGTTTGATTATTTATTAGAACATAAGAGTCTAGTTATAATACAGGGTGGCACAGGGAAATGGGAAAATTTGAAATAATTAGAAAAAAATTAAGGAACGTTACAAAACTTTATTTGAGGCTCAAAATACGCGTATGTTCTACAAGACTGGAAATTACATTATGCATCACTTTTTAAAACTTACATCAGCTAAATGCTACCCATTTTGCCATACACATTCAGTAAGTCGTTTCTGTAGGTTTTGCATAGCGCGGCGCAATGTGTCACCTGGGAATTTGGCGATTTCCTCTTCAATCTCTGTCTTGAGCTGAGCAAGGGTTCTTGGTCTAGTCTGGTACACTATGCTCTTCAGATGTCCCCATAAAAAGAAGTCACAGATTGAAAGGTCTGGAGATCGGGGCGGCCAAGCGATAGTAGCATTCCTTGAAATTATGCGATCCCCAAACAAACGTTTCACTGCTGCCATAGACTGTCTGACAGTGTGTGAGGTGGCTCCATCCTGTTGAAACCAGGTGTGTTGAATGTCAAGATTTGGAAAAGTATGGAGTCTTGGAACCAAAAATGTCTCTAGCATGTTGGCATAACGTTCAGACATCACAGTGACAGCAATGCCTCGTTCATCTTAAAAAAAGTAAGGGCCTATCACCCCATGACACGACACTGCACACCATACGGTAACTTTGGTACTGTGTAATGGACGCTGGTAAAGCTGAGCAGGGTTTCCTTGAGCCCAGTAACGGAAGTTCTGCTTATTCACGTATCCATTTAAGTGAAAATTGGCTTCATCGGACATCCAAAGATTTTGAATGAAGTTAGCATCCTCATTGATTTTAGCCAACAATTGTTCACAAATTTGCAGGCGCAATACACAATCATTAGGATTCAGTTGTTGCACATCTGAAGTTTGTACGGATGAAATTGAAGTTCATGGAGTATTCTTTGAACGCTCCGACGTCCGAGCTGCAATGACGAGACAATTTTTCGCACCGAACGACGAGGACTCCTTAAGATGGCAGCTCGCACGGCATCAATGTTTTCTGGGGTGTACGGTCTGTACACCCCCACTAGGCTTTTTCTTCAAAGCTGAACCAGTCTCTTCAAAATTACGAACCCACGTTTCGATTGCGTGTAACGAAGGACCGCGGGGCGGGATCTGATAGTGGCGCCGAAACTCTCGTTGTGCAGCTGTCAAACTGTCACCATGTCGGGAAAACGCCCTTACAGCGACCGCGCACTCTCCACCGCTCCATGGTAACTAAATGTCCGTTACCGCTAGACAGACAGTTTCACTTCTGCTACATCGACAGGGCTGCCAACATCAATTTCAAATTTTCCCGTTTCCCTGCGCCACCCTGTATATCAAGTGTTTAGTCTGGCAACATAGTTACGCCGCCAGAAGTATAAATACTAGGAAATGCCTATTTTATATACGAAAAACAGGCACTTGACTGAATAAAGTATAATGACTCGTTCCCTTGGAAAAATGAATCACACCGCTATTTTACAACACCGTGAAAGCACGTAGAGTTTATTCCCGAAAAAAACTTTCCCTCTCTTCCTTTTTTGGCTTGCGAATGTCACACTCAACTAAACGCAATATAGTGAAAAAATCAACGCATTGCATTGAGATGTTAAAAATATGTGTTACTATCCTACTTATGAAAATTATTTAATTATTGTCGTAAATCGTAAATATATAAATATATATTCGTACTCAGTGGTTTCACTTCTGCCACATCTACAGGGCTGCCAACATCAACTTCAAATTTTCCCGTTTCCCTGCGCAACCCTGTATTTATGTATTTTGTTCATGACATGGGACATTGTTGAAATTTAAAGAGAAAAGTAGCAAGGCCAGTAACATATCAATACGCAGAGGACATATTGTGGTTATATTTGCATAGACTACATTGTATGTTATTCCTGTCTACATTACGTGATATATGACCGATGGATCAATATTTAGTTGAGGGGAGTATATTTTAATCGCCATATAATGCGTATAGCCAGAGCTGGCCATGGTATAGCGTATCAACTTTCTGTTTGTTACATTGTATTAGGTCTAATAAAGCGCGGAAACCATAATTTGTGTTAGCTGTGTATTTTACACGTGTTAGTGTTGGCAATGCTTCCATCAGCTGTTACTTGTTTGTGTTTTGTATTTTGTCGTGGTTAGGAGGCATGTAGTATTTTGTTGCAGATTAAATGAGTAATTAATTAGGAACTTGTTAAAATGGACTATAGTCAGTTCATCAAAGTTTATGTAGCATTGGAAAAAGAAGCGGTGAGACTAGCGATTGACAAAGATACACGTGCAGAAGATGTGACAATTGAACTTTGTCACAAATTTGGAATAAGACCTGTTGCTCGTCATTTATTTAGTCTAAGATTTTATAATAATAGAGAGTGGGTTAGCCCGTTAGTAAAATTGATAGACTCAAAGGCAACACTCTTTGAATTCCGGCTACGTTTTAAAGTACCTGACTTTTCAAAATTAAAAACCATTGATATCAATGCCTATAATTATTATTTTCATCAGGTAAGAAATGACGTTCTGAATAATAAAGTGTCAGATATAAGTTACGAAAAGTACAAAAAGGAATTACTGGGTATGGGTGTAGCAGATATGTACAGAGTAATGTTAGAGTCTGGACTATCACGTGATAATGTGGAAGGTGACTATAAGAAGTATATTCCAAAAGAAGTGCTTAAACATCATTTATTTTTTGTAAAAAAACCGATACACGAGACCCTGGATAGCATTCAAAAAGGATGCCGACAGGATAAACATGACGCTTTATATGTTAAAAATGTGTATTTAAAGCAATTTGAGGGGTTAGCACCAAATTACTTGTGTGAGGAGTTCAAGGCTGCAATTGACGAGGCTGGTTCAATTCGAGGTATTATTGTACGTGTAAATCCTTATGACAAAGAGTTACCAGGAATTTCATATTCTTACGAAGGACAGAAGGAGGTGATTGTAATTCTAATGTTACTTTTAAGTAAAACGTATCATATGGAATGGATACCTATGCAAAATGTATAGCGTTTTAAAAAATAGTATTTGATTAAAGCAAATTGATTGATGTAACAAGTATCAATAATACTCTGAGCTTAAAAAAAAGCTGATTTCATTAGTTTTATTTTTAACTTTCTGTAAATTTATTTTTCCAATGAAGTCTTTTAAAGTGTAGCGTACAGTTCATGATCATAAAGAACAAAATTTCTACACCTGAGATAAACCGATTGAGGTTTAGAAAATGTGAAAATTTAAAACTTTAATTATTTTATAAATTAAATGATTCTGTAAAATGAGTTGCACATTATAAAATATATAAGACTTGTTTACACTGTTTAATACTGTTACAACTATCTCATGTATGATCGTGTTGTTCAGTGGAATAAAATAACTGAACCCAGATGAAGTCACTAATTACAAATTTAATTAGAAACAAACTACAGTTAGAAATAAATAAAAACACTTTTATAGAATAATGTAAGTTAAATGTGTCTAGCACTAAATGTATACCTTATTACATTTTCGCTCTAAGCAACCAATAACATTAATAATAACAATCACTCTGAACTGTTCTGTAATGTTGCTGGTTAAAAACTGAAATGTATATCTGGCCCCTGGTGCTTATATTTGTACCCTGCTGAGGTTCAAGAATAACCTATCACATTCCAGATAGGCACCTGCAGCTTGCTAGAAACTGTGTGAATGTCTGACCTTGATAACGCCATGTAGAATTATCACCAGACATCTAGAACAGATTTGTTGCGTTCTCACATGTTAAGAGTCACATAGGCACTTTTGTTATTTTTAGCTCAAAACTCCTTATGCTCAGCTCAGCACTGCCACCTCCTTAAGCCTGTTCATCCCGAACAGGCAAACTGTCTCTGCAATAATACTTTGTCAGGTGGTCTAGGTAGATGCCTTGAATTCCACTGTACTTCTTGTATGTCTAATCAACATCATTGATTCTCTTTTTCACAGTGCTGGGGCCTTCCCAGGTAGTTTGAAGTTTCAGGGAGCAACCATAATACGCTTTGGGTTGTACAACTAAACCTAGTCTCCTTTGAAACCCACACTATTGCTGCAAATGTCAACATACCGCATTTCCATTTTGTCACTGGCTGTCTTCAGCTGTCCCCTTATCAAATGATTCATTTTTTACAGTTGGTTCTCTAATTGCGAAGAATAATTCTGTGGCTCTTGGAACTGAGTCTCAGGTGATCCGAACATCAAGTCCCCAGGAACATGAATCTACTGCCCAAACACTAGTTTTGCTGGATTCATGGTGGTTGTGCATGAATGCACAACCTATATTGATGATATATTGATATGCATATTGATGACCTATATGCCATTATGAATAATGGTATACACTGGTCCCAGTCTATTTGGTTCTTGTCAGCAGCCTCTTACATAACATATTCACCAACGTCTCTCCTGGGCGCTTCCTTTAACTCAGGAACAAACAAGAACATTTCCTTGATGACCATAGTTGGTTTTCCAATCACCTCTTCTATTGCCATACAAATTGATAGGCTACTTCATCTACTAGTTCTTCCTTTTCCATATCGAACACCAAGGTTTCCTCTTCTCCACATCTGCTGACACCTTTTTTGATGTAACGTTGTGTAATGTGTTTTAATAAGTCACACTTTGGTAGTGTCACTCTGTAATATAGCGTGATGTAGTGGTAGGATGAGAGAGATTGTATTTGTGGGGTAGTGCTTTTTGAATTTTCCCGCACTTCTGGTTGACTCGGCGATCAGCTCTAACCGTATTTTGGCAGTTGTAGGTTAATTTATTTCTAGTCATTGGCGAGGCTATATTCGCCTACGTACCTGCTCGCTCCCACTATTACCTATGAATAAACTCTTATCCTACTTACATATTGAAATGATAACTCGGTTACTGGTAATTATTGGTTCTTTATTTTTTCAGCTTATTTGGTTAAACAAAAGTAAATGGTTCGGTCTTGGATCGACCTTGACAAGTTCGTATCGATTCCGACCTTCAACGAATTGTAAATAATTATAATATAAATTTAATAATCTCAGGGTTTGGGTTCTTTGGGCCAGTTAAGAAGTCAGAAATGTTTTAAAAAGGCGTACAACACATTACAAATACCTTAAAATAAGAAATCTTAATTATTAGTGTTACCAAGTATGAATGTTATGTTTTTTAACTAATGGCGTCAACGACGACTTTGTCTACACTGGCAATGAATTGCTAAACAAGATGGCCGCCCTGGTCAGTTAATCAAGTGTCATGTGCTGCCTATGTTTTTTTGTTTAAATAAAATGTTATTATTGTTAACCACCGTATTAATGTTCAGTGGTTATTTAAATTATCACTGTAGATAGTTTATTTAGTGTAGTGAAGTTGACCTATGTGTAATGTAGTGACGAAATTACTTCGGAATTATAATTACGTCCCTTGTATAATGCAGCTCTCTTGGATTTTTGATGTTGGTGTTGATTTAAGCTTCCATCGGTCAGTGGTAGTTCTTTTATTTTCTATATAAGTTTTTTGGTATGTTCTCCTCTTCTGTGGTCTTGTTTATGTCATTAATTTAGTATAAGTTTGATTTTTTTATCTTTAAGCGTCAGCTATACGACTTTTGATCCTTTCTATCTGGCGTTCAACAATACAATAATTCATGCTTCTCATCTTAGTAACGGTTTTTTGACCAGTAAACTCTGTTTTTGATTGGTCAGTTTGCACGAATTTGAGGTCAAGCGGCATATAGTACCGAAAATCATATCCTTGCCTTTCATGTCAAAAAATACTCCTTTGTTACCTTTTGTTTAAATTAAAATTAGTTTACATAGCCTAGTTTTGTTCCTATTACAAAGATCTACATTTTGATATATAATTTTATATGTGTTAACTTTATATTAGGCGTTTTTACACCTTTACAAGAATTCTAAATCTGGACTGGACTGGAATATAGTACTGCCCTAACTTTTATTATACAATACTTAATTTTTTGTAGGTCAGCACGCCGCCTAATGGCCCAACAGCCAAGGGTGGGTGTTGGCTAGTAAGTAAGTAAGTACTTAATTTTTTGTTGGACTCATTTAATTTTGATTCACAATTATTCTAAAATTTGTCTCTTACTTGAATTTTGGCCCTTCTTTGTTATTATTGTCTTATATTAATTTGGTAACTTAATCATTTCTGACCTTATCTTATTTTATATTACATGTTCGGCCTAGGTCTTAAATTTTATTTCAGTATCATGTTCTAATTCACATTAATTATTAACGGGTTTTTTTGTTTTGAACCCTTTTGCCTGATTACTTATGTTTACAACTTATTACATGATCTTTGACCTCCTAACAGTACAGTAGGACCTCCGTATATCGAATTTGATGGTTCCTAAGAAAAAATTCGATATATAGAAATTTTGATATACAGAAACCTGTTTCTTATTATTATTCTTAGGTTAGGAAAAGCACTGGAATTTGTTAAAAAAATCATGTATAGGCCTCCATACTATTAAAACATTTTGGTAATAAATAAATGAAAACCATAAGCATTTATTTAATAAAAATTACTGTATTTATTTAATAAAAAGTATTTACTGTACAGTACAGTATTTATTTATTTACTTTAAAAAATTGTTTGTATTTAAAAAAGTAGGAACTTACGTGTTAAATGAGTAATACTGTATTTTATTAATTGGTCGTAAAATAATTTCGAATGTCTTTCTGAACCAAATTTGATGCAGATTCCTCATAAAAGTGTTCACATTTGTTGAGCGACTGGAAAATATCATCAGGCACATATTCTTCCAATTGAAGACCTCGACGGATTGTTTCAAATGCTGCCATCATTTCTTTCTTAGAAGGTTTAGGAACTTCAATTTCTTCTGCCTCATTGTCTTCACCTAAATCTTCAGTATCTTTTAATGAACTTAAAATGTTATCGTCCGTTGGATATTCTGCAACAATAACGTCTTCGTCGACGCTTAAAAATTTATCGAGTGATATGTCTTGATCTATTGCACCAGTTGACTGTAACTGGTTCCAACAATCCTCAAGTTGTGGCAGTGCAATAACTTCTTCCACAACAGTATTTTGAGAGAAGCCAGCTTTTATAAAACAATTCTGTATTGTTGATTCTGCTACATAATTTTGCCACACCTTTGCTACCTCTGATATACACAGTCTGAGATTAATCGCATCATCAGAGATCGGCAATTTACATCCGCCGGTCGAGCTGATGCGATACTTCGGTGCGAGTTTGACCGACGTGCGTTACAATTACACGCATAAACAACCGCCGGACACGGTCATCTGCGGCATAATACCAATTCCATTCCCATACTATTAAACTTTACTAGTGGACCATTAATATATTGTTTATATAGGCCTCTATATTTAGGTATCTTTTGGTATTATGTTGTGACATATACTTTCTATTTTGCCTATAGGCTTAATACACTTCTTCTAATCTTTTACAAGTGATTCATGAATGATAAAAATTATTGGCATTAGCCTAAATAAAAGAAAATAAACATAGTTAAGCAATGCTAATGCCTTCTCTTTAAAAACCAACAACATGGGTTAAATAACTACAAACTTCCAATAGCTAATACTACACTACTACAATTGTTTGTTTTCATTCTGACATTTAGTATGTCTGTTACTTTATAATGCCTTTACGAGTTGTTTCTCTCGTATCGATGTATTTGGTTTCTTACACTTAATATAATTGGAGGGATCATTGATCTCCACAGTCTTATCTGCATGATTAATGATCTTCCTCGTTTTCCACTTTTCACTTATACACCTTTCACAAGTTTTGTCTTATTCTCTATAGTACATGGTTTCTATTTATTACACTTTTGTGTTGTACTTTTATTTTACATGGTTAATTATTTGAGTTCAGTTATTCTGACTTTTTATCATTTGGATTCTTTTGGTTATTTATTTGGGGCTCTTGTTATGTCACATTACAATGTACATCTACCTTGCCCAACACTTTCATGGGGCTTCCAGTCACAATCTGTTTAGTACAAGAGCTAAATTGAGGCTTGCAGTGGCTGACTAACTCAGGGCACAGAATGGACATTGTAGCACCCGTGTCAACTGTAAATGATGTTGGCTGTTCAACCAAACCTGGTTTCCTTCTTTGAAACTCACACTATTGCTGCAAATGTCATACTGCATTTTCATTTTGTCACTGGCAATTATCAGCCATCCTCTTAGCAAATGATTCAAGGATATGAGAAAGTACAGTACCCCTAATATAATTTTGGTTTATTTTACTGCAGCATTATGTTGTGTGTATTTTTAACAGTGAAAACGACAAAATTGAGTGAAGTTGTAGTGTCTCATAAATTAAATCACACAATAATTGAACTTATAATCATCAAGAGTCTTCTGACAAGTATATTGTATGATATAATAATAATTCATCTTAATACTTTAAAAAGAAAATATTAATCTTTTAATCACAAGAAGTGGAAAAAAATTTCACCAGTAAAAGTTTTATGAAAATTTGGTGCTTGCATGCTTGTTTGCATGAACTTCCAAATCTTCCAAAATTTTGATTCCTGGTGGGCCTATATTACTTATTATAATGTTATTGTACTGTGTTTGACCAGTTTTGTCAATATGAAAATTATTAACTATTATTTTAACCTGAAATTATAAAACAATATATTTGATTAGGTATAGAGAGAAATATGTCCTGATCATTAAAAAAATGAAGTAATAATATCTTTTGTTTACAGAGGAATCATATTTGCTCAATTGAAGATTTATGCTTCATAACAGTTCGGAGTGATAGTACAATTGAAATTGCTAGGAAGACAGGAATACCAACTTACCTAAAATTTTTTTCCATTTTGAGTATGTTTTCATTGGTCAGTTTACTGGATGGATATTATAGACTTGGTGTAAAATGGACTTTCAGTTTGTGTAAAGATTTACCAACTCCTTCTCTGGAGAAATTATATGCAATAAAATGTCATGGTCCTGTTGGGTGAGTTATGTTTCATTTCAGTTTTGAAAATTATATGCATTGGTGATTTTTATACAAACCTGATGAATTGAGAGTGAGAGAAAGAATTGAAGATAAAATTAAAGAGAGTGAGAAAGAGAGAGAGATTAAAAACATGTCATCTATTTATGATTTATATAAATTATCTGTGTGTTAGTTAGTTATAAATGACATACTTTACATGTTTGGTGTAACATGCATAAACTTCACCAATATTAGTTGTATGATCTGACTTGGACACATTAGCTACTCATGGTCACCTCTTCAAATTACTGATTTAAAAAGAAACTACTATTTACATAATGCTAGTAACTTCGTATGAACAAATATTGTCAAATATGTAAAGTATTGTCAGATATGAGAATAATAAAATATTATGGAAAATTCCAACTTCAAATTTTACATTTGGCAGGGTGCATTTGAAAATTTCCTTATCCAGTATAAAATTTTAATATTTTTGTTATTATGAACATAAACTAATATTTCAGTTCAAATTATTACTATTTTAAGTTAATTATTACAACTTACAGTAATCATGACAGTTTGTAATTTTTTTGTCAGAGACTTTGGGAATTTTGAATCTAGGGAATTTATCGTTGCCTGAGAGCAATGGTATAACTAGGACTTGCTCCTTGGCAGGGGGGGGGGTTTAGCTGAAGGTTGAGTCTAAAACTTTTGGCCTAACCTAACTAAAATTAAAATACATTATCAAATATTTATGGCATTTAATATGTTTTGGTCATTAAAGTTTTCTTTGCAGATATGAATGCAGATGAAATTCTTTGCAGCACCAATGTAATTTAGATGAAATTATGGCAGATGTCCAGCATTACTTACCAAACATTTATCCTCAGAAATTCTACTTTAGAAAAGATAATTAAACAACTTATTTAAGAAGTTAATTGTGACTATAATGAACAATTGTATGTACAAGAAGGGTTTTAAGAGGGGTTATAATAAACTGTTGTATTTCTATTTAAAGAACCAGACTTTTTTTCATGGCTTCTTTGCAAAATCATTCAACACCTTATTAGATGTAAGGTGCTCATGTGTTCAAACCAATATTTATCTTATTGCCCCAATTATTCCACTAAATACTGTGTAAAGTAGGGACTGTGTACGAAAATATTCATTTAAAGTTCTTGGGACAGTAACTTGAATTAGGAAGTTTTCAGATACCTTGAAAGTTTGCATTTTTACAAAATTCATCAAGAAACAAACTTGCAGTAGAAGATATTTATAACATTTGAGAATAATAAAAATTGACTAGACAGAGACATGTAAATTGTAGTGTGAGGTATTTTTAAAAGTATAATTTTTCATGGTATTGTATAATACCATGAAAGAAAGGTTGTGCATAGAAATTTGCTGTATATGAAGATGTAATCACATTTTGTTCTCTTCAACTTGAGCTTATCATATCTCTGAACAATAAAAATTGACTAAGTTATGGCTAGAAACATAAGCAAAACATTATAAAAAAAAATGTTGGGACTTTTCCGTTAAGCGTCTACAAACAATGCTCACAATGTTCACGCTCCCACCATGATATGACTCCTCACCAACATTGCCGCCAATCACTAATGCTGCTGCCACCGCCGCCGCCACCGCCACCGCCACCACTGCCACTGCTGACAATGACAGTGACCACAATCACCACCAAAATTCAAAGTGCAGGTACTCTCCTACCATTAATCCAAAAATAAATTCACCCTGGTACCACAATTTTATCAGATGACTGGTGTACATACTAGGGAATTAGCAGCATTCCTGGATATGCACATGTAATAGTGAACCACACTTACAGCTTTGTGGATGCATGAACTGGAGCTCACACCCCCAAAGAATTGAAATCACGTGGCATTCCTTCAAACAGAAACAAAGTTGAGTGAGGGACAAGTAGGAATTTAGCAGATTCCTACTTCTGTGAATTTATGAGGAGAAAGTGACATGAAAACAAAGCTCTGTTTGAAACAACACTAATATACATTAAAGAGTTTTGGCCATGTGCCAATTAAATGATTATGTAAAATATGTAACATAAATAAAATAATGCAAATAACATAATATAAATAATGTACTACAAATAAAATAATGTAATGTAAATAAAATAATTTTGAAAACAACATTTAAAAAATACACCCTGCTGAATAAAAAATAAAATGACAAAAAAGTAAAAATTGGAAGCAAAAAATTGAAACAAAGGAAAAAGAATTGGAGAATTAATAAAAATAAAAAAGACAAATGATATCAATCTTTGCACATGAAGATGTGGGTGTATGGGTTTATCATATTGTTATGACGGTCTCACTGATGATTGTATGGTACAGTGGAAAGAAATTACAGAGACCAATGAAGTCACTAATAACCAGCTTTAATTTATCGCAAATAACAATTCGTAATCAACTCGTACAATAATTCAATTTAAATTTGTTCACACACAAGAATAATGTTAACTATAAAGAATTTCGCACTTGATATAAAGAACACAACCTCCACTTGATATCACTTGACACATCGGCCAACATAAACTAACTTCCAAGCGGCAACTGTCACCTATTTATAGCCTGCAGAGTTCCAGACTAATGTTTCATAATAAATGTCCTTAACAAACACTCGAAAGCACTAGAGAATACTTGAGAGCGACCTTGGCAGAAACACACACATGCTGGGCTAGTCGAGAAGCGTGTAGAACAACACTATCAGCTGTACGAGAATGTTCTGTATTGCATAACAATATGTATGTGTGTAGTGGTTTGCAAGTCGCTCCTCCCTCACTCCGCTGCTACAGTAGTAACGATTGGCAGGTTCATTGCTGGTGGTGGCGGGGGAGTGAACGTTGTGAGTGTTCTTTGTTGATACTTAACTGAAAAGGCCTAAAATTTTATTTCGTATTTAATGTTTAAATTCATCAAAATCAAAAACAAATTCTTAGTTAATTGTTATGACAAATCATGTGATGTACTGCAAATTTTTAAAACATTGATTTGGATAAAATAATTATTTCATAACAAATTGTAGTTTTAAAAAATATATTAAACAACTAAATGAAAATACTGGAAGTGTTGTTTTTATTCGCCATTATTTTATCTTTCAATTGCTGTGGAGTTCGTGGATTTATTCTACTAATAGACTGAAGGAAAAGCTTTTTGCATGAAGTCAGAACTTCCCAAAATAAATGGAAACATTTAAAAATTATTCCTTAAAAGTATTTTTGATGAATCTTTGAAATAATTTTCATTAGTTACCTAAGAGGAAACCATCATACCAGTAGGGTCTATGGGAGGTTTTTAATGAATTTGTATTGTGAAAAATACATATTTAAAAATCCTCTCTTAGATTATTTAGTAAAAAATGTATCCTTTGCAAATAACACAAAAGTGGTGCATTTGGGAACACTTTTTACAATATTTTAGTTAAAGCTAACAACATTTCATTTAAAAACATTTTACTGTACCATAATTTTGAACAAAGCTATAGACAATTAAATTTAGCTGTACATTATCAACTTGAAATTATTTTGTTGTGCTTGGAAATACCCTGTGTTTGATGGATCATGTTCGTATTATAAAAAATAATGAACTACATTATGAATTCTATAGTACGGGACTTACCATAATAAGCTTCGAGGTTACGCAATAGTAACAGCTCTTCCCCACCCCTCGCCCTCCAGCGTTGTCGCAAGTTACACTTGGTTATGCGTAGGCAAAGGCGGGGAGGGGAGGTCTGTTGCAAACACTGGCAATACTGCAGTGTCCTCGAAGCTTATTATGATACGTCTCACATAATAGTTGATTCTACTTAAAATTTTATTATGAAGTTTAAACTACTTGGAAAAAGCAAAAAAACCCACAGTGCATGTGCATGTGTTAGACAGGATCTGTTTTTATTTTGAAATAAAAAAGTATAGTCCAGATAAATTAGAGATCATTCAGATAAAAAATGAAAGTTTTATTGTAGTAATATATCAAAAGTAACCTACTTTTATCATCCTAAAAGTTCATCAAAATAATTTTGAAGCAACACCCTCTCTCTAATTAATGAAAATGTGGTTAAAACACCATTTATTCAAAACTATGTACTTTATAAATATTTATCAAAAACACGAATTTAAAACTGAGGTAATTTCTGATAATTTGAGTAGTGTCACGTTCAGGTTGGATAAAAATTAACATATTTGAATAGTGAGGTGTTCCCCATAAAATCATTACCACTGCTGCAAATGCAACTATTACCATGGTGTGTTCTGCCTAAATTCAGTAGTGGTAGATAAGAATCCTGTCTCTGTTTGTAACAGTAGATATACAGTTACAACAAACTCTAAAGTTAGAATATTACTCTCCTTATAATTTCTTAGTGAAGAAATTTAAAACAAAATATATAGTTTATAAATTTGTTCTTCAAACAGCAGTGAAATACCACTTGTACATATATTTTTATTGTATTCATTACAAACCATAGGTAAAGGATTCAAAATGATGATGAAATGCAAGATAACTGATGCAGTATTTTGGCCATAACTTAGCCAATTTTTATTGTTCAAAAATGTTACAGATCTGAAGGATTAAATACATTTTTAATGTATAATTTTTTTTGTGACTCCAAGTTTTCCACATATCTACCTACATGAAGTATGAGGGTTGACAAAACATGAAATTTTTGAAATTCATATTCATTAGACAAAAAAAAATAATTTTGAAATACTCTATCTTGGCTAATCATTATTCAAAATCAAAATAATAAATCTCATAGCATTAGAAATCATAAATTTGTATTATGTAAAAGATCAATTTCTGGACTTCCGCCTCAACTAGGGCCTACCACCCCTTTGTCAAATGATTTTAATTATTTTTACTATTGAGGAAGGCCTCCGGTGTATGGCCGAAACATCTAGTTACAATCACACTATTGAGCAATCCACTACGGCCCAACAACCCGAAAATTGATTTTTTAAATAATGACCCCAGACTGTGATAGCATACGTAGTAGAATTATGAATTTGTATTTTTATTAAATCTTGCAAAAATGAGTAGTTTTGAAGATATATTGAAAATAGCTGGGTTTTTACCCACATCTACTGTAATTTAAGGGCATAGTAACAAGAATATTTTAACCAATTTTTAATGAGTGTGGAAGTACGTTATTTTAAGATTATGGTATTGCCATATAAAGTTTTGATACAAGTATTTGTTTTATTATGGTATTGCCATATAAAGTTTTGATTCCAAGTATTTGTTTTATTTTAATTTATAAGTTATATTCTTTTGTTCAGTATCATCCTAGTTAATATTTTATTTTATTTTGAAGGTATGCATAAAATTATAGTTCTGATTGTGCCAAATGTTTTATAGAACAAACAGAAAAACAACAGAATGAATGGCATATACAACACAAAAATGCCTAAATCAAATCTTATGTATAAATCAAATTTAGCTACACATTAAGTACAAATTCGTATAAATCTCCAGATTTAAATAATATAAAAAACTGCTATAACTGTCTATAAAGACACAAAATTTAAAACAAATAATTTCTTAAAATGTGCAAAAAATATAAATTAATTAAAATTTGATAGTTTCTTCTAAATTTTAGACTAGATGTTCAGTAATTTATATTAAACATTTAATATTAAGACATTTATCTTTAAAAATAGCTATTAAAAATTAAGCATAGCAACTATTTGCTATACAAACAAAATTAACACTATACATTAAAACATTAACTCTGACAATCTTGAACAGAATCATTCAATGAAATGTACATTAGAAATTAAAATAAGTACTTGCATTTGAACTTTACATTAACTTTATATATATTGTTAGGTTAATAAGTATCTAACTATATGAAATAAAAAATTAAACTCTTTTATTCTGTCTCTTCTTCGTATAAATTTTATTATTCTTTTCTCTTTAACATCTATTGAGATTTATTAACATTCAATGCCCTTCTCTTCAGTTAGTAGCTCCTTTAGGTTTGATAACATGAAAACTCTCTCAGGGGTTATAAAAAAATTAAAGTCTATGTACAGTCAAAGTCATACATATAAAATAGAATATAATAATTATAAATGGGTTTCAGTAATTTGGGGTTGTGTATGCGTGCTGAGTCATGGGTCCTTTGGATCATACAAAAGAAACAACTTAAATAGGAACAACTAATAATAAAATTACAATGAACAAATAAAATTAATAATCATGTCTATAATGTTTTTGTTATATTGTTTCACTGTTCTTGTGCTTTAAATTGAGTAATGTTTGACCAAATATATATATATATATATATATATATATATATATATACATATTGCAACAATACATATATTTGTATATTTATCCAGGGCAGTGTTTGGTAAGTAATTAGTATAGAGAGAGTGTGATAACTAGTTTTAAAAAAATTAGTACGTACAGGTGAGTGACATGCTGAAGCCTGTTGAAAGTGACCAGCTGGGCCGACTGGGTTGCTACAATGTTTACAGTGTAAGTTGTATGTATGTGTGTCTGTGTCTGTGAGCCAGCACAGACCTGCATTATACTATGATAGAGGAGACGTCTTTGTGTACGTATAAATTATTGGCTTGTATTAGTAAATCAGATATTGACATGATTAATGAAAATAAATAAGTGTGTTTTTACATGTTACTTCTAGAAACGCCATTAGAATAAGTCTGCTTAAACGTGTATGGTGATACAAAATTGCAGAAAAGTGCAATAAGAACGTTATACAAATTAAAGTTAATTACTACTGGAATTAATTAGTAATTAACAAGTGTGTTATATGTAAATGACGAGTGAAAAATTATAAAGACAATGCAACCACTCGCCTAAAAATCATGTTTACCGTTATTGCGAAAACACAAAAAAAGTGATTAGTTAAAAAGGATGCTATATATGAACTATCAAAATTGAACACATCAGAAACAGTATCTTACATGTCAGAATCGCTGTTTACAATTAATACCTCTGGCCATTTTGGACGAGGGACAGATGGTAAGACGTTACACATGAGGACACTATGTCCATTTGCTAATCAACATAGCAGAGACGCTAAGAACTTTATCACGGGGACTCTATGTTAGTGTGATCAGCTATATAAATTCATCATCTTCAACGCACAACGATTGATGGAGGAGTGCAGGACCACCATCAACATCAAGCTATAGAACACTGAGGAATCATCATCATACTCTCGTCATTGTCAACATTCAGAAGATGCACGCACACGCACGCACGCACACGCACACACACACACACACACACACACACACACACACACACACACACACACACGCACATGTAAACATGCACGGAATAACAGCTTTGCAATGGCAACTCATCGCAGGTGACAAATGAACAATTATATTTTTGTTAAACAAAGAAATAACTCATAAATAATAGTAATATGAGCTAACAAAGTAATACAAATACATAAATATAAATAGTGTAATTATTCAGAGTAAAAGATATAATTGTAAGTTGGTGTTAAAATAATTTTATTCTGTTTAATTTAAAAGTGGGTGAATCGTTGTAAATAATAATTATTCTTAAAGTAAATGTTACTTTATTAAAATATTAATAGTCAACATTCAATTCGATTTGATAAATTTAATGTTACTTTTGTAGATGATTTGCTATGAGTTCAAATTTTAATAATGGTTCAAAGTCTGACTCCCAAACAATTTAAAAGAATTTTATAATTTGTTTATCATGTATGTTTAATATTTTATTACTGTATGTTATTAATGTGTGTCGAATATCAAAGATGTGTTTTCAGTGTGTAACCTTATAAAAGAAAATATTCTGAATTTTTAGTTTTCAATTTTTAATAATCAGTTAATTTTCTTTCAATATTTAATAAACCATTGATTGATCCTTTTCCAATGTTTTAATTAATTATTTCATGTAATCATCATCTCACTCTTCTATTCAGAAATAAGTTTATTGTGCAACCACATATACTTAGTGGAATGAAAACACAAAAATCCTATGACCTAGCCAGTGATTAACACTATACAGTTGTGTTGGGTATATGGACAGTAGTGTATTCATTTTATAATACTTGTAACATTGCAGTGTGTGTGTGTGATTTTTTGTTATAATATGTAGAATAGGGGAATAGGGACAGCTACTAAGTTAGAGGGATAATGGGATAATTTACATACAGGCAAAGTGAATATGGGTGGCCAAGATAATAGGAAGACTGTGTGAAATATGGAAATGTGGGTAAGATGTTAGAGAGCAAGGGGCAATGTGGAGTGAGGCAAAGTATTGGCAAGAAATAAGGAACAGTGGCAGAAGTTTGTGTTCAGTAGATAGTCCAAAATCTGTAGGGTATTAATGGTGAGTAATTAATTGGTAATGGACTTATTTGTATGTTTTTTAATGGAAAATGGACTAAAATTGATTAGATTTATTTCATGACTTGATGTATTTATTTAGTAATATTTATAAGTTTGTGAAGTAATGTACAGTTTATTTTATACTAGAGTTTGTAAAAGTGTGACACAATTTTAGTAAGAAGAATCTTGTGTAAGTAGTAAAATTAATTCATTTATTTCTTTATTGAAAAACTGTAATTTGGACATTTTAAAAACACATGAAATGAGCTTCATGGTGTCTGTGGATGTGTATAATCAGCCTGCACATAGCATCAGTTTTCAAGATTTTAGAATTTGTATGTAAAACAAATACTGAATTCCCATGAACAATAACATAAACCCATAAACAGGTGTAGTTCAGAATTTAAGTTGCAGTTGCCCATGTATCATATATTGTATCATGGTGTAGTACATTTTTGTGCAGGACAAGTTATGATTATATTTTCATTAAAAATTACAATTTTGCAATAGGTTGCATGTTAGTCAGCATCTTTTATTTGAAATTGTTTGCTGTCGTTATGCTTGCTGTCAGTAGCTACAGTGTTTGTATATTTTTGTCACTTTCACAATGGAAAAATAAATAATGAGAATTATGTTATTTAAAAATTAATATATAATGTATTATAATTTTAAAAGACATTCTGAAGATTTATAATTTGGAACTGTATAAATAAATATTGGTAGAAATACTTTTTCCACTTGTTCTAATTGTACAATATAAATTGTTGAGATTGTAAAAACTTTCATTGTACGTGTGCTGAGTTAACACAAATGCATAGATAACTAACTGTATATATGAATATTTTAAATATTACATTTCATCTTGAGAACATTTTAAATAGAATAGAAAATATTTTAATTTTTCAGGGGCGAGTTTTCATACAGTAAGTTAGAAAAAATGAGAAGCAATAAGCCTGGCTGTTACATTCTCAGAGAAAGTGAAATAGCATACAACCATTACTATCTTGATGTGTGCTCAGCTCACAGGTAAGTTGTATAGTAAATCTTACTTACAAAATTACTCCTTTATCGGCATATGTAGAAATGCTGTTTACAGTTTTTTAATATTTAAAAATAGGCTGAATAAAAAAATCGAACATTTGAAGATTCAGTTGTACACCACAATTAGAACAGTTGAAATTACAGATTGTTTAGACAGTTTTTAAAGTAACTAACATGTGTAGTAATTTTAATTAATGTACAATACTGCTGTGCTCCATTGGTGTTGGAGTTTTGAATACGTAGAAAAAGTTGGTGTAAAATGCTTTCAGATAGGTGTTTCTTCTAATCATTTTTAATAATCAGGTTGAAGTATTATAAAAATATATGAGAAGTACCAAGTAGAGTCAGACAAAAATAATTATACAAGAACACTATGAAGCATAAGAGTATGTTGCTAACTAAGGACTGTCAGATGAGTCAACGTATCATTCAATCCATGACATTATTGTCATAAACATTTGTTCAAATATGTGTCAGTGTGAACCTATTCATCCCAAACTGGCAACTCAGACAGTGTACTTTGTTTTTGATTTGATTCTGTAATAACCCATTTTCACATCCAGGACACATTCCCTATCACTTGCAAGTGTCTATTCTTAATTTATAGTGTACCTGAATGAAGCATCTTGTTTGCTCTTCATTTTTCTGGAATGCATTGTTGCAACTGTTACATTTGTGGTTCTTTGCAAACATATCATTGATGTGATACATCAGTTATATGGGTTTTGCTTCATAACATTTCATAAAATGGGGTCTGTTTTGAAATATTACATTTTACAATTCATTATTATTTGAATAAAATTTTCTTTTAATACTGAAGTTGTTAAACAATGGTTTTGTACCTCGATTTTCAAGATATATTCTGAAAATAAGTACCATTTGGTTATTAAAAAATACAGACAATATTTTTATAAGAAATGCTGTACCTTTAACTGCTTTCAGCATAGTTTCTACCAGCATTAAGTGAGTTGTCATAGTATGGAAACCTCTCTGTGTCTTGGTCTGCATTCCTTCTTTCGAGAATAAATCCACCTGAGTAGACAACCAATCTTGCACAGTACTTCTGATATCGTACTGCAGAGAAACATTTTCTGCAGACCAGCAGAGAAATATTTTAAATACAGGAACTGGTGAAAGTCACCAAGCATCAAGTTTGCTTATAGGTGGATGGATGATCCATTTGTTCCAGCCAAATGACATGATGCTGTCTTGGGTTTAACTGGGGTTAATACTGTTTGACCAAATATTGTTGTAAAGCCACGTAGTTCTATAACTGAGTATGCCTTGCCTTTTGTTTTGGATTGTGCAAAGCAATTTCTGCAAGATCTCACAATAGGATGCAGCATTTACTTTTATGCCTCAAGACAAGAAATGAATAAGCATGAACTACCTTCCTGTCCTAAAACAATGCACATGGTTGGGTTTTTTAAAATAGATGATTTGCTTCCTCTCTGTGACTGGTTTTTCAATTCCATTGTAATGTGAAACATCCATATCTCATTACCAGTGAAGGTAGAATTTGAAAAATTACCTTCAGCTTGTATCATTTGAGAAAAATTAAAACACTGCCTCATCATTAATTTTTTCATCTACCTCAGAGAGAATTCTTTGAACCCTGTGTGACCACAACATCTGATAGTTGAAATAATGGATCACAATTTCATAGAGAAGAGTTTTTAAATTTTAGGAAATTCAGAAGAATGTAACAAACTTATAAACTGTTCTCATGAACTTAATAAATTTTCTGTACCAAATCATAATTAACGATACAAGGTCATCTGTATGACTAATGATGCATGCTTACATATCCTTTATTAAACTAAGTAATCCACTTTCACATCATTATATTAAGTGTAATCAAACTGCGGAATAAAGAGTGAAAGTGATTGACCAATAAAAAACAAGCAAAGACATCAGCAGGACGCTGGTGATGATGTATGATTGAGTTTGAGCATCAATATCAGCCCCAATGGGGTGGTGGAACAAATGTAAGCTCAAAAATTTAATTAGTTTTTCTCAAGTAAGGCTAGCCGCACACCGGTTAGTCAAGGCAAGACAAGACAGGTTTAGACACCCTTAGTCACTGTTGTTTATGTTGATGTTTACGGCACAGCACACACACCGATTAGTCATTACAAATAGATGTGTCTAAACGTGTCTATACGTCGTGTCTGATGGAATGCGGCAAGCATTATTCCCATCAGTCATCATAACATGACAGCAGTGTTCAGTTCACAACAGCAATGTTTATATATTTATTTATTTTTGTTTTATTTTATTTATGTTATTATTTTATTACTGCAGTTTTATTGATATTTTTATTTACTTCAGTAAAATAATGCACAACATTGTACTATGGTGGGTGATGAAAAGTTTGTTTTGCTGGTGTAGGATAGGGAAATGCTACACAATCCGAATTGAAGGAGCACCATAACCGAAATATGGGTGAAAACTTATGGAAGGAATCCAGTATCTCCTATTTCCTACTTCTTGCTTACGTATCCACTCTCAAATCGTTAGTGCACCATAACAACTATACTGTCTGACACTTATCTAAAAATGAAACTTTTTTCTTGTGAACTTACTGTTTGTTCTCTTCTCGTCGAACGCGTTTCGGTGTATGTATTCACCTTCTTCAGCTTAGAGACTGCCAGCATTTAGTAACGGTTGTTGTATGGAAGTGTAGTGAGGGTGGTGCGTGGAGGAAAGGGATTGGCGCGGGGATTCAACTTTATGTTTGTTTTTTGTATAATTGTGTCAAAAAGTGTATGTGATTTATATTGTAATTGATCGTTAAGTATGTTGTTTGGTTGTGTTGTGTGGTGTTTATATATTTCGTATTGTTCAGTTGTGTTGAGTTTTCGACCTTTGGGTATGTAATGTAAAATTTCGAGATTAGTGTCTATGTTGGTGTAACTGTGGTTTTCTGTGTGTATGTGTGTGGCAAACGCGGAGTGTATATTGTTGTTGGTTAAAGCTTTTAAGTGTTCAGAATAACGGGATGAAAAGATCTTCCTGTCTGGCCTATGTAGAAACTATTGCAGTCATTACAATTTAATTTGTAAACACGGTTTTGTTATATTTGTCTATGTCTGTGTTTCTATTATTGATGTTTTTTTTGATGGTATTGGTTGTTCTGTATGCTATTTTGTATTTGTGTTTTCTGAATGTGTTGGCGATTTTGTGTGTGTAGGAGTTGTTGGTATGTGAGTGTGATGTATTTATTGTGCTGTGTGTTGATGGTATTTTGTAACAGTACAATTCTGGCCCTATTATATTTTGGGGAATAATCGATATAAAGTGTATTTTATTTTAAAGTCCCATATAAAAAAATTGGTAAAGTTGTATTGAGAGTTTGCAACTGCACAATATTGAGTGAACAGGAATGCGTGTCAAGGTCGAGCGTATACGTCCAGAACAGCAAAAACAGGCGTCATACAAATGTGTCACAAGCTGCGCACATGATTACATCAGCCAAAGTATGCAACTACGCATTTTCTGTGCCTATAAGCAACGTAGGAGTGTAGAAACACAAGGAATGACGACGCAGTTTGTTCCCCACCTCTGTATTGTATAGTTGCAAACAAAGTCAGTTTCGACTCAGAAGCGTAGCGTACCGGCCGGTATTTCTCCAAAAGCTAATTTTACACAACTAAGTGTTGTTATATAATGTAAAAGTGCAGTATTCATATAAACATGAAATAACAGTGTAACGTAACTTTAACAAAAGTTTTCGTTAAAGTTTTAACGTCTATTAGTGCGTGCAAGGATGCGACGTCTTCGAGATGCAGGCTAAGTAGCAAACTTATAAAAACAATTTTCAATATTCTATTTAAATTCAAATAAAATGAGCTCAGTTAGGGACGTCCATAAAATTGTACTGCATGAATGAGTGTGTGATTGCGTGAACATAATATAAATATAAAATTTAAGCAGTGCTGGGTTGTGAAATTATTTATAATTATGATATCATAAAAAATATAATTGAGTATGTTATTTTGGAGCGTTTATGAAATGTTTAAGGGAAATTTTTAAACTTATACAGTAGAACTGCGTCTCATGGCGCAACGCCAAAAGGCATATAATAGCGTGCTTGTTTTCGCATGGTAGAGTCGCATGTTTTTGTAGTAATATGTTATTAAAACATAAAAAATATAATTGAATGTTATTTTGGAGGGCCTATTGAAATGTTTGAGGGGATTTTTGACTTAAATAATGTAACTGCGTCTCATGACGTAACACCTAAGGGTATGTAGTAAGATGTTATTAAAAGGTAATGTCATTTGGTAAACATTTCAAGCAAGAGTTATTATTTCAAATAACACATTCCGCTATCTTCTAGTTCGCTTAATCGAATTCTGGCCTTAAAGTAAGCAAATATTCTTGTATCATATCACGAGATGGCGCCCGGAACAAAAGTTGAATAAAAATTATTAATATTACATAGTAAGATTTATTGGTCAGTAATAAAATAGTATAACAATTTTGTGTTTTGTTGTTTTTGTTTTTGATGCGTTTGTGTAGTGTGTTTATTAAATTAGGGTTGTAACCATTTTTGATTGCTATGTATTTTATTGTGTTGAGTTCGTCGGTGTAGTCTTGTTTATTTAAGGGTATTTTAGTTAGTCTATGGAGCATATGGTTGAAGGCCGCATGTTTCATGTTGTGTTGGGTGGTTTGATGTGTTGTGTATAACCATGTCAGTGTGGTTGGTTTCCTGTATATTTTGTACGTGTGTGTATTGTTAGTTTTGTTAATTGTTAGGTCTAGAAAATTTATACTATTGTTTTGTTCAACTTCCAGTGTAAATTTTAATTTGTGGTGTATAGTGTTTATGTATTTGTGGAAGTTTTCAACTTGTCTTGTGTTGCCTTTGAATAAAAGTAATATATCATCTACATACCTGTGCCAGTATATAATTTTGTTGGTGTATTTGTTGTTGTTTATTATGTGGTTCTGTTCTGTGTTGTGTATATATATTTCTGCTAGTATTCCTGATATGGGGGATCCATCGGGAGACCTTCTGTTTGTGTGTATATCTTGTTATTGTATGTAAAGTAATTTTGTTCAGTTATTATTTTGGTAAGTGTGATGATCTCTTGTATGTGTGTTTCAGGTGTGTTGTTTTGTCTGAGTAGTTGTTCTAGTGTTTGGATGGTTTCTTTGATGGGGACATTAGTGTATAGATTGGTTATATCAAAAGATGCCAGAGTTGAGTTATGAGGGATGTGGATGTGTTCAGTTTTCCTGAGTAGGTCGATGTTGTTTTTGATAGATGTGTTGTTACTGAGATTAATGTTTTCTCTGATTATTTTGTCTAGTTGTTTTGCGATTTTGTGGGAGGGGGCCTGTGTGTTGTTTATTAATGGTCTGATGGGAATGTTAGGTTTATGGATTTTTGGTAATGCATTTAGTTTAGGGGGGTTAGGTTTTATTTGTTTAAGGTATTTGGCGCTTTCTGGTTTGATTATATGTTTTGTGTTATTTATAAATTTGTTAATCTGTTTTTGAAATTTTAGTGTGGGGTCTTTATTTATTTCCGTTATATTATTTTCGTTGAAGAAATTTTCGATTTTAGTGTTTAATTGATGTTTGTCCATTATGACGCTATGTTACCTTTGTCAGCTTTTAGGATTGTTATGTTTTGTTAAAGTAACTTGTGTTTTACATTGTTAATTGTTCTTATTTCATTCTTGTGTATTTTTGGTTTTGTATGTGTGTTTTGGAGCTTTCGTTTTATGTCATGACGTATCGGGTCCTGGTCGTTAAAGTGCGTGTTTTGTACAAGCTGTTTCTGCGTCTATGATTATGTTACGTATGTGTCTATTGTGATTTTTGTTGTTAGTTGTATTGTTATTCAAATTATGTTTCAGTCCTTTGTTTAATAAATCCATTTCATCTGTTGTGAAATTAATGTTTGTTGTATTAACTACGCGTGTGTGGAATTTGTGTGCCAGTTCAGGGATTGATTCAATTGTGCGTGTTGTGAGGTTAGTTATTTTTTTGTTGTGTCGATCTTGTATTGTCAATTTGAGTTTTTCTATGTTGTCTTGTGTGTGTTGTGTTACATTTTCAAGTTCTGTGTGGGTGTAATATTTGTGTGAGTTTCATGTGTAAGTTATATGCCTGTCTGTTGAGTGTGTCTTTTTTATGGTATAAATAATTTATTATGTTATTTAGGTTTATTTGTTCTCATTTCCGTTTGGTTTGAAGTGCTGTATGTATGTTTTGTTTTATTGTAACTTGTGCGTGTGTTGGTATGATGTTGTGTTTTCGACAAGTTTTATTGAATGCTATGTGTAAGGAAGTTTTTGTTACTTGTTATTTGGCGTTTCTGTACTTATTGATGAAATACGCTTTATCTGTGGTATTATAGTTGTCTTGATTGTTCATCTCTTCTTTCACAGCACTAACACTTATCTAAAAATGAAACTTTTTTCTTGTGAACTTACTGTTTGTTCTCTTCTCGTCGAACGTCATCTCAGTAACAACACATCTATCAAAAACAACATCGACCTAGTCAGGAAAACTGAACACATCCACATCCCACATAACTCAACTCTGGCATCTTTTGATATAACCAATCTATACACTAATGTCCCCATCAAAGAAACCATCCAAACACTAGAACAACTACTCAGACAAAACAACACACCTGAAACACACATACAAGAGATCATCACACTTACCAAAATAATAACTGAACAAAATTACTTTACATACAATAACAAGATATACACACAAACAGAAGGTCTCCCAATGGGATCCCCCATATCAGGAATACTAGCAGAAATATATATACACAACATAGAACAGAACCACATAATAAACAACAACAAATACACCAACAAAATTATATACTGGCACAGGTATGTAGATGATATATTACTTTTATTCAAAGGCAACACAAGACAAGTTGAAAACTTCCACAAATACATAAACACTATACACCACAAATTAAAATTTACACTGGAAGTTGAACAAAACAATAGTATAAATTTTCTAGACCTAACAATTAACAAAACTAACAATACACACACGTACAAAATATACAGGAAACCAACCACACTGACATGGTTATACACAACACATCAAACCACCCAACACAACATAAACATGCGGCCTTCAACCATATGCTCCATAGACTAACTAAAATACCCTTAAATAAACAAGACTACACCGACGAACTCAACACAATAAAATACATAGCAATCAAAAACGGTTACAACCCTAATTTAATAAACACACTACACAAACGCATCAAAAACAAAAACAACAAAACACAAAATACCATCAACACACAGCACAATAAATACATCACACTCACATACCACAACTCCTACATTAGCATGGTAAACGAAGACAAAATTTCGACAAATGTGTGCAAAAATTTCGATCAGGATGAAAATTTGGATTTAGGTAGCTAAAGATGTATACTTTAAAATAAGAAAACCTTACCATCGCGGCGGGACCCCGTTTCCGGGAAAATCGATCGGAAAAGTCGTGATTGTCGGTTTTCTTCACGTAATTGTTTAAATAATGAAAATATAGCAAAATGTTACAAATAAATGTTGTAGCTTATGATTTTATCTACAAATTTTGTCTGAACAATTTTTCGATATCTGAATTAGTTTACGAGATATAGACGATTTTCCACGACCTTCCGCCGCGCGTCCGCTTTTTTAGCGTTCGTTTTTCTGTTATAGTCATTTAAAAAATGGAAATAGCAAAAAATGTTACAAATTAATGTTGTAGCTCGTGTTTTTCTCTACAAAACTGGTTCAAAATATTTTTTGATATATTAATGCGTTACAGAGATAACGCCGATTTTCCACTTACACCTCTCATTATTTTTTCCTTTTTTGATATATAGCTTCTAAAAAATGAAAATTTGTAAAAAACAAGAATGTTACTGTGGTACCTCATACTTTTACCTACAAAACTTGTCTAAACAATTTTTCGATCCATTAATTTGTTTCCGAGATATAAACTATTTTCCACGACCTTCCGCCGAGCGTCGGCCTTTTTAGCGTTTATTTTCCGTCCTACTCATTTAAAACATGGAAATAGCGAAACACTTGTATATGAATCTTGTAGCTCGTGATTTTCTCAGCAAGATTGGTTAAAAAAGTTTTTTTAAATATTCATGCCTTACGGAGATAACGCCGATTTTCCACTTACACCTCTCGTCATTTTTTCCTTTTTTGGTATATAGCTTCTAAAAAATGAAAATTTGTAAAAAACAAGAATGTTACTGTGGTACCTCATACTTTTACCTACACAATTTATGTAGTAAAATGTACGATAGATGTGGGGGAATCTCGGCACCTTAAGGGTTTGTAGCTACTTTTATGTTTATTTCTTAAATTCTGTAAGGAAAATGATCAATGTAATTGTTTGTATAAACTATTCCGAATATTATAATGCTGAAAATTCATCAGTTACCGCCACCACTTTGTATAAAAAGATAAAAGGGGAGTACGTTCATAATTATAATTAATTTGAAGTTCATTTTTTGTTGAACACGCCGAAAATATATTTACTACTATAGCACTGCTTATTTCAGTACATTTCAATATTTCGTTTCTTTCAATACTGACAGCTTTTAATATTTCTAAATCTTTTTCACAAATGAAACAAGTGATATTATCAACTTTTTCACAATTCTCATTCATTGTTAACGCAAACTGTTTATTATCAAAAAATAATAACCTTAAAATGTCAGCTATGTAACAATCATGCGACAACAACACTGACTATGTTTTTATAACTTCCCGGCTGTTTAAGGCCTGCGCCTGCGTGGTCCCTGAGTGCGCCATGTCACGCCGCCTGGCGTTGCGCGCTCAAATACCAAGGGTCGCTTTTTTCCCTGACACCTGCATTTTCACCTCACTTAGTAGGCCCTTCTCATTTCTACCTTTACAATAGGTGTATTCTCTGTATAGGTGCAATCTCTCTTGTGTGCATTCTTTAATATGCTCTAAAATTTACAAACAAAAATATTCATTTTGGAAAAAGGTGTATTTATTTTACTAAAATATGGCCAGTTTTGGTACCTATGCATAATAGTTTAGCATAATTTAAAAAATATTACGTGTACTGAAAAAATGTTTAATCCTTTCGAAAGAGTATACTTTTAAGTACTTATAAGCACATTTTTATTGATTTTGATTAATTCACATTGAAAATATTGATAAATGAATTCCGGAAAAAACACTTAAAAATAAGAATGGAAAACAACCCAAACTTCGACGCAAGATCATTTTTCTCCCCTTAACAGTAATCCTTTTCTCGTTTTAATATTATTATTATACAAACATTAAAGAAAGTAAATCCAGAAGGAATTTTCATTCTGATGATTTTCAAAAAAGTTGTGACAAAATACGAAATTTCTGTTCATAAGATGTAGTTGCCCATTTTTAAACACATTTTTGTATATGATAAATTCTTTAATGAAATATGTAAATATAATCACGTGAAAGCTGAGGTTTTTCTCTATGTCCTATGTCATTTTCAAAATTTTCCGACTTCGATAAATATCCCAAATTATCGATTAATTAATCACATGTTTGAAAATTTTCCTATTTTGGAGATGCGCGCGCATCCACGAGTAGTATAGCGAGAGTACGTGGAAAATCGTTTATATCTCGTAAACTAATTCAGATATCAAAAAATTGTATAGACAAAATTTGTAGATAAAATCATAAGCTACAACATTTATTTGTAACGTTTTGCTTTATTTTCATTATTTAAACAATTATGTGAAGAAAACCGACAATCGCGACTTTTCCGATCGATTTTCCCGGAAACGGGGTCCTGCCGCGATGGTAAGGTTTTCTTATTTTAAAGTATACATCTTTAGCTACATAAATCCAAATTTTCATCCTGATCGAAATTTTTGTTCAGGCAAATGTCTTCGTTTACCATGCTACATACACAAAATCTCCAACACATTCAGAAAACACAAATACAAAATAGCATACAGAACAGCCAATACCATCAAAAAACACATCAATAATAGAAACACAGACATAGACAAATATAACAAAACCGGTGTTTACAAATTAAATTGTAATGACTGCAATAGTTTCTACATAGGCCAGACGGGAAGATCTTTTTCATCCCGTTATTCTGAACACTTAAAAGCTTTAACCAACAACAATATACACTCCGTGTTTGCCACACACATACACACAGAAAACCACAGTTATACCAACATAGACACTAATCTCGAAATTTTACATTACATCCCCAAAGGTTGAAAACTCAACACAACTGAACAATACGAAATATATAAACACCACACAACACAACCAAACAACATACTTAACGATCAGTTAATATAAATCACATACACTTTTGACACAATTGTACAAAAAAACAAACATAAAGTTGAATCCCCGCGCCAATCCCCTTCCTCCACGCACCACCGCCACTACACCTTCCATACAACAACCGTTACTAAATGCTGGCAGTCTCTAAGCTGAAGAAGGCGAATACGTACGCCGAAACGCGTTCGACGAGAAGAGAACAAACAGTAAGTTCACAAGAAAAAAGTTTCATTTTTAGATAAGTGTTAGTGCTGTGAAAGAAGAGATGAACAATCAAGACAACTATACTGTCTGACATCTTGTTCACGACTAACTGGTGCGAGTGACTATCATATGACTGACCAGGCAGTGTACGGCTAGCCTAAGGGAGTGATGGTTTCGGTTGATTTAGTTATTTCAAATGTAGTTTTACTTAATTAAAATAGTTAAATTGGGTATCCATTTTAGTTAAGGTATACGTGTACAAAATAAATTGTATTCTTACTTGGAAGTCCTGAAGTTGGAACTGGAGGGAGAATCTACCTTTATCTGTCTTTCCAATCAGTTCTTTGCAGTTACCTTAGGGCCTCTGCACATGGCGGGACTACTCTGCAGGATGAGTTGAACAACTGGTTTGAGACATGATTGTTTTTGAAACTTTAGTTGCTAATGGGTTGCTGTTATCCGCAGACAGAGCAACTGAATTTTGACCAAAATGAAATCAGTATCAGGCAACCTGTCTAGTGAAAATGACGTAAACAGAACTGTAGTGGGATGTTTTGTTGCATTTTTCTTTTAATTATTATTATTATTATTATTATTATGTGTAGCAGTAGCAATGAGCAAGACGTTGTTTATAAACAATATCAAAGATGGCGAAGAGGTGCCAGGATGTTCTGGACTCATACTTACATCGAAAGAAATATTAAGTACAGGCTTTTTGTAACTGCTACTCAGCTGAAAGAATCAGATTCATAATTTTAAAAGAGGCTTTTCCATCTTTTAAAAAAATTTTATATTCGTCACCTGATCATTCATTTTATGGATGAAAGTATAAAGTTAATAAAAATTACAAAAACTATAAAAGGAAACTATAAGAACTTTAAACAATTATAAAATTACTTTACAGTAAAAAATGCAGAACAGAAAAGATTGCACAACTACGCAACACAAGTTTCTTTTCGACCAGCAAGCTGGGTTGCATGCGACTCAAATGTGATTTCAAACCAGTCTGTTTCCGATCGCGACGTGTGCAGCGCCCCACTCTACTATGGTGATGGATCGCAAAACAGTCGCGCCATGTGTGGAGGGCCTTAATGTTGAAAACCTCTAGCACAGATTTTGGTCATGAATATTGGTGGATTTAACACTTCTCACATTTTAAAAGCAGTTAATAGACAATATTTCACAGCCATTAGGTCAATCAGTTACCTTAACAATTAAAATGTATGAAACAAAATGTTAATAATGACTACTTCCCTCATTATGGTGTCTGTAGCAAGATGATAAATTGGGACGATCAGTGTGGATATATGTAAAATTGATTGCTAGTCTTTAGCAGTCATATTTGGAAATAGTTCTTACTTCAAACATGCCTCATATTTTGTCTTCCTATTCTTGTTCTCAGGATTTAACCTTACTGCCTGTTTCATCTTCAGTCCTGTCATCTACTCCTGGGGTGCCTACATTTCTTCTTTCTTGGGGTCTATAATTGACTATCAGTTTTATTAGTCAGTCATCATTCATTCTCTCTGTATGCTGTTTCCATTGAAATGAACGTTGTCTAATCCTATCATTCATACTGTATATACCCAATTGTGCCTTTATATCTTCATTCTTAATTTGATCGTGGAGGGTACAACCTTCCACTTGCTTCAAGAACGTCATTTCACCAGCTTCTATATGCCACGTATCTTTTCTGCAAGGCCCACCCACAGGTTCTCACGGGTGTCCTTACAATATTTGAACTTGGTCTCTCTTATTGTTTTACTATGTAGTGTGTGGTTTATAGTCCCACACATCAGTTGATATTTATAAAGTTTGTGGGTGGTGTCAATCTCGGTCTCATGACTGATGTCACGCCTTAGAAAGTTAAAATGTGACACCAATTTGATGGGTTACCCATTGACCACTATCTTAGAATGTACTGGCCATTTTCCTTTGAAAGCCATGACCTCTGTTTTTTCAGATACTATCAATTAAATTCCTTACATATAAGGCTCAAGCAGCTCATAGCAAATTGTAGGTCCTTTGTCTATTGTAAAACTATTGGTCATTCACAAACAACATTGTGTTTATACATTTCCTTGTTGGGGTTAATCTAATTCCAGGAGTAACAACATATTTCCAATGTTGAACAACATTGTCCGTATATCATATTTTATATGTGGGTGTAACAACACATTAGCTGAAAGTGTAATTCTGTGATATGCTGACTTTAATTCTTTTTAAAGTGATATGTGCGAAATATATTAGAATTGGTTGGTTTACAAATTATTGGTGTCATTATATGGATTTTATTATCATTAATCTGACTGTGCTTCATTTCAGCGCAAAGCCAACAACTTATAAAATAGAGAAGTCTTTAGAAGGTGGCTTTATATTTAATGCAGAGAGTACAAAATTTCAGACCATTGAACAATTGATACTTAATTTAAGGAGTTCTAATGGAAGTGTACAAATAGTAGAATGTTTGCCTCCATCTGAATATGGTAAGTGTAAACTTTAAAGTATGATAAACACAGACACAGATACACACACACACACATACATGCGCGTGCACAGCTTATACTTGTAACTTTTCAAGTTTCTTGTAGTTGTTATACTGTATATAAACACAATTGTAATTAATTTCTCGTGCAAGTGTGTATTTTGTAGTGTATAGTGTGTGTAATTTTGTATTGTTATAAAATCATTTGATTTAAAAAGTAGAATAAAATAAACACAAGAGAATTCATTAATCACAACTTTAATAACAGTTTCAGTAAAGAAAGACACTTGTATACAAGCTTATGATTGTCCAACTCACACTAGTGTAACAAATAATAAATAGCACCAAATTAGGTCTATCACAGTAAATAATACAAATTGCTGATTATAGACACCCACGCTGTCTGGTAAGGTCTGTGAATCAAAAAATTCATGACAAAGCATTTAATTTGTGACAGCAATAAAGTATCTAACTACTGTGATCCACAGTACACAAATTACAGATGGACCTGCCTGGCCACTTCTGAATTACCACCTTTGTATTTGGGCTGTGTAGTGCTGTGGCTGAAATAATTTTAGATTTTACACACATGGAGAACACTTATAACTTTTTTATAGGTAGCGTGAACACAATAGAATATTCCTTAGTTTCACGTGTTACACCATAGCACATGGTCACATTTTTTCTTTCAAGTTCTGCACTTTTACTTAATTTTGTTCATTTTTGAGTTGGATGATTATAGATTACAACTTTGACAGCCGAAACAAATAAATTAATTTCTCTATTATTTCAACTTATTTAGGCAATTTTCTGCAGAGTCTGATGACGTCGTGATTTGGTTAGCGATGTTCCATATTGGTTATTTCATTCTCAATTATACCTTTTACTGTGTAGATTTTTGTCCATTTTTACTACTGTTTAGCAGTTGAGGCCGGTGTGTTCTGAAGAAGGTGAGGCTACGAATGTAATCGTCCAAACACTCTTCAAATAATATTTAATGAAATTTATTATTCACACTGCTTACCTTCATCGGGTCCCAAGGTCTTCGCGTGAACTCGTTACCTATAAGTGATTTAGGGTTATATGTTATTACTAAACTCAAATCTCATTGCATTTGTTAATCAACTCAATTTTTTATTTAACCTTCTTTATACTCTTTTTGAATTTACTTGCTTTCCATTTTACTGCTCAAACTATTACTGTTTCTTTATTTACTTTTTTCTTTTAAAAATACAAAAAACAAACATTTACTTTAACATTGCTTCACTTATTCTAATAACTAGTTTAAATAAGGCAACCCAGCATTTGCTCATTTATACCTTCCATTCATTCTTTTTTAACCCCTTTTATAATTAGAGATCTCTTTTCCCCATTACATAACTTTTATTTTTGTAAATTGATACATAATTCGTTCCTTCTGTGTCCGTCTGCAAGTGGTCGTAACCCTACCGTTGGTACACGTGTTGTTCACTTTTGTTTGTCCGAAATGTATTTCACTGGTTCAATTTTGCTCACTCGCTGTTGTTTCACGTTTAATCGTTGTTGAATCACTTTAGAACATTTTAATTTAGACAGTTTTCACATTTTTAACAATATTATTATATTTTGGCTCGCGAGCCTTGTTACCCTGAACCGGCTGGAGCCGCAGCTATAAGACGACAGCGTTTGTTCTCTGCGCACTAGGCGAGAAGGAATTTATACGAACGTGACACTTTCATGGGAAAGCTGGCCGACCTGTGCGCGCGTATGCGTGAATACTGTTACATGCCATTTTTCCATGCCATTTTAACATAAATATGCTTTAATACTCTTACCCCAAAAGTACCAAGAAACATAATAGTTTTGTTTAAAAAAATACTTAATTAAATATTGTTTATTTCATTGTTTAATTCATGTTAGCTAAGATTAATAATTGTGTTTATTACAGTTAAAATAATGTTAATAATGATAAGTAAGGAGGACAATGTTTAGGAACTTACTTATAAGATTTTGTTTTATTTATAAAAACTGTATTGTATACAGTAAATTAAGAGGAATTGTTATCTATTACTAAGAGTTATTAGTAATTAGTTTGGGTCATAGTGATTAATATTATATGTTATAATATTAATAACACTAATGTTTATATTAACTGGAAAGTACCAAAATAATAGTAATAGATTTTTTGTAAAACTAGGCATGTAAAGCTTAGACAGTTAAGGTATTTTTAATAAAAAATTCTATTAAAAGGATAATAAACAATGTCAGGTTATGTTATATGATTACTAAATGTGTCAAAAAAGTTTAATAAAGTGAAAAGTACAAGAAGAACTAATAATAAATAATTTTGGAACAAATAAATAAAAAGTGTAAAATAATAACTCAAGAAATATGTAACAGAAGATAATCAAAAGTGGTGTCAAAATAATCAGTGTTTCATCAGAAGATCAAAGAAACTAATAAAGTGAAGATCAAAGATCTTATAAAAAAGTTTATAACAGTTTAAAGAAAATGAAAAATAAAATAGTAAAAGTTTGTTTATGTTGATGCTATAATATCACCAGGGTGACATAAAATGTTATGTTACATTAGAAACCAATAAAAAGGCAGAGATAGGCCTTAGCAACTAAAATGTTATAATAAATGAAATAAGATTGTATTATGGAATCTGAACGAGAAAGGTTGAATTAAAAACCAGATAGTGATTAATTTAAATTATTATACATTTCATATCAGTGGACCTAAAATAAAAAGTTAAATAATCATCCTCAACCAGACGAAATAGAAGAAGGAAGTGCTACATTACTATAAAGAAGTAAACCAAGGAATCTCTTAAGAAATACAATCAACTTATACAGGAAGAGAAGTATTTTTTGATATATAATTAAACTGAACTATTCCATGCTATGCTTAGGCCATAGGTTTCAAAAACACTGATTACACTTTTAATAAAAACAATTTGGAACTTTCACTGAGAACAATATCAATGAATAATCGTACCATCAGTATGAAAAACTATTAATGTAGAGTATTACTATAATATAAAGTGAACTAGGTCTAAAAAACATTTAACTCAACATAACCTAAACACTGAACATTGTTAAACTATTAATATAATCCTGTTAAGGCACTTTGTAATTATTTATAATCCCATGTATTTTGGTACTTTTCCTATAATAACTGTTGTTTATATCGTAGTCAAAAGGACCTAACGTAACATAATCTGTTTGTATTGTATTTAATAAATATAAATATGGGCCTTGAGATATAGAAATTATTAATGCTACTGCTGCCATACTGAGCATGTGTAAAGAACAGCCGGTTAGATTTTTGTTAATGAATATATTTGTTATTTAAAAACAATTTAAAGAAAATAATAAAAGGATTTGAGTGTAATAAATACAGATAAAAGGTTTATTCGTTTCTTTATTTAATGAATACAAAATGTGTATGGTATTATAAACACTATATCAGAGACTGTGAATTGGCTTCATCAACTAGATTAAGTTGGCAACACTCTTCATTTTAAAATATGGCAGACTATTCGAATCTGCTTTGATAAGCTTTAGTTATCACTTTCATCTCTTAAATAAAAGATTAAAAGAGATTTAATTATAGCTGATATAGGAACCTTTATAATATTTTAACGAAAATCATAATTAGTATTTTGCAAATAAATTTTATTTGCAACGTGTGATTGCAAATTGGCGCTCAACAAATATTACCCTGACCAGATACTCATCCTATAAATTATTAACAAGGTATACATTAAATAATAACCAAGATATAAGAAAGGTACACGTATAAAGTACGAGTCTCTTATTATATGTTACAGAATTGGCGATCCCAACAGTGAGGCTAAATAACCTGTAGTAACCTTATTAAACGTTACAGAATTGGAGCCCAACTAGTGAGGCTAGAGATAGTATAACTTTGTATTTTTATTGTGAGTTTTATAGCGATTTCTACTCTAGTGGCGGCTATGATTAAACAACAGAAATGTCAAGGAGAAGAGCAACGTCACATAAACGTATGGAAGAAGAAGAAATAGAATTAAATATGGAAGACAAGGAAGCAACAACAGTTGAAGAAGTGGAAGTAATGGTAAGAGATACACCAATAACAGTGACTGATGAAAGGGAAACGGTGGTAAGGGATACACCAGGGGATCAACCAGATAAACCCATACAAAAGGAAGACATGAGCATGCAGGAGATGTTGAGAATTATAATGGTGGATAATAGACAGAACAGAGAAACAGTGAAACAAAATAATGAGGAATTAAAGAAACAAATGAAAGAAAATAATGAAACATTGAAACAGAATAATGAAGAATTAAAGAGGCAAATCGAAAGTAATAATGAAACATTACAACAACAGTTGAAGGAGGATATTAGACAAAGTAATGAAGAATTAAAAGGACTGTTGAAGGAAGAGAGTGAGAAAAATAAAGAGGAATTAAAACAGCAATTAGAAGAGTATAAAGAAGAAATAAGGAATAGAATTATAGAAACTAACCAGAAGGTTGAGAAAACCGAGGAAAATTTAAGTCAATTACGCGAAGAGGTGATAAACAAAATAATTGAAGTTGAAGATAACAGTAAAACTAGTATTGTTATACTTCAAAAAGATACTCAGGAACAATTAGAGATACTACATAATAAGGTAGGGGAACAATACAATCAGGTAGAAACCAAGGTAATGCAGGTACAAAATCAAGTGACTGACAACAGGGAGAAAATAGAAGAAATCCAACAGAGGGATATAAACAACCTTAAGGAAGAGATAGAGGTACTAAAACATAGACCAATAAACTATGTACCTACACTAATAGGGGAAAATAAAGAAGTAATAAATTTTAGAGAATATCGTCAGAACCCTCTAGAATTTATGGAGAGGCTAGAAGAAGGTTTTAAAAAAACCAAAGAAAGTCATTGGCAAATAATAAAGAATCTTCTTGATGATAGTTTTAAAAATATTAATGATAACTGGTGGAAAGCAGTAAGAAATGAAATTACCAATTATAATGAATTTAAACTAATTTTTAAGGTAAAGTATTGGTCTGAGGCCATACAAAATATTGTTAGGGACAATTTGAGCACTGGCAGATGAGGATGATGCTGGAAGAGGACAGACACTGACTGCTTATTTTTTGGGTGAAGTCTGGGTAGCCCGACATTTAGAACCTAAAATCCCTGAAGAGTGTCTCATAGCCAAATTATCATATCATTTTGGAGAAGATATTGTATGTGCTCGTCGATGTGGACAAATAAAAACCGTTGGAGAGATGGAGGCTCTCTTAGAAGGTTTTGAGCGGGAAAATTATTATTGCAGCAGTCGAAGAAGACGCGAGGATTGGAATGATAGGAACAAGGAACAACCACACGTCAATCGACAGCCAGTAAACCATGTACGAACAGATGGATATAATAGAAACCCAAATAACAGGCGATTTCAAGGAAGACGTCAGGACTTTAATCAGGAACAAAATTATGATAGACGAGATGGGAGAAACAACGACAACAGACGACAATGGAATGATAACGGTGAAGAATATCGGAGGTCCAGAAGTGGGGATAGAAATAGGGACATACCCTCTGGAAATCCACCAAGTAACAATCAGGGAACCAATCAAGCCTGTAACGTGTCAAAAATGTGGGTATTTTTATTTTATTTCATTTTCGGGGTTTCATAAAAAATATTGTAAAATTTAATCCCATTGTGACAGACCACGTGTATAGAACAGTGTTGAAACGAAGCAGCAACGCAATATTACGTTGTGAAACCAGTCAAGGAATTTGCACCACCCTAGGTTTCCAAGAACTTTGCTTGAGTGTGACCATGCGCCTGTACGAGCGACACCGGTATACGCTCGGGGTGACGCTACTTCAAAAACCAACATGGTCATGAAACCAATTCTATTCACCTTCATCGAGTGAAAACGGCGGATATGAAAACTTAAGATCCGCCCATCTCGTGACATTAGCCAGTGCCTCACTGAGATCGTATACTGTCGTCACCCCAACCACTACATGGATTGCATGGGACGAAACTACTGCGACAAAACTCAAGGCAGTGATTTCCACCAAAAGTATGAGATCACGTTAGTTTCACCTGCTACGTTTTCCCTCCCAGTTTGTTAACTGATTGTTCCGGCGCCGGACCGAGCCAAGTTAGGCTCTGTACAAAATTTCATATTGTACCAGAAAAAAAGTGAAATAACAGTAAAAAATTATGTGACCGCGGTCGATTAAAAGTGTAGAACATATTTATGTATTTTTTCGGACACTAAAAAAGAAATCTAAAAGAATAATAAAATGTGCGCGCGAAAACCACGTTGCCGGCGGGTTTTATTCCAACAAAAGTGTAAGGGCTGTGGGGTATTAAAATGGTCTGGGGTTTAAAAAAAATTGAATTGTATGTATGTGAGGTCGGCGGGCTGGGCTGTTTATGTTTGTATGTATTATAAATAAGGTAAGGTAGTTGTTATGTTTTCGTAGTTATCATCATACTTTTATAAAGTTGTAATGCAAAATTTAAAAAACCAAGAGAGAGAGTAACAATTTTGTTCTGATTTTATACATGTTTTTAAATGTTTCACAATCATAAAAAATAAAAACCATTATCTTTCTAATGATAAATTTTGGTATTTAACTTCCTTCAAAACCTTATTTCATTTGATGTGCTGTCAAGTTCGTCGAACGAACGGGGTTCGTCCTCACTATGCGATCCGGCCAGATCGAAGGTTGAAGGTAAGTGGAAGTTTCAATCTAGTTAATTAATAAATACCAGAAAGTAAATAAAGTTACAATTGGTGCCGTGACCAGGATGTAATATAACAAAAAGGTTGTATTACGCCGGCCTACATTTTGACAGTACATTGAATGAAGTACGGTTGCGAAAACAAAATTGTATTGACGTAAACTTACGTAATTATGATAGAAGGTTGATTTTATGTATGTTGTAATATCAGTTTTGAAAAGAGATTAATCATTGGTAGTTGTTACGTAAGAAAAAATAGATCAAGTAAAAATGTCTGAGAACACAGAAAAAAGCAGTGTAATAGATTCAGTTATGAGTGAGAGTGGCCTTGGTTCGATGAACCCGTCACCAAGTGTGAGCGAAGTAAGTCAGTCAAGGCCAACAGCTGAGTTGAGCGTGCAATCAATAGCTAACGCCGACCTAACTGGGTCAATTATAGTCGATCACGCAGAAGCAAAATCTACTCCGGTATTGATCAAATCAAATAAAACGAAAGAGAAAAAATTGTCATTAGATGACCTATTGGATTTTATGAAAGTCAATTTCGATAAACAAAATAAGGATTTTAATAAACGTTTTGATGATAATGATATAATTTTAAATGAGATGAAAAGTGATTTTAACAATAAATTAGATGAACAGAAAATAAAATGCGAACAGCAGAATATTCAAAACAAGATTAATTTTAAAGAAATTAAAGACCAGAATACTCAGTTGCAGCAGAGTATTAGCGTAAAATTTGATGAGTTAATAAATGATATACAAGACAAGAATAAATGGTTAGAAAATACCAATGAAATAAAAAATAGTCTGAGTAATATAAATGAAAGTTGTAATGGTAATGTTGTATTAGATAAAGTGTTAACAAATGATGATGATGATGATGTTGAAAATAATGAAAGTAGCATTGAGAATAGTGATGTAATTGAAAATGTAGTATCTGAGAGTACTGATGAGTTTGTAGAATGTGATAATGAAATATCAATGTGTGTCAATGAGTTAGAGAGAGAGTGGAAAAATAGTATAGTAGTAGAATGGGGGCAGAGGGTAAATTTTCCCCTTTTTTTTTCTGAACCAGAGTGTTCACAAGTATTGTTGAAGAAGGGCAAGAGTCCCGTGTTGGTAGAGGATTTGAAGTGGTTATATTTGTTGTATAATTTTGTACCCTCTGTCTGGAATAATATTGAGAGTGTGATATGGTATTGTGATGAGAGAGATTTAAGTAGAGAATTGTATGTCGATAAAGAAACAGAATTGTACGAGTTGAATAGAGAGTATGATGAGTGGAAAGTAAGGTTAGAAATATATTTAAATAAGAATGATTTAATTGACAATATAAAAATAAATAACCCAATAATGAATATAATTACGGATGGATACTTAACAGCAACACTTAATGTAGACTGGATGCATGATTATTTTGATAAAACGGATAAATTGAAATTGTCTGGTTATGACGCACAAAGTAACCATTTGTTTGTCAATAAAACTGAAAATTGTGATATAAAACAAAGATTAATCTATGACGATGGAGGGTAGGCCATAAAACAATAAAGGACAGTTATAAATATTTTTGTTTTGTGGTTTTGACCTGGCAGATTTGGACAATGAAGAGTGAAAAGACGGAACAGTAATAACAAAAGTTTGTAAATAGTTGTAGTGAATTTATTTGTGTGTATTGTAGAAGGTCAGATAAACAATGTATGTATGTAGGTAAGTGAGAATAATAATAGTAATATTTTGCAATTTAAATAAATAACCTGTAACGGTACGAAATTGTAGGGCCAAGATAACATTTTAAAATTATATTCTCCATGCAGTCATTGTTCACCCTTGTAGAACCCCGAGTTAGTCAACCAGATAGGCTGTGTTTATTACAAAACAAAACATCTGTGTTTTGTCTCCGCACTCAAACAGCGTAGACCGATTGTGAAACAACACCTAACTTCGCATCAGCCGTGAATCATGAAAGAGAGTAATGTCACTGCATATTGCGCCAGGCGGCAAAATATTGCTAAACCCTGTGCCTAAGTTATAGCGCTCTTTTAACAACACCAATGGGAGAGCAGACTCAAGATCACGTGACCAGCTCTGTATGCTCAGCTTTAGCGAACTAACGCCAGTTCCATTACAACTCACGGCTGAGCGGACAGACAATCAGCAGACAGTTACCAGAATAAAAACGGTAGCCTCGGACGAGTTCTTGGTAGGCCAAAAAATACAAAAGTAGGCCTACCAAGTAATATAAAATGACGTAAGGTAATAATAAACTGTGTTCGGAGTGGAGAGTGACTAGTGAAAACAGTTCCGGACAATATCGTGTACAACATTTGGATATTACGCAAATAGGTAACAAGTGTAAAGACAGTTTCATTTGGCCAAAACATTATAATTAATAAAGAGCTCATTAATTAAATAGGAAGTTTTAAAAAGAAATGTAAATTGAGTGAGTGTGTGTATGGGTTATTAAAAGTACTGGCTCAACTAGAAAGATGTAGTAGTAGTCTATACAAAATTATTGGACTAAAATTAGTAAACATTTTAAATATAAAGAAAACGTAATAATCAATGATAGAGTATTTAACTAAAATAATAAAAAGAGTAATTTAAAGGTTCATTCTTCTATAAATATGTGTTAGTGTAGTTATTTCGCCGTAAACCATTTCCTAGTTTTCTGTGTTGACAACTCGTCTAATGAAATTTGGGATTTTCTGAGTTTTATTACAGTCAGATAGCGGGATTTTTATAAGGGCAAGTGTGTAGAATGGTTTCGATATTAAACCATAAAATATCGTGGCGACCTGGGTAATCTTTAAAGGTAAGTTTTACGGGGACTATGACGGTAAGTAAAATTCTGGCAGCGGTGAGTATTATTTTATGAGTGAGTGTAATATTATTAATTATAAAAAGGTAGAAGGCGAGGACCTTTACAGTGGCGACCCTGCCAGGATGTTCGTATATAAAAAATTATAGGAACTAGACCGGTTTTAAAGCACAGAAAATAGGAATTGGTAACGGCGTATTTGTAAAAAATTATTGTACATAATTACGTTACATAAGGTTATGTTTGGGTAGAGCTATTGTGTGTTTACTTTTACGTATTGCTAACTGTTTTATGTGTGGGGTATTTTGATTTAAGTAACAGTGGTAGAAAATAAGGCAGTAAATATGCCTAGTGATAATGATGATAGTGTGGTGGTGGTAAATAAAGGTAGAGAGACAGACCAAGTTAACAAAAATAAAGTCGATCAGGTGACAGATAATAAGGTAAGTAGGGATAATATGAGTGAATCTGAATATAAGACGTATATGTTGAACCTTATAAAAGCAGAGATGGTTAAGGGTTTTGATGAACTAAGGGGTGTTATAAACAAGGGTTTTGATAGGATGAATAAACGTTTTGACGAGATGGACAAAATGATGGACAAACATTTTGATAATATGAATAAGGGTTTTGATATGATCAATAAACAGTTTGACGAAAGTGACAAAATATTGGATGAATGGTTGCAGAAACCCGAGACAGATAAATTAAAGGAGAATACAGAAGTTGAATCAAAACGGGTAAGTGATAATAATGTTGTTAAAGATAGTGAAGAAATAATTAACCAGGTGAGTGATAATTCAAATAATGAATTAATAAATAACAGTGACAAAATAGTGGGAGAAGTAGGGTTAACTAGTGAAAATAATGATGGTGATTACAAGTCTGAGGTAAGTGGTGATGTTACTATAATTAATTATAATGATGAAATAATGGTGAATAATAATAATAATGATATAGTTGGAGTAAAGTATTGGATAGTGGTGAGATAGAGATAGTGTGTGAGAGAGAGAAAGTAATAGAGTGTAAAGGCGTAGTAATTGATATTGATGAATTAGATAATGAGTGGAAAGATAGTATAGTGGTAGAATGGGGCAGAGGGTAAATGTTCCCCTTATTTATGATGATTTAATGTGTACACAAGTGTTTTTGAAGGGCAAGAGTCCCGTGTTAGTAGAAGAGTTGAAGTGGTTATTTTTGTTGTATAATTTTGTACCCTCTGTCTGGAGTGATATTGAAGATATGAGATGGTGTTATGATGAGAGAATTTAAATAGAGAGCTGTGGGTTGATAAAGAGATAGAAATATATAATTTAAAAAGAGATTGTGGTGAATGGAAAGTAAGGTTAGAAGTACGTTTAAATAACAATAAGATAATTTATGATGACAAAATAACTGACATGATGTTGAGAGAAATTACCGAGGGAGACTGGACAAAATTAATTGATCGTGACAAGTTTTATGACCTAATGAATGGTATAACGAAGGACTTGGAAATAATGGTGTGTTATAATAATAATAATGACAAATTGAGTATAAGTAAGAAAGAGAAATGTTACAAAAAGGTACGACTATTACATGACGATGGAGGGTAGATTACGAAATCGCGGAAGGAACAGTTTAAGTATGTTAATATATGGTAATGACCCAGCTGATTTTGACATTGAAGTGTGATATAACTGAATAATTAATGATGACGATTTGTAAATAAATGTTTAGTAAATTTATTTGTGTGTATTGTAAAATGTTAGGTAAGCAATGTGTATGTAGGTAATTGTGATAATAATAATTTTAATATTTTGCAATTTAAATAAATAACAAAATTAATTTTGGAGACAGTGAATAATTTATCCAAATTATAATTGTTTGGATAACAAATGAACTTGTATTTTCAATAAGTAATTTAATTAAAATAATTTGAACTGTTTAAATATCCTTGATTGATTTAAATGTTGTATAATTGAATTTTCTAATGGATTTAAATTGTTTTATGAGATTTGATATTAATAAATAAATGTTAAATTGTTTGTATGAAATAACATTGTTGTTAAATGTTTCAGAGGTTACGTGGAGATATTGGTGTGTGTGTGTGTGTGGTATGTATTTTGTGTTCAGGTCAATAGGTGGATAATGTATTGTAAGTATAAAGTTCATAATACCAATTGGATAAAATAAAAGGTTTACTGGTGTGAAAAAATTTTGATTCAATAATAAATGAATTGAGATAATGGTATTAAATAGAAACTGTAATTAAAAAAGTAATAATAACCAAAAGGGTGAATTAAAATTATATTTGGTTTGAACTGTAATAAATAAACTTTGACAAATATGTTAACATTAAAAGATTTATAGAAACCAAAAAATTTGAAGGAAGTATATATGTCAGTATATGATGTAACTATGAATGTTTAGACTATGTGAGTGCTTATAACAGTGTTTATAACACCAGTCAGGCAGACACCTGTTTATGTAAACAGGTATGTGTATGTTTTGACTAATGTCTACAGCCAAGTGTTGAAGCTGTTAACTGTTGCAGTTTGATGAATCAATGCCAAGAGCAGATTTTATTATGTAACAAAAGAAACATCTGATGTGATGGAATGTAGATAATATTCTTTTTAGGCCCCTTTGTAAAATGATATTTAAATAAATAAAGTTGTTTCGAACAAATAAGATTGAAATAATGAGGTAATTACCATAATTTAGAGTTTTGAGACAATAAAATCAAATTAATTTGGTAATTAAATTAATTGAAAAGATGAAGTTAATAATGAACTTGTAATAGTGAACTTAACTATATTTTCATTTGAATGTAAACTGGAATTATAAAGTAAATGCTAATTGATATAAATAATGGTTAAAATATTCATTTAACACTGACAACTGATGGGAATATTTGGGCTGAGATAGTGTTTGGGAAAATAAGATATTCATATAACTATTCATGTAAACTTTTACAATGGACAATTTATATTTTATGTTTAACTGTAGATTCCCCACCTAAGTGCGGTCATGACCTCACCGGATCATGACCGTGAAAGTAGTTAATTGTGGCAAATCATAAATTTTACTTGATATAACCGGCTTGTGGTTTGTTTTATTTTGTTAACCCGGTGGTTTGTTAGATTTAGTAGGGGGGTTATTTTTGGGGGAATCTACCTAATTTTGGAACAGGGCTATTTTCACCCAGATAGGGGTGGTAGTCCATTAGGGGTGTATAAATAAAATATCGGTATGGAGAACCATACATTACTTCCATGTTCTCAGATTTATATTTAAAATCACTTTTGAAATGAAATATTTCATAGAAACTACTTCTTTCTACTTATTGCTTCAGCCTTAACCACAGTACTGTGGTCACTAACGTATACCACCTCACGTTTTCGCACTCGATTTTCACTGAGATCGAAGTCGATGGCACTGCCGAAAAGTTTGGTTTTGCAGAAAACATTGGACTACGACTAAACAGCCCGGGAAGGAATTTTAACAAAGAACTACTTCTTTGTTGCCGATAACGTACTACACATAAAAAATTCTCCCCTCCCCCTTCAACTATAATTTTCATTTAGAGAAAATTACCCCCACACCGTTCACCAAACCTCTTCATTTATAGATATTTCATCTACGTTTCTACAGTGGATTATTATGAGCTTCTTATCAAGATACTTTATTTATAAAAATTAAGTACTTCACTCTTGTTATAACATAAAACATTCCAGGTAAACTACCCCTTTCTCTAAACCGATCTTCACCAAAATCAATAGACCTTCAGTCCTCTACAATGCAAGGATGCATGCAAAAAAATATTTGGTTCTGTTTAAATTTGCGGCAGTTATCGCTCGTCATCGAAAAAATTACCCTTGTTAAAACATAAAAAGTTGCAGGTAAACTACCCCTTTCTCTAGACCGATCTTCACCAAAATCAATAGACCTTCAGTCCTCTACAATTCAGGGCTGTATGCAAAAAATTATTTGATTCTGTTTGAATTTGCGGCTCTTATCGTTTGCCATAGAAAATACCCTTTTAAAACATAAAACGTAGCTGGTAAACTACCCCTTTCCCTTTACCGATCTTCACCAAAATCAATAGGTCTTGAGAACACTTCAATTTAGGGCTGTATGCAAGTAATCATTTGATTCTGTTTGAATTTGCAGCTGTTATCGTTTCTCATATAAAATACCCTTGTTAAAACATAAAACGTTGCTGGTAAACTACCCCTTTCCCATAACCGATCTTCACCAAAAACAACAGACCTTGAGATCTCTAAAATTTAGGTACGTATGCAAAAAAGTATTTGATTATGTTTGAATTTACGGCAGTTATCGTTCTTCATAGAAAAAATTAACCTTGTTATCACATAAAAAGTTGCTGGTAAACTACCCCTTTCTCTTAACTGATCTTCACCAAAATCAATAGGTCTTGATAACTATACAACTCAGTACTGCATGCAAAAGAGTAGTTGATTCTGTGTGAATTTGCGGCTTTTATCGTTACTCATATAAACAATTACCCTAGATTAAAAAAAACCGTTGCAGGTAAACTACCCCTTTCCCTCAGTCGATCTTCACCAAAAACAATAGGTCGTGAGTACTCTACAAATCAGGCCTGTATGCAAAAAATGATTTGATTCAGTTTGAATTTGCGGCTGTTATCGTTTGCCATAGAAAAAAATCTACAGACAGACACACACACAGACAGTTTTCGAAAAATGACTTTTTTTCATGTTTTGAGTGTAGTACAATCAGAATCTGCAATAATCTCGAACACGATTTTTTTTGCCATCACCATACTTCCATTTCCTTAAGGAACATGGAAGTAAAAATAGTAGGTGTAATACCGAATTTTATTGTAACGCCGAAGCAAGGATGGGGGTGGAATAAAAGAAAAAATGTCCACCCCTTCTGCATCAGTCCTTGTGAAAGCAACTAGACGCTACAGTCTAGGGGGGGTAATAGTGAGTGTGGATGGGCGGTGACCTAGTTACAGGTCACGAGGGAGATGTGGTTTACAGCTAGGATGAGGCTGGAAAAGGCCAAGAAGCCTAGCGCGGAACACATTAAAATGTAACGGGTATCAGGGGTTAAGGGATAAAAGGGGGTAGTAGAAAAAAAAAATTTTTTTTGTTTATTCTATATAAATATAGTAGCTAAGTAAGGACATAATTTGTATTTTAGGTACTATTACTGTGAGTTAATGTAATCCTGTATAATTAATGTGTCATTTTGGCTGGGCAATATTGTACGGGGAATATTATTCAATTTAACTGGAATTTACGTGTACTACTGTAAACCTATATTGTTTTATTAACACTATTTTTTTAGGGTCTATAATATAAAATGAGCCAGTACGTTGTCAATGAACCAGTACGGCTAAAAGGAAACAAATCAGTTGTGGGATATGGAGTGATGGAAGGCCATTTGTTGATTTTTTAATTGAATGTTTAAAGTCAGGCGATACTGGGTCGGGTATCTGTTCGATTTTTCGGTGTTGGGATCTCGAACAGAGAAGTCTAGTAAGATCGGATGGGTGCTGTCGCAGTCGTCAGACTAGGGGGGTAAGAACCCACAATTTTAGTAGAGTGTTCAGGGGGGTTTAGGCAATAAGAGTTTGAACACTTCGGCCTTCAACCTCTTATTGGGGGGGTATTGTAACGGTACGAAATTGTAGGGCCAAGATAACATTTTAAAATTATATTCTCCATGCAGTCATTGTTCACCCTTGTAGAACCCCGAGTTAGTCAACCAGATAGGCTGTGTTTATTACAAAACAAAACATTTGTGTTTTGTCTCTGCACTCAAACAGCGTAGACCGATTGTGAAACAACACCTAACTTCGCATCAGCCGTGAATCACGAAAGTGAGTAATGTCACTGCATATTGCGCCTGGCGGCAAAATATTGTTAAACCCTGTGCCTAAGTTATAGCGCTCTTTTAACAACACCAATGGGAGAGCAGACTCAAGATCACGTGACCAGCTCTGTATGCTCAGCTTTAGCGAACTAACGCCAGTTCCATTACAACTCACGGCTGAGCGGACAGACAATCAGCAGACAGTTACCAGAATAAAAACGGTAGCCTCGGACGAGTTCTTGGTAGGCCGAAAAATACAAAAGTAGGCCTACCAAGTAATATAAAATGACGTAAGGTAATAATAAAATGTGTTCGGAGTGGAGAGTGATTAGTGAAAACAGTTCCGGACAATATCGTATACAACATTTGGATATTACGCAAATAGGTAACAAGTGTAAAGACAGTTTCATTTGGCCAAAACATTATAATTAATAAAGAGCTCATTAATTAAATAGGAAGTTTTAAAAAGAAATGTAAATTGAGTGAGTGTGTGTATGGGTTATTAAAAGTACTGGCTCAACTAGAAAGATGTAGTAGTAGTCTATACAAAATTATTGGGCTAAAATTAGTAAACATTTTAAATATAAAGAAAACGTAATAATCAATGATAGAGTATTTAACTAAAATAATAAAAAGAGTAATTTAAAGGTTCATTCTTCTATAAATATGTGTTAGTGTAGTTATTTCGCCGTAAACCATTTCCTAGTTTTCTGTGTTGACAACTCGTCTAACGAAATTTGGGATTTTCTGAGTTTTATTACAGTCAGATAGCGGGATTTTTATAAGGGCAAGTGTGTAGAATGGTTTCGATATTAAACCATAAAATATCGTGGCGACCTGGGTAATCTTTAAAGGCAAGTTTCACGGGGACTATGACGGTAAGTAAAATTCTGGCAGCGGTGAGTATTATTTTATGAGTGAGTGTAATATTATTAATTATAAAAAGGTAGAAGGCGAGGACCTTTACAAACCGAATTAATTTTGAAAACAGTAATTGACTAATTGTAATTGTTTCGATAGCTGTATAATTTGTATTTTCAGTAATTAATATAATTAAAACAATTTGATATGTTTTAAATATTTTGATTGATTATTTAAATGTTGTATAGGTAAACTTTCTAATGAATTGGAATTATTTACGAGAGATGTATTTGATGATAAATGGATAAATTGTTTGATTTAAACTAACATTTGTGTTAAATGTCTCAGAGGTGAGGTGAAAGTATTGGTGTATGGTATATGTTTTGTGTATGTCATTTTAAATGGACTGTAAGTATAGAAATTTTATAGTACGAATCATGTGTAATAAAAAATGTTTACAGGTGTAACTCAGATGAAAAAATTTAATTCAATAATGAGATGATTTGAAATAATTGTGTTAAATAAAAATAATAATTAAAAAGTTTAATAATAACTGAAAGATGATATATAATAATTATTAATAATAAAATTGAAAATTTTAAGAAAATTCAATGGTAGGAAGTGATGAATGATTTGATTGTTGATGGATAAATGGGTAATGAAAATGTTACGATAGAATGTATATAAAATTTTTTAAGTATTTAGTTATTAAGGTGCTATTGCTGGGGTGGCCTGTGCCCGAGTAGATAGTGTAATGGGTTGGGGGTAACAGAGAGTGTTACCTCCATCGGAGGCCAACATGGCGACAATGTGCGGCACATTTTTTTGGTACACATTCAATTGGTACCCTGATAGATGCTCGTGTCGCACATATTAATAACGATGTAGAACAGGCGTTGAAATGAAATTAGATTTCCCTGACTTTTCGGGCGATTACTGCCTTACCAGCACTAATCGTGGCTTTGGCTAGCGGCCAGCTATGGTCATATCAAGTCCCTTGACCATAGCTGACTTAAAATTGGTTTATAATAGAAATTAAATGGGGGGTGAAATTAGGGGAAATCCAGTAACTATGGAACAGCGGCTGCCACTCTGTCCGCATGGGGACAGCATAGCCAGGTGGTAGACCCGTTTTAAGGGCGTTTCACTATAAACGAGGATATGTTGATATCCGAAACGTTAAAATGTAACTGCCGAAGCAAAGACACGGAGGTGTCCAATCCCTCCAAATATGCAGTCTTTGTGGAAGCGAAAAGGCGCTACAGTCTTACACAAATTGCAATAGCGTGTGTGGATGGGAGGTGGCTCAGAGGAGCCACGAATTTAAATTTATAACATAAAAATTGCTAACTCTAATTTTGATCTAATAAAAATGCTTGTGTTCCGTTTAAATAACTAGATGCTCATACATTCACTATAAGGTGTTCATTCTATATTTTTTAAATGTAGTATTTTATTGTAGTAGGTTAGATATAAGAATTGATAACAAATATTGTAACTTTTATTCTTTTTTGGTAATTTATATTTATTCAAATTAAAACTCCCACTTACCTTTCATCTTTGATCTGGCCGGATCACGTAGTGTGGACTAACCCATTTCGTTCGACGAACTCTGACAGTACATGAAACGAAATAAGGTCTTGAAAAAATTTAACTCTCAATTTTATGGAAGAGAAATTATTTTCTTTTTTATTAATTAAAGATTTGAATTTTTTTTTTTTACTTTTTCTCCAAAATAGGTTTTACATACTTTAAAGGTATTACAGCTTTATAGGTTGTGCAACCATTATGTCTTACATACTACTACTTACATACTTTAATAAGGTAGCCCAGCCTGCCATTCTCACATAAATTAATTTTAATTTATTCAATACCCCATACCCTTTTAAAACCCCCCAACCCTTACACTTTTAGTAGAAGGAATAAGCCCCGGCCGCGTGGCCTTCGCGCACACCCATTGTTCTTTTCTAATTTCGGGTTAAATGTCCAAAAAGTGTCTGATGCTGTTCGATACTTTGTCTTGACCGCGGTCACATAAACTTTTACTGTTTTACACCTTTTACTGGAAGAATTAAAATATTTGTGACGAGCCTACTTTGCTCGTTCCGGCACTGGGGAGTTCAGTTAGTAGACTGGGGAAAGTGCTTCGTTGAGCGGGAGGAAGCGGCGATTCACTGCCACCAGGTTTTAGTCGCCGTTCATGCTTAATTTGCTGTGACTTATGAGTTTTATGCGTGGCACATAGTCATTATATTCGCCACATGTGTAGCCGATATTTGCATGTGCCACACTGATGTCACTAGTAGTGGGCAGGGTTTAACGGCATTTCCTGTATTTGGCTGGTAGCTGCTACAAACTGTTCGTTCCAACGCCATGTTTGCCTCGACGTTGGAGTTCTCAAAGCGTCACTAACAGCGCTCCGCCCGGTAATGTTACGTACGGGCGCCGCCACACATACACAGAGTTCTTAGAATTTTTAGGGTGGCGCGGATTCCTGGCCGCATTACTCAACAGCAAACTGCGTTTCTGCTTTGTTACACCACTGTTTCTCAACACGTGTTCTGTTATAATGAAAATAACGTTACGCAATAATTTTACAAAATCTCGCACAAACATGAAATAAATAAAAATGTAAATCCCACATACCGTAAAAAATAAAATGACCCAAAATTGGACACGTTACAATACCCCCTCGATGAGAATTCTGCTGTTCACAACAGAAGAAATCTCATCGATAAACCCCGAAGAGGACCGGTGAGGAACTGGTGCCAACAACCCCCTTGTTCTTAATCTACATGGGTACACGACCCCCCTGGCTCAGCGACTATGGACTCATCTGAACGAGATCACTGGACTTCTCCGTAAGAGATCCCAACACCGAGAAATCGAACCGACAAGTACCACAGCACACCTCGCCTTTTAGCATGCTATCCCCAAATATCCTCAATCCCTGGCTTAAATCATGCCAGATCCTCCACCGATATGTTTCCCCTTGTATGCAAGCTGGGCTGCCTTTAGCAGATACTGGGCTCACACACACTCACATTACATGTTGACATAACACATTGTAAAATTGAAAAATTCTTTTAAAATTTATTATTTCATTTAAGAAACAAAATTCAGAATTCCAAATAAAGTATTGTATTAAAAAATTCTCTTCCTTGTTTTCTGTTCTTTAGTTAAACTAAGTTAATTTAACCATTTCTTATGATTAAAACAACCTTAACCTAACATATGAATACTTAGTGTCTAACAATACAGTGCAATACAAAATAAATCAATAAAATAAACATGGTGAACACACAAATAATAAAATAATCAATACTTAAAATATTCATTCGCTGGCAGGCGAAAAATCAGGATTTTTTTTTTCTTTTTTTCTCAAAGAAAATTTCCCAAAAATTTTAAAATTCAAAAAAATATTTACATTTATGAAAATGTTTCCTTTATATTTAGAAATTATTTAGTATTTGTTTGAATTGATAAAATAAATGAATTAAATTGACTTCCTACTACACAAGCTTAGTGGGTGTATGACCTCATCAGCTGATCGAAACTAGGTCAAGTCCAAAACCCTTGACCTACATATGTTATGTACACCCTATCTGAAAATACATTCAACATCTGTAACAATCTAACTTGAAACACAAAACATAATAAAATAAAATATTTAAAATTAACAAAATATAAATATAAATAATAAGCAAATTGACATTTAAATTATTCAAAATAAACAATTCTTAATTTTACATTACTTTCCAATTCTATCAAAATTCTGTCACTGGTTTAAAAAATGAAAATTTTATATATTCAATTACAACTTTCTTCATTTTACAATCTCATTCCCTATTACTGTGGGTGATTTAAATTATCTATTCTCATTTAATTTACTACTTGATCTGTATACATATATAATCTTTCTCCCCCTGACTCTAATACTAACAACTTTTAGTAACATGACACCCATCTCTATCAAAATCTCTACTAATCAAGACACTCTCTAACCCCAACTTATCATTAAACTCAATTCGCCACCTTCTCTCTATATAAAAAAAATACTCTCTACCCCTTTGTACATAGGATATGTTTCCCCCCCAAAAAAAACTCAATTCCCTTATTTGGCCCCTAGATTCTACCTAAGGCGGCCCCTCCTCACTAAATCGATTCTAATCCCGTCCAAACTTATCATTATGTTGTGGACTCGCACATTACACTACCCCCTACTACAAAATTGCCATCCCCAAAATCTCAATCTCATTACCTTACCTACAACTACAACAAAATAACATCATTAATTATAAACAACAATATATCACTCAAAATCTACATAAATTCTCCACAACTACTGTGTCAACATCAATACTTCTCAAAATTCTATTACATACATTACTTCAAAACAACATTACATTATCTTCATCTCTATTATTTCTCTAATTTGGACTTCAACTTGGACTTGGACAGATCTACATGTCCCGCAACAGATTTATCACCCAAAAACTATCTTTTGTTATCTTGCATGAATCATTACTATACTTTTCATTTTATCAAATTATTTTCATCATTACTTTAAAACATCTGTAATACATTAAAACATTGCATTGAACATTAATTATTTGAAACATTTATAAACCATTATACCAGTGCCATGTTATTGCTGATCAGCTGATCTCCTAACACACAATGAAAACACATCTCAAAATTGAACAAATTACATGAAATATATATATATATATATATATATATTTATTTATCATTACTCCTCACCTCATTGTTTCCCCTTTTTCTGATTCTGAGCATTTTGTGTTACCCGCCTGCCAGACGATTTAATTATTGGCTTAGTAAAAAAAAATACACACATAATGAAAACACATATTTTTATCAACACCTATATCTAACATACTGTACAACAATAAAATAATACATTTAAAATTACAGCATGAACACCTTATATTGAGTGTCTGAGCAGCTAGTTATTTCAGAGCACAAGCAGTTTTATTTGACCAAATTTGAATTAGCAAAAAAAATTTTTATGTTGTAAAATTTAAATTCGTGACTCATTTGAGTCACCTCCAATCCAGACACACTATTTCAAATTATGGAGGACTGTATCGCCCTTTTCGCTTCGGCAAAGACGGCATATTTTGGAGTAGTTTTACCTCTCCGTGTCTTTGCTTCCGCTATGACATTTTAAAGGTTATGAACATCAACATGTTCTGGTCTATAATTACATGCCCTTAATGCGGGTCTACCACCTGGCTTTGCTACCCCCAAGCGGGCAGAGTGGCAGCCGCTGTTCCATAGTTCCGGGAGATTTCCCCTAATTGTCTCCCCCATTGAATTTCTAATATATACCAATTTCAAGTCAGCTATGGTCAAGGGACTTGATATGACCATAGCTGGCCGCTAGCCAAATCTACGATTAGTGCTGGTAAGGCAGTAATCGCCCGAAAAGTCGGGGAAATCTAACTTCAATTTCACTGCCTGTTACATTCATTACTACTATGTGCGACACGGTCGTCTATCAGTGTGTAAATTTTAATCTACACGAAAAAAGGTGTGTCGCACATTTTCGCCATTTTGGCCTCCGATGGAGGTAACACTCTCTGTTACCCCCAACCCATTTCGCTGTCTACGAGGGCACAGGCCACCCCCGCAATAGCAACTTAATAACTAACTAAAAAATCAAATATACAACATTATCATATGCGACCTTCATTCATCACTAATCCTTTAACTCACTTACATCATTCATAATTTTCAACCATTATCTTCCTTAAAATTTTCAAAATTTATTATCAAGATTTATTATAAATTCCATTATCTTTCAGTTATTATTAAAAAAATTTTTTAATTATCATATTTATTGAACACAATTATCTCAAATAAACATCTTATTACTGAATTAAAATCTTAGTTACCTGTAAACATTTTTTATTATGCATGATTATAGAATTTTTTTATACTTACAATCCATTTAACATGATATATACAAAACACAACCCCCATACCACAATACTTTCACCTCACCTCTGAAACATTTTACACAAAATATTAGTTAAATCAAACAATTTATCCTTTAATCACCAAATTTCCATCTCGTAGAATAATTTATATTCATCAAAAAATTTTAACTACACAACATTTAAATAATCAATCAAAGTATTTAACATGTATCAAATTGTTTTAATTAATTTAATTACTGAAAATATAAATTGTATAGTTATCGAAACAATTACCATTAATCAATTACTGTTTTCAAAATTCATTCTGATATTTATTTAACTTGCAAATGTTTCAATATTATTGTTACAACAATCATCTTACGTACACACATTATTTATTTAACATTCCACAATGCACACAACTAAATTCACTATATTTTTATTTACAGATTTTTGTTATTTATTGTTCAGTTTTCCCACACTTCATTGTCCAAATTTGCCATGTCCAAAACCCATAAAACATAATGTTTATAGCTGTCTTTTATTGTTTTACAGTTTAACCTCCATCGTCCCAAATAAGTCTTGGTTTTATACAACACTGTTGATTTTTATTGACAAACAAATGGTTACTTTGTGTGTCATAACCAGAACAACCAAATTCACTCATTTTACCAGAATACTCAAACCAGTCTACGTTAGGTATTTTTGTTACGTCTCCGTCATTAAATTCATTCACTATCGGGTTAATTATTTTTATCAAATCATTGTAATCAATATTATTCAAATATATTTCTAAGCCTTTTTTCCATTCATCATACTCTCTATTCAAATTATACAATTCTGTTACTTTATTAACATACCATTCTCCACTTATATCTCTCTCATCACAATACCAAATCATACTTTCAACATCATTATTACAGACAGAGGGTACAACATTATACAACATCACTAAACAACTCAACTCTTCTACTAATACGGGTCTCTTGCCCTTCAACAACATTTGTGAACACCTTGGTTCAGAAAAATTAATGGGAAAATTTACCCTCTGCCCTACACATTCATCTACTCTTTCTTTCCATTCTTTTTCTAACTCATTAACACACATTAACATCTCATAATCACATCCTACAAACTGATCAGTACTCTCTGATATTATACTTTCAATTATATTATTATTCTCATTATTTTCAACATCATTATTATTTATTAATTCTTTATCTAATACAACATTGTCATTACAACTTTCGTTTGTATTACTCTTACTCTGTTCTACTTTATTCAAACTATTTCTTATCATTTCATTAGTATTTTCAAGACATTTATTCTTTTCTTGTATATCATTTATTAAACCATCAAATTTTACGCTAATACTCTGCTGCAACTGAATATTCTGTTCTTTAATTTCATTAAAAATAATATCATTTTTAATATTCTGCTGTTCGCATTTTATTTTCTGTTCATTAAAATCATTAGTTAATTGATCTAATTTATCGTTAAAGTCACTTTTCATCTTATTTAAAATTTTATCATTATCATCAAAACGTTTATTTAACTCTTTCTCATTTGTGTCAAAACGACTATTCATTACATTGAAATTACTATTAATTCTCTCGAATTGACTGAGCATAACACTCATTATATCTGTTTCCTCTGATTGTTTATTTTTTTTAGTTGAAACTGGGGTCAACTGGATCCCAGAGTCAACATCTGTTTCGCTTAGTTGTGCTTGAGCCACAATCGGGGTTGAATGAACTATTATATTACCGCCGACAGCTGTTTCTGTAACAGCGCCCGGCTCCACTGTCAGCATACCACTTTCATTCAGCGATTGCGACTCAAGGTCACTTTCACTCATAATTGAATTTATTACACTACTTTTCTCTGTGTTCTCAGACATTTTTATTCGATCTACTTTTTCTTATGTAACAACTGCCAATGATTGGTCTTATTTCAAAACTGATGTTTTAACATATACAAAATCAATTTTGCTTTCGCAACCGTATTTCGCTATGTACCGTCAGATGTAAGCCGGCGTAATACAACCCTTTTCTGTTATATTACATCCTGGTCACGGCACCAATTGTAACTTTTATTCTTTTTTGGTAATTTATATTTATTCAAATTAAAACTCCCACTTACCTTTCATCTTTGATCTGGCCGGATCGCGTAGTGTGGACTAACCCATTTCGTTCGACGAACTCTGACAGTACATGAAACGAAATAAGGTCTTGAAAGAATTTAACTCTCAATTTTATGGAAGAGAAATTATTTTCTTTTTTATTAATTAAAAGATTTGAATTTTTTTTTTTACTTTTTCTCCAAAATAGGTTTTACATACTTTAAAGGTATTACAGCTTTATAGGTTGTGCAACCATTACGTCTTACTTACTACTACTTACATACTTTAATAAGGTAGCCCAGCCTGCCATTCTCACATAAATTAATTTTAATTTATTCAATACCCCATACCCTTTTAAAACCCCCCAACCCTTACACTTTTAGTAGAAGGAATAAGCCCCGGCCGCGTGGCCTTCGCGCACACCCATTGTTCTTTTCTAATTTCGGGTTAAATGTCCAAAAAGTGTCTGATGCTGTTCGATACTTTGTCTTGACCGCGGTCACATAAACTTTTACTGTTTTACACCTTTTACTGGAAGAATTAAAATATTTGTGACGAGCCTACTTTGCTCGTCCCGGCACCGGGGAGTTCAGTTAGTAGACTGGGGAAAGTGCTTCGTTGAGCGGGAGGAAGCGGCGATTCACTGCCACCAGGTTTTAGTCGCCGTTCATGCTTAATTTGCTGTGACTTATGAGTTTTATGCGTGGCACATAGTCATTATATTCGCCACATGTGTAGCCGATATTTGCATGTGCCACACTGATGTCACTAGTAGTGGGCGGGTTTAACGGCATTTCCTGTATTTGGCTGGTAGCTGCTACAAACTGTTCGTTCCAACGCCATGTTTGCCTCGACGTTGGAGTTCTCAAAGCGTCACTAACAGCGCTCCGCCCGGTAATGTTACGTACGGGCGCCGCCACACATACACAGAGTTCTTAGAATTTTTAGGGTGGCGCAGATTCCTGGCCGCATTACTCAACAGCAAACTGCGTTTCTGCTTTGTTACACCACTGTTTCTCAACACGTGTTCTGTTATAATGAAAATAACGTTACGCAATAATTTTACAAAATCCCGCACAAACATGAAATAAATAAAAATGTAAATCCCACATACCATAAAAAAATAAAATGACCCAAAATTGGACACGTTACAATATGTGTTTATATAATGTGTGTATTTTTGAAACTAAGTAAATAATTAAACCGACTGGCAGGCGGTTAACAGAAAATTACCAGAATTAGGGAAAGGGGAAATATTGATGGTAGATGTAAGTATTGATAAGCATATGTATTTAATGTAATCTGCACAATTTTTGAAATGTATGTTCACTTTGTTAGGAATGTCAGCTGATCAGTAGTAAAATGTCACGGTTATATTGGTTGTAAATGTTCCAGGTAATTAATGTTTAATGTAAGGTTTCAATGGATTACAGATGCTATTTGAAGTAATGAGAAAAGTAAGTTGATAAAGTGAGAAATAAAGTAATAATTTGTGAAAGCTAATAAAAGATAGTTTTGGGGTGATGAATATTTTATTGGGACAAGTAGATCAGTCCAAGTTGAAGTTAAAGTTGAAGTAGTGGAGAGAAAAATATTGTCTTGAGTTAATGTAATATTGCTGTGAGTTAATGTTATAGAATTTGAGGAGTATTGATGTTGACACAGTAGTTGTGGGTAATATATGTAGAGTATTGAGGGATATATTGATGTTCATAATTGGTGATGTTATTTTGTTGTAGTTGAAGTAAGGTAATAAGATTGAGATTATTGGGGATGGTAATTTTGTAATAGGGTGTAGTGTAATGTGGGAGTCCACAACAAAATGGTTGGGACGGGATGGGACCGCTAGCATTCATGTTACATAAAAGACGGTTCACAGAATAATAAACAAATTGATATTTAAACCCATAATAGAACAGAGATCCAATAATTACAATTATAATCATAGACAAAATCAAATAAGGATGCAAGGTAGTGTTGACTAGAATAAACGAACCTGTAAGATAAATAATAGCTAATGATATATGTTTAATGAAAAGCAAAACAAAAAAATGAAACAATGACTTAATTTATGGTAATAACAAATAAGAATTTTGTGTTAAGAAGTATTATTTTATGACAAAAATGTTATGATAAAGTTTATGTGATGTTATATCAAATATGTGTTGAGTTAATGAAAAATAATGAAACAAGTTGTATTATTCAATGACTGTTGTAGAATGAAGTGTGAAGCAGTTAATCAATGTTCATAAATTCGAATTTTGTTGTATGTGATCAAGAGATCAAGATAAAATTGTTATTAGATATAGAAAAAATAATTGTTTATATAAGTGCTAATAATTAAGATTTGATTGTATGTATGAATTTATATAAAAGGGACTATAGATGCCTAACAGACATAAACACAGGTAGATCAGTTTACAATAAAAGGCCTAACAGGCAAAACTACTATATAAACACTCATAACATAAAGATTAGGTGCATCAATTAATAATAATTAATAAATACGATATGAAGAGCTAGAAAAAAAAACATTAAATTAATAATAATATTTAATAAAATTTATACAAATTATAATAATACCATAATGCCATAATATCGATTGGTAAAATATAATATCGAAGGTGGATTAAATATAATAAAAAAGAAAAAAAACGGACTTATATCAAAAAACCAGTAGAATATGTGTATAAAATAATAAACCAACTATCGGTAAAGTTACATTCCGATAGGACAGCAAATTGATAAAGAATAGACAAAAAATATATGAAAGAAACACTATATATTCAAAACATGTGGAAGGCAGAAATTATTATATGTTGCTAGGGACGACAAATAAGAAAAAGAAGTTGTTGATTTAGACAAGACAAGAATTGCTTTGAATAAACTGAATGTGATGAGATTAAAAAACCCAAGAATAATCTATTTAATCGTAATATTTGAAATTACCAGATACGATTATAAAGTACAAGATTCTCATGACAATAGTTATGTCTACTACCAATACAGATAAACAAAATAACACTACAATCTGAAATAATAATAGAGAGTAAATAATTGAAGTCTACAAGAAAGAACTTGGACTGTCCCATATCCGAAGGGAATTGATGAGATATTAATCAAATAGAAAGAATTAACAATAACACAACTCCTAATATTCACTACACCAGAAATTATAACCTTGCAAATACACGGAACAACACTAATTGCTTCAACCGAAGGAAGAACTTATTTGGATCCTGGCGGTGCAGAAGAAACATCAATCGGGCTGTAAATCAATCCAGAAGCTGTATTCCGAAGTGGACAGGACAAGAATTACTCTTATTAAACCGAAGAAAGAAAAACCGTACTGCATAATCATCCAAAACATTAAATTTAGCGATCAACCGCCTACACGATTTGCTTCGTTCGAGTCTGGTAAATTATATTATATTAATCATACTAAACACACAACACATAAATTTTGTAAATCTTGCATTCTTATCTATGTATTTTTAATCTTCCCCACAGTTACAAGAACCTTCACACCCTGAAATAAATTAAATACAAATCAAAACATATTATATAACTAAATATAAATAAAGGATTGAAATAATCAACAATCGATACATGAAGTCTATAGTCCAAGCATATGTTAATTAGAACATATCTTATTTAATGTGAATTAAGTAAACAAATAAAGAACCTTTATATATTTGTCAAATCTTGTTATTTGGAGTATGGTTTAGTGAACTGGGAACAAAAAGTAACTGAATAAGTATAGAATAAATGGTTAATATAAACATCGAAATAACCTATAAGTTTCGTTGAGCCGATACTGCAGCGCTTATAGCGGAATTATCTGACACCAAAGAGGGAGCGTAAAATTACGAAATTAGACAGATCTCTCTTCAAGGTATAATAGGGTTGGATGAAATTGTAGAATAACGATTAAGTTGTTTAAGTTCTAGGCACACTAACACTGATAATTATTAAAGAGTTAAGTTAATATTAATTAATTACATCCATATATTCCACAACTCCAAATATCTCCGAGATTTATATAATTAAAGTAATACAAAACAAATTGACAAATACAACAGTGGGGTTTAAAAGGAGAAGGACTCCGATCTTGTAACAAATTGGCGCTCAACTTGTGTAGGGCTTAAGTTAAGTAACTATAAGTATAATAACATTACTTAACCAGAGCAGGCAACTGTGGGAGAATAAACATGCATACCAGAGGTAGATCAAGGATTAGGGCAGGAGAAACGGAGAAAGAAATAGATGAACAAGAACAGGAAATAGAACTAATAACAGACAGTGAAATGGAACAACAGACAGACGAAATAACGGAAACTTAAATAATTACGGACAAGGAAAAGGAAATAATTGAAGAAGTTGCTCAAGGGGACCAAATAGATAAAGCGGGATCCAGAGAAGCACCAAGTTGGCAGGAGATGATGAAATTTATGACAGAACAAAATAGACAAACTAACGAAAGTTTAAATAAAATTAACGAGAAATTTGACAAGATAGATGAGAATTTTCGGAAACAGGAGGAAAACTCCAGGAAAATAAATGCGGAAAATAAGGAAAACTCAAAGAGACTGGAGGAAAAATTAGATAAAACAAATGAGGAAATTAAAGAAACCTCAAAACAAATGAACGAAAGGTTAGATAGGAATGATGAGGGTTTAAAACAAATGAAGGAAGACATCCTACAAATACATGAAGAGAATTTAAGGCAGATTAATGAAAAAATTGAGAATATCCATGTAACAGTTAACCAGAAGGTGGACCAAAATAATGAGGAAAGAAAGTTAGAAATAGCTAAAACAAATGAAGGGTTAGAAAAAACTAACGAAACAATAGTACAGGTTCGTGTAGAATTACAGAATAAAATTAATGACACAAAAATTGAGAATAAAACATTGGTTGAAGAAATCCAGAAGGAAACTGTCGAAAAATATGAGCAAATTAAAAACGAAGTACATCAGGTACGGGAGGAGAATAAGGAAGGTATTACACAAATACAGACAGACATGGGCGAACGACTCGAAAGAGTCTATGGCAATTTAAATAGTATGGAAGGTCAAATCAATACCAATAAAAATAAAATAGAAGAAATTAGTAGACGTGAATTACAATTACAGGAAGAAGTAGATTCATGGCGGGATAGGACATGCCAACATAGTCATACAAATAACCATGAGAACCGAGAATCGATTAATTTTCGTAATTACAAACGCAATCCTATGGAATTTTTAAAAAGATTGGAAGAGGTGATCACAAGAAATAGAGAGAATCGCTGGAGTATTATACGAAGCATGATTGATGAAACGTTTAAAGATACTTATGATAATTGGTGGACAGCGGTGCGTCCGGATATACTGGACATGACTGAGTTCAAAAAACAATTTAAGGAGAAGTATTGGTCTGAATCGACCCAGAACATGATTAGGAATAATTTGAGTAACGGTCGATACGAAACAAATGTAGGCCAGTCCCCTACTTCATACTTTTTAGGAAAAGTATGTATGGCGCGGAACTTAGAGCCCAGAATTCCCGAAGAATGTTTGGTGATACAACTATCCTATCATTACGAGGAAGGGATAAAAAATGCGCGTATGTGTAGTCAAATCAAAACGATTCCAGCCATGGCCAAATTCTTGGAGAATTATGAACACGAGAACCAATACCAAAGAAATAGAATGCTAAATCATAAATATCAGAAGTATGATAATAACGCGCCACCAACCAATTCTCATAATAACGATCACAATCGACCTGCGCAGAACGTTAATACTAATAGAACACAAAATGAAAACGCGAATAATAATTCCAGAAACTATAATTATCGCGGCAATAACAATTACAATTATCGTGATAGTCGCAATAATAGAGGAGATGGGGACAGACGACCCAATAATTATAGACATAACGTCAATTATATCTACTCCAGACCTCAAGGTAATCAGCGACGATACTACCCAAGGAGTCACCGATATGACAACCATTATGACCAATCTCGGCATGAAGTCAACTACCCACATGATGGAAATTATAGGATAGCAGAACATAATACGGAGGATCGCACTGAAACAGTACAAAATCAACACAGTAATCAAAATGAAAATAGAGAAGAGGGAGTAAGCCCTCATTTAAACTAATAGAGGCAGTGAAAATTAATGAATTAATGAATACCCATCACTGAATCTTGGGGAACAACGACTAATAAATAAAATTAAGTGTAATCATAAAATAACCATAATTAATAACCACTATTTAAAGAATATCAGGGAAGATTTGTTGGAAGAGGATAAGAAACATGTAAACAGTAATAGTAATAACGAAATCATATATATATCAGCAAAATTAAATGGGGTAAAATCTACCATAATGATAGACACTGGATCTAACATATCACTGATAGACAGTATTGAACTTGAAAAAATCCAGCGAGAAGTCCAGTTACCCATACCGACCTTACCTGTCAATAATGTGATAATTATCGGAGCCACTGGGAGACAAAATAAAACAGTCAAAAAACAAGTATCACTCGATCTTACCAATAACAATATGACCCTACCAATAGGATTCTTGGTCGCAACGGGATTACCGTTTAATGTATTGATTGGATGCGATGTGTTGCGCCAGCATTCCGCAATAATTGACTTGCATAAAGGTACAATATCTTTAACATCCGAAGAAGGATTATGGACAGCCGAGTTAATTGACACTAATCAAACCGTTCCAGTTAACACCAAATGTGGAGCCATAAAAAGCTATTTTTGTAAGAAAAATAAATTACCAGAAGTCATTCAATATGAGGACGATGATCCCAAACTGTGGCAGAGTAAGTTGGAATTGATTCGAGAATTCCAAAGGGAAAAACTGATAAAAAAATAAGTAAGGTACTGGCCGAAAATTTAATTCAGATATATAATAAATACAGACATGTGTTCTCCAATGCTCCAGGTAAAGTAAAAGGATATCAATGTATAATAAATTTTAAAGAACCAGTGAACTTTCGCAGAAAGTCGTACCCAATTGCTTATTCTATAAAAAACGAGGTCCGTAACGAGATTAACCGTATGATTCAAGATGACATAATAGAATATAGTCAATCACCATATACCAGTCCAATAGTGGCAGTCCCGAAAAAGAACGGAAAGGTGAGAATTTGCCTGGACGCTAGGGAAATAAATAAAATGATCGTCAATGATAGGACTTCACCAGGCGAAATAGAAGAAATTTTAAAGAAATTCCACGGTATTAAATACATCAGCACTTGGGATACGGTATGTGGGTACTGGCAGGTCGAACTACACCCAGATAGTAGAAAATACATGGCATTCCTTTTTGACGGAAGGAACTATCAATTTAAAAGGCTACCTTTCAGACTAATTAATTCAGTTGCAATATTTGTGAAATGTATGGACCAGGTATTGGGACAAGAAACACTGCAGTTCACTACGGTCTATGTAGATGATTTACTTATAACTTCTTCACATTGGGATGAACATTGCGAGTGGGTGGAACAGGTACTAAGAAAATTATCTGAAAACAACATAACACTTAAGCTAAATAAATCTAAATTTATCGCCAATCAAGTAAAGTTTTTAGGTTTTAATTTGTCTGAGGAGGGTATCACACCTTCGACAGAAAAAGTAGAAGCAATCCAACTGTTCCCTACTCCAAAAAATAGAAAACAACTACAATCCTTTCTTGGAATTTGCAACTATTATCGAAAATTCCAAGATAACTATTCGGAAGTAACGGCCAAGTTTCAGAAACAATTATCATCCAAAGACAAGTGGGCATGGGGACCAGAACAAGATAAAATTCTGCAATTAATCAAGAAAAAATTTTTAGAAACAGTTATCTTGTACCACCCTGATTTTAACAAACGCTTTTATTTAAATTGTGATGCAAGCAATGTTAGCTTAGGGGCTACCCTATATCAAGAAGATAAAGAAGGACATCATATGGTAATCAGCTTCGCCAGCAGGGTGCTTAACAGCTGTGAACGCAATTACAACGTTACCGAGAAAGAGCTGCTAAGCGTAGTGTACGCATGCAATAAATTTAGAACCTATATACTCGGATACCCAGTGACCGTAAGAAGTGACCATAAATCAATTTCATTTCTAAAAAGATGTAAACTTAGTCACGGCCGGCTAACTAGATGGGTCCTTGCCTTGCAAGAGTATTGCATTGATTGGGAATATATACCTGGAAGAAAGAATATAGCAGCTGATATCTTGTCCCGAATAAACATACAAGATCAATCATTTGAAGGAGAAAAGGAAGAGATTGCGAAGGTGTACCATGTCATTAAGAGTCGGAAGGATCTGGAGATTATTATCAATGAAATTAGTCAACACCAAAAATCGGATCCCAAATTAATAAACATACGCCAGAAGATACAAAATGCTGATGAAGTTATTACTAAATATTACTGTATACATGATGACCGATTATTTATTAAGGTTACTCCTAAACAAATAAACTGGAAACTAGTAATTCCCACAGCTGTGGAAAACAAATTAATATTGGATTACCATGAACGATATGGACACATGGGAGTCATGAAAATCGTCAAGGCCCTAGAAGAACAAATGTACATAAAAAATTTGACCAGAAAGGTACAAAAATCTATACAGGCATGTCACATCTGCCAGATGGTTAAACATAATAATGAGAAGAAGGAGGGAGTCATGATCCCGATAACATCCAAATATAAGCTGGAGAAGGTATTCCTAGATATATGTGGGCCCTTCCCACGCAGTGGAGGAAATCACAGATACAAATTTATAATAATTATTTTTGATCATTTTTCCAAATACACTAAACTTTATGCTATTAGCAGAGCCACTACCAAGAAAATTCTAGAAATAGTCATCGGACGTTACATAGCAGAGGTTGGTAAACCGTCATCTATTATCACCGATCATGGTACGCAATTTAAGGGCTATAAATGGAGAAATAATCTGTTAAAACACCACATTAGAACATATAAGACTTCAGTATACCACCCCAGCAGTAATCCGGCAGAACGTGTATTGAGGGAAGTTGGCAGAATACTCCGAACTTACTGTCATGACCAACAGAGAAGATGGTACAAATACTTGTCACTAACCGAAGAGTTTTTAAATATATCTTACCATCAATCCATTGAAAATACCCCTTATACTGTTATGTTTGAAAGGCTGCCACCTAGAGAAATCCAGGATATTATAAACTTTCCAAATAATCCAGAATATCAATTTGAAACAGTTAAATTTTATAACCGAGTTATGGAAAAGACGGAAATGAAAAGAAGAAAATATGAAAAGAATAACCCAAAACCAATTAAGTACCAAGTGGGTGAGAAGGTATTAATAAGAAACAGGGAGCTACCAAGCACTCTAGAGGGAATAACTAAAAAATTATTATTATTATATACTGGGCCATATGTAATAACAAAAAATAATAATAACAATACGTATGAAATAATGGACCCTATCACGAAAAGGATTAAAGGAACGTACAACCAAGAGTCCATAAAGAAATATAATGAATAAATTCTAAAAATAATAAGAACAACTTATTACCAGTCTTGAAGAAAATTACTTGGAATTTAAAAAGAATTTGAGTTGAATACTACCACTAAATTCTAAAAATAATAAGAACAACTTATTAAAGATTACAGAAAAGGGCGAGAATTATTATTAAATGTTTATAAAGAAATAGTGTGAATAACAAACCCCAAGATTACCGAAGAAAGCGATAATTATTATTAATGTTTATAAAGAAATAGTGTGAATAATGAATAACAAACCCAAGATTACAGAAAAAGGCGAGAATTATTATTAAATGTTTATAAAGAAATAGTGTGAATAATGAATAACAAACCCAAGATTACAGAAAAAGGCGAGAATTATTATTAAATGTTTATAAAGAAATATTGTGAATAATGAAGAATGGAACCCCAAGATAAAAGTTATTACCTCAAATCTACCTATGCAAAATAAAGAAAGAAAAAAAAAATCATATGGCCTAAAATATATACTACATTGCCACATGATGGGACAATTTCAGTAAATGATTGAATGTAACCAATATAATGTTAAAGAAGACAAGAAAGAAAGAGTATTTATGAACATAATTCATTGAAAAATTATAATACTACTATATATTACCTTCCTGAAATAATAACTCATGGATATGATTTAATAACATAATGATTTAATCTGTGTAACATAAATTCAAATTATTGGAAAATTCCATTCGATACATAAGGTTGTCACAGGGTCGATATTTATCTCAGGATTTATAATTAAATAATTTTAATATATTTCGTGGAAATTCTTGTGGCTGCTACGAAAAGTTCCTTTGCATGTTGATTAATAATAGAGAGTACCTTTACAAACAATATATTACTTATAATCTAAAAATTTACACAAATTATATATTAAGTTACATACAAGTTTGACGATATTCAATTTGTCCGTCTCAGAAAATAATGTAGTTTATTAGTGTACAATAAATGTTTTCCTTGTAATCACTGTTAGCTTATATATTGAATTTGGTTGCACTTTAAAATGTTGACTAGTGATTAGTGTTAGTGTAAATTGTTATATTGTCTAGTGGTTGTTCCTTGTTGAAAAAAAAATATTGTCAAATTATACTTTACACATCTAGACGATACTGCTGAAGGGTTCCTGGTTTATTCTGAATATTTTTCTTGATTGTGTGTATTATTAGTTCATAAAAATTGTAGTGGAAGGATTATTATCTTCGATGATGGTCCTTCAGATCTTCTTTCACAAACGGGTTATCTATTTTTATATACTTTTAATTACCTCTAGACACGCACTATTCAACTGCTTTCCATCACAATTAACAATTAAGTGTTATTTCTTCTTTCTTTTAGTTACCTAACTCATACAAATTTCTTAAATTTTGATTGGTCATTTATGTACAGTTTAAATGTTATAGGATCAACACCCATTACCTACATTATGTTTTATAAATTACCTTTAATAGATAATATTATTATTATACTCTAATTATATATGCAATGTTTATACAATTATTAATTAGATAATTATAAACAATTTGATACTAAACATGCCTCAGTTTATAACTGTAAAACCTTATTAATTTGAATTTCTATGATATGTGGTGGAACAATTTGTTATGATTTATTGTAATTTCTACTTTGACTACCTGAGATAAATATATTTACATAAATTAACTGGTGACATAAAATCTTATAACATATAACAAAACTTTTAATAATAATAATTGTTTTTGACAGTTTTAGTTTATTTATACTGCTAAACTATTGTCTGTATGATAAACTAAAATTCTATCTAATAATAACAAAACACTTCCATCAAAAATAATTACACTGTTTAACGGTAGTCTGTGTCGCTATTTCTTATGATCACACTCATTACTTTAAAGGTTTGTGTCCCTTTTCCTTTCCTTGATTATAGGCCTATATGATTATAATTAATACAATTTTATTATATGGATTAGGTACTCTTTATTGGGTTTGGATTATTATTCAGGGTAAGTTGATTAGGCCTACTAGGTTTATTTATTTCACTTTTTTCTGTTTACTGCCCTATTCTACTGGGTTATTTCTGGGTTTCTTGATAATATTATATAAGTCAAACCAAATAGTTTTCCTTTAATTTGCTAGCAATTATTATTTCTTGGTTCTTCTCTGGATCGGATTTCACTATTATTTACTATTCTTTTGTAACATTTGTTTCGTTACAAATTGCCTCCCTTCAGAAGTAATTATTTCTGAACACTTCATTAGGTGTGAGGACATAATTACTTATGTTAGGCTATTTTACCTTTTCTTCCTCATGATATTTTTTCATGGATTGTTGATTATAATCTTCTGAATTGCTACTATTGGGCTAGTATATGGTGATTGGCTATGCTCAATTATATCATTTAACAACATTTTATTAATTTCATCTCTAACCGCCTCCTTCAATGAATATGGTATAGGATAGGATTTTCTGTGGAATTCTGCTGGTTCTTTAAATTGTATTCTACACTGATAGTTTTTTTACTTTTCCTGGGTTTTCTGAAAATACATGTTTATACTTCTTATATATCATGATGAGATCTTCTACTTGTTTTGCTGTCAAATTATTTGTGCCTTGGTGTCTAAACTCTCTTATCTCCTATAATTTACTGTTCCACAGGTCTTCATTTGTCATATTATAGATTATTTTTCTGCATTGGGTGTCATTATTTAAAAAATTTAATTCCCTAACTTGGTGATGGGTACGGTTCAGAGGGGCACCATCGCTTCCTATTAACTCTGCCGTCCACATAACACCTTCTGAGTTCAAGGACACCTTCTCCTTGCTCAAATCAATAATGGCTGAATATTTCCTCAGCATATCGCATCCGATTAATAATTCGAATGGTAGGCCGATTGCGACCAAACATATAATATTAATTGTAACACCTTTGCTTTCTATTTCCAATGACACTTGTTTTCTCACTGTTTTATTTTGACGCCCAGTGGCACTTATTAAAATAACATTATTGACAGGTAAGGTAGGTATTATATTTTTACTGTGTTTCTGTATTCTCTCCAGTTCAGCGTCATTAATAAGTGATACATTTGCACCAGTATCTATCATTATTCGTGTAGGAATTCCTTCAATTTGAGCGGTTATGTATAAAATTTCATTATGCTGGTTGATTCTACTTGTCACCGTTTCCTCCAACAGTTCTTCTCGAAGATTTTTCAAATAATAATTGTAAATAATAGTAAGATTTTGACTGTCCATCCTTAAACTTTGGATATTGTTATACTTCAAAATTCTTTTATTTTCCATAATTAGCTTTTCATAATTAGTTGGTAGTAATTTGTTATTACTATATTTTTGAATTTGGTGGTTTTGTACTTCAAAATTCGTTTATTTTCCATAGTTAATTTTTCATAATTAGTTGGTAGTAATTTGTTATTACTATGTTTTTGAATTTGGTGGTTATTGTACTTCAAAATTCGTTTATTTTCCATAATTAGTTTTTCATAATTAGTTGGTAGTAATTTGTTATTACTATGTTTTTGAATTTGGTGGTTATTGTACCCAGTAGTTAGTAGCAGTAAGGGGTCGCGAGGGTTTATTACTGCCTCACTCCGTTTAAATTAAGGCTATCATGATTATTTTCCGGGCATGACTGTTGATTTGCCTGGACTGGTGTGCTGGTTCCTGGTTGTTCAACCTCTCGGTTGTCTAATTGTTCACTTCCCCTTGATTCTCGGAAGTCCTCCTGGCTTCTACTTCTGACTCGGTTATAATGGTGACTCATCCCTCTGGGATTTCCTCTTTGATCATAACTGTTATTAAAACTGTTCCTCCGAGGTTGATGGTATCTCCAGTAATCCCCTTCTTCGGCACTGATGTAATTTATTCGGGGTCGGTACGAACGATTATTATTATAATTACCCTGATTATTATTGTTATTAACTCCTGAGTTACTCCTAAAATTATTATAATTTTGGTTTGTTCGGTAGTTATTATAATTATTATTGTTTCTATTACCCGGATGGTAATTTTGATTGGGCCTGTTGTTATCATTATTGTTAATTGGGTTTCGATTGAAGTTTGCTGGTTGGTTATTATTTGGGGTAAAATTTTGGTTGTAATTACGATCGTTGACATAACTATTCCGGTTATTCATGTTATTATATTGATTATGATTCATACCATGGTTATTATTTTTTGAACTGCACTGATCCGTTCGTTGTCTGCTTCTTTTGTAGTAACCCTCGTGTTCATAATTTTCTAATAAGTCAGCCATTGTGTGGACCGTTTTAATCTGGCTTCCCAGGCGTGCTCTGGCAATTCCTGTGTCATAATGGTATGCCATTTTAGTTACTAGGGATTCTTCTGGTATTCTTGGCTCTAGGTGTCTCGCCAAACATACCTTTCCCCAGAAGTAAGTAGTTGGAGATGTACCTCTATTTCCATCATATCTTCCCTGACAAATGTTGTCCCTTATAATATTTTGTATAGCTTCGGACCAGTATTTTTCTTTAAACAGTTTTTTAAATTGAGCGTAGTCCACTATCTCATTCCTGGTTGCTGTCCACCAGTTGTCCGTAATCTCCCTAAAATGCTCATCCAACATCTCTCTAATCGAGCTCCAGATAGTTATTCGATGTTTATTAAAATGTTCCTCAATTCTGGCCAGGAATTCCATGGGGTTTCTGCGATAATTTTTGAAATTAATTCCTTCTCTGGTTTCATTTGTGGAAACATGAGTAATATTATTTGGTCTGGTTCTAATTAACTCAATTTCTTCTTGATTTTGGCGTACCTGACCAGTTAAATTATTCACCGTAGTGTTAATATTGTCACACCTTTCTCCGGTTTGTTTCTGTAAATTCACTAAATTTTCTTGTTCCTTTTGTATTCCTTCTATTTGAATACGACTATTTTCTTGGACCTGGTCTATTCTAGTATTTATCACTGCTTTATTTTGTATGATGGTTTCGTTAGCTTTTCTCAATCTCTCATTAGTGTCAGCTATTTCTTGCTTCCTTTCCTCATCGATTTTGTCCATCTTCTGGTTAATTGTATCATTGACTTGTTCAATTCTACCATTAATTCTTCTTAAATTCTCTTCATTGATTTGTCTGAACTCTTCCTTCATTTGGTTATTATTTTCACTTATAGTTTGCCTTAAAGTTTCATTAGTACTTTCCTTAATACTATCAATTTTCTCATTTATCTGTTTTAAACTCTCGTTAGTGTCTTCTCTGTTTTGGTCAAATCTCTCCTCCATCTGTTTTATTAAATTTTCACTCATTTTCTCATTTGTTTGTCTGTTATCTTCCTTGATACTATCAATTTTCTCATTTGTTTGTCTGTGATCTTCCTTGATGCTCTTCAAATCTTCCTTCGTTTGTCTGTTATCTTCCTTGATGTTATCTAATTTTTCCTCCATTTGTTTTAATAAGTTTTGACTCAAAATTTCATTTTGTTTCTTTGAGTTTTCAGTGAATTCTTCCTTGATGTTCTTCAAATCTTCCTTCATTTCTTCCTTCTGCTTCTTAAAATTGTCATTCGTTTCTTCCTTATTTCTGTCCATTTTTTCACTCATACTATTCATTAACTCCATTAATTTTATAAGATTCGGGTCTCCCCTATCTTCCTTTCTTGCTACCATTTCTACATCCTCCACCGATGTTACTTCTTTCTCTTCCATCCTGACTTCCTTCTCTGCCTCCTTCGTCCGTTTCAATGACGTAGCCCTCTTACGCATCTTTACAATTTCTTGGAACTTATAGCAGTCGCCAGCTAAAAATTAGGAAATTAATTTTCTTGATTCAATTTCTTCACTTAATATTCCCTAATTTCAGCCCCATGTTGGGCGCCAATTTATAATACTACTATATATTACCTTCCTGAAATAATAACTCATGGATATGATTTAATAACATAATGATTTAATCTGTGTAACATAAATTCAAATTATTGGAAAATTCCATTCGATACATAAGGTTGTCACAGGGTCAAAACAAACAGGTTTCGTTACAAAATAAACAGCCAAAATAGTGAAATACGATAAGAAGAAGAGTAGTTGGGGCTAAGGAATGTATTTAGTCAAAAATACAATTATAATGATCATCACACAACAACTATTTAGAAAATATTGTGATCAGAGAAAAAAAAAAAAACGAAGAAGATACTTAACATTACAATCTCAACAAAAATGAAAACAAAAATGACTACAAATGATAACTGTCAAAGTCAATATCAACGAATGTTTAAGGAATTAAAATGGAATTACGAAATATGAAGAATAGTAATGAAGAAATATAAATGCAACAAAGAAACAATCTTTTCCCAAATATTTATTATTAAATGATTAAAGAGATTATTAGGAGATTATTATTATATTTTATAGCTGACTGTAGATGAATTCCAGCAGTACTATATTAAAATGTGGTGTGGGCAGCAGAGTATGAAGCCAAACAGTGCCTCTCTGAACTGTACCAACGCATGTGTTAGGGAAATTAAATATTTAAGGAATATTAGAATAGTTGCAAGAATAAATTCAGTTTCCAAAGGAATGTGACGAAGAAAACAGAAAGAAGTGAGTTGACAGAAGAATAATTGAAAAATACAGTAATTATAGTAATTATAAATAGAAGAGATGTAAAACTAATGTATCAGTGAATAGTGTAGCCAACTACCAACAAATAATGTTTACAGAAATAAAAATGATCAAGAATGTTAATCAAAATGATGAAATGTTATTGAATAAAAAAAAGAAAAAAGTATTAATACTAGTCTAATGAAGTTACATTGAGAATCTCATCGTCAACCATTAACAATGAAATGAAGAAAGGCATGTGAAAAAGACAAGTTTATTTGACCTAAACTTCATTCAGGTAAACTAAACTTTTTTAGGAGGGAAAGCATATGTAACGCAACAGAAATGCTAGCATTCATGTTACATAAAAGACGGTTCACAGAATAATAAACAAATTGATATTTAAACCCATAATAGAACAGAGATCCAATAATTACAATTATAATCATAGACAAAATCAAATAAGGATGCAAGGTAGTGTTGACTAGAATAAACGAACCTGTAAGATAAATAATAGCTAATGATATATGTTTAATGGAAAGCAAAACAAAAAAATGAAACAATGACTTAATTTATGGTAATAACAAATAAGAATTTTGTGTTAAGAAGTATTAATTTATGACAAAAATGTTATGATAAAGTTTATGTGATGTTATATCAAATATGTGTTGAGTTAATAAAAAATAATGAAACAAGTTGTATTATTCAATGACTGTTGTAGAATGAAGTGTGAAGCAGTTAATCAATGTTCATAAATTCGAATTTTGTTGTATGTGATCAAGAGATCAAGATAAAATTGTTATTAGATATAGAAAAAATAATTGTTTATATAAGTGCTAATAATTAAGATTTGATTGTATGTATGAATTTATATAAAAGGGACTATAGATGCCTCACAGACATAAACACAGGTAGATCAGTTTACAATAAAAGGCCTAACAGGCAAAACTACTATATAAACACTCATAACATAAAGATTAGGTGCATCAATTAATAATAATTAATAAATACGATATGAAGAGCTAGAAAAAAAAAAAATTAAATTAATAATAATATTTAATAAAATTTATACAAATTGTAATAATACCATAATGCCATAATATCGATTGGTAAAATATAATATCGAAGGTGGATTAAATATAATAAAAAAGAAAAAAAACGGACTTATATCAAAAAACCAGTAGAATATGTGTATAAAATAATAAACCAACTATCGGTAAAGTTACATTCCGATAGGACAGCAAATTGATAAAGAATAGACAAAAAATATATGAAAGAAACACTATATATTCAAAACATGTGGAAGGCAGAAATTATTATATGTTGCTAGGGACGACAAATACGAAAAAGAAGTTGTTGATTTAGACAAGACAAGAATTGCTTTGAATAAACTGAATGTGATGAGATTAAAAAACCCAAGAATAATCTATTTAATCGTAATATTTGAAATTACCAGATACGATTATAAAGTACAAGATTCTCATGACAATAGTTACGTCTACTACCAATACAGATAAACAAAATAACACTACAATCTGAAATAATAATAGAGAGTAAATAATTGAAGTCTACAAGAAAGAACTTGGACTGTCCCATATCCGAAGGGAATTGATGAGATATTAATCAAATAGAAAGAATTAACAATAACACAACTCCTAATATTCACTACACCAGAAATTATAACCTTGCAAATACACGGAACAACACTAATTGCTTCAACCGAAGGAAGAACTTATTTGGATCCTGGCGGTGCAGAAGAAACATCAATCGGGCTGTAAATCAATCCAGAAGCTGTATTCCGAAGTGGACAGGACAAGAATTACTCTTATTAAACCGAAGAAAGAAAAACCGTACTGCATAATCATCCAAAACATTAAATTTAGCGATCAACCGCCTACACGATTTGCTTCGTTCGAGTCTGGTAAATTATATTATATTAATCATACTAAACACACAACACATAAATTTTGTAAATCTTGCATTCTTATCTATGTATTTTTAATCTTCCCCACAGTTACAAGAACCTTCACACCCTGAAATAAATTAAATACAAATCAAAACATAATATATAACTAAATATAAATAAAGGATTGAAATAATCAACAATCGATACATGAAGTCTATAGTCCAAGCATATGTTAATTAGAACATATCTTATTTAATGTGAATTAAGTAAACAAATAAAGAACCTTTATATATTTGTCAAATCTTGTTATTTGGAGTATGGTTTAGTGAACTGGGAACAAAAAGTAACTGAATAAGTATAGAATAAATGGTTAATATAAACATCGAAATAACCTATAAGTTTCGTTGAGCCGATACTGCAGCGCTTATAGCGGAATTATCTGACACCAAAGAGGGAGCGTAAAATTACGAAATTAGACAGATCTCTCTTCAAGGTATAATAGGGTTGGATGAAATTGTAGAATAACGATTAAGTTGTTTAAGTTCTAGGGACACTAACACTGATAATTATTAAAGAGTTAAGTTAATATTAATTAATTACATCCATATATTCCACAACTCCAAATATCTCCGAGATTTATATAATTAAAGTAATACAAAACAAATTGACAAATACAACAGTGGGGTTTAAAAGGAGAAGGACTCCGATCTTGTAACAGTATATATATATATATATATATATATATATATATATTACTATAATACTTATAACTATTTTACCTCAAGATGTATTTTTTCTTTAGGGACATGTTTCGGGAGAGAGAAAAAATACATCTTGAGGTAAAATAGTTATAAGTATTATAGTATTATATACATCAAGAAACGGACTGTAGCAGAAAGTGATTGAAATATATATATATATATATATATATATATATATAGAGAGAGAGTGAGAGAGAAGGTGGCGATTTGAGTTTAAGGATAAGTTGGGGCTAGAGATTGTGTGATAGATGTATTGATAGAGATGGGTGTCATGTTAGTTAAAGTTGATGAGTATTAGAGTCAGAGGGATAGAGATTATAAGTGTAAGCCCACCAAGGGGTAAATTAAATTGTTATAAGTATTTAAATCACCCACAGTAATGGAGAATAAGATTGTCAAATAAAGAGAGAGATTTATAATAAAAATATAAACATTTTTTTAATTGAAGCCACTGACAAATTTTGATAGAATTTGGAAATGTAAAGTTAGAAAGTGTTTATTTTGAATAATTTAAATGTCAATTTGATTATTATTTATAATAATATTTTGTTATTTTAAAGGTTTTATTTTATTATATTTTGTGTGTCAAGACAGAATTTTACAGATGTTAAGTGTATTTTCAGATAGAACTTGAATATAACGTATGTAGGTCAAGGTTGTGGACTTGACCTAGTTTTGATCAGCTGATAGTGAGGTCATATACTAGGCATGTTTAGTAAGGAAGTTAATCCAATTTTTGTTTGTAATCAATGGGAACAATATTTAAATGATTTCAATATGAAAAGGAAATGTTTTAAGAAATTTAAATTTTTTTTGATTTTAAATTTTTTTTGGAAAATATTTTTTTTGAAAAAAAAAAAAGAATTTTTTCTTGATTTTGCGCCTGCCAGCTAATGGATATTTTAATCTCTGATTATTGTATTGTCTGTGTACTAAGCGTGTTTGTTATTATTGAATTATTTTATTGAATTGTATTGTTAGACTCTAGGTAATCACATGTTAGGCTAAGGATGTTCTTTTATTTTTAAGAAATGTTCAACTGATTTATTTTAAATAACAGACAAAATTAATGAACAGAATTATTTGGTGTAAATGCAAAATTTGTGTTTTAGTTTTCAAACAAAACTGCTAATGATTTTTCGTTTAGTAAATTTTTTAAGGATATTTTCATTTTATAATATGTAGTATCAGTGTGTGTGTGAGCCCAGTATCTGCTAAAGGCAGCCCAGCTTGCATATAAGGGGGAACATATCGGTTGAGGATCTGGCATGATCTGAGCCAGGGATTGAGGATATTTGGGGTAGCATGATAGAAGGTGATGCGTGTCTGTTCGATTTTTCGGTGTTGGGATCTCGCACAGAGAAGTCCAGTGATCTCGTTCAGATGCGTCCATAGTCGCCGAGCCAGGGGGGTCGTTTACCCATGAAGTGTAAGAACAAAAGGGGGTTGTTGGAACCAGTTCCTCACTGGGTCCTCTTAAGGGTTTTATCAATGAGATTTCTTCTGTTTTGGACAGAAGACTTCTCATTGAGGGGGTATTGTAACGTGTCAAAAATGTGGGTATTTTTATTTTATTTCATTTTCGGGGTTTCATAAAAAATATTGTAAAATTTAATCCCATTGTGACAGACCACGTGTATAGAACAGTGTTGAAACGAAGCAGCAACGCAATATTACGTTGTGAAACCAGTCAAGGAATTTGCACCACCCTAGGTTTCCAAGAACTTTGCTTGAGTGTGACCATGCGCCTGTACGAGCGACACCGGTATACGCTCGGGGTGACGCTACTTCAAAAACCAACATGGTCATGAAACCAATTCTATTCACCTTCATCGAGTGAAAACGGCGGATATGAAAACTTAAGATCCGCCCATCTCGTGACGTTAGCCAGTGCCTCACTGAGATCGTATACTGTCGTCACCCCAACCACTACATGGATTGCATGGGACGAAACTACTGCGACGAAACTCAAGGCAGTGATTTCCACCAAAAGTATGAGATCACGTTAGTTTCACCTGCTACGTTTTCCCTCCCAGTTCGTTAACTGATTGTTCCGGCGCCGGACCGAGCCAAGTTAGGCTCTGTACAAAATTTCATATTGTACCAGAAAAAAGTGAAATAACAGTAAAAAATTATGTGACCGCGGTCGATTAAAAGTGTAGAACATATTTATGTATTTTTTCGGACACTAAAAAAGAAATCTAAAAGAATAATAATGAGTGCGCGCGAAAACCACGTTGCCGGCGGGTTTTATTCCAACAAAAGTGTAAGGGCTGTGGGGTATTAAAATGGTCTGGGGTTTTTAAAAAATTGAATTGTATGTGAGGTCGGCAGGCTGGGCTGTTTATGTTTGTATGTATTATAAATAAGGTAAGGTAGTTGTTATGTTTTCGTAGTTATCATCATACTTTTCTAAAGTTGTAATGCAAAATTTAAAAAACCAAGAGAGAGAGTAACATTTTTGTTCTGATTTTATACATGTTTTTAAATGTTTCACAATCATAAAAAATAAAAACCATTATCTTTCTAATGATAAATTTTGGTATTTAACTTCCTTCAAAACCTTATTTCATTTGATGTGCTGTCAAGTTCGTCGAACGAACGGGGTTCGTCCTCACTATGCGATCCGGCCAGATCGAAGGTTGAAGGTAAGTGGAAGTTTCAATCTAGTTAATTAATAAATACCAGAAAGTAAATAAAGTTACAAGCCCAAGTAAACTATATAATGGTGGAGGAGAGTGATTCTAGGAGACATGATGAACAGCGACAAAGAAAGGTGGACAAACGAGTTAACCGTCGGGAAAACCAAGGACATGATCCTGGTCTCAGTAATAAAGATGAAAGACGATATACCTATGACAACATTGAAATGTATGGGAGTGATCCACAATGGGGCAATCCCATAGCAAGATTTGTAGGCGAGTTCAACAGACAAAATCCATGGGAAAAACGTGATAGTGGGGCAATCCGTATTTTGGATGATACCGAAAACGGTTAAACTAATTCTAAACAAAATATTGAGAAAAAGGATTGATTATATGATAACCGACAAGGCAAACTATTTGAGAAATCAGAAGGAAAAATAATGATAATTGTAATGACAAATAAAGATTTAAGATGAAAACCAACAAAATTCTAAAAATAAGTAAGAACATCTTACCATATGTTTCAGAAGAAATTATTTTGAATCAATAATCATAAAAGAAAAGAATATAACAGTTAAGAACGATAATAAGGTGATAATAATAATAAGTAAAGAAAATAAGTACTTAAAACAAATAAATGAAATAATGAACTTGCAGAAAAAAAGAATTGATGTTTGTAAATAAATAGAGTAACAATAACTATAGTTGTAACTGCTGAAAAGGGGTATTGAAACAGAAGATGAATAACGTAGTGGCAAATGAATCAATTAACGACGAAATGAAAATAAATAGAAGAGAAGAAATATACTAAGGATATTACCAAAACTGAAAATAAGTTATATGAAAGTAAGGGGAACTGCTGGGATGCAATTTATAATAATGAGAAGAGGTAAGAAGGCAATATGATTCTGAGAGGGTATTTAAAGTAACGCAAGAGTTACCATTTTTTAAGAGTGTAGAAAGCTATGGCGCCACTCAATGATGGGCAGGGGCCAACGAGCACTGTACCATGCACGGGGTGAATGGTCGGCTGAGGATTAGGTTAGAATAGTGCCACTCACAGCCGATATGCATTCACCGTGCCATTTAAAGTTAGGGAGGAATTGATAACCCCAATTAAGGAATCCACAGGAACAGGAGAAATCCCAGAGGAAAGGAACAATCAGTTGGTAACAACCTATATAAAGGAAATGAAGAAAAAATAATATATTTTGTAGATTCACACAAGAAGAAAAAGAAGTTATTAGTAAGTTATTATATAATAACACAACTTAAGAAAATTCATCAAAACCCAATACCTGAAACCATAATGAAGAAGAGAATGAAAATAAGATTTAAAATACAATGTGAGAGAAAAGGTTTTGTTAAAAAGAAAAAAAAAACAGGCATTTTCCCAAGTTCTACAAAAGAAATAGCAAGGATGATTAAAGAAAATTGAGAGAAGTACTTATGAGATCAATCAGCTTATTTGAGTAATCCGATTATTACTAAAATAACCCGTTTTCTGGGGGGGTATTATGTTACATGCCATTTTAACATAAATATGCTTTAATACTCTTACCCCAAAAGTACCAAGAAACATAATAGTTTTGTTTCAAAAAATACTTAATTAAATATTGTTTATTTCATTGTTTAATTCATGTTAGCTAAGATTAATAATTGTGTTTATTACAGTTAAAATAATGTTAATAATGATAAGTAAGGAGGACAATGTTTAGGAACTTGCTTATAAGATTTTGTTTTATTTATAAAAACTGTATTGTATACAGTAAATTAAGAGGAATTGTTATCTATTACTAAGAGTTATTAGTAATTAGTTTGTGTCATAGTGATTAATATTATATGTTATAATATTAATAACACTAATGTTTATATTAACTGGAAAGTACCAAAATAATAGTAATAGATTTTTTGTAAAACTAGGTAGGCATGTAAAGCTTAGACAGTTAAGGTATTTTGAATAAAAAATTCTATTAAAAGGATAATAAACAATGTCAGGTTATGTTATATGATTACTAAATGTGTCAAAAAAGTTTAATAAAGTGAAAAGTACAAGAAGAACTAATAATAAATAATTTTGGAACAAATAAATAAAAAGTGTAAAATAATAACTCAAGAAATATGTAACAGAAGATAATCAAAAGTGGTGTCAAAATAATCAGTGTTTCATCAGAAGATCAAAGAAACTAATAAAGTGAAGATCTAAGATCTTATAAAAAAGTTATAACAGTTTAAAGAAAATGAAAAATAAAATAGTAAAAGTTTGTTTATGTTGATGCTATAATATCACCAGGGTGACATAAAATGTTATGTTACATTAGAAACCAATAAAAAGGCAGAGATAGGCCTTAGCAACTAAAATGTTATAATAAATGAAATAAGATTGTATTGTGGGATCTGAACGAGAAAGGTTGAATTAAAAACCAGATAGTGACTAATTTAAATTATTATACATTTCATATCAGTGGACCTAAAATAAAAAGTTAAATAGTCATCCTCAACCAGACTAAATAGAAGAAGGAAGTGCTACATTACTATAAAGAAATAAACCAAGGAATCTCTGAAGAAATACAATCAACTTATACAGGAAGAGAAGTACAGTAGACTCTCGGCTATCTGACTCCCGACTATTCGACCTCCGGCCTATCCGACCCGCTCTACTCAAAAAAAAAAGCATTTTTTGAGTATGGTACGTATGCAGTATTTCCGATCTGATTACTAGCGCCTTCAAACGTCATGTGATCAATCCCGCCACGCGGGTGAAGGTACTTACGCGTGAATCACCAGTTACCAATACAGTACGCCAATTGATTCATGTTGTGACAGGAAAGTTTTGTGTTCCTACTTGAGTGTGTAACAGGTGCATCAGTCAGTCTGTATCCAGAAGTCAGTCCGTGCGGTTCAGTCGTTCGTGGATTGTTAATTTGTTATAAAGTGTGTATACAGTATTGTTGGTGGCTTTTATTTTTAAGTGAAATATGGGTGACAAACGAAAGAAAGTGGTAGTAACTTTGGAAGAAAAACTGCAAGCAATAAAAAGAATGGATTCTGGTGAGTCGGTAAACAAAATTGCACTGGAGTTAGGAGTTGGAAAAACTACTGTGGGTGATTGGCGAAGAAATCGCGCAGAGATTGAAAAATGGTGTTCTAAGCAAGCAAGTGGCAGTGGCGTGAAAGTTAGAAAAACTATGCAAAAAGGAAAACATGTGGAAGTTGAAGAGGCTTTATATCTGTGGTATGAAAATGTGAGGGGGAAAGGATTGACGGTTTCAGGCCCCTTGCTCCAAGAAAAAGCAATTCAGTTTAAAAAACAGATCGAAGGAGACGATGGTGAGTTTACTGCCAGTGACGGGTGGCTTGATCGCTGGAAGAAACGTTTTGGTGTTCGTCAGATGACGATTAGTGGTGAAGCATTGTCTGCTAATAAGGACACTGTCCCTGACTTTAAAAACACTTTTTTGACCTGCTTGATAAGGAAGGTATTTCCGGAGAACAAGTGTACAACTGTGATAAGACGGGTTTGAATTACCGTATGTTGCCGTCTAAAATACTAGCGTCTAAACAGGAAAAGGCCACACCAGGGTTCAAGAAGAGCAAGGACCGCGTTACAGTTTTAGCTTGTAGTAACGCAACCGGAAACCACAAGTTGAGACTGACCTTGATTGGAAAATCTCGCAAGCCTACGGCTTTTAAAAATCTTAAAGATTTAAGTTCTTTGCCCCTGCATTATACCCATCAAAAAAAGGCGTGGACGAATGGAGAAATTTTCAAAAATTGGTTTGAACAGGAATTTGTGCCACAAGTTGAAAAACATGTAGCTGAAAACAATTTAACAATGAAAGCAATCCTAGTTTGGATAACGCTGCTTCACATCCAGCAAATGACCAATTAAAAGATGGAAACATAAAAGCTTTGTTCTTGCCTGCAAATGTTACATCTATACGTCAGCCAATGGATCAGGGAGTGCTCCAAGCTTTGAAAAAGAAATATCGACATAGGCTGCTAAGCTATATCATCGCGACAATTGATAATACAGAAGTTGCGATGGCACTACAGTCAGTAGACATGCTTGACGTCATCAGATGGGTGTCCGAGGCATGGGATGAAATTCCATCTTTAACACTTGTGCGATCGTGGAAAATTTTGCTGGATCACAGAGCCAGTGATAAGTGAGAAGAAGTAGAACAGCAATGTGATGTGGAAAATGCAACTGATAACACTGCGCTTCTATCGCTGTTAGAAAAAGTTCCCGGATGTGAGGAAGCTTCATTGGAAGACATCACAGAATGGTTGGCAAAGGACAAAATTGAAGAAATTGCAGACGAAGATATTGTAGTGATGGTATTAAATGAACAGCCGATTGAAGAGGAACAAGGTGATGAACCCTCCGATCGTATAACCCACTCCGAAGGCCTGAAGGCGATCGAGATGGCAGTGGAATACATTGGCCAGCAAGAAGAAGCAACACCAGCAGACATCATATGTTTATGTAAGTGGAAGGATATAGTGGCGAGGAAATTAATGCGAGGAAAGAAGCAGGTCTCAATTACAGACTTTTTCAAACCTTAGACAATGTAAGTTTCACTTGTTCTTTCATTATACAGTACATAGTTTTAGGTTATTATAATTTGATTTATATTAACAACTAATTTGGTTGAAAGCTTTCGTATAAATTAAAACTCATAGTAAAACTCATTCAACTTATTGTTAACTACACATTTTGTTTCGTCCTTCAAATAAAGGTTTTGTGAAAGATACTGTAGTTGCGAATTCTTATTTCATTTCTTTCTAATTCATTTATTACTGTACGTCATTTATAAGGACAAACTGATATGACGTACGCATCCAAATAGCAACAAGTACATTCAACGCAATAGGGTGGCGGTCACTGACCTTACAGAGGCTGGTATGCCTACGGCTCCGGTGTATCCGACTTTTTTGCTATCCGACCCGGCCGACCGCCACATTAGGTCGGATAGTTGAGAGTCTACTGTATTTTTTGATATATAATTAAACTGAACTATTCCATGCTATGCTTAGGCCATAGGTTTCAAAAACACTGATTACACTTTTAATAAAAACAATTTGGAACTTTCACTGAGAACAATATCAATGAATAATCGTACCATCAGTATGAAAAACTATTAATGTAGAGTATTACTATAATATAAAGTGAACTAGGTCTAAAAAACATTTAACTCAACATAACCTAAACACTGAACATTGTTAAACTATTAATATAATCCTGTTAAGGCACTTTGTAATTATTTATAATCCCATGTATTTTGGTACTTTTCCTATAATAACTGTTGTTTATATCGTAGTCAAAAGGACCTAACGTAACATAATCTATTTGTATTGTATTTAATAAATATAAATATGGGCCTTGAGATATAGAAATTATTAATGCTACTGCTGCCATACTGAGCATGTGTAAAGAACAGCCGGTTAGATTTTTGTTAATGATTATATTTGTTATTTAAAAACAATTTAAAGAAAATAATAAAAGGATTTGAGTGTAATAAATACAGATAAAAGGTTTATTCGTTTCTTTATTTAATGAATACAAAATGTGTATGATAATATAAACACTATATCAGAGACTGTGAATTGGCTTCATCAACTAGATTAAGTTGGCAACACTCTTCATTTTAAAATATGACAGACTATTCGAATCTGCTTTGATGAGCTTTAGTTATCACTTTCATCTCTTAAATAAAAGATTAAAAGAGATTTAATTATAGCTGATATAGGAACCTTTATAATATTTTAACGAAAATCATAATTAATATTTTACAAATAAATTTTATTTGCAACCTGTGATTGCAAATTGGCGCTCAACAAATATTACCCTGACCAGATACTCATCCTATAAATTATTAACAAGGTATACATTAAATAATAACCAAGATATAAGAAAGGTACACGTATAAAGTACGAGTCTCTTATTATACGTTACAGAATTGGTGATCCCAACAGTGAGGCTAAATAACCTGTAGTAACCTTATTAAACGTTACAATACGCACCCTTGTTGATAACTTTTACATTCCTGTACCATTTCATACCTTACACGGAGCTATAGTCGGCGACCCATTATTATGCGTTGGTTAAATACAATGAAAAAGTTTTATATTGCAAACCCTCATGTTTGTACCGTTACACGAGGCAGTCACCCCAGCCATGCGCTCAGTCATAGCAATCTGCTTTATCCCCCCCCCACATGACAAAATGATTTTTACATTGTTTGAAACGGTGATGAATTTACTTGTAAGCCTTCAGCAGTAGACTGGGTCAAAAAAAAATAAATATTTTTTTTTCGGAACATTTTAGTGCGGAAAAGTTGCCTATTGTAATAAGAAGAAAAACGGCATAAAAAAAATTAAAATCGGTTACATCTTCCGTTCGCGCATCGTACTTAAAGTTTATGAAAAATTGCAAAAATCACGACACTTTTGTAAATTTTCTAAGTTAGTTAAAACTTTTAAAATAAACATGCTTAATTTTTTATGCTTGTTTTATGGTTTAAATAACCTAAATAAATTAAATTCTGATCAATAATCTAATTTTTCCGTTCGCGCAACGTCTTAGAAAAAACAGAAATTTACCAATATTTTGCAATTTTCACTGTGCAACTCTTCGCTCGTTTTGCTAGAACAAAACGACCCAGAACTCACCACGTGGAGGTGGTTGCACGTCGAGTTCCACCCACACCCTACCCAACCAACCATCCAATTGTTGTGTGTGGTATTTACATTATATTTACAACTATTTACAAAGATTTTCCATAGACTAGGATTCTTTGGCTTACTGTGTTTTTTACTTTTTCTTTTTTATATCTACTACACATTTAAAGTCTGATTTTGTGGAGAAATGAGGCATAACCGATCTAGACTTAAGTGTTGCTCGGATATAGCCATCTCTAGCTTCATGTCCACATACTTTATTCGAGGCCTCTGTCACAAGTTTGACGCACCTCTCCACAGCCTGGGTGTGACAGGGAAACTTTTGTATTTCTCTGATGGTCTTAGTGTCAGAATTGATGAGTGATTTAATATCATCTTCACTTAGGTTCCGCAGCATTGGGGGAGGATACAACACACAAGAATTCCAATTAATAATTTCAGTGTAATCGGAAGCTTGAAAGTTTATCTTCGGTGGTACAAAATTTCTAACAGTCTTCTTCTTAGGGACGGTTTGTCTTGCTTTTAAGATCCTTCTGTAACCAAGCTCCCGAATATGTTCTCTTTCATCGACAACCATTGCCAACAGAACATTCTCTGGGTGCGCAAAGAATGCATTTCGTTCTATTACTGGATCGACAACTTGAAGTAATTCGTCGGATAAATAACGTGATATTTGGATTGCTTGAAAGACATGTTTTGGTCCATCAGTAAAATATTTACTGTTTTTGATGGCAAACCACACAGGCATGTGTGATTTTAAGATGAAGCCAACTATTTCTTTTAAGTTTCCGGATGGATCTTATGAACTTATATACAACCTAAGAACTCTGTTGGCAGCAGTTAGCCATCTGGAATGGGACAAAGGACCAGGGTCCCGATTTGCCAAGTCTTCTGGACAATGTCCCAAGGTGATTGCATTTGAAATGTCCAACAAATACTGTTGGTCTTTGCTCAACAAATTCCTGTCTATATCAGGAATCGAACAATCTATGGGTTCATAATTGACCACAGGTAGTTTTTTACAGCAAGTGAGCTGCTGCCCGATTGGCCCAGTAAAAGATTTAGGCCCTGCAGTTTGACCGTCAATATGTTGGAAAATGTGGCGAAAAGGAAGCTCATTAAAATGCAGGAGGCATATGCTCCACTGTAGCGGGCATCCTACATGATTTTCTAGTTGGTGGACGACACCGTTCTTGCGTCCAGTGTTGGTTACAGTGCCATCACACCCTACTACTTCTAGTTTTTCTAGTGATATTGATAGTTCAGACAAACGAGAAATAATGCTTTGCGTTATGTCAGCTGATGAACTCGAGGAAGGAGATACATGTCCAATATAAGTTGATCCAGGTTCCTGGATAAGAGAATAGTGTTCTTCTTTCACATTCCTGCGAAATTGCTTGGCATTCAATTTTTCGACGAACAAAGTATCATCTTTTCCTCCGTCAAAGAAAAGACCCCAACTTTCCTCAGGAGGTGTGAATTGACTTTTCAAATCCGTCCTAACACAACTCTTGTCTCTTCTAATTTTACACTTATCAACCACATAGGAAGAATCTGTGTTGGTTATCATCCCAACGTCTTGTAGAACACTTGACGCTATGACACCTGTTGGCCGATCAGAAACTCCGAACCGATCACTGTTCAGCGCTGTTGCGCTAAGTTGAATTCTCATCTGCCATCGGGGCTTTTCAGTCGATGTACTTGGTTTGTATTCATCTTCATCATACTCCAAGTCTTCAATAGAACTGTGTTCATAAATTTCCGAGTACTCTCCTATTTTAGGAACTTCTTTGCCACTCAGTGCTCGCTGAAGATCGCTAGCTTTCCGCTCGGCCTTCACATTTAACTTTTTTGTAACTGTCTTGTCAATAGATCCGATTTTCCCCAAATTGTAATTCCTTTGAAGAAACATGAACCTCAACTCGAGGACAGGAATTTTCTTTGCTTTTTCGCATAAGCATTTAATTAGAATTGCACATTGACATGCATCTGGTGTTTTTTGGCATGTACAGTTCACTGTCATTGTGCATTTACAAGCAGCGACGTCAAAAAGTGATCTAGCTTTAAGTTTAAAGTCTTCTAACCTAGCTTTAAGTAAAGGCTTGTCTTTATCACGTTTATATGACTTCCTTATCTTAATATAGGAATCGTGATACACATTAATAAGCTTTACAATTCGGCAGTCAGACAACGAAGGAATGGATGCTTTATCATACAAACATTTGATTTGTTTCGCTACCGTAGAGGCTACTTTAGAGAAACTTACATTTTTGTTGTTTGTCACGAGTGACAAATTGTATCTCTCTTCAAAACAGCATCTAAGAACACATTCATATGTTGGCAGTTTATTTTGGAAGAAACTTCGTGGTTCACCAAATATAGGGCAATAAAACTCCTGTCTAGATTCGGCAATCACACTCCTAGTGAGTATAGTTTGTGACTCATTCATCATTAGATAATGTTGTGAGAATAAACATTAAACAAACATAACACAAAACAATGCACAGTATTGCGTGTACCACTTGTAGCAGACAGCGAAAGACTGAAGTGAAGGCCGCGGTGACGAGTTGAAGCCCGAGTTGGGGGGCGGGGCGGCAGAGTAGGGAGGGATCACGCCACGGTTCTATCTAGTTCAAACCAGTTCAATCTACTTCAAGTGAGTTCTGGGTGGTTTTCTTCTATCAAAACGAGCGACAAGTTGCACAGTGAAAATTGCAAAATATTGGTAAATTTCTGTTTTTTCTAAGACGTGCGAACGGAAAAAATTTGATTATTGATCAGAATTTAATTTATTTAGGTTACTTAAACCATAAAACAAGCATACAAAACTAAAGCGTGTTTATTTTAAAAGTTTTAACTAACTTAAAAAATTTACAAAAATGTCGTGATTTTAGCAATTTTTCATAAACTTTAAGTACGATGCGCGAATGGAAGATGTTAACCAATTTTTTTTTTTTATGCCGTTTTTCTTCTTATTACAATAGGCAACTTTTCCGCACTAAAGCGTTCCAAAAAAAAAAAATATTTATTTTTTTCGACCCAGTCTATTCAGCAGACCATCTAGTATTGTATGTGCTTAACAGTAAGCAGAGGCAGCAGAATATCTTCGAATTTACTCCACTACCGTATAGCCATTTATATTGATTGTACCATGATGACTGGGAAATTCTAGATTGGTTTTTGTGCCTCTTAAAAAATAAAAGTTTTGGGATAGGTTGACCAGTTTTCAGTGTATAATTTCTCTCAAAGTCACTCAACCGGGAAAATGGTTTATTCAGTAGTGTTGTAATAATGCATTTGTTCAATACTGTAATATCACTTTCATTTTCTTCTGCGAAATCCATTTTATCCTCATAGTAGAGATAATAAACACATGCCAAAAAGAGATAAATAATAAACATACACGCACGAAGAGCACGAGAAAATGTAAAGACTGCGTAAAACTAACACAAACCACATTAAACCGTGCAGAGATGCTAATTCACTCGTTGCCTCCCAAGTACGGTTACAGATGGACTAGCATCCCCCCTCACCCGTCAGGCATAGTTCTCACGTAGCCATATGAGCACTACGGCGGCTACTCAGATCTCTGCCTCTGCTGGTATTCTGGGCTATTGATAATGCACGAATAAAAAGTTTTTTGCAGGTAATCAGATAATTTAAAGCCAAATTGTGATTACAGATTGTTTACGGGTTCAGTTACAATAAAAAAATACAGCCTATTACTAGTTGTTTGTTTTTAATATTTTTCTAAATTTCAGTGGGGAGGCTCCCCTGCCTCCTCCGATGATCTGCCGCTGCTGTTTAGCCAATTTGCTGCTGAAAACACTGTTTTATGCCAATCAGGTATACTTTTGCACACTATTGTGATTAATTTCTTCTTGATGTATGTTGGTTAGTGGCGCAGCATAGAATGAGGAAGTCAAGATGGCGTCTAGTGATTATATCAGCAATGTTAACCTCTGGAACATTCTTCAACTTAACGTTACAAACTTGCACTATATGATTTTTTTATAGTGTATACTTAAAACCTTTTTATATACATGTATACAGAATGTACTGTTACACATGTTAGAAGTTCTGTGAACATTACTGAAGTAGAAAAAGAAAGTTGAGTTAACATGTAACAATACATGTTATTGTAATGAGAACCATATAGACATTTGACAGACCCAATTCTGTTACAAACACCTTTTCTCTTAAATTTGTGGAGCTTTTTTAGGAGTCAGGTTATTGCAGTTTTGTTTTTATTACAATTAGTAAACCTAAAATGCATCTTTATACTTATTCTTTCAGTTGTCTTATATTTTTGAGTGCTTTGTGTAATTACAATTGTCTTAACAATTGTAACCTTTCCTAAATTTCAGGGTTACTTGAATAGAAACATATTAGCTTCCTCATTAAACTTGGGTATAGAAAATACAGTGGACTAGTTTTTATTATCGAATGTAATAAGAGTGTAGAATTGTTAGCTGTCAGTATTTTGGCTGTTTTTCTTAATGCTTTTTCAGGTGCTAAAAAACCCTAATTAGTTGTAAATACACAAACATCATTTACCAGGGTACTGATTATAGATAATATTTCCCTATTTACAAAAAGTAGTTAGTTTCAGCAGAAAAACTAGTTAATCAGATTATGTTCTATATAATTTGAAAGAACTTATAAAATTTCTCTAAGTTTAGCTTTTACATGTTGTGCTTACTTTGTAACTTGTTATACCATGTTTAATAAATTGGGTACATAAATATATAACAAATATATAGAAGTACCGTTATATGAAGAAGTGATTTGGCATATGAATTATATGATATGGAAAAGCAATTTTATTGATTGTTGTTATTTGCATGGGGTTCGAGTTTTTTGATTGGTATCATTTGTGGAATAATATATAAGATTTAATTTTTTACAGATATATCACCTTTACTGTTATGTCGATTGGATGAAAACTCTTTCTTAGCTCTAGATGATGACCAGCTTCCACTTGCATTGCCATCATCACCACAGTGTATTAATACTAAGGAATTACAAATTTTTAAAGGTAATTTTTTACATTTACTTCTAAAAAAAAGCAGAAGATTTGTAATTGAAAGGATAAGATGGCTCTGTGAAGCATCAAGATAGTACAAGAAGGAGTCAGTTACTATTATTAAAGAATTAAAGGGTTTAGTAAATTATTGTCTACAATATATTAAGTTTTACATTAATACTTTACATTTTAACATTACATTACATTAATGATTTGCTACTTAACATGTTTGATCTCAAGGAAATAATTGCATTGTCTATATGTTTAAAGTTTTGTTATTTGATACTGATCTTCAACAGTCAGTCAAAACTTAACAAAAGTTAAGACTTTACAAAGATTAAGACTTAACAAAAGTTACAACTGCCATTAACATTTTATCAAAATTCATAGTAGTGAAACAGTAATTCTCTTGTGCACTATTCACAACAACAAATATCAGGTACTAAGTCAATAAATTTACAAGACTGCAATTATAACAAACCTGTAATGCCACTTTCAATGTCAGTCTACACCAGATATCTGAATACTTGTAAATAAAATAACTTACCACTTAAAGACTGCCTTTTACCTATGCCTGTATAAAGGTCAAAGCAACTTATTTTTACTCATTTTTTCACAGTTTTGTTTAACATATCTTGAATTTGCTTATTTATGACAGATGTTGCTGAAAAGAAATGTCTGTTTAAATTGCTTACATTCACATCATAGTGAATTGGCTTTGGATCTTGTATCTCTTTGCTCCCTCCTTAAAGTTGTTTGTCCACAGCTTCCATTGAAGGAAGAGGTTTCAATTAGCTCTTTCTTACAGCATAATTTTCGTGAAGATTTGGGGAGTCACGTGGTTTGGGAATATAGGATTAACCAAATCCAAACCTGATCTTCTTTTTGACACTATAATTGTGGATGTCATACTGTGTTTTCATTTTGTCATTGGTTATCTTCAGCTATCTTATCAAGCTTATCCTTCCTATCCTATTATCTTCAACTATCGTATTGTCACATTTTTTTCTGTAGACTCAAAAAGAACTTCTGTTATTTGTTGTTCATTAGATTCATATATTTTTGTGTTCACCACTTCCCAATGGTGTTCTAATCTTGTCACCTGTTTTAATGCGAAGTTAGTATCTTGACATTGCATTATGGCTATATGGTAAGTCACCAACAGCGTACACCAGCTGAAAATGTTGTATTGTGCATTGTCATGACAATAAATTTGTCACAGTTAAATTTTGCCAAAGATACAGTCTTCCACACACAGTGGCGGATTAATGACATTTTGTGGGTGGGGGCGGTTGCCTGGAAGAGAAAGAAAATCCAGGGGTCCTCCCCTTGAAAGTTAAGGAAAAAAACCTTCAAAAACTATTTGAAGCTGTTTTGATACTTAAAAATATCAACGTGCAAAAATATGCTTTATTTTAGACAAAAAAGTTTTAAATTTGTGGAAATGTGTAGCATTCATAGCCTTTTTCTAAGTAGCTTCATTTATATAATTGTTAACATGAAACCACAAGCTCTATAAGTTTTTGTCAACACAGAGCTGCTAAGCAAATTAAAAGCGAATAAACTGAAATTAGAATAAAATACTTTTAAAATTGTAGTTTTTAATTTGTTGACAGTTACATTTTTGCCAGTTTAGTTCATAAATATATATACTTATATTTTAAAATAATATTTGTAAAGTCTTTAATAGATATTTAAATATTTTTTCCTAATTTTTATTTTCAATACAATTTACAATGATACTCATTTTGAAACAAACATAGTAGGAATAAAAATGCAATATCCATATTAATTATATTAGTAATTTGAGACTAATACCTCCAAAAAAGTACAGTGAAACAGTGAGAATGATATTACACCGTTACAGTAAATCGAAAGCTTACTTAAGGTGCATAAAACAGTAGTTTTTAATGTAATATTGTATTTTTTTAATACACTGAGTGGTTAAAATATGACATAGAAGACCTTTTTACAAAAAATTATCGTGTTTATATTTTTCATTTTAGTTCTCTACTCATACAGTATATATTTGGCGTGCTTCATGTATATTAGCATCTGATTTGCACTTTTTTCAGTTTTTATATTAAATTGTAAAGAGTAATCTAAGTGTGTGAGTGCTAATTACTCGATCTTTTTACATCACAGAAGAACAACTGGCTTTATATTATCTGTACTTAAGAAAACATATCTTTTCTGTTCTTTCCACCCTTCTCAATATACCTATCTATAATTTTTTCTTTGTTAATAATGATATCTCTATGGACATACAACAAAGCAAGACCTGTTAAGCAGTTTTGCCCACAACGGTTTCTCAACCAAGTCTTAATGAGTTTCAGTGTCGAGAAAGATCTTTCTGCTGTTGCAGTTGACACAGGAAGAGAAGAAAGGATCAACATTAAAGATCTAATTGAAGGGAAAATTTCTGGAGTGCAAAACTGCTAACACTCAACTGCATAGCCTGGCAGAAGTGTTTTGTTTGCATCTTCCCTTTTCCATTTTGCCACCCACAGCTTGATCTCTGCCTTCAGATTAGAAATGCAGTCAGTTTCATCCTCCCCAATTACTTTGTAGTACTTTGTAGCCAGAGTTTCTGCATCCCTAATCACTGACTCCATGAAAATGAGCAGATTTTTGGTAGAAGTGTGTTGAGATTGTAGAGACAGAGAATGTCTTTAGAGAATCTGTTTTCTAGATCGGTGTTTATTGTGTCAAGAATAGGAATAAAGACATTCACCCTAAAATAACTTTCCGTACTTGATGGAGCAGCATTAGGCCTGTTAACTTGTCGAGGTGTAATCCTGGGTGTTTGAATGGTGCTTCCTATAATGTCTGCCAGTTTTTTGGCTTGATCGTACAGCAGGCTGAATTCTGCAACCACATTTTCTCGCTTTGTTTTCAAAACTGAGAAAGTATCGGTTAAGATCTCAGTTGCTTTGCTAACATCAATAGTCTCTTTTTGGAAAAACCTACTGAGAGGTAGTGTTTGGCTGAGCACATCAGCAAGGCACACGAGAGTTACGATGTATTCTCCATTACTGATTGCATATAAAAGGGTCCTATCTGTTACGCTAGAGGTGTCACTTGAAAAATGTGACCATTGCGAAATTTCCTCAAGGCATGAGACGATTTTTTCAATGTTTTTTAGAAAAGACGCTACAGACAGATGCCTTTCTATCCACCTTGTTTCACACATGGAGACTAGCTGATTCCCTACATGCTTTATGAGTACAGCATTTCTTTTTGGCGAAGCTGTAAAAAAAGAGACAACCTCTTTAACGATCCCAATTGAGTTTCGCACTAATTGCACATCAGAGCACTTAGAAATAGACAAGTTTAAAGAATGATTAAAACAAGGGGCTCATTCAGCATTATTACATTCTTTCTTTATTGTAGTGACTGCTCCCACAACCTCGGAACTCATGACAGAACATCCATCTGTTGCAATACCAATGCATTTACTAAGATCGAGGTTAAGACTTCTCATAGTGTTTAACACAGTTTTACCTAATTTTACTCCAGTCATTCGGGGATCTTTATTCTCTTCATCTGCTTTATCTTTGTCACAAATATTGGCATCTTTGTCATCTTCAAAAAACTCCTGTTGATCACTGTCACTTTCAGAAGTTGAAGAGAAATCTTCGTTTACTTTACGTTTGTGGTGAACTTTGAGAGTTTGTTTCCACAGATTTTTTTTCTGGCTCCCGGGGATTGATAAAACCTATGAAATCTTCTCTGATCATATCTTGGTAAATATATCTCAGAAAAATTGTCATCTGAGTTTTGTGACTAATATTACTGGGTCTCATCAAACCCAGTACTGTAGAATCCGTTTTCTTGGATTCTGTGTAATATTTGCAAAATAATTTCTTCGCCACAGCATTCAATCAAGTCATTTTGTACAGTTTTACTAAGAAATGTACCTCGTTTACTATCAGAGCTATACTGTGCAGCTAATTCAGTATCTCCACATTCTTCGATACGAAATTTCATCAGTTCTTTAAAGTTACCTTTATTTGATAGTCTGGGCTCTTTTGAGAAAACAGAGCCATCATCACGATGCCCTCTAAAAGGTATGTTCTGCCTCCCAAGAAATATAACGTTTTGCAAAGAAAATGACAACTTTTTACGGTTTCGTTTTGCTCTTTTCATTCTGTATGTGTCCACTTGATTTTCAATGGATTTCTTGGGGTTTTTGTAAGAAATCAGAAAGTCGTTAGCACGTTCTAAAGCTTGCTGATGATACAGCGTTTTGCTGTGGCATTCCAAGTCACCATCTTTTCCTAGCAACTTAGAGAATTTTGTTAGGGGTACGATCACTAGTGTGTTTAGCTTCATTCCTCCATGATGACCACCCTTAAGAGTAGGTGCAAAAAACAGACATACTTTGCAAAATAGCCCTTGTTTTGATGGTGACAAAGCTAACCATGATTTGTATTTATCTAAGTGCTCTTTTTTCAAATATCGTTTTTCAACCTTCCCTCCCTTGTTGTGATCAGAATGTGGAAATTTGTATTCAGCAGGAGGTTCCCAGTGATTTTGAAGTATGGTGACAAGTACTCTGTCTGAAGGCTTAGTCCCAATATGTAGACCAATGTCGTTTTCATAATTAATGCTTGAAGCTGAAGTATAATCTGTAGATAATGAAGCTGAAGAGCAGCTGATATGACCATCTAGGACCTGCGATGTGTCGCTCATCGGAGGCTCTGAATCCTCAATATGTTCATCTGGTCTGGAACCTGAAAAGAATACGTAGCACTAAAATCATAAACGTTATGTGTTTAGCCCTTTCGCCATACAGGCACACATGTACACGTCGCAGTTAGCACTCCAAATGTAATTTTATTTTGAATTTTGAATTCTAATTAAAATTGTGGCTAATCTGGTTACTCAAGGCCAACTGTAAAAATGGTAATTATTTATATCCAATGAAACGACAACAGAATTAATTAAAGTGATCTATATTACTAAGCGACTATCCCGGAACCCGGTAACATATATAAAACTCCACAAACACACTCAAACACAATATAAATATGTATATATTTATTTATGTGTGTGTGTATAAATATTTGTATATAAATGCATATATTAATTTATTTATATACACTAATTTATATATATTAATTTATTTATTCACACACACTTAAACACAATATAAATATGTATATATTTATTTATTCATGTTTATACAGAACAAATTAACGTATATATACGATTACTATATAATTACATATGTATATACATATATAAAACTCCACAAACACACTCAAACACAATATAAATATTGTTTAAAATAAATTTGCTTCGCTTTAAAAAGGGAAACATTCAAGGAAGATACCTCTGTTTTACATAAGTATGTGCAGCTGTATTTATGACGATTATGTAAACAAAATCACATACACATGTCACACCAAACGATGCACGGTCATCGATGGCTCAAGAGGACTCATTACATCAACAAGTACGCCCGCCCATGAAAGCTCAATTTTCGCTGCCTAAGCAAATAAAACTAATTTAGTTTGATCAATTAGTTTGACCCATTTACCCCCTGAAGATGATGGGTGACCATCAAAATACTTTGTGCTTATCAAGTAAAGCGACACGCATAAATACTCTCTACTTTCTAATTTAACTTTACAGCCGCAGCGTCAAAAACAGTCCACTATGGACGAGAATGTGTAAAAATTGTTGAGTAATCTCAAATAATGACATTATTATAATGTTACCTTAATAACCTAAATTCTGTAATTAAGTAATACAGGAACAAAAAACATTGGTCCACATAATATGTAAGGAGCCACTTACATGTTGTCTTCTGTTTTTTAGAGAAGAAAGCTGTTATTTTTGAAACTCGTTTCATGACGCACAAAACTGAAAAACTCAACACTGTTAAGACGAACTGTTTGGATAGGCTACTGAATTCTGGGCGAGCTGTCTAACAATAGTAGCAATGACAACAAGCAAAGGAGTTAAGTGTCGTATGGGCGACGCGAAGCACGCGCTGCTGTGGCAGATCGGGAAACTCTGCTAATATTTGGCATGCACAATTCGAGAGCCGAACAGGAGGGGGAGCACAAGACACTGGTACAGGTAGTACATTCTTCCAGGCACACAAAGTATGGTGGCTTGGGGAATACGGAAGTAAATGACTAAATCTACTGACCAGGGCTCTAAATTTGCGTGCTTAACTTTGACGCAGATTACAAAAAAATTATCATTTGATTTGAATTTAGTTCCCCCTCTCGGGGGGGGGGGGGATCACCCCCTCCGCCCCTTTAATCCGCCCTTGTCCACACAATAAAATTATAATACAGATTATAACTAAAATTTCCATTATGTAAAATGGTTGTGTACATTTACATTCATAATTTGGAATATAAATTATGTGTTTGGAACCAGATTGGTAGTAGAAAAATTTGAATGTCAGTTTACTACTGAAAAACATAATGCAAAGGAGTATCATAGCTTTTAATGTCAATTTTGATGGCTGTTATTTTTTTTTTAGTGACAGTGAAATCTGTAACAAATAGTGATACCACATTAATAATAAGAAGTGGTTTGTTCTTTGAAAAACTTTGAACTTTTTGTAAGTGTGTATTTTAATGCTCGAGTTGGAAATAATGCAGTGTCAGGGGCAGTAGGAGTATTTGGAGAACAACATGGAAATAGTAATGGATACTCCCTCATAAGATTCGCTACTACCAATTATCTGAAAATCACTAATCATTTTTTATGAAAAAAAGATATTAACCAATTATCTGAAAATCACTAATCATTTTTTATGAAAAAAGATATTAATAAGTATACCTGGAGTGCTAGTGGTGTGATAATACAAATCTTTGCGTCACATACAATTAACTACTTTTACAATAAACATTGTATAATTACGGGCGCCATGATGGAAATTACCAACATATGATATTAGGCTTATTTTGCGGGCCAGAATTCGTGTTAAGCGAACGATATGATAGCGGAAAGTGTTATCTGAAATAAGTACTATTACAGTAGAACCTCGTTAACCCGGATCAACTGGGGCCGGGGCCGATCCGAGTTAACGAAAATCCGGGTTATCCAGAGAATGAGGGAAAAACGATAAAAAAGAACATGTACTTACCAAAAATATTTTTAATGGAGTTTAAAAATTATTATCGGCACACTTTCACCTAAAAACACATAATATGTATTTACACTGTACACAATATAGGTACAAAATAGTCGGTAGTAAAAAAGGCAGTGAGCTTTTGCTGCCTCAGTTTTGTGTATCGCTTACAAGCAGCGCGATCTCGCATCCGCTTTAGCATTAGAAGTTCGTTTGGCGATGTTTCGGCTTGACTCTCGAAATAAACCATCAATTTATCTATGTTTGCTACTGCTTCTGCATGGGTCATAACCACAGCTGGTTCATCAACACTGTCTGAATCCTCTTCATTTTCATTTTCTGTAACACTGCATGATGCAATAATTTCTTCCTCTGTGATCGCTTTATAACCTCCGTCATTGTCAATTTGCAACCAATTGTCAATGTCTTCTTCATCAACATCGGAACAGCCATCGATATTTTTAAAAATGTCTATAAAATCTTCTTCCACACTTATTTTTTCTTCTTCTTCAATTGTATTGTTTTCTGGCAAGTCACACACACCAGGCCACAACTTTTTCCATGACTTTATCAAAGTTTCTCTTCCAACCTGGTCCCAAGCTTCCGCAATCATATAAATAACAGTCTTTACGTTAAAAGATTTCAGCACCTCTACCACACCATGCTCTCCTTCGTCCTCTACCAGTTGACTTAGCATTTGCCTTTTGTACACTTTTTTTATTTTTTCTAGAACTCCTTGGTCCATCGGTTGAACGAGAGAAGTTACATTAGGTGGTAAAAACTTCACTGAAATGTCATCTTTGACTAGTTCATTGACAGACGGATGCAAAGGCGCATTGTCAATCAGCAAACCGCCTTGTTGGGAAGGCCACATTTCTTCAAATATTTTTTTACTGACGGCACAAAATTCTCGAAAAACCATTGTTTGAAAATGTCACTAACCATCCAAGCACTTTTTTGTGAGCTGTAAACGACAGGCAATGAGCCTCGTTTCACATTTTTCAATGCACGGGGGTTTTTAGACTTCCCTATTATAAGGAGAGGAATTTTGTGCTTTCCTGGTGCATTACTGCAAGCCATTATGGTGAGGCGGTCTTTCACTTTTTTATACCCTTTCGCTAAATCTCCTAATTTTGAGGCTAGCGTTTTACTCGGCAACATCCGAAACTGGATTCATCGGCATTGTAAACTTGATCTGCAGTCAGTTCTTCCTTTTTAATAAAGTGTTCAACTCTTTTTTAAATTTTTCTGCCGCTTCAACATCACCTGACAAGCTTTCTCCAGTGATTGTAAGTTGACGCACTCCATGCCGTTTTTTCCATCTGTCCAACCACCCCTGGCTAGCTGTAAAACTCGGGTCTCCATGGGGCAACTGTTTGTTCAAACTCAATGCTTTCTGTTGGATGATGGGTCCAGAAATCGGCAAACCATGTTCTCTTTCAGCACAAAACCAGACAAACAATGCTTCATCCAGAGTTTCTAGTTTAGCAGTTTTTGCTTTACACCGATTATCCAAACTGTCCTTAGAAATCATTTTGAAACAAAAGTCTTCAATGCGTTTTCTGTTCTTTTTCCAATCAGATACGGTCGATGTTCCTACTCCAAACTCAGCAGCAATGTTCTTTAACGATTCTCCCTTATCAATTCTTGTCAATGCTTCCATCCTTTTTTTCATAGTCACAACAATGTTTTTACGTTTCGTCACCATCGCGAACAACACGTTAACGAAACAGCACAACGATACTGTACCTCGGCAGTGACACTAGGACAACACGCGAACACTACCGAGATTGCAGCGCAACTGAGGAATGTTGTTTCTAGGTCAATGTCAAGTGCGAGGCGCGGGGAGGGGAAGGAGAGGGTTGAGTCACCAGTTTGCTGCGTAGCAACAGCAGGTGCGGTGAGTGCAATGAACTCGCCCGCTGGCAAGTGAATTCGAGTAATGTACCTACTGAGAATACCGATTTATTGTCTGTAAAACAAGTCTTCATTTACTACGCTGAACAACATACTTGTAATTTTTTTTTCCAAAACTGGTCCGGGTTATACGGACGTCCGGGTTAAAGAGGTCCGGGTTAACGAGGTTCTACTGTAGTTGAAATGGTTACCAATGTTTACCTTTTATTATCTAAAAGACTCTACATATAAAAATGATTCTACTTCTATGTGCCAAACATGCACGTTACTAGGCCTCGGGGCGTAGTCCTACATAGGTTTGAATAAACATTACTAAGAAATAAACATTGTAAATATACTAAACATATAATAAAATGAAATAGAGTATAATATGCTAAAACCAAAACAAATATAAAACCTGCACAACCCAGCATGATGTAAGTCACTCTCTATCTCACACTCTCTCTCTCTCACGCTCCGGTACAATTTATTTATTCTATTGAGCTCATTTTTAAATAAAATATTTTATTGTTTTAGAATTGGTCATTTTACCATTAAATGAATTTTGATTTGATCATTTTGGAACGTTCTCACCAAATTTTGGACAGGTCTCACCGCACTGCTAGGGTCGTCCGATCGTGCACAATCTGTTCCTATTTTACATCACTGTTAAGGCCCACACCGTCGTGTCTGCCCACAAAAACACTTTCGGCAGATTCTACACGCACGCCGTTTCTGGACGATCCATCGGCCGATGACACCTGCTCAAGTCTTTAACACCCCAACATTTCCGATATTTTATACAGTTAATTAACCACTTTTGGTGGTGTAAAAGTGAAAATTCACACTTGGTGAACCTTTTTTCCGGCCGGCTACGTTCGCGCTCTAGAAGAAAATGACCAAGACTCTTTGTTTCACATTGTGTAGGTGGGGTAAAAACTACGTCATTAGGCTATTGTTCATCTCGCCAAGCCTTGATTTGTTTACGGAAATGCATTCCTCACCGCTGACGTCATCAGGGCTAGTCGCTTTATCTCGGTATGTGACATACGTTTTTTGCTGTGTTTTGTCGTTCCGCAATGAAAAACGGTCAGAATCCTGTCAATTCACATTTGCGTGTTATAAAATATTTATATAGTCCACTCACCACAGCTTCACAGGGATTATAAAATATTTAAATAATTATTACCAAATTGTTAAAAATAAATGAATACAATAATTATGGTCTTTTGTACCATGTTTTATTAATTTAATATTGCACCAGAATTGTACCATCACAAAACCCCCTCAATGAAAGATTTTGTGCCGAAGCATAAAAACTTTCATTGACCCATTCATACTTCCTAAAGGGATCAGCCAGGATATGTCGCCACAACCCCCTTACAATTTATATAAAAGAAAATCAATAACTCACCCGTGGTCTGATGATGATGACAGTACCTGCATGACCTTACTGGACTTCTCCTTCGAGATCCCAACACCATAAGGCCAATTAGGCGCGTAACGCCCCAGCTCTGACGCACTGGCCAGCTCAGGACCGCCGTCATAACATCACCAAACACTGAAACAATAAATTAAAATATCAAAATAGTGGCTTGGTATATTACTCTATCCTTAACTGATCTGTTTCCCCTTAGCTATGTGCTGGTTTGTGTTAATAAGCACTGGGTTTGCTTGAGCTACTAAAAATACAATATAAAAATGTAACATACAAGAATTACATAGAATTGCCATTCTCTTTATGGACTACCCTGAATTATAAAAATCGTTTCGATTCCCATCGATAATAATTAACTCTTTCTGTTTCATAATTACTGTAATTATAAAAGAAACAAATATTGATATAAAAAAGAATTTAATTTAATTATAAATGAAAACATGGAAATCCCCATATAAATTCCCAATATTACTCAAACATGGAGAAAAACAAATTATAGAAAAAACAAAAATAATTAAGAAAATCTTATTGAAATTAAAATTATTATTATTATTATTAACAGGTAATAATTGGCGCTGTCAATAATATTTACCCCTCTTTCTCCTCCACACACACTATTTCTATACATCACGTTAAAATCTCAACAAAATACATAATACATTAATAATACACATTATTATTATATTAATACATTGAAATACATTGAAATGGTTAATTCATATTTAATCTTTATTAAGATTTGCACGTTCTATCTATTTAAAGTTGCATTTAAATCATAAAATTACAATTTCAATTAATTAATTCTAAACTTTCATTAATTAGCCATCAATTATTTATCATAATTATAAAATTTATTTAAAATTATTATTAATATTGTTATGGAACAAGTAACAAGTTCAGTATATATAGTAGTATTGAAGTGTGATCTTCTATCAATTCTGCCCCGCGATGGAGCGCCAACTTGTTATGGAACAAGTATCTTACAGTGTGTACTTGTGTAAGTATAATTGTAGTTATAGTTGTAGTGTGCTTGCCGATATGCTCCGGTATCTGCTGTGATGTTGTTTTTATAAAAACTGCTCCAATTATAATTATTAGGAGTTATTAGTGTGATTGTATAATCTGTATAAGTGTTTGTGAATAATTCACTCCTTTGATTGAAATAGGTTTCGCGCACTTTTTGTTGTATGCCTCCCTCACTTACCACAAGTACCTGTTTCAGTCCTGTTCTGTGACGGTTGTTGCTGAAATACATACACTTAAAATGCACACAAATATTCAATTTGAATATTCAAAACAGTTAGTACACACAATATGAATGAATTAGCACATATAGGTAATACTTTAAATTACTCTCTGTTTGAATTCTTCCGCCACCTTTGGTAGAACTGCTTTAAAAGAAATAATTTAATTTATATTTGAAATGATACTCTTGTTCATAGGTAAATAAGTGAAGGTTTATTAACAATTTTAAAATGGCAAAGTTTAAAAACAATTAACAATCATTTGGGCTAATAACCCTTTAAATAATAATTACAATTGATTAATTTTAACATAAAACTCTGTCCAGGCTCAATGCTGGTAGTCCTGTCTTTGGTACAATAATTTGAACTTAATAGGTTATGTTTTCTTGTCAATGTATTATCAGGTTGTTAGGTTCTTTGAGGATACATGATATCAGTGTCAAGATGTAATATTAATAGAATTAAGAAAATTGAACAATGGTTAATAAATTAACGAATAAACATCAAACAATGAAAATTAATACCATATGTATGGTAAGTATGTTATTATCGTACGCTTGGATGCGCACGCACCTTATAAAACTCTATAGCAAGAGACAAACTCGTGGCTTGTACAGTTTCAATGTATCGTTTTATTTTCAACAATGAGTTTGATAAACATATATTTTCAAGAGAAAAAATTAATAAAATACAAAAAAAAAAACTCTTGGGATGATTTCTATTTGGTTTGGAAATTATTTGAGAACAGATGCAACAGTTAAATTAATAAGCTACCGCTACCATTTTGAGGTTAGCTATCACAGGTAATGTTATTCTGGTAAATGATTTCTTAATGGTTAACATTTCTTAATTTATATTTCTGAACATTATTAATAACATTTTAACATGTTACTATTAGAATTGCTTTTATACTTTTGTACGAAAGTTAATGTTATTTATTTCAAAACATCGAAATAATCAAAACAAGTTTAGTCAAAAGAGTGACTAAATGTTAACTCTTGTAATTAATGACCATTACTTCAAACATACTTTTTATAATTATGAAAATTAATTAAAATATTTATCTAATATTTTAATAAGTATAAATTGACATTTCTTTGAATTCTAATAATTCCATTATAAGTTTGATGCTGCGCTAGTAATGACTCGCGTAGTATCAAAATGTCTATTTCAAAAATATTATTTTTTAAATCAAAGTTATTTAAATAAAATAATGTACTCCCTGTTTATTTATCACAACACACGCGAGTACGACCGGGATTATACACTATCGTACTTATATAGTTCGGTACTACCGCACTTATCACTCGGAAGTATTTTTGTTGTGTCAGGGTTATGTATGTTATCAACTTGTTGTCAATGGACGCGCACAAATTTGAAAATAATACTTTTTCATGGTGTAGAGGTGCGTGACCACTCCGTCTGAAAGCTGTTCGTAGACTGTTACATTTTGCCGGAGCGTCTGTTTCGAGTCTGACAAAATGCGTTGATTTGATTGGCTGTAATCACTATAGTCTTCACCCCAAAAGCCTTTGTTTTATTAAAATATTTGGTGTTTTACCAAATTTTGACTTTGGGTTCGGGTTTATGTGACGTAAGCACTAGTGTAAAAAATAATTGAAAAGTTAATAATTTCAATAACTTCCTTATTGAACGTCCTATCGTTACATGAGTTATGTCATTGAATTGTAGACATTTTCTTCTTTAATTTAAGTCTAAACAACATTATTTTATTTACATCGCTTCTCTTAAAATAACGTTTTTATTAATTATCTTTGGTGTTTCTTATTTTTATAAGTTTTTGACACCAGATTTAATTATTTTTAATAAAAACACTTTCTAAATAAACACTTGGAGTCCATTTCTCACTTGGTTTGATTTGTTATTCGGAAATAATTATTTCCTTAACAATGGCTCATTATAGCGTCATTAGGCGTCCATCTTGGTTTTTATATAAATGTATTTAAAATGAATTTCCCTTATTTAATACAAGTAATCTTACAATCTAATAATACTAAAACGATTATTTACATGATTTCACACTAAAATATCTTTACATGATTGTATTAAATATAATATACATACTGTCTTATTCCTCTTCTACTTGTCTCATACAATTGTCAATATAATTTTAGTCTTTTCTATGTAAATTATGTTATGTATTAAATGTCATTAGTGTACATATATTGTACTTAATGCATTACATATATTGGTCAGCTTCTAGCTAGTTTAGAACCCTTCAATTCTTTAATAATGGGTTTGTTCCTATTGTGTCTCATCATAGTGGTTATTTATTTTTCATAAAAACAATAATTAAACTGTTATTGTTACATTTTGTTTGTGTTTCTATATTGGTATTAGACATTACTCCTACTTTTGGTAATGTTCTCATTTACTCTTAGACAAATTTATATGTCATATTTTTACTAAGTAACTTACTTAACATGGTTGGTTTACATCTGACTTCTGTCACTATGGTCAGTTGGTTTCTAATTATTTGCATATATACTGACTGTTTTTATAGTTCTAATCTGTTCTCAAAGTTGTATTGATTTTCCCTCTAACTACTGGTAATATTGTTAACAATCTGTGTTTAAACTTTAATACACTATTTTCCTTAACTAATGGGCCATACAGTGGTCCATCTTACATCTGATTGTATTTACATGGTTAGTTAGTTTACAACATTTTGTTTGTATTACTGTTGTTATTATGTTAAAGATCTGTTCTCAAAACATTACCAGATATTGGTCTTTCTACTGGTAATATTGTTATTCACTTTGGCATTGGTTTTGATATTGCACTTTGCCTAATTGAATTGGGATATTTGTTGCATCTTTGCTATAGCTGTTTGCCATTGCATTTGATTGGTTTTATTTACATGGTTGCATTATAATGCATTGTCTATTAGGATGTACTGTTATTTATAACAATTCCTTAATTGATATCATTGTTGATAATCATTTATTTTCATTGATATTTTTGGTTTTCTGTTTAACAGGTACCTTCTCTATGGGTTATGTAACAATGTACCATCTGTTTTAATGCAGTATGTCTCTACTACTTACATGGTATCAGCATGGTATTTCACGATAATATTTTACTTATTTTGTGACACATGTTTATACATTCCTTCTTAAACACTAATACATATCTTATTGTATTATTTATCATATTTTTCTAGTCATAGGTTGAATTCAATTCAATCCATTTTGTTTGATACAAGGGTTTTTTATTTGTTGTCAGTTCTTTACCAAAACAAACATAATTATATTGTTCTATTTTGTTTTATTTTGGTGGACTTATGATTATCTGTGTCATTCACAACTTTATTAAATGCGTCACACTCATTGTTCGTGCCTATTTGACTTATTTAACATCTTGTTGTTTTCATCATGGAATTAACATATTTTCATATACTTATAAACTTCATCACTATAATTGTTCGTGTGGTTTTATCAGTAGAAATAGTTAGTTATTCACATGTTTCACATCTATTAAGTACGCACTGTTATTGTTTGTGTTTCCTTAAATACTAAACACTGGTTTTCTTCCTCACATTTTATAATCATTGTTTCACTTGTCACTTATATAGTCTTTGGTACACGTGGTTTTATATTGATTACTGGTAAGATTTATTCATCTTCTTCTCTCTTCTGAGTCAGCTTTCTTGTCCTTCTTCTTTCTTCTTCCTCGTTATTTTCATCGTGGTCATTATTCCTTAATTGTTCCTCTCGCTGTTGGAGTTTTTTAATTCTTGTTTCGTCGTTTCCCATCACTTTTGGAGTTTATTAATTCTTGTTTCGTCGTTTCCCCTCACTTTTGGAGTTTATTAATTCTTGTTTCGTCGTTTCCCCTCACTTTTGGAGTTTATTAATTCTTGTTTCGTCGTTTCCCCTCACTTTTGGAGTTTATTAATTCTTGTTTCGTCGTTTCCCCTCACTTTTGGATCCTATTGGGTCTATTATTGGTATTTTGTTTTGGCTCATGTCATTTTCTTTCTTAGGTTTCGTAGTTGATGTCACTAGGTTGATATTATTTTATTCATAGTTGGATTTTCATATTAACACATTTGTAGATACACACTTTATATACATGGATTTACTTATCTAGATTTACATTCATATTTTTCTCTTACTTGCCGTCCTTTAAGCTCATTTTATGTAACTGCCATATTTGGTTATGTTACAATATTCATATTATATTATTATTATTTCATTATTCATTTCTTATTACCTCTATACTCTGAACTTTCCTACCTAACCTTTCGTCTTCTAAGGATTAGTCTGATGACTCCTGTATTCACTATGCTTTGACTTATTATAATCTTACTCACCTTCTCTACCTAACCACCAAATTTACCTATCATGATACCAATATCTGAATTATAAACACCTTTACTAGTTTCATTCCGACGATAAATCCTATAGCACCGCGCGTCTTTGTACAGAGATGGGTGTTCCCTAACTGGCTATATACATTCATAATATTTTGCCCTTCCAAAAAATTTGGCAAACACTCCCTTAAACTACGCTATTACCTGCCACAACACTATACGTTGGCTACTCCTTATCACCTCACCCCCACTACAAAATATCATCAACAACAAATATATGTTTAACCTTGACTTTACTCACCTCTACAAATAATCACTAACTACTGTGTCCCTAAATACCTAATACTTTCTTTGTATTATTTTCTTTAAAAATTCTTAACTGTCTAACTCCATTTACATTAATTAAATAACTCACCTTCTTTTATCTATGCCCAGGCTCTATTTCTGTAATCATTGACAATTGTCTTATAAAATTCATCTCTCACCTACTCATAACAGTACATCTCACTTTTCAAATATATATTCTTACTTAGTCATTTATTTAATTATTCATTAGGAATTACCTTCATTACAAATTAAATAATGATATAACTTCATTAGAAACTTTCTATTACAATTAATAATTTACAACTTCAGTTAGTACAACTTCCTTTTGTACCATTTTAATTCAGTAATAAAGAATAATTACTCTTTAATTATTATTCAATTATTTAAACTTGTTAAACAAAACATGTTAATTGGTAATTATTAACACAATTATTAAAACATACATGGTGTACACAAATATCTAAAGATTACCTGTAATACACAAAAATTGTCAAAACCCATAAATACATTGGCATAAATACTTATAAAACAATGAAAAATATACACTCCAACTCATTATTTTGTTATTAATCGAAATCAGTCCATATGCAGTCCAATTCAAAACCACGGTTCACATATATTTAATGTTCATTTCACAATACAACAGTCTATCCTCCATCGTTGAATAACATCCTAATCTTAGGTCTATTTATCTTATTGTCTAATAAATAAATTTTATTATTATAAACATTATATTCATAATAATTATCAACTATTTCATATTTATTCATAATTTCAAAATCATATATCGAGTCACGATCGAGTCTGGTTCTGTCTACATCAGTAAGATCATATGTTATAATTTTGTTATTCATCTTGTAATTGTCATCATAATTTTCTACCACAGGTAAGTACTTGATACCATTATCTATTATTATTTCAATTTTACTGTTACTATAAGGTAAGTATTCATTATTTTCATCCACCGTATCTATTCCTAACCTTTCTACCAATTCTCTGTACTTTCTATTTACTCTAAAAAATTTTATTACTTTCTTTCTCTCACAATACCTTTCTATTCTTTCTCTCTTTATATATTTCTCACCATAACACCAAATTACACTCTCTCTCTCCAAATATGCAGGGGTCCCTAACTCAAAATTACTGTACCACTTATGAGGTACACAAAAACACCAAAAAACTTTATTTGTAGACCTATCGTCTCCCAAATATAAATTTAAGGAACTCTTGTCCTTCTTAAAAATACGTGAAGACTTTTCTTCACCCCCTAACACAACATCAAAAGAAAATTCTAACCCCTGCACCCCTTTAACAAAAATACTTTCTCTCAGTTCTCTTTCTGACTCAATACACTCAAACACCTCATTTTCACTCATAATACTTTCATCATCTTTTTCTAATATCATATTCTTACTACCTGTAAATTCATTATTCAAATTATCACTGTTACTTACGTTATTAGTCAGTACTTCGTTTTTCGTCATATTTTCACTACTACTCACCTTCTGATTTTCTATTTGAATTAAACTCTCGTCCAACCTTTTAATCACTTTATCACACTGCCTATTAAGATTATCATTACGAATTTTAATTTCGTTTTTTAATTCGTTAAACTTCTCATTTTGAACATCGAATTTAAAATTCATATCATTAAAATTGCTACACATCATGTTATATAAACGTGTTAACATCTCGTCTGTTTTGTTTTCATGAAGTGAGATGGAGGTTACTGTTTCTGTCCCTACATTTTCAGTCGTACTCGCCTCGCCAACCTGACTAATTGGGGTTAATTGAACATCCATCTCACTCGTAACTGTTTTGTCAGCTATGCTGACTTTTGCATTACTATCTTCATCAGTATTCATTTTGCTTATCTATAATATACGCATGCATACAATCTTATAACATAACCTCGTAAAAGTTGGGTTATGTTTACGTATTTAAAATTAGGTTTATTACCTCAGATAAACTTTTCCGCTCTCTTCGTAGGCTTACCCCACATAAAATTAGATTATATAGAGTCCCTGTTCGCAAGGCGACCAAATGTGATAATACAAATCTTTGCGTCACATACAATTAACTACTTTTACAATAAACATTGTATAATTACGGGCGCCATGATGGAAATTACCAACATATGATATTAGGCTTATTTTGCGGGCCAGAATTCGTGTTAAGCGAACGATATGATAGCGGAAAGTGTTATCTGAAATAAGTACTATTAGTTGAAATGGTTACCAATGTTTACCTTTTATTATCTAAAAGACTCTACATATAAAAATGATTCTACTTCTATGTGCCAAACATGCACGTTACTAGGCCTCGGGGCGTAGTCCTATATAGGTTTGAATAAACATTACTAAGAAATAAACATTGTAAATATACTAAACATATAATAAAATGAAATAGAGTATAATATGCTAAAACCAAAACAAATATAAAACCTGCACAACCCAGCATGATGTAAGTCACTCTCTATCTCACACTCTCTCTCTCTCTCTCACGCTCCGGTACAATTTATTTATTCTATTGAGCTCATTTTTAAATAAAATATTTTATTGTTTTAGAATTGGTCATTTTACCATTAAGTGAATTTTGATTTGATCATTTTGGAATGTTCTCACCAAATTTTGGACAGGTCTCACCGCACTGCTAGGGTCGTCCGATCGTGCACAATCTGTTCCTATTTTACATCGCTGTTAAGGCCCACACCGTCGTGTCTGCCCACGAAAACACTTAGGGCAGATTCTACACGCACGCCGTTTCTGGACGATCCATCGGCCGATGACACCTGCTCAAGTCTTTAACACCCCAACATTTCCGATATTTTATACAGTTAATTAACCACTTTTGGTGGTGTAAAAGTGAAAATTCACACTTGGTGAACCTTTTTTCCGGCTGGCTACGTTCACGCTCTAGAAGAAAATGACCAAGACTCTTTGTTTCACATTGTGTAGGTGGGGTAAAAACTACGTCATTAGGCTATTGTTCATCTCGCCAAGCCTTGATTTGTTTACGGAAATGCATTCCTCACCGCTGACGTCATCAGGGCTAGTCGCTTTATCTCGGTATGTGACATACGTTTTTTGCTGTGTTTTGTCGTTCCGCAATGAAAAACGGTCAGAATCCTGTCAATTCACATTTGTGTGTTATAAAATATTTATATAGTCCACTCACCACAGCTTCACAGGGATTATGAAATATTTAAATAATTATTACCAAATTGTTAAAAATAAATGAATACAATAATTATGGTCTTTTGTACCATGTTTTATTAATTTAATATTGCACCAGAATTGTACCATCACAAAACCCCCTCAATGAAAGATTTTGTGCCGAAGCATAAAAACTTTCATTGACCCATTCATACTTCCTAAAGGGATCAGCCAGGATATGTCGCCACAACCCCCTTACAATTTATATAAAAGAAAATCAATAACTCACCCGTGGTCTGATGATGATGACAGTACCTGCATGACCTTACTGGACTTCTCCTTCGAGATCCCAACAGCATAAGGCCAATTAGGCGCGTAACGCCCCTGCTCTGATGCACTGGCCAGCTCAGGACCGCCGTCATAACATCACCAAACACTGAAACAATAAATTAAAATATCAAAATAGTGGCTTGGTATATTACTCTATCCTTAACTGATCTGTTTCCCCTTAGCTATGTGCTGGTTTGTGTTAATAAGCACTGGGTTTGCTTGAGCTACTAAAAATACAATATAAAAATGTAACATACAAGAATTACATAGAATTGCCATTCTCTTTATGGACTACCCTGAATTATAAAAATCGTTTCGATTCCCATCGATAATAATTAACTCTTTCTGTTTCATAATTACTGTAATTATAAAAGAAACAAATATTGATATAAAAAAGAATTTAATTTAATTATAAATGAAAACATGGAAATCCCCATATAAATTCCCAATATTACTCAAACATGGAGAAAAACAAATTATAGAAAAAACAAAAATAATTAAGAAAATCTTATAGAAATTAAAATTATTATTATTATTATTAACAGGTAATAATTGGCGCTGTCAATAATATTTACCCCTCTTTCTCCTCCACACACACTATTTCTATACATCACGTTAAAATCTCATTACATAATACATTAATAATACACATTATTATTATATTAATACATTGAAATACATTGATATGGTTAATTCATATTTAATCTTTATTAAGATTTGCACGTTCTATCTATTTAAAGTTGCATTTAAATCATAAAATTACAATTTCAATTAATTAATTCTAAACTTTCATTAATTAGCCATCAATTATTTATCATAATTATAAAATTTATTTAAAATTATTATTAATATTCATATTATATTATTATTATTTCATTATTCATTTCTTATTACCTCTATACTCTGAACTTTCCTACCTAACCTTTCGTCTTCTAAGGATTAGTCTGATGACTCCTGTATTCACTATGCTTTGACTTATTATAATCTTACTCACCTTCTCTACCTAACCACCAAATTTACCTATCATGACACCAATATCTGAATTATAAACACCTTTACTAGTTTCATTCCGACGATAAATCCTATAGCACCGCGCGTCTTTGTACAGAGATGCGTGTTCCCTAACTGGCTATATACATTCATAATATTTTGCCCTTCCAAAAAATTCGGCAAACACTCCCTTAAACTACGCTATTACCTGCCACAACACTATACGTTGGCTACTCCTTATCACCTCACCCCCACTACAAAATATCATCAACAACAAATATATGTTTAACCTTGACTTTACTCACCTCTACAAATAATCACTAACTACTGTGTCCCTAAATACCTAATACTTTCTTTGTATTATTTTCTTTAAAAATTCTTAACTGTCTAACTCCATTTACATTAATTAAATAACTCACCTTCTTTTATCTATGCCCAGGCTCTATTTCTGTAATCATTGACAATTGTCTTATAAAATTCATCTCTCACCTACTCATAACAGTACATCTCACTTTTCAAATATATATTCTTACTTAGTCATTTATTTAATTATTCATTAGGAATTACCTTCATTACAAATTAAATAATGATATAACTTCATTAGAAACTTTCTATTACAATTAATAATTTACAACTTCAGTTAGTACAACTTCCTTTTGTACCATTTTAATTCAGTAATAAAGAATAATTACTCTTTAATTATTATTCAATTATTTAAACTTGTTAAACAAAACATGTTAATTGGTAATTATTAACACAATTATTAAAACATACATGGTGTACACAAATATCTAAAGATTACCTGTAATACACAAAAATTGTCAAAACCCATAAATACATTGGCATAAATACTTATAAAACAATGAAAAATATACACTCCAACTCATTATTTTGTTATTAATCGAAATCAGTCCATATGCAGTCCAATTCAAAACCACGGTTCACATATATTTAATGTTCATTTCACAATACAACAGTCTATCCTCCATCGTTGAATAACATCCTAATCTTAGGTCTATTTATCTTATTGTCTAATAAATAAATTTTATTATTATAAACATTATATTCATAATAATTATCAACTATTTCATATTTATTCATAATTTCAAAATCATATATCGAGTCACGATCGAGTCTGGTTCTGTCTACATCAGTAAGATCATATGTTATAATTTTGTTATTCATCTTGTAATTGTCATCATAATTTTCTACCACAGGTAAGTACTTGATACCATTATCTATTATTATTTCAATTTTACTGTTACTATAAGGTAAGTATTCATTATTTTCATCCACCGTATCTATTCCTAACCTTTCTACCAATTCTCTGTACTTTCTATTTACTCTAAAAAATTTTATTACTTTCTTTCTCTCACAATACCTTTCTATTCTTTCTCTCTTTATATATTTCTCACCATAACACCAAATTACACTCTCTCTCTCCAAATATGCAGGGGTCCCTAACTCAAAATTACTGTACCACTTATGAGGTACACAAAAACACCAAAAAACTTTATTTGTAGACCTATCGTCTCCCAAATATAAATTTAAGGAACTCTTGTCCTTCTTAAAAATACGTGAAGACTTTTCTTCACCCCCTAACACAACATCAAAAGAAAATTCTAACCCCTGCACCCCTTTAACAAAAATACTTTCTCTCAGTTCTCTTTCTGACTCAATACACTCAAACACCTCATTTTCACTCATAATACTTTCATCATCTTTTTCTAATATCATATTCTTACTACCTGTAAATTCATTATTCAAATTATCACTGTTACTTACGTTATTAGTCAGTACTTCGTTTTTCGTCATATTTTCACTACTACTCACCTTCTGATTTTCTATTTGAATTAAACTCTCGTCCAACCTTTTAATCACTTTATCACACTGCCTATTAAGATTATCATTACGAATTTTAATTTCGTTTTTTAATTCGTTAAAATTCTCATTTTGAACATCGAATTTAAAATTCATATCATTAAAATTGCTACACATCATGTTATATAAACGTGTTAACATCTCGTCTGTTTTGTTTTCATGAAGTGAGATGGAGGTTACTGTTTCTGTCCCTACATTTTCAGTCGTACTCGCCTCGCCAACCTGACTAATTGGGGTTAATTGAACATCCATCTCACTCGTAACTGTTTTGTCAGCTATGCTGACTTTTGCATTACTATCTTCATCAGTATTCATTTTGCTTATCTATAATATACGCATGCATACAATCTTATAACATAACCTCGTAAAAGTTGGGTTATGTTTACGTATTTAAAATTAGGTTTATTACCTCAGATAAACTTTTCCGCTCTCTTCGTAGGCTTACCCCACATAAAATTAGATTATATAGAGTCCCTGTTCGCAAGGCGACCAAATGTGATAATACAAATCTTTGCGTCACATACAATTAACTACTTTTACAATAAACATTGTATAATTACGGGCGCCATGATGGAAATTACCAACATATGATATTAGGCTTATTTTGCAGGCCAGAATTCGTGTTAAGCGAACGATATGATAGCGGAAAGTGTTATCTGAAATAAGTACTATTAGTTGAAATGGTTACCAATGTTTACCTTTTATTATCTAAAAGACTCTACATATAAAAATGATTCTACTTCTATGTGCCAAACATGCACGTTACTAGGCCTCGGGGCGTAGTCCTATATAGGTTTGAATAAACATTACTAAGAAATAAACATTGTAAATATACTAAACATATAATAAAATGAAATAGAGTATAATATGCTAAAACCAAAACAAATATAAAACCTGCACAACCCAGCATGATGTAAGTCACTCTCTATCTCACACTCTCTCTCTCTCTCACGCTCCGGTACAATTTATTTATTCTATTGAGCTCATTTTTAAATAAAATATTTTATTGTTTTAGAATTGGTCATTTTACCATTAAGTGAATTTTGATTTGATCATTTTGGAATGTTCTCACCAAATTTTGGACAGATCTCACCGCACTGCTAGGGTCGTCCGATCGTGCACAATCTGTTCCTATTTTACATCGCTGTTAAGGCCCACACCGTCGTGTCTGCCCACGAAAACACTTAGGGCAGATTCTACACGCACGCCGTTTCTGGACGATCCATCGGCCGATGACACCTGCTCAAGTCTTTAACACCCCAACATTTCCGATATTTTATACAGTTAATTAACCACTTTTGGTGGTGTAAAAGTGAAAATTCACACTTGGTGAACCTTTTTTCCGGCCGGCTACGTTCACGCTCTAGAAGAAAATGACCAAGACTCTTTGTTTCACATTGTGTAGGTGGGGTAAAAACTACGTCATTAGGCTATTGTTCATCTCGCCAAGCCTTGATTTGTTTACGGAAATGCATTCCTCACCGCTGACGTCATCAGGGCTAGTCGCTTTATCTCGGTATGTGACATACGTTTTTTGCTGTGTTTTGTCGTTCCGCAATGAAAAACGGTCAGAATCCTGTCAATTCACATTTGCGTGTTATAAAATATTTATATAGTCCACTCACCACAGCTTCACAGGGATTATGAAATATTTAAATAATTATTACCAAATTGTTAAAAATAAATGAATACAATAATTATGGTCTTTTGTACCATGTTTTATTAATTTAATATTGCACCAGAATTGTACCATCACAGTGGGAGTAGGAGTATAATTGATTATGTTCTGGCAAATAATAAGATTAGCCAGCAGATTCAAGATGTCCATGTGTACAGAGGCATGGGTATATATTTAGACCATTATTTCCTTATTGTTAAGATTGTCATGTTTGCTTGATGAAAGAGAGAAACTTCGTATTATGTCGAATGAGGAGGTATTTAAAATATACTTACTGCAGGATGACGGTATTAAAACCTTTTATCAAACTCGTTTAAATCAGCAGTTACAGCAAGTGGAAACGAAAGGAACAGAGATACCGAATGGAGGAATAAAAGAAGTGGTATAGAAGAAGCACCAGAAGAGACAGTAGCTAAAAAGAAGAATATACGGTGTAGAAGAGATCTTAGACTGTGGATGGATGAAGTTGCTAAAGCAGTGGAAGAGAAGAGAAGGGTATACCACATGTATCTACAACTAAATACAGATGAAGCTAGAGATATCTATAAAGAAAAAGAAACAGAGCGAAGGGTTTAGTGAAACAGGTATATGATGAATAATGGGGTCAGTTTATAGGGAGCATTGAACATGATGTACATGGAAGACAACTTCCTATAAAATGCTAAAAGGGATGAATAAAAATTAAATTGATAGAGCAGATTTAAACATCATTCCCAAACATAAATAGATAGGTCATTATAAACTCTCTCTGGTCTAATGATAATGTGAAGCCAAGCATAGTAACATAGAAACCTATGGGTGAGGGAGATATGTACCAATGGGATACCTACGAGGGAGACTTAATAATAATGGATGAGCTTGGAGAAGCCCTTGGAAGGACTAAAAATCGAAAAGCAACAGGACAGATGGTTTCAACGCAGAGTTTTTCAAGTATGGGGTTATCTTGCTTAAGCTGTATTATAATATTTGTATAATATGTGTCAGAAAAGACAACAGATACCACAAGATTGGTTAACTGCTCAGGTATTTTTAAGAAAGGAAAACATAATGACTGTCCTTTACGTAAAGGGGAATATGTTTGGTTGAAACTGGATACAAAATACCGTATTTTCTCTTATATAATGCACCCTCGTGTATAATGCGCACCCCAAATTTATCGGAATATTTCACAGGAAAAATTTAATTTGTGTATAATATTTCCTATTACACAATATAATAGGAAAAATGTACTTGCCATGCTTATTTATTTGCAAAAACAAAACAATTATTAAACTCATACAAAATTTAAAACAACTTGAAACTTACACAAGTCATAGTATTTGTTTAGTGTGATATTATTTTAATTTTCACATAACTAAAATCACATAACACTTGCACTTATTAATTTTCTTCATCTGTTTGTGAAAAAGGCAGTATTGCATTACTCTCCTCTTCTGATTCTTCTGATGCACTGTCATCCCAAAGCGCACAATCTTTCGTACCATCCAGCTTGTTCGAAATACCACATTTTTTAAAACTTTTTATAACTGTTTCACATTTTACTGCTTTCAAGGTGTTTACAACCCATTCTAATACGAGTGAAACGGGAGCCCTTTTTTAATTTTCCAGACGGTGTGTAACAAGGTTACCATCACACATCCATTGTGCATAAAGTTTTCTAAGAAAACCCTTAAAAGGTTTTTTAACAGACACATGTAAAGGCTGAATTATGGATGTTAAGTTACCACTGCCAAAACTGTTTTTGTTTCTTGAAGCTTTGCTTTTACTTGGTCCATCAAATGTGCTTTGAAGCTGTCAAAACTAACAAGTTCTTCTTCTTTAAAAGAGCACCAGGTCTTTTGTTCCAAACTGTATCAATCCAGTCTAAAACAAGCTTTTCTTCCATCCACTCTTTCTCTTGGATACGAATGATTACACCCCTTGGAAATTTTTCTTTATGCAAAGTTGTTCTCTTTTGAACCACATATGCAGGGCAACTTGTGTCCGTATGGAGGTAATTTTATTTTCGTACTCCTGAGGTAAACGTTGAGCAAGAGTAGTTTTTCGAATCGAAAGACCATGTCTGCAGAGAAACTGTACACACCAACCAAGATTGGCACAAAATTGTGTATTGTCTATTTCTAGACATTGAGCGATTTTCCTAGCTCCAATCTGTACCATTTCAGTAGTAACAGTGAAAGCTCCACTCCTTTTTTCCTTTATATACTCAACTAAATGCTTTCCTATGTCTGAAAACTTAGCTTTTTTACCACGAAAAGATCGCTGATCACGAGTAGTAACGCTTAATTTTGCTTCTTGGTTTTTTTTCACTCCCGAACATTAGATTTTGCTACATCATATTTATGCGATGCGGCACAATTACCATTGTCTCTTGCGAATTTTGTTACGGATAATTTAAACTGAACGGTATAGGATGAATGAGATGGTCATCCACTCATTACGAATATACAATCTGTCTCTCCACATGCAATAGCGGTATGAACTACTATAGATACAACAGACTAATGACGACAAACAAGCACAGTAACAGAATACTACAACAGAGTACCGTTATACGCCTACGATGTGAACAAATAACTGGTGGAGGAGGGATGAACACTGCTAACCAAATTAGCGGTAAATTTCACTTTACTATTACTTGATCTGAACCTGCCAGTTTTAAGCGATGTTGCCAGTTCTGCTATGCGAAATCTGACCGCACACACCGTTTAGCGATTACAATTTAGCATGTAAATTATATTATTCATGTATAATGGACACCCTCATTTTTTGGAAGAAAATCTGGGAAAAAAGTGCGCATTATACACAGAAAAATATGGTATATGCAAGGATCATAAACCACCGTCTGCAGGTTATTTCTGAGCATCATATTTTGGAAGAACAAAACGGCTTTAGGAAGAGCAGATCTTGAACAGACAATGCTTTTATTATTACACAAATCATTGAGAAGCATCGCAAGTTCAATAAAGAAACACATGTAGCTTTCATTGACTTTGAGAAGGCCTTTGATAGAGTAGATAGAAATTTGTTGTGGCAAATATAGAAGAACAGGGATACTCTCAACAACTTATAAGAACAATACCAAGGCCTATATAATGGCACCAGAATAGCTATATCTGTCAATCAAAGTGTTAGACAAGGGTACAGTTTATCACCTACTCTTTTTAACATTTATTTGACAATCTGGTAAGGAAATGGAAACACCTAGTGAACCCTGATATTAAGTTATCATGAGACATATTTGAATGTGCTGTTGTTTGCTGACGACTTGCTTCTATGCCAAAATACAGAATCTGATTTGCAAAAATCTGTTTCTAAGCTTAATCAGATTTGCAAAAAATACAATGTGAAAATTTCTATTATAAAAACAAAGGTAATGGCATTTCGAGACAAAGAGTCGATGAGAACAAAAGTAATGATTAGTGATCAAATTTTCTAGAACAGGTGAGCTGTTTTAATTATTTGGGAAATGATACTGGATATGATAGGAATTATGATATTGATGTTAAGTTAGGTAAGTACCAGATGATCTGTGGGACAGTCAACCGTATTTTTAAACAATGTACATCAAGATACAAAATTAAAGTTTACAAAGTTATGGCAGTTCCTGTATTATCCTGTGGGTGTGAATTATGGACAACACCAAGAAACAAGACAGTAAAATACAGGCTTTGGAAATTATGTTCTTAAGGGGAGATAAAAGGTGTTCTAAACTTGACCTTATAAGCACTCAGGTCAAAAAAAGAGAGTTAGAAGTTTTTAACTTGAATAAAAAAATTAAAAGATTAAAGACAACAGTGGAAATAACATTAGAAAGAATGTCAGATTCCAGACTGGCCAAACAAGTCTGAAAATAGAAACCTATAGGACACAGATGTGTGGGTAGACCCAGGAAGAGATGGCTGGAGGATTTTTGAAGGCAGAAATATGTCCGACAACAGGCAGCTCCTTGCCTATGCCATGTTGTGAAGAAGATGATGAAGTGGTTTGTTATCAGAACATCAGGTGAAAACTCACTCTCTTGGCACAGATAAACCACCATAAAAAATTTAACATCTTAATAATGGAACTTTACAAACCAGCAGAAAAAAACAGCATCCATAAACACAACAAAAATGTGTGTTTTATGTTTTTCTCTGTAAAGTATTTACTCATTTACTCCATAAAATTATCTCAGAACTATCTTTAGCCAGGATTTTTATGACGTCTATTTTCAGATCTCTGTTTAGCTAGCATTTTTTAGGAACCTCTGAAATTTGTGTGAGTGTATGAAAAAATCAACATACGTTACTCTACAAATGCATTCCAAGTACACTAGAAAAAATATTTTTCACAGCCACTTTTTAGTGCTCTTCAAGAGATATTTGCAGCAAGCACTCCACTGAAGATATTTATAGCACACTTAAGATTCTGACAATCTTCAAGACACCCTAGAAGTAATCTCAAGAGAAAACTCTAAGATTGTTAAAGAGAAGACTCTTCGGGAATAAACTTGAGGAGAAAACTCATGAGGATGTTTAAGAGAAGACTCTTAAAACATTTAGGGTAAAGACTCTAAGGTAGTTACCAAGAGAAGTCTCTAAGACAGGGAGAAGACTGTAAGACAGCTAGGGAGAAGATTCTTACTTAATACTTAGGGAATAACCTCAAGCAGAAAACACGTAGAGGGTAAACTTGAGGAGAATACTCCAAGGCACAGAGAGGAGCAAACTTGAGGAAAAGACTCTGGTATATATACATACAGATAAAAACACCCATAAAGTTATATATAACAGTATATTACAGAATATGGTGTTACTTGTGCTAGAGAAAGTTAACATATGTACATGAAAAGAATGCACTATCAAGAAAATATTAATTAGCTTTAAAGTTCTACATGTGGAAACTTGTCACACTTCAGTCCCCTACAGATCACACTTAGATTACCACTGTGATCTAATTAAAATTATCTTGACATAAATAGAAATGGAAACAAAAATAATTGCATCTGGTATAAACAATAAGGATTATTCAATTTTTACTGAATGCTAGAAGGCAAAATGTGTCCTCTATATTTATTAAAGAATCCTGTCATGATATTTCAGTCATGTTCCTGTTCATGATATTGATCTCCATACATTGATACACGAGATCTGATTTTAAAATATTACAAAGATAGATACCCACAGCATGAAGACAGGTTGTTAGAATATAAAAAAAAATATATACTCAATTAGAGAAAAATTATTAGAACGAGATAGTGAGTATTACAGAAGTTTACCTTACACAGAATGTGAATGTGGGATAAGTGTTACAAGAGGCACTTATTATCTAGGAATCATAAGAAATATGAGCTAACTAAAGACAATATAATCAAGGAGTGAAAACCTCAATAAAAATTATCCTTCTAGTGAATTTGAATGCCTATAAATACTGAAATTGTAATAGCTGCCTAACAACTACAATTGATAAGAAAATAAGATACTTAAGTGTAAAAGTTAGAAAATTCTAAGTTTCATATTGCTAACTAAAAATTATTCTCCCTAAACAGACAAGTTTAAAATGGCGAGCAATAAAGTACATTTGGTAATCCAGCAACAAGAGTAGACATTTTAAATATCAAAGAAACCTTAAGAATGCTAACACCAAATTTGAGGAATTTAATGAATTATGAGAGTGGGCAAATAACAATAGCATTTTTAACTATGAGCAGCTAAATAAAGAACAACTGTTGGACCTGAAGAGTTCATTGATTCCAAACAACATAGTAGGAGAAATGACTACAATTTATACGAGGGCTGTCCAGAAAGTAACATACATTTTAGAATAAATAAATAAAAAAACGAGAGAAAAATTGTTTATTTACACAGTTGAAAACTACATTCTTAGACTATTTTTCCACATAGTCTCCATTCAAGTTCAAACACTTATCATAAGATTTACGAGTTTTTGAAAGTCCTCATCGTAAAAATCTGCCGCCTGCGATTTCAGCCATTCATTAAAAAGCCACTTTTTCATATGCATGAACAGGTGATAATCGCTCATTGGCAGATCAGGGCTGTATGGGGGATGATTGAAAATCTCTCACCCAAACTTTCCCAAACGTTCTTGTGTTCGTGCTGCTGTATGCGGTCGGAGGTTGTCATGGAAGAACAATACCCCGGAGCTCAACTTACTGCGTCGATTGTTTTAGATTGGTCTCTGCAGTTTTTTTAAGGTTTCACAGTAAACCTCAGAGTTTATTGTGGTACCCCGTTCCATAAACTGTACCAGGAGAACCCCATTTCTGTCCCAAAAAACTGTCACCATCATTTTCCTTGCTGACAAGGTCTGCAAACACTTCCTCGGTTTTTTGGGCGAGAGAGTATGGATTGATTTTTTTGTTTCACAATTAACGTACCTAACCCAGCTTTCATCCCCTGTTACAATACGGTCCAGTAGAGAATCACCATCCTTGTCGTAGGCCTCAAGAAATGACAATGCTGATGCCATCCGCTGGTTTTTGTGTATTTCTGTAAGCATTTTCAAGACCCATCGCGCACAAAGCGTATGGTAACCATTGTGACAACTTCATGAAGCAAACTACGTGGAATTTGAGGAAACTCATGTGATACCTCAGTAATCGTAAAGCGGCGATTTTCACGGATTTTTTTATTGATTTTCTCCACCAATTTGTCAGTAAGAACACTCGGCTGGCCACTCCGCTCATCATCGTGCACATTGGTGCGACCATTTTTAAACATAAGACACCACTGCCTTACTCCACCCTCACTCATAACATTCTTCCCATACACCTCACACAGTTGCCGATGAATGTTCACCGGTCTGCAGTTTTCTGCTTGCAGAAATCGTATTACTGAGCGCACTGCACAGCTTGCAGGATTTTCAATCCCATCACTCATTTTAAAAATTATTAGTGAAGCACAGAAACACAACACAGACCTATACCGGCTCCAGCTTGATGCGTACTGAGTCACGCCACCCAGTGTCACCAAGATGGCGGCGCTAGCCCCACCCCATCGCCGCCCACACTGAAACGTAAGTTACTTTCTGGACAGCTCTTGTATAACGAGAAGTAGCTAAATAATCCCTAATGGATAGTTTTTGTAGCTTCTATTTATAACTATAAAGTAGTTAAAAACCCTATTGGTTTACAGTGTACCTGGTGTTACAAGTAAGTGACAATCTGCTGCAGAGCCGAGACACAAGAATACTTAGAGAAGGTGCCAGAGAAAATGTTTACTTGTTTTCAGAGCCATCTTGAATCTCGTGATTTCGTCACCCAAAAATATAACTTGAGAAATCAGGTATAGATGAATTTGTCTGAGGAAGAGAAGTTAAATTTCTGTATAGTTGGGATGTGCCATGTTTTTGAGAAACAGTTTAATTATTCTGGTATAGTGATATAGAAGATAACCATTTATCTGAAGTATATGATGGTGCTTTGCTCTAAATGATTTTCTTGATGAAAATCCAGATGAAGTTATTGATGAAATGTATACAAAGGTAAGAGGTCACTGTAATCTGAATGTAAAGTACGTATAGAGGAGCCACTCACAGGACATATAATATATTCTTAAATCTCCATCAGAACATTCCCGTATTCTGCCATAACATGAACAGTTATGACATTCATCTTTACAGTAAAGACTTAGCAAAGAATTATAGGAAGATTGATATCGTAGCTAATACAGATGAGAAGTACATGATCATACAAGTGAGAAATATACAGTGCACTACAAGGTCACTTCAGGTTTAAAGTTGTGAATTTGATACAGATAAGAAACCAAGAAAATTCATAAACCTTCCCTTTGTAGATACTTTCACATTATAGTGATACACTTCATCTATTGAAAATCTAGCTAAGGATCTCATGAAGATTATAAACATATTAATAATTTTATTCAAGATGGTAGTATATTAGGTAAAATATTGATCAGACAGGATAGAGATGAAGAGGCAATATTCAAGATTCTAAATGGTAAAGGTATCTTCCCATATGAATTTATCAATAGCATTGAGAAAGTAAAGTATACTGAAGAGTTAAAGAGATAAGACTTTCTGTACCTGCTTAAATGAGGAGGACTTCTCAGAGGGACATTTCAAATACTATCTGAAAGTCTGGAGTTTACTGAAAGCAAAGAAATTACAGAACTATTGTGATCATTATAATATTCAAGATGTTTTACTATTAGCTGATCTATTTGAAAACTTTAGAAACATCTGCTTGAAAAACTACAAGTTAGATTTACCTCACCACCTGACCACTCCGTCTTTAGTGTGGGATTCTATGCTAAAATTAACATACCATCTAGATTTTATTCATCTAGAGTTAATAAAAGATTATTCAGTTTATGTAACCATTGCGAAAGGAATTCATGGCAATATCTCACAGGCTATGAGAGGTATTCAGAGACAAATCACAAGTATGTGAAAGATTATGACCCAGCAAAAATCATTAATCATCTACCATACATTGCCGCTAACTACTTATATGGGTAGGTTCTATTTCAAGAGCCAAGTCTATAAGGATATTATGTGGACTAACATCAGATCTCTGGAGGAAAGGCAAGAGATAATATTAGAGACAAGTGAAGACAAAGACTATGCTTACACATTCCAGTGTGATTTGGAGTATCCTGAGAACTACATAACAAACAAAGTACCTTCTGCTTGCTCCAGAACCAGTGGTGGCTCGTGAAGGAGGGCTCTGGGGCGCCGCCCTCCCTGCATAATAAAGCAAAAGAAGAAGTAAAAAATGTTTGAAATTCACACAAATTTTTTCATATTTTTTCATTACATAATGAAAAACATAAATGAATAACATTTTTTCCATTACATAATTTCCCCATTTTATTGAAGAAATTAGTAAAACCATAATCACATCGACGCGAAACAACAAGCGCACCTACTAAAAATTAGTCCCACTACAACAAGCGTTCTGTGATTGTGGGGTTGGTTGCCATGGCAACCTGACGTCACTGCTGCTGGCTGAGCGGCTGTTTGCAATGGAATGTGGACTCCGCTATTGAGAGTCCCTGATACGTGCAGTCAGTAGTGTATTTGAACTGTAGAGAGTGCGATGCTACCGGTTTCCGCTCGAGTTTTTGATTACTTGATTGAAAATGAAAGTTTCCGATATTAAAAAACTTAATTTTTGTTCTTTATCATTAGAAGAAAAGCATGAAATAAAAAATAATCCAAGACCAGTGCCCAATTTGAACTTAGTCAGGTACAAAAAAAATGCAAAGGAAAAGGAGAATTTACGCGCCGTTTTAATAGGAAAGTGTTTGAAAGAACTCCGTGGATATGTGGGTGTGAAGAAAGTAACTCTTTATTTTGTTTTGTGTGTTTGTTATTTGGTGGTGATGACAGTTGGACAAGAGATGGTGTAAGTAACCTTAAGCATCTTATTTTGAAAATTAATAAGCACGAAAACTCTAAAAAGCATAAAAATAACTTCATCAGCTTTCAGCTGCTAGGAAGAACTAACATTTCTGCTAGTCTGAGTACAGCATATGCGGAAAATATTCGCAAACATAATGAAAGTGTGGAGAAAAATCGACAGATTCTTTCTAAAGTGATAGACATTTTAAAATTTTGTGGTAACTGTAATCTTCCTCTTCGTGGTCATAACGAAAAGGAAGGCTCTAGTAATAAAGGTGTATTTTTGGAGTTGGTAGATTATACCAGAAAAATTGATGCTGCTTTCAATAGCCATATGGAAGAAGCCCATGTTTTTAAAGGGACCTCCAAGACGGTACAAAATGAGCTTTTGTAGTACATGCTTGATGTGTGCCGAGAACATATTATAAAAGAGATTAAGAAAACCTCATTTTTATCTCTCATGGCGGACGATACAACCGACGTATCTGCGAAAACGCAAACAGTCTTGGTTTTTCGATATGAATTAAACGGTCGAATTCACGAACGCTTTAGGGGCTTTTCGAACCCGGAAAAGCAAGACGCAGATGGATTGTCACAATGTATTTTGCAACAGGTTGATCCGATTTTAGAAAATAATTCAGATAAACTGATTGCGCAGACATACGATGGAGCTGCTGTTATGCGCGGACGTGAGGGAGGTGTAAATGTTAAAATAAAAGAGAAATACAAAAATGCCCATTATGTTTATTGTTACGCCCACCAATTAAATAAAGGTGCTCGAACAAGCTGCTTCTAATATAACAAGTGTGAGAATTTTTTTTGCCAATTTGCCAATTTGAATGGTATTGCCGCCTTTTTCTCCAGACAGGGAAGCGGCTTTAGAGCATGTATGCGATAAAAAAATACCCCGACCCTCAAAAACTAGATGGAATTTTCAATCGAGGATAATACAAACAGTCTTCACTTACAAAAACGATATTCTGGAATGTTTCGAAAATGTACAGACAAGCGTTCCGAAAATATATAACTCAGAAACGGTAACACTGGCTGCTGGGTTTGTTAACTGGCTTGAAAATAGCACTTTCTTGTTTTGGCTAAATTTTTACTCAAAAATAATGCCTCACGTTGATATATTATTTAATCAGTTGCAAGTTCTGCAAACCGATGCAGTGAGAATTCATGCTGCTATTGACGACTTCGAAAAGGAGATAATCGAAATTAGAAATAAGCTACCCTCTGTGATCGATAGACAAGAGGAAAGAATTGAGATGCTCGCAGAAGGACCTACGCCTAGAAAAAGGCGACGATTGAATGATGAGAATTTAAATTTATCGGCAAAGGAAGTGTGTGATACAATTGTATTTCAAATAAAAGATCGCTTTGTATTCAAAAACCATCTGTGTGGAGCAAAGATATTTCAGTACTAACGCCTCAATGAACATAAAAAAAATGGTCTTCCGGTAGATGATATTAACCAGTTTTGCAGTGCATTTCCAATGATTGATAAAAATTCATTTATGACAGAGCTTGAAGTTTTTTACTCGAGGTCAGAAATAACAGAAGAAAATATGGCTGGCTGCTTGAAAACATTAAATTTTATAACTTCTTTTGGATTGGACGGTACATTTAAAGAAATCACAAAAGCATTGAAAATTCTTCTAACTATTCCTATGACTACTTCGGAAAGTGAGCGGTGTTTCTCAACTCTGAAGTTAATCAAATCCTACTTAAGAAACACCATGAGTGAAGACAGATTAACTGCTCTGGCTATGTTGTCTATTGAACAGCTGATGATTCGCGAGATACCAGACTTTAACGAACTAGTTATAGAAAAATTCATTTCAGACAAAAACAGAAGATTAGATTTTTCTTTCAAACGATAAACTTACTGATAAACTAATTCTTATCCCACTGAAGAAGAGAAACAACATCTTGAAACGTTTGGGAAGTGACAATAGTAAGTTCATAAGTGAAAGTATATATATATTATTATATTATTATTTCTTATAGTATATAGTATGTATAGTGCTCGATATAGTGTTAAAAACCTATTTTATATATTTTTTGTTTACTTATGTGTGTGTGTGTTTGGGTGGATTTCACGATGGACAGTCTTCGACTTCGAACCAAGTGAGTTTTTATACTTGTATAACTTTTATTAACTAACTTTATACTTTTTTAAGTGTACTTTTCAAGTTAAATACAGGGTGGTATAAGGTTGAGAGAGAGATGGTGGTAAATTTTTAAGAGAGCGCCCTCCCTTAAGGTTTACTCACGAGCCGCCACTGTCCAGAACATTATAGTAATAGGCTCTGGATGATGTTATTTGATAAGAAAGATTATGTTCATAGTAGACTGTAAAGTATTATGTAGAAAACGGAATGAAACTGACTGTTGTAAGCAAGGTAATTAGCTTCCAGCAGAAGAAATATATGAAAGAGTATGTTGACTTTAACATTAAAATGAAAATGCAGAGGAAAAGTGATTATAAAAAGAACTTCTACAAGTTAATAAACAATACAAGTTAACAAATAATAGTGTGTTGGGGAAGACTATGGAAAACATGAAGAATAGATATGAAGTGAAGCTAAGTGATGAAGAGTTTGCTTTGATGCAAGCAAATAAGATGACTTTTAACTTATTTGCCAGTGGTTACAAGAGCTCAGTTATTGATAGGGTGCTAAGAAAACATAAAAATAAGAAATCTGATCCCCAGATAAAAAATATTTATACACAAAAAGACTTTATATCAAATGCCTACACAAGTCATCCCAAAAATTATGTCTTCTATACTAAATAAATTTACCATATCATTAGCAGGACCCATGCACTTCACTGTGTGTGCCAATTGCAGCAAATCTGATATAAAACGTGAGTTCAGTGGTAAGTGCACATGGAATGGAGCGCATGGATGAAGCATTAAGAGCAAAAGTTGTTCAGACATTCAAGGCACTATTTGAATACTACTACTACTACCAACTGCCAACCAACCAACCAACCAAATGTTTTACAAAACTGCCAGTGTCTCAAAAACGAAAAGGAGGATTTTTATTGAAAAAAAAGAAAATAAAATTTTGAATTTGCTCTAAATTTTATTTGCTGACACCACATATAGCTATCTCTTATAGAACAAAAGTTTATCATATGCCAAACATTTCACTACACTCATATTAACAAAAAAATTCCATGACATGGAGCCATTTTAAGAAATTTTTTTTGAGATGGAGCTGTTTTGAGAATTATTAAAGTTATCTGTTCAAATTTATGTTTAAAACCATCCTCAAACTTTAAGGAACACAGTGGTGAAAGAATTTTTTAAAATTAGATCAGTAGTTTCGGAGGTTAGCCCGGACAGTGAAACAAACAAACGTTACCTCTTTATAATAGTATATACATTTAGAATTATTAATAGTATGCTAAAAACACTTTGACAAATAAACACATACATTTGGAAAAGAAAACAGACCTACAACCTAACATGTAATGACTGGTATTGTTTTTATATTGATCAAATGGGAGGAGGTTTTCTTAAATGTTTCCCTGATCAAATATGAACATACACTGAAACAGTTCAAAAATCTTAACTCCATCAACATAAAGTTTAACTATACTGGCCGTTTGGTCTCACATGACCACAATTACATCGTTTTAAGTTTGATTTGGAACCACTACACATTTGTGAAAAGGGCCAAATCATGAACACACCTTGGAGGGGTTTAAAATTTATAGAGCATACATAAACATAAACAGTCACAGATTCAGACTGAATGGCCAGCTGAATTTAAATCCTGAACCTGCTTTATCAGATAGAGACAAACAACTGCTCATTGGTTGACCAAACATCAATGCATACAATGAAAATGCAATATTGGTATTTCAACTAGTAACAGCCTTGTAAGAGGGATTTTTAAAAATATCTGATGTTCTTTGTGATGTGATATGTGCTTTGAAATGAGTCATAATTAATTGTACAGCAAGAAGACCCAAGGCAGATTGAAAAGGTAAGTTTACGTATCCGATCTAGTTTCTCATTCATTTTTTACCTGACCTTTTTACGTGTGTCTGGGTCCTTCAGTTCTTCAGAATTGTATTTCTATTTTCCGTTTCCCTTGCTGTCTTTGGCTGCTAAGTCTGCACCTAAAGGTGCTAGTTTTGCATGTACCAGGAAGAGGTCATAGCCACATGATGGAGCACAGTATGCTATAATTTTCAAGATGCTGGTTGCTACTCTTTTCTATCAGCACATGGCGAGTCTGATTGCAGGTTGGACGATCCGGGAAACCCACATCTCTTTACAGACACTGCAGAAGGCTATTTAATATCTCCCCATTCCCATTAGATGGGTGAAGGCTACGTTTCCCTATTCTGTCCATATATTCAGATCCTTAACCAACTTTTGCATTTAAGTCTGAATACCACAATTGCTAAACGTGGCTCTGAATTAATACCATTGCTTGGAGTAGTATTGAAGATATGATGAGCAGTTAGTAAAACTCTCGTTGGTGGTTGTTCAAGTTCATTTATTAATGTCAAGTTGAATGAAACCTCGAAACCTCCCCCTCCCCCTATTTTGTGTAAGGTTTTTTTTTTCCTCTGCACTAGAGGATGACAGATGGACGGTCATCCTCCCGACACCCCTTCATCGGCTGGTCCGAGTACCCTGTGACATGTATCATATGTATTAGGTATCAAACAAAACCTTATACATGCTCACTCACAGCTCGCCCACACAAACGCCACACAATTACATAAATGTTGTGAGATCGTATCTTAATTTTGAAATAAGTTATACCCCGGGCACTTTCTTTCACTTCTAAAAACCCAGTAATCACACTACTTTCAACTTTTGATTTCAACTCAATGAATCTACATATAAATTTTATGTATAACAGGGTTATTTTAATTTACAATTAATAAATAGTAGTTGAGTGTAAGATATTCTTTTAAAGTTGCAAACACCTGACTTGACAAGTACATACCCACACGCACATGCCGATCAACACCCACATTTCTTTTATTAAATAACTTATATAGTGCATAATTCCATTAGATTATTTTACTAAGCTTTGAGGCTTACCTGGGACACTTTATAACTACGCTTCCATGCTAGAAGAAGTAAAGAATACAGAAAAAACCCGGCCACCAGTCCGAAGTGGTTCAGTCGAATCTAGGATGAGGAATGAGAGAGAACAGACAGCGTATTTTAACCACGAAAACTAACCCCGTCTTTGTGCAGCCAAAATCAGCTGTGCGGGAATGACATGATGTCATCGCCGCACCCGACAAATAGTCTGACTTACTACTCACTTTACGACGACGCGCGATCACAAAGCCGTGGCAGTCGCATGAGTTTTAACTGCGGGTATTAAAGGCTGAACACAGTTCGGCACACCCTCACCCCAAAAGGGCAACCTGGTTGCCCCAAGGAAAACTAATCTCAGAATTGGCAACCCATAGTCCATGACACTCACCGTCCTCTGGACTCTTACTTACTCATGAATTCCTTGGCTCTCCTTGGAAACTCAGACAGTTATTCGCACTTAGGAGAACAGAGGCTCAGGGTGAAACCGAAGGAAGAGGAAAGAAGAGGAAGTGTAGTGTATATGCATGTGTGCATGAGAGTGTATTTATGTAAGTGTGAGGGTACTGCATGCTGACGTGGCCAGGGCCGACATACAGCGACAAGAGATAGAAGGAGAAAAGAAGAAAGACAAGAATCGGGGTACCCTCTGAGTTCTGACCTCCCAAGGCCTCCCAACTCACAAACTGAGACCCAAAACCGATACCTACTCTGGACAACTTCTATCCCCCCTCCCAGGACTGAAAAATCTCAACACCACTGCGACCATCCCCACGCGAGCCCTCTCCGCCATGCCAACCCCACGGGACCGCCCCAACACGTCACTCTCTTTGGTGACCACCACCTACCTCTACTGCTGCCACTCTCCTCCTATGCCCTATGGCAAAACTTCAATTTCAAAATGTGAGTGGTCATCTTCTCACTATCCCCCTCGGGATTACCCAGCCTCACTGTTACCGGCGATACAAACCGAAGAATGCGGTATGGCCCCGACCAGCGATAACACAATTTGGCGGCTCTCTTATCGACAGCTGAGCTGATCAACGAAATCAAATGCTGGGCTGCGGCTCTGGCAGTAGACCAAATCCCCAACCGCGAAAGGATTTAGAATTCGCCCCTGATTATATCGACTACGGACGCGCTCGTGTGCACGGAGCAAGTTCTTCCGGGCCTCTTTCCACCTATCTGCCGTCCTAATGTCCGGATTACTCGGCAGAAGATCGTCTATGTTCCACAAGTTGGCCAAGGGAAGCGTAGGCGAGAAACCAAACATAACCTCAAAGGGAACGGCCTTATGGCTTTCGTGTAAGGCCGTATTAAAAGCTAATTGCAACCACTTCAGATTCTGGTCCCAACAATTCTGCTGTTGGCAATCAAAGCTGATCGGAGATTCTGGTTAAATCTCTCCACGTGGGACGACTGAGGGTAGTACGGGGAAGTGGTCACATGTTTGATACCATTGGCGAAGCACATTCACCGAAAATCGCCTGAAATAAATTGTGGACCATTGTCCGAGACAATGAAGGCTGGAAGACCGAAATGCTGAAAGACATGGGTCATAATTCTTGAACCTTCTCCCTCAAGATGCTCATCTTTGGAGGGGCAAATTTATAAGGGTGGGAGCGCACCACCTTGGAGTCCATTAGACAGATATTATACTCCAAGAGATGTGTGAGCCCAAGGGCCGGAGTTAACACAGTGGGGAACTGCTCACACAACTGATCTAATGCGGACCGCTGGGACTGGAAGAGATGGTCTCTAGATGTGTCAGGGCACTCAACCTCTTGGATATCTTCCCTAGTCCCCTGATATCCAAGGAAAGGGATTACAACTCCCCGATTAAATTTAAAATAACATTGGTGCTCTTTGGTGTCAATAACGAGACCACTTTTACAGATGAAGTCGGCACCAATAATGCACTCAACTCCCAGAGCAGGAGAAACCAGAAAGCTCCACACCCAAGAAAATCCCTCAATCTTAAATTTAAAGGAAACTACCCGGGAAATGGGCAGAATTTCCTGGGATGCCGTCCAGCACACCACGGAAGACTGTTCCGACCTTTTAATTAAACCCTGTCTTTCAAGGTCCTCGCACACTTTGGATGAAATGATAGATCTTGCTGATCCGGAGTCAACTAATGCTCTGAGTTGACTCCTTTTCAACTCCAACAGCAAGAAGGGGCATACAGAAGTGGGCTTAGAGAGGGTTTGGAGGACCTTGATGCCCGATGAACTGGGACCTACAAATGGCCTGGAGGCGTGTACTTTAGAAGACCCGCGACAGGGAGGAGAAGACCTCCGACATATCTTCTCCTTGTTGACCACTTTCTGAATGACCTTGGGTACCTTGGGGAGTGGTGTTAGACTCAACCCAACCCCGGCACAAAATTGTCTAAAGTGACCCAATCTACCACACTTAAAAGCAAGTCATATTGAGTGAGCGACGACGCCCCTTGTTACAGGAGTTCCCAATACCAAAACCCTTAGCACCGTGTGGTGATGGAACAATACGTCGTCCGTGTGTCTCGCACTCCGATTCCTTTTTTGCAGCTCGATCCCGGGACTCGTCCATCGTCTGGACCGTTCTGGAAACCACACACAACCGGTCCAGGTCCGCAAAACAACGTGGACGGTCAGCGAACACCAAACGAGATCTCTCTTGGGGAGTCACTCTTTCCAAAATTACCTGGATAATCTCCCTCTCGGGCAACCCCAACCTTAAAATCCGGGCCGCTCTCTGTACATCCTGTGCAAAGTCCGCCAACGCCTCTTGGCACAGGATGCACAGGAGAACAGACAGCGCATTTTAACCACGAAAACTATCCCCGTCATTGTGCAGCCAAAATCAGCTGTGCGGGAATGACATGATGTCGTCGCCGCACCCGACAAATAGTCTGACTCACTACTCACTTTACGATGACGCGTGATCACAAAGCTGTGGCAGTCGCATGAGTTTTAAATGCGGGTATTAAAGGCTGAACACAGTTCGGCACAAAGTTAGAAAATTTTCTTTTTATTGGAGGATTCATTACCTGTCAAAAGACGAGCAAACTTTATTTTGGCTGTTCTTCCCCCTGATCGTGGCTGATGAGTGCTTTCTGCCCAGTCACAGTAGACTGCATAATTCTGTGCAACCATGTAGCAGTTGGTTTACCTGAGGCTCCTGCTCCTCAGTAGCAGATAACCCTGCTGTAATATCCACCTATGTGTCAAACCAGGATCCTTGTCTCTCGTTCTCTCATTGACCCTTCTGCCTTGGAAGTTGATTGCTTGGCATAATAGGGGCCACTCTAGTAGGTGATAGTAGAGTTGGATGGAGAGGCTGGCACAGTCTCTTGCATGATTGCATAAGATACACTTCACACCCGTTTTTACTTGTGCACTTTGTTTTATTCTAAGTTGGCTTATTACACCAGCTTGCTTCCAGTGTTGCTTCTTTTTTATTTTTGTTTCCTTCACCCAGTTATTATTGAGTTGTTTATACTTGTTTATTTTTTTTAACATGTAAAATTTGCTGTCTATTATCTTCATATCTTCACTTGAATCCCTTGACACTTGTAGCTAATTTCTGCTAAAGCTTCCATAACCTGTAGTTTTTATACTGTTTAGTTTTTCTAATTTCTGCTCTATATGATTTAATTTTGCCTTTTATGATCTAACCTTCGTTTTTGTGTCCTAATTTCATGTCATATTTCAGTCCCGATTGTTCTTATCTTCTTGCGTGTCTGGCTAATAATTAATTTTGCAAAAATGCCTTGCATATTTTGTAAGAATTACCGTGCTTTGGTTTAGTCTACTATTCACATGTTTATCTATATATAGTATCATTATTTCTACTATCAGTATGCCAGTTCAGAGACCATTTTCAGTTAAGTAACAATGCTTCTTAATTCAGATTGTCTTCACATCAGTTTTCCAAGTTTTGGTGTGCATAATTTATGTACTCAATGCTATATAGTGTTAGATAATATTCTGTTAGATATTCTGTCTCCAGTATACTATATTCATCTTCCACACATAGCATTTGGTTAAGTTTACTCATAACAGACTTGTAACATATGATAACCTTCTAATTCGATTACTGATTTAATTCTTTACCACTAAATGTCCTGCTGTATTTAGTATTTAGTTTGTGCTCATAGACTACTGCTTAAGCTAAAGGCAATAGCTTACTTTAAAGGTAATGCTTGATTATTATACTTTAAAGGTAACTGTTTACTAGAACATGATCTATAAAAACTTATTAACTGTACTTTCTTTAATTGATAGTTTTATATGGCTGTATAACTAGTTAACTTTTTAACTTTATAGTGTAATATTAGTTATTATTTACTAGAATACAACATAACGAAAGTACATTCTGTTCATTAAATATGTCTGTGGTTAAGACTCTCACTACATGTATTTTCTACCTAGTTTTCAGGTAATTCCCCTGTGTTGCCGGTTTACTCTTTGTAGCCATTTCATTTTTATCTTTCTTCATCTGTGTTGTGTTCATCCATTAGTAGACATGATGTGTGAATGCTTGTAATATTCCAACTCATTGTTGGTTTATATGAGGTCTGATAGGAAAATATCCAGCCATCATAAATATTACAGGATCCTGATGTGTAACTCGACCGTAAGTTGGTAACCAATCAGATGCAATCGTCTGACACAGTGAGCATTCATTAATGTATTGGTCTATTCAGTTGGCTGTGGAGTCTGTTGTCTGTGACTATTGTATTCATAATGTGTGAGTGATTAGATCAGCAAATATGTATTACATTTTGTGTACAGCTTGTAACATTTTGTCTGCAGAAATTATCAGAAAGATTAAGAGAGACTTTTGAAGAGGACTGAATGAATGATTCAAAGATAAAACTATGGTACAGATGCTTTAAAGATGGGTGAGAAATTGCTGAACACAATCCAGCCTTTAAATGCAGAACACCAGAAAATGGTGAGCAATTGCAGGTTGCAATAAACGAAAATTGACTGGTGACAGTGTGATTTAGATGAAAATCTGGGGATTCTGTGGACTTGTGTTTTGGAGATTTTTATAGAAGATCTTGGAATGAAATGCATTGCAGCAAAATTAATGCCCGTGACCAAACCAAAATACCAACCATGTTGGTAAGACCAAAAAGAATACCATGCTGAAGTTGTTCAAGATTTGCTGAACACCACTAACAGTGATTAGATTTCCTAAAATTTTCATAACAGGAATACAAGCCAAGGGTTTATGGCTGTGAACTGAAAAAAGCTAAAATCTCTCCAATGAAATGCCTGGATCATTATATCTGAAGAAGGGATGGTGGAGCTGGAGCAATGTGAAGGTCATGTGAATGGTGTTTTTTGATCGTGAAGATATTGTACATCATGTGTTTGTTCCGTGAGGCTAGACACTTAATAAGATTACAATACATTTAATACTAGAATTGCCATATTCCAGTTCTTTGCTGGCTGATAGATGTAGTAAAAAGAAAACAGGTGGGGCGAATGGTGACTGGCCGCTTCATTATAATAATGTGCCAGCCTATTCTCCATGCCATCTTGTGCAATGTTTTTTGGTGAAAAAATATCACATTGCCACATCACACAGATGTCACAGCCCCCCCCCCCTGTAGCCTAGGCTAGACTCCTTGTGATTTTTGGGTTTTATCTAAGCTAAAATCATCTTTGGAAGGAAGTAGATTTCAGGTTGTAGACAAAAATTAAGGAAAACGTGACAAGGCAGCTGATGAACCCAAAAGAGGACATCGGAGATTCTTTTGAAAAATGGAAGAGATGCTAAGACAAGTGTTTGAGGTCCAGAGGGGACTACTTTTAAGGAGACTGAGATGATATTGTGTAATATACTTTATTTATGATTTGATAATACATTTCTGGATATTTTATAAACTGACCACCTTGTATACATTATACTATCCATCACTGGGTGGTGTAGGGTGTTTTGTAAAGGTACCTGCTGTTGTTTTGTGCTAGGTGTAAAGTTAAGCTGTGTATGGTGACAACTAAACTAAATGGGATGCCTGGCTTGACAGTTGTTGATCGTTTGTTGTTTGTAGGAGTTTTGAAAACTGAAGTCTCATTTGATTTTGTGTTTGATGCCCTCAAGGAATACTGATTATTATATTGTTTTTGTTTTCTTTTCTATGCATTTTGTTGAGTTAGAGAAAGAAACCCTATTGGCATGTGAATGGTTATGTAATGTTGCTTTTGTCTAATTATATATTAAATTGTCTGTAATGATTTTCTTTTGTCTGAATTAGGTTTTACATTCTTTAAATATTGATTCTTTTCAGTAAGATTGCGTGGATACATTAAGTAGATTCTTACTTCCCTTTAACAGCTTTACTCAGTTCTGATTTTCAGACCTTTTTTTTCTTTTTCCTCCCCAGTGTTTTGTTTGAAACTTTCTGAATTGTTTTTTCTAAATGTGTTCTTTCCTTGTCATGCATCACCACAGATTCCACTATTTTAATATTCTAGTAAATCTATTCTATAACAATTCTGTCATACTGAGTATGCCCATTAAAATCTTTAGTTGCTTTCTTCTTGGCCAGTTTATATAATTTCCTCCACTTAGTAATGCATATTTGCCTCTGAAACCTACTAAGAAATAATCTTCTTCTATATTCATGTAAATATCCATCTCTTGTGCGCTTCCTATTAACAATTATAAAATCTGTTACTGATCTACTTCAGTAAGCTTACTATATAAATTTGTAAGTATGCTTATTGTAAAAAAGATATTAATAATTTTACCTTATTGAAAGAGGCAGAGTCTCCCAATAGTCTGCTGTTTTTGTTCTCAGTTTTTTCTGCAAATGTTTTACCCATGTTTTGATCAGATTATTAGTGTACTCAGTTTTGTGCAAGTTGCTGACAATGATTGGTGGATATGATTTTAATTCTTCTACATTCTGGAATATAGACTGCAATAATATATTCGTCTCTATTCTTCTATATATAGCATTAAAATTCCTTTAAGTTATATAAGTGTAGTCTTTAATTTTAATATTCCAATTCCTGTGTAAAAATTATCAGTGTATGTAGGTGTAGTTTTATATTGCCTAATGTCTTCAGTTTTTAATTCATCAAATAAGCTATTACTGTGCACTTATAACATGCACAAACCTCATGAGTTGTTCACTATGATTAAGTATAGGTATATTTAATCAGTTTCTTTTTTACAGAATAATTTACCCGCAGAAAATTTCATTTTCCCACTAATAATAGCTACAGGGTTAAAGAAAATGTAGATAATTCAAGTGATTGAACAGTTATGTAGATACCTATTTATTATACTGAAAACTATTAATAAAAGAATGAAACCTACAAAACCATGAAAAAATACAGATAGTTTACATATATGGGTTTGATATCTCCAATGTGCACTGTTTGGTTAACAGTGTTAAGTAGGCCTGATATAGAGTTAATAAATTGGAGCAAAAACATACACAGAGTAGAGCAAAATAACTATTAGTTTGTTTTTTTATGAGACAGTAGTTTTAGTCATAAATATGGCTGCAACTTATATTAAGGGCAGATGTTCTTCAATATAAGAAACCTCATCACCTAAACTGTATATTCTTAAATTTGGCAAGTGAATTGTATACATTTAATCCTCAGAGAAAGTAAAGTGCAAACCATAAAAATGTATGCAGGGTTAAAGATAAGGAATAAAACATCGTATAACAAATGCTTAATTGACATTGGCGTTTAACTGAAAGATTAAAGTAGTTTTATTACTATCAGCAGTTCGCCTTTGCAGCTGAACAAGGAATGTGGTGACGTATGCCATTCCACTGCACGCATCACTGTAATACTACACATTTAAAATACGTTTAACACAGTTTTGGTATTACTTGACTGTCTCTCACAAGGTATTTCTTGTAGCGAATAAAAAAAAACACTAACAAAATATTCAGTAAATTACAGTTACATACAATGTACGAACGTTCAATCTAATACGCACACAACATTACAACTAAATACATACGAACAATGTGTTCAGAAACAGTAATACCGCACCAACACAAGCACGCACTATCATTCAGTAGCCCCGCTCCACAGGCGTCTCGTCAGCAAAGCTGGTGTACATACAGTACTTTTATTTTTTTTTTTTTTTAGTTTTTATTATTTCAAAAATCAGAATTTAAATTTGTTTCTTTTATAGGGAAGAAAAAAGAATTTAAAGGAAGCATGACAACTGTATACCATGGCGTGTGGCGTAGAAAAGGGCAAAGAAAAGTGGATATTGCTCTGAAAGTGTTCAAACAAGAAACAAGAGAAAATTATGTTGATGTCAGTAAATTAAGAAATGTTTATTTCAGTATATTTGTTGTGTGTGTGTGTGTGTGTGTGTGTGACAATACAATTGTTTGTGCATGGTTTTGTGTATTGATTAACCATTGGTGTGTGGTTATTATACTGTAAGGACAGATAAAAAATTAAAAAATGCCCAGCTTGTGATAGGAAAAACCAATCCACAATTTTCTTTCAATTGGATTTGTATATTCTGTAAAGGCTGTAAGCAATTCTGTCTCTTTATTTAAAGAGGAGTCCTTACTTAGATAAAAACATGTTAAGGTAGGGTTGCCAGACATTATAACGTTAACCCAGGACAAAAATGTTCAAAATCCAGGACAATCCAGGACATTACCAGTTCTGAATAAAATGTAAATGCAGGAAAATAAAAAGTACTAAACTGGTGTAATTTTTTACTTATTTATTTTCATTAGAGCTAACTTAACATTGTAATTAAAAAAAATAGCATTTAAACAGCTAAAACTAAAATTATGTAATGTATTTGTCATCTTGGCCAATTTTCAGTAGAATATCTGTATCGATTGTTTGTGATTGAATGAAGTCATGAAATTGGCTACAATTTAAATGTTGAAAATTAAATTTTGTCAAAATTGTACCTTTTACTGTACTTGGTAATAAATTATTACGTTCCTTTGTCCATTGAGCTTGAATTAAAGAAAAAATTCGCTCAGCATTTGCGTTATAACAAGGGATGGCAAAAACATATTGTGCAAGTTTTAAAAGTTCACCATACAATTCATCAGAAACACATGCATTGAAATATTTTACCCACTTTATATGTAACAAATCCTTGGTGTCATTAGCGGGCAGATTTTCCATATATTTTTTCAAATTGCACCACTGATCAAAAAATGTTGAATCGTCTATAATTACCCCTTTATTCCTGATATATTGTAGGGAAACTTCTACGTCTGACCAACTGCTGTTAGTTTGGAACCCCATCAATTTGAATATCTCAAATTCTTGCAGAGGCACAAGCCATACTTTCAGATATTCTTCTGCATCTGTGTAAAGTTTGCTCACATTAGACTGGAAGATATCTACTTCTTTTTGGAAACCATTTTCGGTAGCTTTCTTCAAAATTTGTGTTATTTTAAGTGGTATGAAATGATTGTTGACCCTGTCTTGTAAAGAATCAGATACATTTTTTATAATGGATATTGTTTCTATAATAGAATTATCATTCCTTTCTATTACTCATATGAAAAAGGGATATTAGAGAATGGATAAGAAGTAAATAAGCTTTACTAAATTCATTTTCAGAAAAACTTATTAATATTTTTGGAGCATTACCAATAGACAGGAAATAAGACTTTAATGGCTCAAACATAAGTATTAACCGGTCACTTGCTGGAAACAAGGACAACCACCTCGTTTTCGAGTGATATAATAGTTGTTTATATTCGGTATCAATAAAATCACAAAAATCTTTGAGTTGTTCTGTTCGAACAGAGTAAATAGAAAAATAGTTATAAATTTTGAAAATTAATACAGCTACATCTATAGGTAATGAAGAATCACAAGCATGATGAACAGCATTGTTGAGAACATGGGCTGGACAGCCAATTCCTATCAAGTTTTCATTAATATTTTTTTTAATAAACATTATTTGTTCCCTGTCTTGTACAGCCACCAAAATTTGTGTTGTAATTGTCGCCGCAAAATGCAATACACTTACATAAAAGTCCATTTCTATTCAAAGCGTCAACAACAAGATCAGAAATAGTTGTAGAATCTTCTTTAGATTCGAAAATTAAGTCCAAAATTTTACATTTAGTGCCTCAATTTTTAAAATCAAAATATTGTATGACTATTGGAAACATTTTGGTTGTCAAATGATTACTAGCGTCTGTGAAAACAGAAATATATGAAATATTTTCTAGCTCACATAAAATTTGCTTCACAGAAAATGGTCCAAGTACATTATGTATTATTGCTGTAGCTTTTGTTCGCGCACACGTAATTTTTTTACAAATATCAGAATCTGAATATATTTTCTTATTCATTGTAACTGTGCAGTTTAACGAATTGTATGACTGGTGATGACATACTGTATGGAACGAAAGTGTTGCTTCAGCAGCTGCTACTGATTTTATTATGTCTGGTTTGGTAACAAACGACTTTAAGCAATTTGATGTACCAGCTACACTCCTGAGATTAGTTTGATGTTTTTTACTACCAATATGGTCATCAATGTCACTTTTGCCTTTATTTGCAACTGAAATAGTGCAATTACAAATTACACAAGTTGCCTCCCATTCTCTTGGTCCTTCTTTAAAAGACGAATATTTCCGTTTTAGTTCATCATTGAATACACACTTCCTCTTTGGCATTTTATGAGTAATCTGACTCACACAGTCTTAACTATAAATTATAAAATCAATAATTAATTGAAGACACGTAAAATAACACGTAGATCTGCAGTATAACTTCAAAATCTTAAGAAGTTCTTAGGTTTTAGGTTAGGACGAACACTTCACACTGATTAGTTACCTTTTTAACAAATAAAAACATCAGAACAGCTAATTCTGTATACTTCACGGTCACCAAAAACTCACAGTGTAAGGTAGTCAGGTAGTGTGCAATGAAATGTCAAATGCTACGCATCTATCGCTACTGACATACAAAACTTAATAAACCATGTTGAATGCGTGAACGCTTGTGTGTACCAGACAAAATTTACGCGGTAAATTTAAATTTTAGAAAATACCGGATACATTCAAAATCCCCCCCCCCCCCCGGACATTCCCGAACATCTCGTTTTCCTGGACGTGTCCGGGAAACCCCGGACGTCTGGCAACCCTATGTTAAGGTAATTTTGAGGAATACAAACAGCAGTTTGGCATTGTTTAGATCTGTTTGTTTTTTAAATCTCATTTCAACCCTGATGTGAAGTGGCATTATTAATTTTATTGACGTATGTGTGGAGAACCATTACATAAGTAATTTTCTGTTTTTCCAACTACTGAATGATGTTGAATGATGGGATGGAGGTCTTCATGCCACAGAATTATCCTAACATCTCACTCCCACAATTCTGATTTCTTACTTTGCACTGTATTTTCAAGTGTTGGAATACTTTTGGCTAGAAATAATTTATAGTAATGGATTTTTTTGAGACTCTGTGTTAAACTAGAATTTCATTTGCAAATGAGAACCAAATTATCAGTGGTAGTTGATGAGTCAAAATTTTCATGGTTTCAGTAGACCTAGAGTCTGATTAATGTTGGTTTGGGGGGGGGGGTAAATAAGACTTTTGGGCAGTTGATAGGCCTAACTTTTCATTGTTCAAAACAATATTGTGTCTGCGTCTATCCAGTTGCTATGCTGTGTTAACTGTAAAAGACCATGTTCAGTATTGTTTTATTAACACTTGACACCTTATTTATTTATTTTTTTATTGTTTGCCAATGTAATTAATCTTTGCAGTTCTGAATTTACTTCTCCAAACAATAAACATGAAAAACAAAAGAAGGTATTTTTCATTACAATCCCAAACCCAGTCAGTATTTTTATAATAATCAGTTTTAAAGGTTTAATTAAATTGTCCAGTTCCTTATTTCAGAGTTTAAATTACAGATTTGGAAGGGCTGGAAACACAGTTGTTCCAAAAAATGGCATTTTTTTTATTCCTTCCTCAAAGAAAGAAGAGGTTTGTGTTTGCAGCCAGCTGTGCACGAACTCCTCTACCCCTGTATCATCATCAAATTGCTATCCTGCCAGCAAATGGTAGTTGCAGGGTGATAAGTCTGGACTGTAAGGAGAATATTCTAGGGCCGTTCAGTAAAATTTTTTCAGTTTGTCGCATGTTAGTGCAGTGGTATGGGGCTTTGTGTTGTGAATGATGGAGAATGATGTCCTGCATTTGTCACCGACGTCGTTTGTTGTGATTGGCAGCTTTTGCGTCTTCCAGAAGCTTACAGTAATAAGTGGCATTCACTGTTCTTCGTTCATGAAGAAAATCTATCAAAATAACACCTGCAGAGTCACAAAAACAGTTGCAAGCACCTATCGAGCTGACAAACATGTTTTGGCCTTGACCGGCGCAACTTCCACTTTCTTCTGCCACTCCTTGCTCACGTGTTTTGATTCGGGGGTGCAGTGATGGATCCACCACATTTCATCACAAGTGAGAAGTGCCAAAAATCTTCCCCTTCCCCCTCATAGCGAGTCAGGAGGCTTTTACAAACATCCAGATGAACATGTTTTTGTTTCTGGGTAATGAGATGAGGAACTCACCTGTCAGACACTTTCTGATAATTTAAATTATTGTTGATGATTGAGTGAACACTTCCATAGCGTATCCCCTGCTGAAGCAGTTTCTGAAATCTTTATGTGCCGATCTGAATCAATAAATTTATGAACAGCATGAATGTTTCCTTCTGTTATAGTTGTTTGTAGTCGTCATTGGTGAGGTTGATTTTCCACAATTCTCCATCCTGTAAAAAATTTGTTGTGGCATTGAAACACTTGAGTCTTTGAAAGAGTTTGTTCACCATATTTTCTCAGAGTCTCCTCGAAATTTTGGCAACTTTAATGCCTTCTGTTGTAGTAAATTTGATTATGCTGTATTGCACAGTGGATGAACATACACCTTGCTCAGTTGTTGTGTTACTGACCAGACGTGAGCCTCTTGCCACGAGTCTATGAGAGGGGCCAATTTCAAATGTCCCCACCAATATCTGCCCAAGGCTGCGATGTGCTCCATTCGCTTACTCAGCTGCTGGACAAGAATTCTGGTCCACTCTCGTACCACATTCTGTTTTTGTCTTGTTCTCTCAAATTTTGTTTGACACAAATTAGAATGTTAACAGAAGATTTTGTGTATGTTGGATGTGGTGTGCTTATGAGTTTTAACTCTGTGTACCTATGTAACTCTGGGTATTCAATTTTCTGTGTACCTGCTGTTCTGATAATATGATTAAACGTACAGAAGTTTGTGGTGCCTGTATTACCATAGCAAATTAAATTTAAGTAGTTCATAGCTATACTGTGATTCATTATACGATATGAGCAAATGGTAAAACTATAAAATAGGTTTATTACCTTCTGTCGCGCTTCTTAAAATCCAATATAGGATGACTCGAGTTTCGACACCTATGGTGTCATCATCAGATCCATTATGAATAAAGTTAAAACTTCATTTATCGATGTATTTTGTTACTTAGCAGTGTTTTTGTGGTTTTTTTGTTTTAATGTGTTGTTTTTAATTCATTTATCGTGAATAGTTTATTAGTGTAAATTGATTCCACTTGTGTAAGAACGGATCTGTTGCCGCAATCGATTGTGTCTTCGAGCGCCCTGTTCGCCTTTTAAATACTTTGGTCCGTTCGCTGCTCACTCTCCTGTTGACTTGCCTGTAAGTGTCCTATAAATTTTCTAATTTTCTACAATGACAACTCTTTTCAGTCAAAATAACAATATTTATTTTTATTTAAAGTATTCAGAGAAAGGAACAGTCGACTTGTGTCGAAACAAAATATTGGTCGGGTCGACTCTACTGCTCAATTCGACTATGTCACTAATAACTTTCAATAAACAAATTAATTATAATAATATATTAAATCTCAGGGTTTAAGGGTTCTTTGAGACTGTCATTGAATTCAGAGAATGCACACAAAAATACAATACATCACAAAAGGTAAGTAAAATTTAAAATCTTAATACTATATTCTATTATTCGTTGCTAAGCAACGACTGTCGTTTCCGCAAGATGGCCGCTCATACGTCTAACCTCGTGCTGTCCCAAATTATTTTAAAATAAATGTTTTAGTGTACACAGTTTTAGTTTTTAAGCTTTTCTTTCAATAAATGATCACTGGTGTTTGTTCTATAAGTGTAGATAGTGTCTACGATAGTGTTGTGTAATCGTAGCTGTAGTGTGGCTATTAATTAAGGTTGGCATCACTCACATAAGTTACAAACGTGTGTTCGTTATAGGTAGTCAGGATTTTCTGAGTTTCTGCATTTAGTTTTTGGTTTAATTGAATTATTTCTGTCTTCTGGTCTTCCACAGTGTTTACCGCTTCTGTTGGGAATTATTCTTGATTGCCAACGGTCCAGAAAACATTACTGGTATTTAATTAAAATTTGCTTCATCAGAGCACATCTGCCCTCTGCAATGGTTAACAGTACAATTCTAAATCCTTGCTTCTTCATCAACGGTTTCCTGACCTTACAATACTGGCCTGTGATTGGTCAAAACTGAGAGTTCATTAGGTCACATGGTCAGTTTACAAAAATTAAATGTTCATTTGGCTATAAGAAAAATACTCCTTTTTTAGCTTTAAGTTTTCTTAAATTTAAATTACATCATGTTTTTCTTTATATAATTATGAGCATTTTGATACCTTATTTACATAAGTTGGTTATTATAAAGGGTGATTTCCCACCTTAGAAAATTTCTAACTTTGGGCCTACACTTTTAGTTTCCTGACATTTATTTACTAATCTATTTTATAATTTACATTTATTATTACTTAAACTCTGATTCTGAACCCTTTTTTTCTGATTTTGACTATTTACTAAACGAGTCTGGACCCTTAACATTATTTAACAAATGGTTACAATAAAATCCTTTAACATATTATTCAATATACTGCCACTATGGCCTAGTTTACAATTATCAATTGACAAATAATATTTTTTGTGTTAATACAGTAACTTGATAAGAACAATAACTTGATAAGAACAGAATCCTCCGGCATGCTATGTTTTAGGCATGGCCTACATGGCTTAATATTGTATTTTATAATTAGCCACAATCATCAGTTAACTGGCATACTATTCAGCCATCCCACTAATCTTAACCAGTACTATTAATCAGTGATTAGATTATTGTTCATGGGTTTTTGGTTCCTAATGCATCACCTTCTGATTCTGCTCATAGGCTCCCACTATTGCTAACAACATAGTTTATGAATGTTATCCATAAGCTTTGGCATAAAACACAAACATAACTAATCATGCCAAAACCTTTATTAACATCTTAACATTATTATAAACCCCCATCACAACTCTCTATTAATGTGGTCCTTGGGTTTTCTTTTTATACAAAAGTATTTAACCCACACTTCTGCCATTTCCCCCTCACTGACACTTTTTGTGTTTGGGAATAACACTGGTGTTGCACTGACACTTTATTAATTGGGTGTTTGTTTGTTTGTACTATGTAATATCAGGGATCACTAGCTTTATCCCACACTCTTTCACATCAACTTAATCACAAAAAGGTTTGTATCTTATTTTACATTTATGACACATTTTGATTAGTTTATTTACTATTTGCATTGTATTTTTCTCTTATTATTTATATTAGACAGTCTTTCCTATCTATTACTAAAGGTTGTCTATTTTTACTTGGCCTATGTGGATAGCATAGGCGACTCTGCCTACTATCATTTCTACTGAATTGAGCAGTTCTTGTTTTGGGACAGGGTTACTATTATGTTGCATTACAATATTCATCTTGTCAAATGATAAAAAACAACACATACATAGTACACAAATAATAAATAATTAACGCATATTAAAAACGAAATAACAACGAATGAAAAATAACACAAGCGGCCGCTACGAACCTGTACGTAGCAGCCGCTTGTGTTATTTTTCATTCGTTGTTATTTCGTTTTTAATATGCGCTAATTATTTATTATTTGTGTACTATGTATATGTTGTTTTTTATCATTTGACGAGATGAATATACATCGATAAATGAAGTTTTAACTTTATTCATAATGGATCTGATGATGACACCATAGGTGTCGAAACTCGAGTCATCCTATATTAAGAAGCGCGACAGAAGGTAATAAACCTATTTTATAGTCTTAACCGCTTCTGGAGGCAAATAAAATGTTTAAAATGGTAAAAGTATCTTCTCCATGTCTGAAATAACATAGGACAGAATATGTTGCTGTTGTGTCTTTCATTCAGATTTTTCTGTTAACAAATTTGCTATAACTGGCAGCAAATGAGGTTAGTTCATGTAGTAGTGTGCTGGCAGTATTTATGTTTTGTAATAAATTTAATTTATGTTGACTTAGTTTGTTTAAGTGTTAGAAAGGAGATTTTTTAAATATTGCTCTAAACTTAATGTGAGTACTGGTAAACAGTAATTCAACATCACACTTAACAAAACTTTTGTTGTTTGAATCCTCACTGCTCTTGTCATTTTTGTGTGTATGGAATTATTCTAAGTTCACCATATTCTCATTCAACCTAAAAACAATTCTAATTTTCGTGTCTTGGTGTTTGCATGTAAGTGACCAGTGGGGCTCATGAGGGATATGCATAATATGTGTCTTGGTAAATATTGTAACTAATATCTCTGTGTGTGTTGTAATTATTAATATAATGTATCTCTGTAAGTCGTTCTCTTTTCCTATAGTATATGTGTGAGTGTCGAGCGTTTGTTAACTCGCTCGTTGGGTTCGTGGTATAGTATGTGTGTATGATTGAAGTTATTAATAATTTCAATAAATTCTGTCACTGTTATTTGCATGTAGCAAGTCGAATTGTACCTTCTCTTACCATTTATGGGTAAACCGTATCTCTCACCGTTTGGTTTGAATATTGCCGCCTCGCCACCTGATTGGCGCACGCTTTTCTGCAGTGTCAACTTGGCTAACGTCTTGTTTTGAGGTTTTCACTTCAATAAATTTTTATTTATAGTTCTTAGCTTCTTCTTCATTGTTCCGTGGTTCCTTTTGTATTTATCCGATCTATTGTGTCAGGTCATTGTTAGTTTATCAGTCATTTGTCATTTGGGTTTATTGGGTTATTGATCTCTGAGTTTATAAGTTTTTGCCTCTTATTCTTGTCTTCAGCTTCTTTAATTCATAGTTAATTATTGTGGATCTTTACTACCTTATGTCATGTTACATAATGCATCTCCACCAAAATTGATTATTTCGAAACAAAGATTATTATATTTTTTCTGAAATCATCAATATAGTTCATTTAATCAAGTTGTTATTATTCAGGAATATATTCATCGCTACCTTCTTTTTTATTCATTTTTATTAAGTCATGGTTCATAATATGGTATTTGGTATTATTTTCTTTCTTTATTATTCCCTTTTATGTTCTATTTCCCTAAAATTTTTCTTCTCTCCCCTTCATATAAATTGGTACTAGCCAGAGGGCACGTGTGGCTCTATTACTCTGCTATCCATTTATACACATTTTGAGTTCAGAGGCCTTGCCTATCTGCTCAATAATATAAATAATTGTTGGACGTATCTCAACATAAAATCATCACTTAATAATATTCATAATAATTATAATAACAGTCGTTCATTTCCGACTCACATAATATCAATACAATAAAACACTTTTGGGATTAATTATTCTCTCTTTTATACATCTCATGACCTTTTCATCTCAGTGACTTATTTGGATTCCTTCGTTTAAGCTTATGGCGATATTTAATAGGCATTTTGTATTGTTTCATTAGCTTATTTTATATGGTAGTGATTTTATTTGTTATCACTTTATTTTTCATTTATATTTAAACTTAACATTGTAGCTGGTTTCTGGCTCACTTATATTTTTCATTGATTGTTCAGTTAATCTGTCAGTGTTACTTTTTTATTTGATTGTCTTGTCTTTTCTTTTGTGAAACGTTAATTTTTTATTATTCCCTTCTTGTGACAGGGTTAGTTAATGATGTTATGTAGCGTCATCATTATTTGTGTAACATTTAATTATTTTATATCAATTTTTTATGATATTTCATTATACATATTTTCAAAATTACATGGGTTTACACATTTTGTTTCACACTTGGTTGTAAGTTGTACTTACTTTGTTGTGAATTTAGCTTATCTTTCTTCTAAATTCCCTTTCATTCATATAATAATATCAATCAAATACTTATTGTAAGTTGTGCTTACTTTAATTTTTTGAATTTTGATAATTGTTCTGCTCCAATTTCTCTTTAACTTTCTGACACTGTTTCATAATATTTTTTCAAAGAAGACTGGTTGTAAGTCCCTTTTATTTTCTTGGTTGTTATCTCACTTATGACATAGGTATTGTTTTGGTTGTCCTTTACAATGAGATAGGGTCCATTGTACAATAACAGCAATTTCTTTGTGATTCCCTCTCTGGAACTTGGTAACTCTCGGTTCCGTATTAGCACCTTTTCTCCTTCATGATACCGGATTGCTTTCGGTTGGACTCTGTGATATTTAGCCTTTTTCTTTTCTATTTGTTCCGCTATCTTGCTATAGAATCTAGCGTTATCGAATTGGTATACTGGATTGGTGGTGAAATTGACAAGTTCTTCTATGGCTCGAGGTGGTGGTTTTCCGTACATGATGGTGTAAGGGGTATCCTTAATGGATTCGTGATAAGCGAGATTTATGAAATTTTCTGTGGCTTCGAGGTATTCACTCCACTTACGTTGCTGATCGTGGCAGTATGTACGAAGAATCCTCCCCACTTCATGTAGCACTCTTTCAGCTGGGTTGCTGTTCGGGTCGTAAATTGAAGTCTTGTATGTTCGGATGCCCAGATCCATCAATGTCTCTTTCCATCGTCTTCCCCGGAATTGAGTACCATGGTCAGTGATAATATTCGTGGGACTCCCCACCTCTGTAATGTACCTCTGTGTGATAATGTTCAATACTTTGTTTGTAGTAGCACGGTTGATAGGGTATAATTTTACAAATTTTGTGTAGTGGTCCATGATAATGACTATGAATTTGTGCTGCTTTCTCCCTCCACTTCGTGGCATAGGTCCACATATGTCTAAGAAGACTCGTTCTAGTTTATTAGCAGAAGTTATTGGTTGCATTACCCCTTCTTTCTTGTCGTTGTTGCATTTAACAAGTTGGCATATGTGACAGCTTCTTATGGTCTTCCTTACCCTCCGGTTAATGTCTTTCAGATAGGTGTGCTCTTCTAATGCTTTTGTCACCTTCAGTGCTCCCATGTGTCCGTATCTGAGGTGGTATTCCATTATGATCTCAGCTTCGGTTCCTTTAGGTATTATCAGTTTCCATGTATTCTGGTTGGGTTTAGTTTTAATAAATAAAATATCTTCATGTAAACAGTAGAAATGTGTGGCTCTTTCTTCTTGTTGGTTCAGCCTCTCTCGGATTTGATTTAATTTCTTATCCTCCGTCTGGTGTTGTTTCACTTTATTCAATATCACTTCTAGGCCGGATCTACCTTTCATAATATTAAATACTTTTACTATGGTCTCCTTCTCTCCATCGAAGGTTTGCTGTTCTGTATTAATTCGAGATAGCACATCAGCTGCTGTGTTTTTACTGCCAGGGATATACTCCCAGTTGATGTGATATTCTTGGAGAGCAAGAATCCATCTGGTTAGTCGACCATGGCTGAGCTTGCAGTTCTTTAAGAAGGAAATAGACTTATGGTCGGTGCGCACTGTGATAGGATATCCAAGAATATAAGTTCGAAATTTTCCATAAGAAAAGACCACACTCAACAGTTCTTTTTCGGTTACATGATAATTGCGCTCACACTGGTTTAACGTTCTGCTGGCGAAACTTATTACTTGGTGGTTTCCATCCTTGTCCTCTTGGTAAAGCACCGATCCCAAGCTAATGTCGCTTGCATCGCAGTTCATGTAAAAGGGTCTATTGAAATCGGGGTGGTTTAACATGATTGTATTGAGGAAGTGTTTTTTAAAATTGAGTGGTGTTGAAAGTCGTTTCCTGTTCTGGGCCCCACATCCACTTGGTTTTGGATGACAGCTGTGGTGATAGTTTAGTAGTCAGCTCAGAATAATTTTGCTGAAATTTTCTGTAGTAGTTACAGATGCCCAGGAACGACTGTAACTGTTTCTTATTTTTAGGGGTAGGGAAACATTGAATAGCATCTACTTTGTCGATTGATGGGGTTATTCCTTGTCGTGACAGGTTGAATCCAAGGAATTGGACTTCTGCTGCTATCAGCTTTGACTTCTCTAATTTTAATGTTACATTGTTGATGGATAATTTTTCTAGTACTCTCTCTACTCTCATACAATGCTCCTCCCAATTGGATGAAGTGATCAGTAGATCATCGACGTACACAGTTGTATAGTTCATAGTTTCAGGACCCAGTATCTGGTCCATGCAGCGGACAAATATTGCTACTGAGTTTACCAGCCCAAAAGGTAGTCGCTTGAACTGGTAGTTCCTGCCTTCAAATATGAACGCTACGTATTTTCTACTGGCTGGGTGCAATTCTACTTGCCAGTACCCGCAAACTATCCCAGGTACTAATAAATTGAGTCCCATGAAACTTTTTGAGGATCTCCTCAATTTCACCAGGAGATGTCCTGTCGTTGATTAGGATCTTATTTATTTCTCGGGCGTCGAGACATAAGCGTACCCTTCCATCCTTCTTGGTAACAGCTACTATAGGACTGGTGTACTGCGAACAACTATACTCAATTATATCTTCCTCCAGCATTTTACTAATTTCTGTGCGCACTGCTTCCTTTGCTGCATACTACGCTATCGGGTAGAATTTTTTATTAAAATTGGCCACTTCTTTGAATTTCAACTCGCACTGATACCCCCGTACCTTTCCTGGTTGGTCGGAAAATACATGTTGGTATTTGTTATAAATTCTTATTAATTTCTCCACCTCTTGATCCGTTAATGGATTCCCGTCTTGGGTTCCTCGAAACTGTCGGATTTCCTCTAATTTCCGATTCCATAGGATGTCATTGTTTATTTGACTGTCTGGCTTCACTTCCCACCTCCGGTCTGGTGAATCACAACTCGTTCTTATATTATATATTGTACTGATTGGTATGACCCCCTTGCTGCCAGTTAATTCTGCTACCCATTCTCTGTCTTCATATTTCATGGTTACCTTTGATAGTCTCATATTGATAATTGCAGAGTACTTTCTCAGGATATCACAACCAATTAGAATTTCGAATGGTAAGTTGTGAGCAATTAAAAATATCATTGGCAGTGTCTCACCATTACTTATGACTTCTAGAGACACTTGTCTCTTAATGGTTTTGTTCTGCCTTCCAGTGGCTCCAATTAAAACAACGTTACTTACTGGTAACGTGGGTAAGCTGATCTTACTCTCTTTTTGAATTTTCTCATACATGTTTGTATCAATTAAAGACACGTTTGTACCTGTGTCAATCATAAATTTTACATTTACATTATATACCTTGGCGGTAACATAGGCAATTTCGTTATCCGGGTGCTTGATTAATGTGGAATTTTCTTCCATTAGCTCCTCGCGGATGTTCTTCAGATAATGGTTCTGAATTATTATTATTGTGTCGTCATTAGCCTCGTCTGTCTGTCTTGTTAATAACCCAATAGATCGGATCAGTGACGGGTCCTGTGGTATTCTCACTGCCGCTGCTCGTTTAAATGTTGGGCGTTGCCTTTGGCGCGGTCCTCTGATCTGATGGGGTGATTATCCTCAGTGTTTTGCCTTCTCTCTATCGAGTGGTCATTGCGAGTTATTTGTTCTCGACTCCTTCTGTTTTCTTCAGCACTCCGGCTCCTCGGTCTTCTATAACCACATCTCCCGTCGTTTCTACTCTCTGCATTTATATAGTTTACCCGTCGCCTGTATGTTTGATTCGGTATCGACTGGTTATTATTGTGGTATTGATTATTGGGCCTGTTATAACCGCCTCCGTTTTGGTTATTTCCCCTGTTGTAAGAATGGTTTGGATTGTTATTGTTGTTGGGGTAATTCTGGTTATAATTTCTCGGGTAATTATTGTTGTTATTAAAACCTCGATAATTATTGGGGTTGGCTGGCGGATGATTGGCCGGTGTGTGGTTTCCTTGCGGCCCACTTGGTTGATTTCTGTTATCGTAATTTCTGTAGTTTGGTGTGTTCTTTTGTCGGTTCAACACATAATGTTTCTCCCGCTCATATTCCCCCAATAACGCGGCCATCTCTTGAATCGTCTTGATTCTCCCACTCAAACGGCTTTTTGTGATTTCACCGTCGTAGTGGTATGCCAATTGTGTCACCAGGCACTCTTCAGGAATGTTAGGTTCGAGGTTCCTCGCTATGCTTACCTTACCTAAAAAGTAAGCGGTTGGGGACTGTCCCAGGTAAAGGGTCGAATCGGCCGTTGCTGATGTTATTTCTTACCACGTGCTGAGTCGCCTCCGACCAGTATTTGTCCTTGAATAATTTTTTAAATTCACTAAAATTATGCATATCTGGTCTCACAGCCGTCCACCAATTGTCGTGAACTTCTTTGAACATGTCGTCGATCATGCCCTTGATTACTGTCCACCGTGTCTCCCTGGTTCGGGCTAAGTTCTCCTCTACTCGTTCTATGAATTCAATTGGGTTGCGTTTGTAATTTTTAAAGTTTATTGTTTCTCTATTTTCGCTACATGATATGTGTGAGCTCATGATTGGTCGGTCTTTCAACGCATTAATCTCTTCCTGTAGGCGTAGTTCTCTTGCCCGAAATTCAGCTATTTTCCCTTCTTGGGCGGTTGTGGTGTCCTTCACTTCACTTAATGATGCATCCAATCTGCTATAGTTCTCTTCGACTCTGGTCTGTATTTGTTCTAATTTGTTGTTGGTTTCTTTTTGGAGTCCTTCAACCCTCCTCTTACCTTCGCCTTCAATTTCATTCACCTTGATCAAAATTTCTTCTCGGACTTGCATCACTACTTCGCTGGTTTTCTCTATCTTCTCTTCCGTTTCCATTACAGTCTGTGTCAATTCTTCTCTGTACTCCGTCAATTGTTGCTGTAATGTATCCTGGTTGTATTCAATTTTGTCATTCAGCGTTTCAGTGTCCTCTTTCTGAGTCTCAAGGCTTTGCTGGTTTTCTCATTACTCCTCTCTATTTTTTCACTGATTATTTTATTCTCTTCCTTCATCTCCTGTCGTAATTTTTCGTTATTTCCATTAATGGTCCGCCTTAAATCTTCCTTGGTGGTGTCCAATTTTTCATCTATTTTCTCCTCCTGCTTCTTAAAATTGTCATTAATTAGCTCAAATTTCTTATTCAATTCTTCTTTGTCTTCTCTCCTCCTTCTCTCACTGTCTTCATTAATTTCTTCTTTAGTTCTGTCCAATTTTTTATCTTGTTTCTTGAAATTGTCATTAATTAATTCCCATAATTGTTGTAAGTCCATGCCTCCTCTGGCTTCCTCCTGTTGTGTGGGTTTATCTATTTCCATGGGAGTTAGTAATTCTTCCACATCTTCCACTGATGTTATTTCCTTTTCTTCCATTCTAACGTCTTTCTCGATTTCCTTTTCTGATCTTTTTGCTCCTTCTTCCGCCTCCTTCTCGCGTATCTTCGTCTGGTATCTCGTACCGTGCTTTGCTGGTTCCATTTCTGTAGTCGCCGCTAGAATTTGTAAGGTTTAAAGGTATGATTTTTTAGTTACCTCGCCCTACTAGTTGGCGCGCCACTTTGTAATAGAACCTTTACGTGGGGTGTATAAATATTAATATAATGTGGTTCTGTAAGTCGTTCTCTCTTCCTATAGTATATGTGTGAGTGTCGAGCGTTTGTTAACTCGCTCGTTGGGTTCGTGGTATAGTATGTGTGTATGATTGAAGTTATTAATAATTTCAATAAATTCTGTCACTGTTATTTGCGTGTAGCAAGTCGAATTGTACCTTCTCTTACCATTTATGGGTAAACCGTATCTCTCACTGTTTGGTTTGAATATTGCCGCCTCGCCACCTGATTGGCGCACGCCTTTCTGCAGTGTCAACTTGGCTAACGTCTTGTTTTGAGGTTTTCACTTCAATAAATTTTTATTTATTATCTTAATTTACTCGAATCAAACATACAGTGTTGCAGAATAAGAATATTTATTAACACTTTGATAGGTTTCAATTATTTAGTAGTACATTAATTTTATTTTTAGCACCGGCTATTACAGTTGCTCAGTTGGCATGCTCAGTTGCAATGTTTTGTATACACACCGTCTTGACGGTTATCGTAGGTTTACAATTAAAATGGTTTTACTCAGGGGTGTTAATAAGTCCTTTTGGCTACAGAAATATTTGACTACGGCTAAAATACACAAACTTATAATAATCCTTAATACTAGGTACACAAAAAAATCAATATTTTAATACATTCGAGTGAGTAATCATCAATGAGATTTAGTAAAAATTTTTGGTTAGGATTTGTCAATTAGAAATGTTTGTTAACTATTTATTATATCTCAATTTAAATAATTATCGATTGATTAAAGTTCAAATAGTGATATTACCAATACCTTCAGTTCTAAATCAGAATAGTGATCAGTGAAGTGAAAATTGTGGTTTATTATTGTTGATAGAAAAATTTGGAATTCGTTTAATGGGATTATTGTTTATACTCATCAATTTTCGATGGAGCTTCTGCGATGCCGTCTTCTTCTTCCGGATGGATCCAGTCGTCTTCTATTCTTCGGAATCTCATTAATCTCGTCCAGACGGTTTTTCCGATAAACTTCGGCCTCGTACTCGTTCTGCGATCGTCCGTCTTCTTGAATTGAAGTAGGTCCTTATGATCTTCCTTCGGGATTAGTCGTCATCTATTCTTCCAGACATCTTCTTGATTTCCTTGGGTAATTATGGGTTGTGAACAAATTTAATAAATAATATATTATCCAGGATTCCTTGGGCTGCTATCATAATCTTCCTTTCCTTTGATTTTAGTTAAAATTCACTTATTTGGAATTAAAATTTGGGGTGAGAGCTACTCAATCCACCCTCGGCGTCGGTCAATAATGGACTATCGAAAATCTAACGGTTTTTTGGCAATAAATTTCGGTTGCTATGGTTACCTAATAAATTATGCTAATTCTCATTGGTCATTAATCTTTGTCATTGTTATATTTTAACGTCTTATTTTAGTTTAATTTTACAAAACATCTTCAAAAGAAGATTTCTTTCTTATGTTACTAGCTAGATTTATTACATGAATACCATTGTTCATAATTTTTGATAAGGGTCATTTTGATATCCCTCATGGTCACTTTTGAGTAGCTAATTACATTTTTGTTATTTTTCATATTTATATTTTACATATATTTTATTCAAAATAGGCTGTTATTCATACCTTTTGGTATTAGGAATACTCACTTAATTTGTTTAAACATTTGGTATACTCTGCTTCGATATTGGACTATTATTTGTTCTCAAATTTACTAAATTCTTATTTAACAGTTAGGCCTAGAGCCTAGATTTTAATATACTACTATCTAACATTTCTTAGTAGCTTCTTACCTTTTTTACATTTGGTATTTTTAACGCAATTTTTTAACAAAACAAGCAATAAACATTGGTGTTCCTAACTCCACCTCTTATTATAGTAATAAACATTTTCTTTACAGGTTCAAGCCTGAAATAACTTCTAACTACCTTTCTGCTCCCTTCTACTATCTGGTTCAATTAACAATTCATTACATTATATTGGTTCTTTTAAAACAGTAACAACATCCTTATTATACTAACATTAATTTATACTTTACACAATATATACTATTCCTCCATTCCTTCACTAGAAAAAAGTGTCTATCGTTCTTGTTTGTCCTTCATTCCAATGCCTTAATTTCTATCTTATCCTATAATCCTTATTATCTATGGCTCACTTTACTTACATTATAATAAGTTCCTCTTACTTACTAGTACAAAGCTTATCACTGGTCTTCCTGTTATTCTAACACAGTTTACTAATTAGAATACTTTTTGAAGTTCACCAACTACACTTTTTCCTTCATAGAAGGTTTTTGACTTATACACTTTCACTCACTATGTGCAACATGCTATTACTACATGTCACCACTTTATATTAATATACTCCTTCTTCCACTCACTTAATTATTCACTGGGTTGTTTTTGATGTTAGTATCATCATGGGGTTACTGATTATAATTGTTTATTTTATTTTCCCTTCACAAATGGTCACTTTCGGTAATTAACTGTGGCCTTGATTTGCCGCCTTAGGGTATATTTACTAATTTCGATTATATTCATCACTATTTATTAGGGTGTGTGTATTATTAATTCCCTAACTTATATTTATAAACACATTCCTTCATTAATAAAATATACATAACATTATTATCTTTCATTAACATTATTAACCTAGGTAAATCTCATCTACACTCTAATTATATTAGTTCATTTGTTAACATACATTTTAATGGTCATTATTAGGGATTTACAATGTTCATTCTTAATGTCTTGATTACATTTAGTTCTTAGCTTCTTCTTCATTGTTCCGTGGTTCCTTTTGTATTTTTCCGATCTATTGTGTCAGGTCATTGTCAGTTTATCAGTCATTTGGGTTTATTGGGTTATTGATCTCTGAGTTTATAAGTTTTTGCCTCTTATTCTTGTCTTCAGCTTCTTTAATTCATAGTTAATTATTGTGGATCTTTACTACCTTATGTCATGTTACAATATTAATAACAAATATTAGTTCTTAGATTATGTGACTTGAAATTCTTTTTATGTTAGATTCTTATATTACCTCTGGGGCTACAGCTCATCATAAACCTTTGCCACCAACTCACTCTGTCTCACTTCTGTCATTACATATTTCTCTCTGTTTTGTAACACCTATCCGCCTCCATGCCTCCTTCTTGTCATCTTTCTCTTTTTGGTTCCATTACTATCCTGCTGAATATCTGATGACCCAATTCTATAAACATGCTCTAATAAACTTATTGTAAGAGATTTGGTCTGCTATTTGATGTCTTGGTTTCTTGCTATCTTCTCAGTTTCTTTATTTTCCATTTTTCTCTGTGCACTTTCTCCTTCATTGGCTCTGTTTTCTCAGTATACCCTCCCACATTTTCTGAATAGAGTTATGTAAGTTATACCACTCTACCACATTCCCCCCACTCCTTTAAGACTAATGGAACCAGTTTCATTATACAATTTTAAATATTGTTAACACTGCCCAATCTTGCTTGACATGTTTTGGTGATGTCACTTTGGTCATATTTGTATATTTGAATGTAACACTCTTGCTTCTTTTCCTCAGAGTAACATCCATTACTAAAACTATGGATAAGTAACACAAAGGCAAACTAAAATCAACAGAAACTAAGTAAATACAAACGGGAACACACATGATAACCTTCAAAATTATTCTGAAGAGAAGTGGAAGCAAAACTCATCTGTTGACATTGTTGCCACCCTCGTAAAACCGAATAAGCCGGAAATACTATATTTTCAAATTAATTTTCACGGTACTGTAGAACCATTTGGGGTGTAAGAATCATTCAGATCTGAAATTATGGAGCTCAATAATGCAATAAGTTGGATTTATGAATGGCAGACTTAAAGAAGCATGTTACTGTGCTTGCGTGGGTTTAAAAAACATATGCTTTGCTAGTGTGACTAAGAAAAAATTATGGGAATCTATAATAAGTAACACTATTAAATAATTTGTGACACTATAAGATGTAGTATTGGCATAAAATTATTATGCTAATTTTATGATAATAATTTATAAATTATTTTTACAGGTGTTACGTAAAAATAATTATGTAGTAATGGTGTAATCCATACAACATGTAAAGATTATAAACTTTCCAAAAATAAATATTGTTAAGCTCCAGTTTGTCATTGTAGTAGACAATTGTCAAACAGCTAATTGCTGTGTATTTGGTATCTTTAGGTGTTGTGTAAGGCCTTTTGAATAGCTTAACACTAAATTTGAAAAATGCATCATTTTAAATTATTTATTGCATCACAGTACAAAAAAAAAGACAACAGACTTGCCTGTTAGACTAAACAGCAGCGAATGATCCTCGTTTTGTTTACTAGCCTAGCCTCAAAACATTGTGCTAGTGCTTTGTATTCCTCTGGTCCTAAATTATAAACCTGTTACCATCGTATTCGGTATGTTAACTTATAAACAAAAATCCAGACCCACAAAAGTTTTCAGATTTATGTCACACTATATTATCAGAGATTTTGAAGCAGTTTTTATAACTGACTTTTGGGATAACATGCACAAAATGGTGGTAGGGCATATTCCTGGTAGTTTGTCTTCTGAACTGCAGTTTAGTCTTCTAAAATTTATCCACTTGTGCAAGTCTAAATTAAGTTACCGACAAAAGAAAAAAAAATGAATGGTTGTAATGGTTAATAGCTGGGAGCCAAGTTCAGATGCAGTTGCATGAAAGTTTTACACATTTCTCGGTTAGCCAAGCAGGTCTAATGTCCCTGGCAAGGCGGTACACTTGAGTATCTTCCCGGCTGTTTGAGAGCACTTGAAACTATGCAAATTATGCTGGCATGCCACCAAAAGAATGGAAAATAATTCTGGAACATCTGTGAGACCTATATAAGCAACAGTGGCCAACTTAGTTATACCTGGCAAGATTGTAGAATGTGGATCAAGTGGTCATGGAAAGTGATTACTGTGTTATAATTAGTGCAGAACTCTATTAGTTGACATTATTATTGTGTGTGGACAAATGTAACTTGAATTATTTTGAGAGTACCTTGTTGATTTCACATTGTTATTTGTAACTAATTAAAGGTGGTAATTAGTTAATTCATTGGGTTTGTATTTTGTTTCTACTGTACAGTACGACAATCCGTGAGACTGTTGTAACACTATTATAACTGTTTAGTATCAGTCTTCAGTAAGTAATTTTTTTATGTGTATGCATTATTTTATGTGAAGACCAGCATTTCTCAACCTATGGGGCATGGCCCACTGCTGGGTTCCAAGGGGACATTAGGTGGATCGTGAAGTCAGGCTCGAAAACTTATTTACAGTGTTGAAAGCCTATTACATTTAGTATTAAGTAGAATTAAGTACGTATAATTTGCTCAAGTGTAAACTAGGTCTTAAAGTACTTGATAATAGCAAAAATATGATTAATAGCTGGGTGCAACTCCTAAAAGTAATTCTACTGTGCCCATGCTTATGGGTCCCATGAAGTGTAATACACTTCAAGGTGGGTCCAGGACTTAACACACTGACTGCCAAGCCAAATTTTTTAATTTTTCTCAGTGGGAAAAATTATTTTCCAGTCACTTGTAACACAAGAAACATTCCTGTCTCGGTTTAAATAAAAAAGTGTTATTTTTTTAAGTTCTATTAGAAAAACCTACAGAGGACACTGGAGTCCGCTCTGGTGCCAGCTGAAAATGAGTCGTCTGGGGCCAGAGCACACACCACTTAGCTCAGTGCATAGCTTGTGCTAGTAGTGTTTACATCGTGTGTCTGATATAAGTTATCATTTCCTTGATTGAGTGTTAGCGTGTTATGTTAGTTTGAATTATCTGTATTTTCAAGTGAGTTGTTTAGTAGCAAATTTTTGTGAACATGAATGATAAGAAGAATATATTCTGCAAGAAGGAAGATTCTGCAAGAGAAGGCTGCAGATACGTGCGGGGTGCTGTGAAAGAAAACTTCATGGAGAAATTGAAAAGAACCAAATTTAAAATGTTACAACATTTTGTAAGGACTGCCCTGAAGAACCAAGGTACTGGTTGGAATGTTTCAATGAGAGTCACAAATAGGACGTTTATACTGTCTACAAATAAAAATAAATTTATTAGCTGCACATGTATATTATAAATAAGTTGTTTTTTATTAGCAAATCAGATATTTTTGTAAACTAATCTATATATTTCCATACATAAGTTTTCAAAGTTTTGTATAACTGAAGAAGATGGTTGCCATAAAAAAAAAAAAACAGCAAAAAAAAGTTTGACCTTCCCATGCCTCAGCGGACACAAGATTCAGGTGACATGTAATTTCGTATTTTGCTTTCATAAGAGGTAAATATCAAAAACTGATGGCAGCAATACGTCCTCTGAAGCCAGAGGGGACACATTTTAAAGTAAAAGACAGTGTGTTAGTGGGAATATGAAATTATTCTGAGGTTACGTTCATGTAAAATATTACGAATTTCACTAGCAAAACATATTTTTATTTAGTACTAACTTATTTATTTAAATCATAAAGTTACAGAATTTTATATAGCCAAGATGATGCTTTCCATAAGAAACCAGCACAAATTTTTGGTCCCCCACCCCAGGCCACAGCGGACACAATGTTCACATCAGTTATAATTTTGTACTACGCTTTTATACATAGTAAATATCGAAAACTGATGGCAGTAGTATGTCCTCTGAGCCTGAGTAGACACATTATGTATGTAAAAGATAGCGTATTAGCGGACACATGGCATGTAAAAACATTTTCATGGCCCCACAGGAAAGTCAGCCATTTTCATTTTCAGCCAGCGGACACAGTATCCGCTGTGGCGTTCAACTTGTTAAAAAGGTTGAGAACCACTGGTGAAGACCATTTTGTTGACTGAAATAATTTTTAAATCTTTGGCTACATATATAAAGATCTCTTCACTAAATTGCAAAAAATGCAGTTGACTACTTGGAGTGCTTAGAAAAGAAACGAGGGTGTATGATTTGTGCATTGTTAATAGTAATTTGCAGGTACATATAACTTCAGTAAAGTACTAGTGTGTGTTTATGTACTGTGCTGTGATGTATCAGTTTTGTGTAGTGATGTAGTTAGGCAGGTTGGAGCACACCCTCAAACACTTTTTATTCTTTTCTCAATGTTTCAGTGCTGTATTTCAGCTTCTGAAGTAAGAAGTAAAGCATGTATGTAAAGAAGTAAAGCCAATCATGTGTAAAGAGAACCTGGAAGAGTAGGGCCATTATTTTATTGCCAACAGCATTCAAATCTTATTAAGTCAAACATCATACCTCTTCCTTCACATAGCCTGCATCAAACATTTCATAATTGCTAAATAAATAAAAAGAACTATCAGATTCATGTACAGATTATTACCAGTCAAAAAAAAAAAACATAAATATCATACATGCATTTGATCATCTGTGTAAAAGTATGTGGATGCCACATTATTTTCAACTGTTATGTTTTTATGTTCTTGTTATAATCATGAATACAGTTTACTGTCTATAGTATTTAAGACAGGTTCATGATATTTTTAATGAACTTTTCATTGGTACTAGATCTCGGTAAAACCTGTGACTAACCACTACATAGCTTTTCATTTTTTCTTAGGCCATCAACTACTTCACAAATGTCAAAGGTGTTTTTTCAGAGTTGTGGTCAAAATTGTATGATATAAAGACTCAGTAATAATTATTTCTTTTATGACCTTGCAGACAATTTTCTGTAATCATTGCATGAACTTTACGGACATGATAGATATCAGTTGATTTTGAGTTTTGGACAATTTTGGATTTATCCTTTTGTTGATCTTCTTTCAAATCATCAGCACCACTCATTTCATTTAATGTGGCTCAAAGAATGTTTTACATTCTTAAATGTTTTAAGCCTGTTAAAAGACCTGAACAATCATCATCATCATCATAATTGTTTAGATCATATGTTATGTTATATGTCATTAGGTCTTATGTAATATAAAATTTCTGATAGCCAGTAATAAGAAAAGTAATAAACTGAACAATAAGCTAAGAACTCAATGATGAATAGCTTTGTCATATATGGCATGTATTGTTATAGGTGAATGTTACTGGTCTTTCCTATTTAGTTCAGTATTTCAGGGCTTCGTTTTCACTTTTGAGAGGCCTTGTATGGGTTTGATTCATATAGAACATACTTAGCACTGTTTATAATGTATCCATCACAATTATGTTTCATATTGTTTATGAATTAGTTGGCATACATGGTTAAGTACCATTTTAGTAGATGTACCAAATTTATAAAAAAGGCATGACTATGTCAGATGTCTTTTGTACTTCTAAAAAATCTTATTTTGTTAAATACCACAGTTAAGTGTGTTACATTGAAGAACAAGGTTATGATTTCCTGATATTAACAATCTTCTGGTAGTCTTCAGCCTTATAGTTGGTTTAAAATAGCTCGCCATTCCATCTTTTCCTGTGCCGATTTCTTCATTTGTTTGATTGACTTGAATAAATATAGAAATTTTATAGATAGAGGTAAACATCATGTGAATATATGTTATTGAAACAGAGTAAAATGATTCATAACAATAGTTGTACTATACACTTATGGTAATTTACTTAATATATTTTACAAACTCAAATTAGTAAGAGTTGCTAGTAACAAAATATGCATTTATACAGGAACTTCTGGAAATGATGGGATACTGGGCTTCAGTTCAGTCACCAGCAATAGTTCACCTGTATGGTGTTACATTAAATAGTCCTCTTGGTATGGTGATGGAGTATCTGCCATTTGGACCACTGGATGTATATCTGAAGCAGAATGGCAGTATATTAAAAGAGGTCGATCTAGTTGAAGCAGCAAACTATCTCGCGACTGCACTTTGGAATTTGGTAAATACTATTACATTTTTTAAAACACTTTTGATTAACGATTTGCAAATGCTATTTTGACAGGACCACTATTATTTTATATAACAATTAAACAAAAAATTCCATGTCGCTTACATGTGTTTTAGTGTGTTAGTATACAAGGTCGGAACAAAAAGTATCTAACCTTGGACTGGGAAAAAAGGTTCTATATCTGATTGATTACAATACCTACTACATCGTTGGACTAAGTGTATAGACTTGAAAGGATATTATGTTGAGAAATAAAAAAGATTTTTTCCTGCAAAATTGTGTCTTTTTTTTGCACAGATTTATCAAACACCCCTCATAATCCACTTCAAAATAACCACCTAATCACATTGTGATTCCACACACGTAGTCGAGCAGCCTTTTGTAGCTGGAAGCAATGTTGAAAGCCTTCTTTTTGTATAGCAGCCATACATGTCATTGCATTCTGTATTATTTCCTTGCAACTCCCAAGTTGAAGGGTGTTTTTCATCGTCGGTAACAGGCAGAAATCACAAAGCCTCATGTCAGGAGAATAGGGAGCTTGGCGAACCTGCAGAATGCCATGTTTAGTCAGGAAAGTCTGGATGAGGTTTGCTGAATGGGCTGGGGAACTCAACATGGAGTTGCCTCTGTTCCGGTGAAAACAGCTTATTCGAAAAATCTTTTAAAAATGTATGCTCTAAATACAAGATATGGTCCAGGATTTTGTCTGACCTGTTTAAAAGTTTCTGCATAATTGGATTGTGAATATATTTTCTTACTTTCAACTACATTTCAATGGCTGCATGCATCACATCACATCCATTTAAATGTGCCAAAAATCAAGATATTTGTGTAATTTTAATAATTTGTCTGTCTGCAAGTTCTAACAGACTGTTGGATAAATTCACATTACAGTTTTAGTAACCACAACCATCACTCCATATAATTACTGTATCATTACTGTTGGGGATTCACCTCTTTGTACATGAAAAACATAATTATTGAGGAAAACTCATTTGAACTCATACCACCTTCCCCTTCATCCCATGTTTAACAAAAACCGTCATTAGTGTTATTATTAAACATTGTAAAATTGTGCACCATGAGTTTGGTTGTGTAGTATGAGGCCTGTCCAGAAAGTTACTTACGTTTTAGAATAAGTAATAAAAAAAAATGAAAGAAAAATTTTTTATTTACACACTTGAAAACTACATTCTTAGACTATTTTTCCACATAGTCTCCATTCAAGTTCAAACACTTATCGTAACGATTTACGAGTTTTTGAAAGCCCTCATCGTAAAAATCTGCCGCCTGCGATTTCAGCCATTCATTAACGCCTGCCTTCAGCTCTTCATTGTCTTCAAAGCGCTGCATTGCCAGCCACTTTTTCATACGCATGAACAGGTGATAATTGCTCAGTGCCAGATCAGGGCTGTATGGGGGATGATTGAAAATCTCCCATCCAAATTTTCCCAGAAGTTCTTGCGTTCGTGCTGCTGTATGCGGTCGGGCGTTGTCGTGGAAGAACAATACCCCGGAGCTCAACTTACCGTGTCGTTTGTTTTGGATTGCTCTCCGCAGCTTTTTTAAGGTTTCACAGTAAACCTCGGAGTTGATTGTGATACCCCGTTCCATAAACTCTACCAGGAGAACCCCTTTTCTGTCCCAAAAAACTGTCACCATCATTTTCCTTGCTGACAAGGTCTGCAAACACTTCCTCGGTTTTTTGGGTGAGCAAGTATGGCCCCATTCCATGGATTGATTTTTTGTTTCACAATTAACGTACCTAACCCAGGTTTCATCCCCCGTTACAATACGGTACAGTAGAGAATCACCATCCTTGTCATAGGCATCAAGAAATGACAATGCTGTGCCATCCGCTGGTTTTTGTGCATTTCTGTAAGCATTTTCGGGACCCATCGCGCACAAAACTTATGGTAACCAAGCTTTATCATGACAACTTCATGAAGCAAACTACGTGAAATTTGAGGAAACTCATGTGATAGCTCAGTAATCGTAAAGCGGCGATTTTCACGGATTTTTTTATTGATTTTCTCCACCAGTTTGTCAGTAAGAACACTCAGCCGGCCACTTCGCTCATCATCGTACACATTGGTGCGGCCATTTTTAACCATAAGACACCACTGCCTTACTCCACCCTCACTCATGACATTCTTCCCGTACACCTCACACAGTCGCCGATGAATGTCCACCAGTCTGCAGTTTTCTGCTTGCAGAAATCGTATTACTGAGCGCACTTCACAGCTCGCGGGATTTTCAATCGCAGCACTCATTTTAAAAATTATTAGTAAAGCACAGAGACACAAGACAAACCTATACCGGCCCCAGCTGGATGCGTACTGAGTCACGCCACCCAGTGTCACCAAGATGGCGGCACTAGCCCCGCCCCATCGCTGCCCACACTGAAATGTAAGTTACTTTCTGGACTGCCCTCGTACATGTATGGCACTTTTAAATGAGGAGTAAGTAGGACAGCCTGTAAATCAACAGTTAATAGGCCCTACTAAATTATCACCATTATTGACATTTAGTTTTTCAAATCTGGCTGGATATTTCTTCTGTAAATGGTCCAGGTAAAATTAGTGCTCAATACTGTTAACCTTAATGAGCTAAAAACATATCACATTGGTCCATACAGGAACAAAATGTTGCAAGATTTTGTTGGTCGAATTCCTCGTGGAACATTTTAACTGAAGCAAATGTTTTTTTATTTGTTTGACATTTTTTATAGTATAATCTGTACGCATCAGCTTTTCCCTGAAAATCTGGTTCAAGGTACATCTTTTTGTGTGTTTTAGATGATATTGTGATACTAATTTTGGTAATAGATTTAAAAATTCTTAAAACTAACATTTTATCTGAAATAAATGAAAATTTAATTAAGAATGTTGTGTTAGTGGTTATAATCACAAACAGAATAAACACTGTTGCGCACACCACTATAGAAAAATTATTCCGATTAGTGCTTTCAAGCTTCACAGCTCATCGTCAGATCGGAAATAACAATAATAGGACTAGACAACTTCTTTATATCCCCACTTACCCTAAACGGTGTACACATTTTCATAAACAAACTTCAAGTTAAATGTCCTTAACTAGCGAGTTCAGTCACCCATGTTGGTACTTTACACTTCTTTCTAGTTCATTGTGTTTATGTGTGTGTGTGCCCATTCTTTACAATACCTAACGTTTTAAAACCTTTCTTATTCACACTTTTAACTGCAAGTTCGTTTTCGGCATGGTTTTAAAATGTGATGTATTGTCAAAACCTTCCCTCTTTCTTCCTGTATTCAATGCAAACAACTTAGGAAAACACCTTTTCATCCCTTCCTATCACCGCCTATGAGCGCGGTCACTCACCCTTATTTCAGAAACAATCCATATTTGCAATTTAGTTTCTTCCTCAATGTTCTCTGTCCGTCCACTATCTTTTACTTCTTAATTGTATTAAAAAATATTTCCTCATTTTCAAATTTAGTTTTAGTATTCATTAAATTATCTAACCCTTTCTCTCTTTCTTTTAATATTTCTAACTCCTCTCTAAGACTTCTTTCAACTGTATTACTCACTACTTTTAGAATTTCATAGTTTTCTAGAGGATTAACAAACTTATGGTTCTCTTCCACGAAATTTCTTGCATATAATGAATTTGTTGTTCTATTACCTTCTCCACGTGTGTGGTCGGGATAACCTGCATATGAATTTCCATCCTGTCTCACGGCCTCTTTTAAATCCTAACCATTACAAAACTATAGGTAGTTTATAAGTAAGAGAATAGTTTATAAGAGTAAAAGTAAAGAATGGTGCTACTTTGGATGTAATGAGACGAGGGATTCTTTGTGGAACTCATTCATGGGGGTAGACCATTGTGTTTAAAATAACCCCCATATTTGAATTTGTATGTGACATTCTTTTAACAGTTAATTTGAGCAGTAAAGACTTCAAAAATTATTACATTCTGTACTTAAGATAATATAAGATAGTTCACCATGATAATATAAGATACATTTTACTTCCATGTTCCATAAGGAAATGGAAGTATGGTGATGGCGAAAAAAATCGTGTTTGAAATAAGGACTGATTCTGATTATACTATATGCATATGTGCCTGAATTGTAGAGGACTCAAGGCCTGTTGGTTTTGGTGAAGATAGGTTAAGGGGAAGGGTTAGTTTACCTACACGTTTTATATTTTAACAAGAGCAAAGTACTTAATTTTGATAAATAAAGTATCCTGAAAAGAAGGTCATAATCCACGGTAGAAAGGTAGATGAAATATCTATAAATAAAAAGGATAGTTAAAGGGGGAGGGGGTATTTTCTATAAATGAAAATGTTAGTTGAAGGGTGAGGGGATAATTTTGTATATGTGTACTAAGTTATTGGCAACAAAGAAGTAGTTTGTTGTTAAAATTCCTTCCTGGGCTGTTTGGCCATGGTCCTATGTTTTCTGCAAAACCAGACATTTCCGCAGTGCCATCAACTACCATCATCAGTGAAAATTGAGTGTGCTAACGTGAGGTGGTATACGTTAGTGACCACAGTACTGTGGTTAAGGCTGAAGAAAGAATCCTGAGCAACAAGTAATAAGGAAAATAAACTGTCAATTCATTTTTTTATTTCCATTAATATTTTACATGCTGCACAATGGAATATTGGAACATGTGTACTAAAAGTGGGTATGGTATGTTCATTTAAAACTTTTTCCACTTTGAACTCAAATTAATCTAGCTGATAGTCTCCAGGTTAGAAAAGGTGGAGTGATTATCTCTGAACATGTCAGTAAGCAACGGTGATTTAGAATAGGGACTGCAAGTGATATTACCGTAAATCTCTTGATTTAGATTTTCATTTATTGTCCAATATTTAATGCTGTATTTATTGTCCAGAGTTGTATTTACATTTATGAATACAGAATTATTATACAAGCCTGGTGATTATGAAATGGTTCTTCCCTGTGAATTGGTACGTGTAAAGTATCTACTACATTCTCATATAGTACAACACCATTTAGTACTACATCTTCACCACTGTCTTTTCCGGAGATAAAGAAAACTTTAAATTATATTTCTGTTTTATGGTTGCATTAATATTTTGTTTGCCCAAAGATAGTAATAATATTTTCTCTGCTCTAGGTTTCTGTGAAAATAAAATAAAAATTAATAGTAGTAATAAAAATTAAAAACATTTGTAACAAAAATGTACTTAATACTCAAAGGTACGTACTTGGTTTTTTAATATTTGAATAATACTCAGATACATAATATAATCATTTAAATTTTGTTTTTTAAAATGTGTGCCATAAAATAACAGGAATGACAAGGAATTAAGGAATACCAAAGGCCAGGGACATAACAGTTTATATTTAATAATTATTTTATATGATGTGTAGTGAAATATTCGAATAAGGTGATTAAGATAGTTATATGTGTAAGAATTAAAGCATAATGCAATAAAATAAGTCCCTCCTTGATTAATTTTCTTATAGTTTGTACATATTTTATTGTAATTTTTGAATCCTTAATTTTGTAGTGACTGTCAATCAATTAATTTAAACGATAAAGGGCTTGTGCGGATCCATCAAAAAAGTATAACACAAATCTTGTTATACTTTATCATTAACCCTCCGAATACCATGGGGTCGTTAATGACCCCAGTCTCACGGAATTTCGACGAAGATATATTGAAAAACTGGAAGGAATTAATTGTCGCTCTGTGACTTTTTTTTAACTATATACTACCACTTTCATCTTCATTCCCGCTGAATACTTCAATATCACAACTGTAATCACGTAGTGTTTCCTAAAATATGTGGCTGGGGTCCTCGCGAGTCCCCCGTGGTATTCTGTGTACCCTTTTTCTGAAAATGAAATCGTTGTGTAGTTTCATAATATTGTATCACTCAAGTCAGTTTATGAAGTCTAAACACAGCTGACGTAATATTGCGTTACTTGAATCAGTTTATGAAGTGTAAACACAGCTGCGGTTCCAAAAAGTCATTTTCCCCTTTTTACAAACAAGCATGTTCCTAGAAATTGGGAGCATCGAGTTGTAGCTACGTCTACCTACTCGTAATAAACTTTGCCCTCACTCACTGATGTTCACTCATTGCCCTTTGTCCTACTTGTTGTTTAGTTATCTCTTTCCTTCCAGTTCAGTTTGATTCTAAGTTCAGTGTGTACGTGTTGTGAAATGGATCGTCTTGTGTCTTCAAGAATCAAACTTCTTGTGGAGAGGGCTAGAGTTGTAGCCGATGTCCTTATCGATGAGGTACAAGAAACTACAGAATGTTCTGCAGCTGAGGACGTTGTTGAAATAGCTGATGAAGAAGATGATGAAATTCAAGGCGATAAACTTGATGAAGAAATTGTGGGAGACTTTGGAGATATGTTTGTCTCAAAGGATGATACTTTTTGGCTGAAAAATCCAGTCATTCGCAGACGACAGAGATCTTCCAACATTATTCGAGTTCACCCCGGTGTCTTATCAGATGTTGATATACAAGGTTACATTTTATATTTCTTCAAGTTATTCATTTCTCCTGCAATTATAGATATTATTGTCACATATACGAACCAGTGAGGTGCTTGGGAAACTGAAAATTATAATGAAAAGACGAAGGGAGAGAAAAGAAAGTGGGTTGATGTAGATGAGACCAAAATATATGCTTTTATTGGATTACTCATCTGCAGTGGAGCCACAAAAAGCAATCGTGAACCAGTTTCTATGTTATGGTGTTCAGACTACCTTTTCCAGAGACCAATTTATGCAGCAACCATGTCAAGGACTCGATTTTCCACCATATCAGCTTATCTCAGATTTGATGACTTGTTTAGTCGTATAAAAGATAAGTTAGCACCGATTCGTGAGATAACAGATCTATTTAACCCTGGGACTCATCTCACTGTAGATGAAAGATTGGTTCCATTCAGAGGATATGCACCTTTTCGTGTATAGATGAAATCAAAACCAGGAAAATATGGTATCAAGATTTGGGTACTGGCTGACAGTGACACAGCTTACTGTAAAAATGTTCAAATCTATCTAGGGAAAAAAGATGAAAGCCAGAAAAAAATCAGGGGAAAAGAGTGGTTCTCGATTTAGTGAACATCTTGGAGGCTGGATATGGGATCACTACTGATAATTTTTTCACAACGCTGGATTTGGCTGAAGAACTTATTGATAGAAAGCTAACACTTTGTGAGACTCTTAGAAAAAACAAAACTTTTATACCCCCCGAATTTCTTCCTTCAAAACAACGGCCATTGTACTCTTCGATTTTTGGCTACCAAGCTGAAGCTACATTAGTTTCTCATGTCACACACCGGAATAGATGTGTAGTGTTGCTCTCTACTGAACACTATTCTGGTGAAATTGATGAGGAAGCTGATAAGAAGACACCTGAAATTATAACACATTACAACGAGACGAAAGGAGGAGTTGATACCCTGGATCGTATGGTAGGCGAGTACACATGCCAGAGGATGACATGCAGATGGCCCATGGTGCTCTTCGTGAATATGATTGATTTAGCAGGAGTGAATGCATTTGTCTTATGGAAAGATATTCACCCAGAATGGCATGAAGGTAATGAATCTCGAAGATGCCTATTTTTGCTTGAGCTTGCCAAAAAACTCGTTGATCCTATGATAAGAGACGGCTCAATGACCCATATATTCGGAAAACACAACCCACAGCCATGCTACAGATGATGTCCAATTGTCTGGAAAGCATTTCTGAAACCAGCAAAGAAGGTGAACCAGCTACAGAGCCAAGAGCTACAACTTCATCAGACACTGCAAAGAAATGTTCACGATGCTACATGTGCCCCAGGAAAAATGATACAAAAGTGAACATGTGTTCAGTATGTAAGAAGTTTGTTTGCAGGGCTCATCGCTCAGAAAAAGCAATGTGTTTACGTTGTGAATAATTTTCTGTTCTTCTTTTTACTTCTACACTTCATAATTGTCACTTTTTCCAAATAAATACTTTCTGAGCAAGTATTATTAATTTTAATCATTTTCTAAGATGATTTTCCTTTTCCTAAGTACCAACAGGTGTGAAGTGAAAGAGTTGAACCACCTGACACACAAAACGTCGTCAAGAACCAAAATTAAGAATGGGGTCTCGCAAAGTCCCCCGTGGTACTCTATGTTCCAGCTGGACCGTGGTATTCGGAGGGTTAATGCAAACCCTTCATCGTTAAAATTGTAATTTCTCTTCCAAATCCTTGTATGTTAAATCATTGAAAAGGATTGAAACTGTATGTGTATGTGTACAACTGTTCTGAGTGTCCATGATATTTTAAAGTCAAATAACTTAATTACTAAGAGTAAATTTTAATACTAATTATGAAATAATCTTTCTTTTATCCATTCTTCAATGTTTTGAATACACTACACACTTATAAACAACCGAGATGACAGAAAATGAAACCGTACACTATAACCTCTGCAATACCACATTAACTGAATGACATACAATCTCTTACTGGCTCACTGGAGCAACCTTGGAGATACAAGTTATTTCAGTAGCTTGTAGACAGCGCACCAATTAGTAAACTGACATACAGTGATTTGACCATTATAACCAGTGTGAAAAGCCAAGAGGAATGATACCAAAACCTATTTTGAACGAGAAGCAGACTTACAAGGTTTTAGAAGTAAGCCATTCAATATACTGTTTGAACATATTATACAACACACACAACAATGATCTTTCAAACAATGGCACCATCTCCAAAAACAGAACTGACAACTATCCTAACAGCAGTCTCTGATGAAGCTCATAATGAGCGGAATCTGATTCATGCAATAAGGTAAAACATTTTTTTCTAAAATACTAGTGTTCCTTGTCGAAACAGTGTTTGCAAAATAATAAGCAATACTCAAGCAAGTATTAGGACAACAAAACCTAAGGTTTTTTATTATATGAGTAGACTAAATACTAATATTTCTAGTTATCTGTTTTTATAAATAGAAAAGTGTAACACGCATGCACACACAAACTTACAGACTATAATCCAACTCAGAGAAAGTGTTGTGTTACTTGGTTTAATGTATATCTTGGTTAACTGTACTAAAGACTATATTTTTAAGTGCACCGGGCACTCGTGTGTAACACTTGTACTTTATTTTTAGAGACAAATTTTTTTTAATGTCACTTATACTGTGCAGCTTCAAAAACATGAGAAAAATATCATATTTAGAATAGTATTTCTGTGTGAGGGAAAACTGAAGCAATTTATAAAGAAAAGTAGCTTCTTTTATTACACTAATTTTTTTTGTCTTATTACAAGTAAAAAAAAACATGTTACTTAGAAAAGTACATAGCCTCTTATTAAAAAAAATATGCAAAAGTGGCCTTTGTAAGAAGAAGGGTTGCTCACTTCTAGGAAAATTGGTATTGATGCCAGGAAAAATGTGTGTGTGTGTGTGTGTGTGTGTGTGTGTGTATGTGTGTGTGTGTGTGTGTGTGTGTGTGTGTGTGTGTGTGTGTGTGTGTGTGTGTGTGTGTGAAGGGGCTAGGAATGGACACAGGCCCTTGAGACATTAGGTTGGAGGAGGAATTGAGTTAGCAATGATGAGCTATTCAAATTAAAAAAAAAAAAATGGAGGACGAAGTTTATGGAAAAGGATTGTCCACCAATGGTTGGGGCATTTAATAGATATAGTAGTTGTAGATGCTATGATGCTAGAAGGGAAAATTAATGGAAGAATTGGTAGGAGAGAACTGAGGAAAAATTATATGGATCAAATAGCTGGAAGGGTAGTATTGAGAGGATGTAGATGTTTCAATGTGAACACTATAACTGGGATATTTGATGAGATCAGAATGTGGCCACCTGTCAACCTTTGGATGGAGGATATAAGAAGAGAAGAATTAGAGACAAATGATATGTCAGTCATAACACAATCAGCTGTAATTCTATGTGGATATGGCAAGAAAAAAATAATTAAATACACATTATAATAGCAAATAAATGTACACATACACACACACACACACACACACACACACACACACACACCACATACATATTGTAGTTAGAAATTCAAGAGAGTGTTCAGTATCTTATTAGCTCTGAACACTTTTCCTGGTGCTATGTCTAATAGTCCTTTTTGTTTGAGAGGGGAAAGGGAATAACTGTAGCGTAAGCTAAGTGACCACTCAGATGAAGATTAGGTACATTACATAGTTAGTTTCCTCATGTAACACTCATATCCTATTTTAATAAAGTATTTCTCAGTAACAATGATGCATGTTGTATAGTGAAAATATGGTATTATTTACATCAACTGATAGTTTTGTAGAAAGCATGAATTTCGACTGTATGTTTCATATTTTGTGTCTCTGGAATACACTGAATTAAATGTACATTGTCATCACAGGTTGTATCGTTAGGTCTGTTAAGTCTTTCGTATTCACTTATATAAGCTGGTTATAGCATATCACCATTATACATTTCTTCTTCTGTTAGATATTTGAATATTAGATCTTTTAAAACATATATCCATTGAAATTTTTACATGTGTGCAAAATTTGCTTAACAGTTTGCAAATTGTCTACATTTACTTACACAAACAATGCTGTAAAGAACTATTTGCTGTTAAATTAGCATAATTAATTATCATGCTATTATGATTATCAGTTTTTACAAATACAATTATTATTTTTATGTTCGTCAGATAGCATTGGTTCCTTTTTATTATTTAACAGTTTTACTTCTAATCCAACTTTGTAATGGGGCTAAAAGGAGGGGTTTTTGATTTTATTAAAAAAAAAGCGTAAATTCATTTTCATCTGTGTGGCCAGCCACGTGTTAAACAAAAGCTTCATTCAAACAAAGAAGTTGTTAGGTGTTGCTGTGTGATGGAATGCGTCAAGGTGCAACCACGCAATGTAATTCTCAGAACTGTAGTGTTGAGTAACACGCGCAAACACCAGCAGGTGCGCAACCGACGCTAAACAAAAGTCGCACAAAATGGCTTGGTGTGAATTTGATTCAACAACGTGCTTGGGAGATGGCGGAAGTCTTGACGAAATCCCGCCTACCTGTGTGACGAAACCAGTGGACACCAAATTTCGTCGATGTCCAACACACGGGAGTTGCACGTGTTACCTGAACAACTACTGAGACTTTAGCAGCAAAGGCTGTGAAGAACGACGAAATTGGTTAGCAGCCAAGGCAGTGAGGTCCGGCCTCGTGTATCTCCAGTCGACTCCCAGAATAGACCGTGCACGGTCGTTTCAATTGTCTACCCGGGTAAAATAATGTCGGCCGACAGTAACAGCATGCTTAAATAACTAAAATATAATTAACAAGTAAAGTGAGATAACCAGTGGTGAAGTGTAACTTTCAACAAACCAATGAAACTATAATCTTTTTTTACGGAAAAGAAATCATGTGAGTGACGCGCCATGCGGTTACAGGAGACGCCATGGTAACTGTAATTATATCCAACACCAAATTATTGTAATCATGTATAAAAGGGGGTTTTGAAGTATATATATATAAAATGGGGTTTTTATAAATTGGTATGAATGCGAGCGTGTGGCAAACTGGGTTCGCCTGACTAGTAGAATATATATATATGTTAGAATAGGAATATGTTTCCATAAAGGTACATGTTTATCTAATTTTGAACTAATTGAAATTAATAAAAAAATAAAAAAAACCAATATAATTTTGAATTCCATCAACAAATGAGTGTAGCGTACGTTTGTTGCGTAACCTTATGATCACTCTTGCATTTTAACGTTCATGTGACGAAACTCTGGGCTGGAGAAGATTTTAAAGGTGAGTGTAAGAGGAATAATTTTTATAATTTTAATTATATTAAAAAGGCAATTAACTTAACAATGGCGCCCGAACTGGGACGAATTTTAGAAATTAAATTTCAGTAAATTCCACACCTACAACAAATGCAAGTTTGATTTGGGGTTGAGTAACGATACGCAAAAAATATGAGAAGTAACGTAAAGTGTTATGTAAGTAGAATACATTGTTGTGTGAAAAGTAGATAGTATAGTATATATGTTAGTATTTTGATTTAAAAGCAATAATTTTACCATTACAAAATGGAGAATCAAGAATTAAGTTTAGAAAGCACTCGTACAGAGTCAATGATGACCGATAATGTAGCGGCACAATCTACTCCAACGACAACAAGAGTCAAAGAGTTGTCGATGGACGATATGTTCAACTTAATAAGAACAATGTCTGAAAATATAAATAGCAATTTAGATGCTAAATTTGATAAACAAAGTAGTGATTTTGATGAGAAATTCGATAAAATAGAACGTCGTTTTGACGCTCAAAATAGCAATTTTAACGAGAAATTAAATGAGCAGAATGATAAGATTAAAAGCAATTTTGATGATAGATTCGATGAGATCAGAAACGAAATTAAACAACAGAATTTCAAGTTTAGTGAGCAAGTAAATGAAATTAATACTGTGACGATTTAAATTGTAACCATTATTAAAAAGAAAGAAAAAAAAATTAAGGTTGCGAGCCATTAACCATTTAAATCTCACAATAATAAAAAAAACATGTAGGTACTAAGTGTGAAAGGAAGAAGTAATTAATAAGGGCAAAGAAACTGTAATAAAGAGGCATATTGTAAATAATTATTATTGTCGTATTTAACCCTTGCTTGCTATCAGGCGCCTACCTGTTGATTCCGGACTCGACATGTTTTCCGAGTCTTCTGTAATTATGAATAAAATAAAAAAAACTAATGTTAATAATTAAAGAATCTGAAGACACAGATAGTCACTAAAATAACTCATTTAAATTATGTATTTTTATCTAGGGATAGTTTGTATAAATAAAAAAGTTTATTTAGAGAGAGACAGGGACTATATTCTCGCGGAATAAACACCCCACTACCTCTTATGCAGTACCAGTGGAAGCGGGCGAAAAATCTCTCTCTCGCTATGAAGACTCCAAGCAGTGCACACGCACGAGCAAAAGCTCTGTTGGAATGTTGTGTGATTTGTTGTTAGTTTGGCTTATTTCAAATGTAGTTTATTAACTGCTACACAAAAGAGTGTAACATGTAACATTAATTAAAAATCAGAAACGTGGTAACAAGAAGAAATATGTGACAACAAAAGTACGAGTATTAATAACGATGACTGCTAACTTCACCAACTGACGACACTTTTCAACATCCTACCCGGAGAGGTGAACTACCAGAATTTGCAACTCTAGTAGACCCGACAGAAGATGCAGTTCGAGACATCAAAGAATCTACGCCTACCATCGTAGAAGGTTCGACCTAGACTGCAGACGTTTAAGCCTTTAATGACTAAGACCAGACCTAGATGAGGACTACGCTTTTAAGGATTCCCAAGACGGACACTCCCGGAGGAAATTTCTACATACCAAATTCAAGGTGACTCGATAGCACGTCTATCGAGGAATAAATAATAATTATAATTGTAACACAATACACTTTAAAAGAGAGACTTTTCAGAGACGATTAAACTTGTAAAGATTAAAAAAGAATTAACTCTAAGAATTTAATGTAACTATTCAGACATCATACATTGTAACAGTTTAAATCTTAATGTATCGTAGTATAATTAATACCATTCTTCAAATGGAATAATAATGAAGCATAAAACTAAAGGTCTTGCAAGCTAATATCATGAATTGAATATAATTAAAAGTTTGATGACTAAATACCTAAGGTTACCCGGATCCGTGGTATAGCTAAATAAAATCTGTTGTGATCCCAAAGTTTAAATAAAGAATTCAAATAACTTTAATAATTCAATTAGTAATGTCATGGGATCTATCTTTTGAGTAAATGTTATTTTTTCAAATGTTTAATAAAGAGAAGTCTTCGTGTTACACACATATACTGAGTACATAAATCAACAGTTTTCCCATTCCCTGATTCCTTTTATATTTACTCTGTGTTGTTCTGATTAAATTTCAGCTCGTCGAATAAGGCAGCCTGAATAATTGGCAGAACCAATTATTTCGGGTTCCCCAAGTTATAACACTAGAGAAGATGTTATAAATTGCGCCACTCTGCTAATTTGTTGAAATTTTGCTGCTAATTAGTAAAAAAAAAAAATTTTTTGTGACTTGTGTTGTTTAAGCAGTAATTGTGTCCCGATTAACCCAGCCCATAAGCTGTTGATTTATTCACTCGTGTACTTTAAAATGTGTCTAAAATCTTAAATAAAATTAAACGATAATAGTTATTATAATAGTTTTATAAATAAGTAAGTTAATTATTATTTAGATATAGGAATGAACATCATGTTAACTAAAGACGCCCCAAGAATACGATATAACAGCAGGTACGCGCTTGTCAAAAGTTCATTCATCAACCTGTCGGTTTGTAAACAATTTCAGACCAGTAGAATTCCTGTCTGCGCCTGTGAGTGTGTGTAAACTGTCATAGTGAACCTCTCCCCCATAGTTGAGTTAAACAATAACGACTGCCTCTTTGTTAGTTCTATTGTGATAAGAAGCGTGTCTGTTCATGTGTTAGTAACCGAAGGGGGAATCTTTTGCCGAACGCATATGTAAGCCTGTGTGAGATTTCTCTCTCTACCCATGTAAAATGACAACCTTTGTCATCTCATTTGAATGGATTATTAATAAAAGTGTAAGAATACGATTTATTTATATTTTTATATTTGTGTAAAAAGATATAGCGTTGTATCTTATTATTATTGTATAATGTATATAATACATTATAATATATATAATTGTATAATGCAAATAATAGAATAATTAGTTATAGCCACTCACTTTACGAAAATGGCTGAATTTAATCCTGATCTATTATTGAAAGACGAGCTATGCTACGAAGCTCTTTTACGAGGTCTAAAACACGTGAATGTAACCGTGTCTGAATTACGAAAATCCTTACGGCAAACCGGATCAGAGACAACCTCGCAGTTAGATAATTTGCGTGAACTCGATTATGACGGCGAACGAGAAACCTGTTATGCAAAATATAGGGAACTGATAGTATTATCTCAGAATCTTCAGGAAAAAAAATCACCTACGGAACTTTTGCGCGTTACTCAACGTATAGAACATTTAACCCGCCGCTTGAATAATTTATTAAGCTGGCCTGATGTCCCCGTAGTCCCCGCAGATGTGGAGAAATTTGCGGATGAGGCATTATGCCAGTTACCCATGATTAGCAACGACTTACGACGAAAGTCAGATTCTTCGAGAATGGAGGAAATTGAGCATTATTTGCAAAAATTATATATCTCCCCTGTTCAATCCCCTACTTTAGAACACCCTCCCACCACATCGAACCCCGAATCTCCCACCGTACCTAAGATACAACCGAGTCTTGAACCATTACCCAGTAGAGAATTAAATACCCTAACTATGTTAGAACCCTCACAGCCTAAAATTCAGCATACTCGCTCTAGTCAATATGCGATTACAAATCCTAATGCAACCACTAATACTTCGAAAGAAATACCAAATGTAAATTTTAATGTTGACCTCTACGGAAAGATTTCCCACCCCGTAGAGAAAATAATTAATGAAATTCCTTACACAGATGGGTTAAGTATCACGATACTGTTGACTTTTATCAGATACCTACTGCAAATAAAAGATCTACAACAATTAAACGATCGGCAAATACTGCAAGTTATCTTACCCAAATGTAAACCACCATTACGAGATCGTGTACTAGAATCATTAAACTCGACTCTTCCAGTAGAAGAACTTCATACGAATATAATCAAATATTTTATCCCCACTGGAATTTATGAGGACATCAAAAGAAATACTGTACTTCGAGTACAAGGAGCTCATGAAAGACTGGCCCACTATATTGCGGACATCCGAGAATCTTCACATATACTACAAGTCGACTGGACTGAGAAACAATTGGTCGATACTATCCTAGTAGGCTTATCTCCTGATGAACGCTCCCGTTTAGCACTAATAATTAGACCCCTAACTTTCGCTGACCTTGAACAATGTAGTATTCACTCTTCCAATGTGTGGTACGCAGATCAGCACAGACATGCACCGGTATCCACTACACCACATAGAAAAGAAATGCAAGCATTAGTCTCAGACGCAAGAAGTGTACGAGAAAGAAGACCATTTCAAAGATCAACCTATGGCCATGGTAAGTCCAAGGAGCCTCAACCACGACAGGAAACCAGTGAGACCCCACGTAAGGCATATGTATGCTATAACTGCGGAAAACCTGGACATCTCAGTAGAAACTGTAAACGGAAACAGTATAATCAAAAAACAAATTATCCAAAAAACATGTAAGGCAGGGAGATCCGAAACCCTGTGTCTTCCGCAGCATCGTGAAAACAGGTAAACCCCTGAGAGACAATAAAATAAAACAAATTAATAAAAATAACAAAAGAAAACTAGACCCCTATGTAAAAAAATTTATCGATAAATGTAACGCTATTAATAAATGTGATTTCAGTAAGTGTCAATTACCGTATATACAAGTTGACCTTGGTGTTACATCCACCCTCGGTTTAATTGATTCCGGATCAACGCGAAGTTTAATTAGTCAAGACCTAGCCAATAAATTATTTAAACATAATTTAGTTAAACGCTGTCAATCAGTAAATATTAAATGCTCTACCGCTAACAAACAAAACTTAATGATAAAATTTATCATCACGTTTAAGGTAAAAATTAAAAATCTGACGTGGTATTTTCCAATGTTAGTATGCGACGAATTAGGACCCGAGTTAATATTGGGTGCTGATTTTATCAGTAGAACAGGACTAATTCTAAATATTCACGATAAGAAATTTTACTTTGGATTCGATCGTTCACGGAAATATAACTTGGATGATAATTCTAATAACAGAGAAAGTACTAGCACTACTTCTTCACATCTAAAGCATCACGAATGTGAATTGAGTCATCTGGAAAGTAAAGATAGACGGAACATACAAACTTTAATCAAACAATTCTCCAATGTCCTCACCCCTAAGTTAGGACTGACGGACCTGATAGAGTACAAAATAAATTTTAGCGATAATAAAGTAATACGTTTAGCCCCATACAAGTTATCACCTCCAAAAATGGAAGTAATGAGGAACCAAATTAATAAACTATTAGAACAAGGAGTCATCGAACCCTCTACGTCATCTTATTCATCCCCCGCGTTTTTAGTACCCAAAAGCAACGATAAACATAGATTAGTTGTAGACTATAGACAACTAAATAAACAGATAGAATTTGAATCAATACCCCTTCCCGACATCCACAGTGCTTTTCATTATTTTACGAACGCAAAAATTTTTACCATTATGGATTTAAATCAGGCATTTCATCAGATACCTCTTTCGGAAGAATCAAAACGTCTCACCGCATTTGCCGTCCCTTTCAACCTGTACCAATTTACAAGGGTACCCTTTGGTATATCCCAAGGTAGTTCTGTATGTAGCAGATTATTAGAAAAATTATTTCATGACATAAAGTTTAAATATGTGTACCACTACCTAGACGACATTGTTATTTACAGCGAGTCAATGGAACAACATCTGTGCCGAACTGGCTTCGGCAACGTATTAGATTATTAGTATTTTAAAAACGAGCGCCGCTGACGTCACGCACTGCCACTCTGTTAAGATTGTTTGTCGCCGGTCAGTTATACACACAAAAGGTTGTGTGGCTACGCAATACTGCTGGCACTGCCGGCCAGCTGTGTGTCTGTACATTCCTGTTTGGAGGTTACTTGGCTGGAGCGAAACGTTGATTCGCTCCCATTTCTGTTTCATCCTCCAAGCTGTTCATCTGGTCTCGGCTGGCGGCGAACTTCTAACCAGGACTTCCGTACCTATCACTATGATAGGCTAGATAAAGCGTGCTCCAGGTACGTGCAAGTCTGTGGGTTCTGAAAATATTCTAACCCCAAATATATTTTGCGTTTCAGCTTTCATTATGAGTTATGCCTGTGTGTGTGTGTGCGTATAGAGCAGTTTTTTAATCTGGGCATTAACGCTGTTACAAAATCAAATTAAATTATATTTAATTAAATTATGAATGTGAGAGTCGTGGGTCAAGTTAATTTCAATAGAGAATATGTTAATGTATCTTGCACTCAGCTGTTTTGATGTAATTAATAACAACGATAGACACAGCAAATCAATTTGAATATCTCAATGAAACATTTAAGAAAGTAATGGCTAGACGAGCTTAGTACTGTTTAATCTGAATTAGTGGCGATGTGTGTATGCGCTGTAGCTACTTAAAGTTAGTGTTGGTATTTAATGTGGACGGCCGAAGTGGTGTGATTTTCTTTATGACACCTCCTACAAGTATTGTATGTCCAGGTGCTCGACCAAGGATGAGATGGGTGTCAGGGGCGAACGAACATCTGTTCCCCCTAATAGCAGAGACGATCTTTAGCCACAATGCCGTCAGTCGAGGACTTTTCGATGCTAAGCTGAACCAAGAACTTTTCCAACGCTAAGCTGCACCAGGGACGGGTGATATGACTGTGACATCACTGATCCTCGCCTATACGAACTAAGTGCACCGGACTATCCAGGTGGGAAAATTCTGTTTATCTATTTCTCTCTCTCTACAACATGTGAATGCACAGAAGCCGCCAGAAGCTCACTCGTTAAGTTCTGAAAATTAGACTCTAGCACAAACTCTCATGTTCAATTATGTGTGATCATCATGTTATTGCATGTGTGAACATTACCACAGTACACCTAATGAAGTATCTTATAACTGTATAATGTGTAAGAAGTTACACACATACACACACATCCGCAGTTTACTGTAAGATCTAACTTTCATCTAATTAAGACCATTAGGGAGTTAATTATCTCGTGCTATCAAGTCATCTGGTCATGGCTGAGTTTTAATAACGAAGCTGGGGTTGTCTGATGCTGTTGATGAGAAACGATTTTCTTTCACACACATACTTAACGCTTAATGATTAAGCTAAGGGTTCGTTTGGCTGTTTGAGTTTCGGGGCGGTAACTTACATTCTCTGGTGTGAACTATGCTTGTGAATATACTAGCAAATCTATGCTTAGGAGCTGTGATATTCCATTTTACGTTGTTATTTATATTTGTACCTAGCTATACATATTAGGCTTCATTTATTTACTGTAGTGGGAATCGGTTTATGTGGAGGTTAGTGTTGAAATGAGGGATGTTTTGTTATTCATGTCGTATATGTGTTTGTGTGTGTAATTTTACTATATATATACATAGATATATTTTTGGGGAATATGTAACTGATGTAAAACAAGAGTATCATAATAATATATATCAAATAACCATAAATGTGCTCGCTGAGACAACAGGCTAGCCTAATTGATATTATACAACACTGATAGATTAGTATTGCTTAATGAATGAGATTATTACCAACTTTGACTCATACATGATCAGGCAGAAATTTTGCAATTAGTAATATCAATTCATTTACTTGGTGACATTATGGATTAATGGAAATACATAGATATATATAATTCTGCCTTAAATGGTGTGCTCACACAATTACGAACTTGTTATTTATGTAAAATCTTACAGGTCGAATAAAGCACACGCTTGTTGGTTAAAAGAGTTTTTCATTTGCAAGTCCTGTCATTCACCTGGGGGGACATGTCTGTAATTGTATTTGGGCCTTGCACACTTTTGCTTCCTCTAGGTTTCTCTTTACCTAGTTCTAAATATGATGTCTCTCCCCTTTTACAAAAAAAAAACTTAATAAAAATAAAATTAAATAAAATTCAAAAAAAAAAAAAAAAATTTACAAAACTTAGAAAATAAAAGGGGGGTTTCAAATGTTAGTTCAGAGCGTGGTTTTTATGATTCTGGATGGATAGTAGGTATGATTTCTGCCTTATTTTCTCTGTTGAACTTGAGAAATTTTAGAATCTGGGGACTTATATTTATTTTCTTAAATGAAACTTAGTGTGGCTACAGACATGTCAGCTGGTGTTAGGACTTGCAAATTACTTCAAATTATTTTTGATTAGAATCCAAGTGTTGTAAGAAAACTTAATGATAGTGTAATAAATTAACAGAATGAACAACCAGAGAAAAAGAGCACATTTTATAAAATGAATAGGGGGTTAATGAAGTTTAAAATAATTTAATATGTGTTAGTGTTTAAGTGATTATTTTGTGATGTTGAGTGCGAGATGAATTTTGAAAAGGGGTTATGAGAATGTGATTAATTTGTTTTAATGAATGTGTGCTGATTGGTTGCACTTGCACATACCCTGGAGCTCATACGGAGTCTGGACATGATGAGGGCCGTCGGTACTTGTTGAGTTTGATTATGACTTGTCTTTTGGATTAGACAACGTGTTTGGTAGCATCCCAGTTATATGGTAATTGTTTATTGAGGGCGTTGCGTTGCGGTATCGTATTTTGAATGCGGTTATGGTCCGACCAAGGGCATGGATGTGATACTTTATATTTTCGATTATATCGAATTTTATGTGTACTTGTGTGTTGTATTTAGTGAGTTAGTTTGATTGTTTTGTGTTGTGTTCTCTTCTGGGCATTTTGCATGGCTGCTTCTCTGCTTTTATGACACCCATCTCGTCGTATCGCTAGAGTATTCTGGAGCCACTTGTATGATCAAGTTCTTCCTGTCGTTCTCTTTAATTCTTGCTTTTACGTGGTGTGTGTGTGGATTGCGCGGTCATGTCCATTCCGGTAAATGTGGATTTGTTTGTGAAAGATGAGCTCGAGTGGGAGGTCCGGTTCCGGGGACGGAAGCCGCAGGAAACTGTTGTTTCATTAAGGAAGCAACCCCGTGAGGCTCTTGCCTCCGGTGAGGCACCGAGTGGGAGAGTATTACTTACGGATGTCACCGCCGAGGTGGAGCTGTGCTCGGAAAAATTTGTAGAACTGCGCGATTTGGCCGAAGGCCTGCAGTCGGCGGCACCCACCTCTACGGCTAGACAGAGGGTGCGCCAACGTTTACAACACGTTCTATGCCGTTTACAGAATGCTGAATCACAGGCTACCACCTCGGAATTAGAGAAAAATGTTGTCACTCTTAGGGAGCAAGTGGCGATGGCATTGCGGGAGTTTTCTCTCGGCCAGCCTCGCCATGTAGATCCGAATTCCGGTTCTTCTTCTTCTTGTGTTGAGACGGCAGCCAGGGTGGAACCCCCTGTGCGTGTTCCTGCCTTTGCCGATATGGCCACCGCAAGCTATCACAAGCTTCCTAACCCCCTGTCGGATGTCATTCAGCGTCTCCCAGTTGTCGATGGTCTGGATCCTGAGGCGCTTTTGAGATTCTTGCGCGTATTTTTTCAGTTGGCCGATTTCCCTGGGCTGTTGGAGCGGACTTTGCTTGAGCTCATTTACCCGTATTGTCGGGGGATCTATGGCTGAGCGCGTGACAAGTACCCTTAGGGATGGTGGTGGCATAGACCATTTCCATCGGGAAGTCCTGGACGCTTTCGTACCGGGAAGGTTACATGACCGGTTACGACACAAGCATTTCTATAGAGTTCAAGCAAGCGGAGAGTCCCTTGCTCATTTCATTTCCAGTGTTAAAGACGCGGCCCGGATCCTGAGGCTGGGGTTGTCAGAGTCTGATGTCATTCATACTATTTTGCAGGGCGTGACGCCGGAGGAACGGTCACGTTTGACATTCGCTGCCCGCCCCCAAAGTTTTATTGATTTAGACCGGCTGTGCGCCGAGTCGACCACTATACAGGGTAATGACGATATTAGAGCCCGCGAGGCTAGGAGGCGTTCGGAACGCCCTAATTTCGAGCGACGAGTCGGGCAGCCCGGGTCTTGGGGTCCTAGGCCTGCGCCGGTTCACAGCTGTGAAGTACAAGACTTATTTTGTTCTAGGTGTCATAGATCCGGTCACGTCGCGCGCAATTGTAACGATGCTAGACGGTGTCAAGGGACTTCCCGAAAAGGTAACCTTTCAAAAAACGTAAATTCTCGGGGAAGATAAGTCGGGAGTGGTCTTCCCCGTTAGGCTGTTCTCTTCCGATTTCACTTAACCCCAGGCGGATAGCTAATCCCGGGTCATCCGGCTCCAAGGTCCTGCGAACTGTCCCCAACTACAGTTCAGTATGCCCCTTCCTGTTGGTCGAGTTGAAAAAGGGTCAGCTCAGAGCCTTGGTTGACTCTGGATCAGCCCGATCCATAATTTCATCTAGAGTATGTGAGGACCTTGAACAACAGGGCTTACTATTAGGGTCGGATCGGTCTTCCGTGGTATGCTGGACTGCATCGCGGGAAATTCTGCCCATCTCCCGGGTGGTTTCCCTGAGTATTAAAATCGAGTGTTTTTCATGGGTGTGGCGATTTTTGGTTTCTCCTGCTCTGGGAGTCGACTGCATTGTGGGTGCAGATTTCATCTCCAAGAGTGGTCTCGTTTTAGATCTTCAAGCGCACCACTGTTATTTTAAATTCAATCGGGAGGTTGTCATTCCTTTCCTTGGATACCAGGGAGCTAAGGGAGGTGTCCAAGAGGTTGTGTGTCCCGATTCAGAAAGAGACCATCTCACCCCGTCCCAGAGGCATGCTTTAGATCATTTGTGTGAGCAGTTCCCCACTGTATTAACTCCCAACCTGGGGGTGACACATCTTTTGGAATATAAGATCCGTTTAACGGACTCCGCCGTAGTCCGCTCACACCCATATAAATTCGCCCCTCCAAAGATGGATGTTCTAAGAGAGAAGGTTCAAGAGTTGCTTAAACAAGGGGTCATTGAACCTTCCAACTCTAGTTATGCTAGTCCAGCATTTCTGGTGCCCAAGCCTGGAGGTAAACAGCGTTTGGTAATTGACTATCGCAAACTCAATGCTAATATTGAAGTGGATTCAGTTCCTCTTCCCGATTTACATTCCGCGTTCGATTGGTTTAGTGGGGCCAGGTACTTCACCATCTTTGACCTCAATGCCGCTTATCATCAGATTCCTCTGTCTAAGGAAAGCCGCCCTTATACGGCATTCTGTGTGCCATGGAATCTTTATCAATATACTAGGGTACCCATGGGTCTGGCAGTGGGGGCTCAAACCCTCACGCGACTACTTGACACTGTCTTCCATGACGTAAAATTTAAATTCGTCTTTAATTATCTTGATGACCTCTTGGTCTACAGTAAAACGTTCGAGGAGCATCTGGGTCACCTGAGAGAGGTGATGTGCCGATTGAGGAGTGCTGGCCTCACTATCAATCCAGAAAAGGTAAAGTTTGCACAAAGGAGTATTTCGTTTTTAGGGCATCTCGTCTCATATGGGGGTGTGACGGTCGACCCGGAGAGGACACAAGGCATCCGGGATTTTCCTCCCCCTAGGGATGCGAAAGGGGTTGCCAGATTTGTTGGCATGGTCAATTTCTACCGTAGATTTATCCCTAATGCCGCGGAGATTGCGGTACCTTTAAATGAACTCAGGAAAAAGGGTACCAAATTTGTATGGGGAGAGAGGCAACAGCGGGCCTTTGATACCCTCAAGGAGGCGATCGTCTCTCCCCCTGTGTTGAGGATGCCTGATTTTTCAAAAAAATTCATTTTGCAAACGGACGCGAGTTCTGTTGCGCTCGGGGCGGTTCTGTCCCAGGAAGTCGATGGTGCTAGGCAGCCGGTGGCATTTATATCCCGGACCTTGACCCAACAAGAGAGGAAGTCTTCAGTGTATGAACTAGAGTGTCTTGCTGTTGTGTACGCTCTAGATAAGTTCAGGCGTTTCTTGGAACACGCTGAGTTCCTGTTGGAGACCGATAATCAGGCTCTCTCCTGGCTTCTCGCTCATCCCCGGCAGCTGGGTAAAATAGGGCGTTGGGTGGTCAAGATCTCATCCTTTAAATTCAAAGTGCAACACATCAGGGGAACACAAAATGTTGTTGCAGACGCCTTGTCACGTATGTTCACCCAACCCAGCGAGGCCAATTCTGAGCAACCCTGTTCCGTTCTGCTGGATTTTCCTTTGGCTTTTACTGATGTGTTACCCCATCAGTTAAATGATGAAGAGTTGGGTCCTATCATCCAACACCTAAAAGAGGGTAACGTGCAGGTACCATATTTTCTGTCCAAGGGCGTCCTGTGCTGCCGAGAACGAAAAGGACGTGCCCCGAAGGTTGTGCTGCCTAGCAAGCTCGTGCCAATGGTCTTCAGCTACTATCATGATTCCCCAATAGGTGGCCATAAGGGAATTTCGAAGGCCATTTCCAGTATTAGGAGGCATTTCATCTGGAAGGGCATGGACAGGGACATCGCGGCTCGTGTGAAGGCATGTCATCTCTGTGGCTTGAGTAAGCCTGCTCAAAACACTAAATTGGGTCTATTGTCATCTGATGTGGCGAGCAAACCCATGGAGAAGTTATTCATAGACTACGTGGGACCTTTCCCTCATAGCAAGTCAGGTAATGCTTACCTACTTGTTTGCGTGGATGCTTTTTCCAAGTTTGTCTGGCTACTGCCCTTACGACAGGCAAACACTCGCTCTACTATTCTTATGCTACAGACCCATGTCTTTCAGCATTTCAGTTTTCCGTCCACCATTGTCTCTGACAATGGACCACAGTTCATTTCAAAAGATTTCCGGCGAATGTGTTTCGCTAACGGCATCAAACATGTGACCACTTCCCCGTACTACCCTCAACCGTCCCACGCGGAGAGATTTAACCGGAATCTCCGTTCAGCGCTTATCGCCTATCATGCTGAACAACAGGATTGTTGGGACCAAAATTTAAAGTGGTTGCAATTAGCATTTAACACGGCCCTACACGAGAGTCACAAGGCCGTACCCTTTGAAGTCATGTTTGGGTTCTCGCCGAGTTTGCCGTTGGACAATTTGTGGCACATTGATGATCTTCTGCCGAACGATCCTGAGGTCACGACTGTGGACAGATGGCGGGAGGTCCGGAGGAATTTGCTTCGTGCGCACGAACGCGTCCGTAGTCGCTACAATCAGGGGCGAATTCCGAACCCATTTAAGATTGGCGACTTGGTCTACTGTCAGAGCCATCCGATCAGCTCAGCCATAAATAGGAGGGCCGCTAAATTATGTTATCGTTGGTCGGGACCATACCGCATTCTTCGGTTTGTGTCGCCCGTTACAGTGAAATTGGATGATCCCGGTGGGGATGTTGAAAGAGTAACCACTCATATTTCCAAGCTAAAGTTTTGCCATAGGGCATGAGTTAGTGATGACAGTTTGGTCCCATAGAAGGGGGGAATACTATTTGGGTTCCTGGATCTCAGTCATTAGATTTGGGAGGCCTTGGTGGTCGGTACTCAGAGCAGGCCTGCGATTCTTCTCTTTCTCCTGTTCTTTTCTGTCTCTTATATCTGCATGCGGACCAGGGCCCGGCGAGCATGCAGGACTCACACTTACACCTTCTCTTTCAGACACACATTCATTGACTCACACCTCTTCCTTCTGCTTTTCGTTTTCCTGTGTTACTGAACCCACCAAGAGTGGTTTTAGAGTCTGAGATTTTCCAGGTTTCCCGCAGCCGTCGTGCTTGAGGACTTGTTTGTTTTGGGTCAACCATGTTGCCCTTTTGGGGTGAGGGTGTGCCGAACTGGCTTCGGCAACGTATTAGATTATTAGTATTTTAAAAACGAGCGCCGCTGACGTCACGCACTGCCACTCTGTTAAGATTGTTTGTCGCCGGTCAGTTATACACACAAAAGGTTGTGTGGCTACGCAATACTGCTGGCACTGCCGGCCAGCTGTGTGTCTGTACATTCCTGTTTGGAGGTTACTTGGCTGGAGCGAAACGTTGATTCGCTCTCATTTCTGTTTCATCCTCCAAGCTGTTCATCTGGTCTCGGCTGGCGGCGAACTTCTAACCAGGACTTCCGTACCTATCACTATGATAGGCTAGATAAAGCGTGCTCCAGGTACGTGCAAGTCTGTGGGTTCTGAAAATATTCTAACCCCAAATATATTTTGCGTTTCAGCTTTCATTATGAGTTATGCCTGTGTGTGTGTGTGCGTATAGAGCAGTTTTTTAATCTGGGCATTAACGCTGTTACAAAATCAAATTAAATTATATTTAATTAAATTATGAATGTGAGAGTCGTGGGTCAAGTTAATTTCAATAGAGAATATGTTACTGTATCTTGCACTCAGCTGTTTTGATGTAATTAATAACAACGATAGACACAGCAAATCAATTTGAATATCTCAATGAAACATTTAAGAAAGTAATGGCTAGACGAGCTTAGTACTGTTTAATCTGAATTAGTGGCGATGTGTGTATGCGCTGTAGCTACTTAAAGTTAGTGTTGGTATTTAATGTGGACGGCCGAAGTGGCGTGATTTTCTTTATGACACCTCCTACAAGTATTGTATGTCCAGGTGCTCGACCAAGGACGAGATGGGTGTCAGGGGCGAACGAACATCTGTTCCCCCTAATAGCAGAGACGATCTTTAGCCACAATGCCGTCAGTCGAGGACTTTTCGATGCTAAGCTGAACCAAGAACTTTTCCAACGCTAAGCTGCACCAGGGACGGGTGATATGACTGTGACATCACTGATCCTCGCCTATACGAACTAAGTGCACCGGACTATCCAGGTGGGAAAATTCTGTTTATCTATTTCTCTCTCTCTACAACATGTGAATGCACAGAAGCCGCCAGAAGCTCACTCGTTAAGTTCTGAAAATTAGACTCTAGCACAAACTCTCATGTTCAATTATGTGTGATCATCATGTTATTGCATGTGTGAACATTACCACAGTACACCTAATGAAGTATCTTATAACTGTATAATGTGTAAGAAGTTACACACATACACACACATCCGCAGTTTACTGTAAGATCTAACTTTCATCTAATTAAGACCATTAGGGAGTTAATTATCTCGTGCTATCAAGTCATCTGGTCATGGCTGAGTTTTAATAACGAAGCTGGGGTTGTCTGATGCTGTTGATGAGAAACGATTTTCTTTCACACACATACTTAACGCTTAATGATTAAGCTAAGGGTTCGTTTGGCTGTTTGAGTTTCGGGGCGGTAACTTACATTCTCTGGTGTGAACTATGCTTGTGAATATACTAGCAAATCTATGCTTAGGAGCTGTGATATTCCATTTTACGTTGTTATTTATATTTGTACCTAGCTATACATATTAGGCTTCATTTATTTACTGTAGTGGGAATCGGTTTATGTGGAGGTTAGTGTTGAAATGAGGGATGTTTTGTTATTCATGTCGTATATGTGTTTGTGTGTGTAATTTTACTATATATATACATAGATATATTTTTGGGGAATATGTAACTGATGTAAAACAAGAGTATCATAATAATATATATCAAATAACCATAAATGTGCTCGCTGAGACAACAGGCTAGCCTAATTGATATTATACAACACTGATAGATTAGTATTGCTTAATGAATGAGATTATTACCAACTTTGACTCATACATGATCAGGCAGAAATTTTGCAATTAGTAATATCAATTCATTTACTTGGTGACATTATGGATTAATGGAAATACATAGATATATATAATTCTGCCTTAAATGGTGTGCTCACACAATTACGAACTTGTTATTTATGTAAAATCTTACAGGTCGAATAAAGCACACGCTTGTTGGTTAAAAGAGTTTTTCATTTGCAAGTCCTGTCATTCACCTGGGGGGACATGTCTGTAATTGTATTTGGGCCTTGCACACTTTTGCTTCCTCTAGGTTTCTCTTTACCTAGTTCTAAATATGATGTCTCTCCCCTTTTACAAAAAAAAAACTTAATAAAAATAAAATTAAATAAAATTCAAAAAAAAAAAAAAAAATTTACAAAACTTAGAAAATAAAAGGGGGGTTTCACATCTTGAACATCTGCGTGAAGTACTATCCCGATTGGAGAAAGCTGGATTAACCGTAAACCCCAGTAAAGTAAATTTTGCTGTGACACAATTCTCCTTTTTAGGTCACATCGTAAAAGCCAATGGAAAGGTAAGCATAGACCCAGAGCGAACCCGTGCTATCAGAGAATTTTTACCACCCCGGGATGCGAAAGGAATTGCCCGATTTTTAGGAATGATAAATTATTTCCACAAGTTTATCCCACATCTAGCCGAAATTGCAGCACCTCTAAATACTTTAAGAAAGAAGGGAGTTAAATTTGAGTGGAATGAGCAACACCAAACCGCATTTGAGAAATTAAAAGAAAGCATCATATCGCCCCCGTACTACAATTAGCCGATTTTACAAAACCGTTTGTTGTGCAGACATACAGTTCAAGTGTAGCCCTAGGTGCAGTGATATATCAGGAAGTAGATAACTCGAGATTACCTATTAGTTACGCTTCACGCACCCTGACTGACCAAGAAAAAAAATACTCCGCATACGAATTAGAATGTTTAGCTATCGTTTTCGCTTTTGAGAAGTTCAAACCTTTTTTAGAACATAAAGAGTTTTTGTTAGAAACAGATAATCAAGCTTTATCTTGGCTACTGAATCACCCAAAACAGTTAGGTCGTATCGGAAGATGGGTATTAAGATTAAATTGTTTTAAATTCAAAGTACAACATATTAGAGGCACCCAAAATGTAGTTGCCGATACCCTGTCACGTATGTTCCAGCCGAGTAGTAATACTTACGAAAACAAGAGTAGAGAGACGCCGATTATTAATACTTTAATTACCGAATTTCCTCTTGCATTTACGGATTTAGCCCATTATCAACAACAAGACCCATGTTTGAGTGCAATTATTGAACAACTTGAAAAAGGAAACAAGTCAGAAAAATACCTATTAAGTAAGAGAGTATTATGTTGTAGAATAGCGAACGGAAAATATTTACGAATAATCGCCCCTGATATTATTAAACCTATGCTGATGGAATATTATCACTCTTCCACCATTGGAGCACATATGGGAATAAATAAAACCATACATCGAATTCGTAAAGAATATCACTGGGAAAATATGAACAGTGAAATCGCTAACTTTGTAAAGAAGTGTAAGTTGTGTGCACTCAGCAAACCAGCGAGAAACAGCCAAATAAGTCAGTTAATCTCAGAGATTCCTGCTACCCCATTTGCCAAAATTTATTTAGACTTTTCAGGACCCTACCCACGTTCTAAATCAGGAAATACAATGTTACTAATTTGCGTAGATTCTTTTAGTAAATTCGTCTGGATGTACCCCATGCGGCGAGCTTTAGCTACGACAACAGTAAGCATTTTACAGAATAGATTATTCAAAGAATTCGGTATTCCAGTCCATCTAGTGTCGGACAACGGACCACAGTTTAAGTCTAAGGAATTCAGGAACATGTGTTTCAAACTAGGTATAGACCACATTACCACTACAGAGTATCGTCCGCAAGGTAATATAGCTGAGAGGTATTTGCGAAACCTAAAATCTGCTTTGATAGCCTACCATGCTAACGACCATACTTCTTGGGACCAGAACCTATCCTGGATACAATTCGCCTTTAATTCAGCATATCATGAAGGACATAAGTCTACTCCATTCGAATTATTGTTCAAGTATAAACCTAACCACCCATTATCCACAAAGTGAAAAATACATGAATTGTTACCCCTTGAAATTAGGGATAAAAATATTAGGAAAATATGGAATGAAGCGCGCGCTAATTTACGAACAAACTTAGCGAAGTCAAGGAAATATTACGAGCAAAAGAATAATAATAATAAAGTAAAGTACCAAATCGGAGACTTAGTTATGTATAAAACGCACCCAACGAGTAGTGCAATCGATAAGACAACTTCCAAGCTATCATACAGATGGAGCGGTCCTTATCAAATTCACAAATACTTAACTCCGGTAACTGTAACCCTGTACGAACCATCTACTCAAAAATATGTGCGAAGGACACATATTTCGCAGATAAAACGTTATCACGAAGAAGAAAATGGTAGCGTGCAAGTTAAATAAATAAATAAATGTAAAAACAAAAGGTAGAAGTTTTGTACTCAACTGCAAAGAGTACTTGCGTAACTTTTGGCTACCTTGTCGTATAAATAGGTACGAGGCCTGATCAACCTTGAATCCTATTCATCGAAAGTAGAGCAAAGCAAGAAGTCAGCTGACATCCAATAAAAAAAAAAGGAAAAGAGTAAATTCTATAACTAGAAAAAAAAAACTCACACAAAAGAAAAATCCGGTAGTAGTTATAAGTAGTAGAGTTAAGAAAATTTAGAATGTTGAAAAGACGTTTATAGTGTGTGAATTTTATGTAGTAGTAGAGTTAGTGTGTAAATTATGAAGTATATGTATAGATAGTAAGAATCAGCAAGTCTAGAGTGACAAATGCTGCTCGTAGTTACAGATAGAGAAAAACGGGTGAGAGAAATTTCACACGGTACGCCCCAAGCATACTCTCGGTACGTTGCTGACCATATTTTCAGGAGTCTGTGTTGGTTAAGAGGCGGAGTATGTGACGATTTAAATTGTAACCATTATTAAAAAGAAAGAAATAACAAAAAAAATTAAGGTTGCGAGCCATTAACCATTTAAATCTCACAATAATAAAAAAAAACATGTAGGTACTAAGTGTGAAAGGAAGAAGTAATTAATAAGGGCAAAGAAACTGTAATAAAGAGGCATATTGTAAATAATTATTATTGTCGTATTTAACCCTTGCTTGCTATCAGGCGCCTACCTGTTGATTCCGGACTCGACATGTTTTCCGAGTCTTCTGTAATTATGAATAAAATAAAAAAAACTAATGTTAATAATTAAAGAATCTGAAGACACAGATAGTCACTAAAATAACTCATTTAAATTATGTATTTTTATCTAGGGATAGTTTGTATAAATAAAAAAGTTTATTTAGAGAGAGACAGGGACTATATTCTCGCGGAATAAACACCCCACTACCTCTTATGCAGTACCAGTGGAAGCGGGCGAAAAATCTCTCTCTCGCTATGAAGACTCCAAGCAGTGCACACGCACGAGCAAAAGCTCTGTTGGAATGTTGTGTGATTTGTTGTTAGTTTGGCTTATTTCAAATGTAGTTTATTAACTGCTACACAAAAGAGTGTAACATGTAACATTAATTAAAAATCAGAAACGTGGTAACAAGAAGAAATATGTGACAACAAAAGTACGAGTATTAATAACGATGACTGCTAACTTCACCAACTGACGACACTTTTCAACATCCTACCCGGAGAGGTGAACTACCAGAATTTGCAACTCTAGTAGACCCGACAGAAGATGCAGTTCGAGACATCAAAGAATCTACGCCTACCATCGTAGAAGGTTCGACCTAGACTGCAGACGTTTAAGCCTTTAATGACTAAGACCAGACCTAGATGAGGACTACGCTTTTAAGGATTCCCAAGACGGACACTCCCGGAGGAAATTTCTACATACCAAATTCAAGGTGACTCGATAGCACGTCTATCGAGGAATAAATAATAATTATAATTGTAACACAATACACTTTAAAAGAGAGACTTTTCAGAGACGATTAAACTTGTAAAGATTAAAAAAGAATTAACTCTAAGAATTTAATGTAACTATTCAGACATCATACATTGTAACAGTTTAAATCTTAATGTATCGTAGTATAATTAATACCATTCTTCAAATGGAATAATAATGAAGCATAAAACTAAAGGTCTTGCAAGCTAATATCATGAATTGAATATAATTAAAAGTTTGATGACTAAATACCTAAGGTTACCCGGATCCGTGGTATAGCTAAATAAAATCTGTTGTGATCCCAAAGTTTAAATAAAGAATTCAAATAACTTTAATAATTCAATTAGTAATGTCATGGGATCTATCTTTTGAGTAAATGTTATTTTTTCAAATGTTTAATAAAGAGAAGTCTTCGTGTTACACACATATACTGAGTACATAAATCAACAGTTTTCCCATTCCCTGATTCCTTTTATATTTACTCTGTGTTGTTCTGATTAAATTTCAGCTCGTCGAATAAGGCAGCCTGAATAATTGGCAGAACCAATTATTTCGGGTTCCCCAAGTTATAACACTAGAGAAGATGTTATAATACACGTTGTGACAATATTAGAGAGCAGATATTAGATTCAGTAAACTGTAAGTTCGATGAACAAATTTGTGAAATTACAGAAAATAGTGAAAATAAAATCAGTAATGCCAGTGAGCAAATTACAGACAAAATTGCAACTCAAGTCAAAGAGCAGTATATAGAAATAGAAAATAAATGTATAAGTAAAATTAATGAACATAATGATGACGTAGAAGTTAAAATAATGAAGGTCGAAAATGTATGTAAACAATCAATACAAGAGTGTGTGGGGGTTATTAATAAACATAACCTTTAATATGAAACTAAAAATGATAATAAATTAAGAGTAATTGAGCAGAATATAATTGAGATTAAAGATGAATTACATGTGGCCGTAAGCCAAAATATAAATAGTGTTGCGGAGCGAGTAGTGTATACTCGCTAAGCAAAAGATGACATAGAACTTGAACAATTCAATTGTGACAATCGTAGAGTACACCCGATGCAATTTTTGAATAGGGTGAGGGAATTTAACCGATTTAATAGTAGTAGTTGGGAGATTAAATTACTAAAAATTTTAAAGTGTTTTAAGGGTAATTCCGAAATATGGGCGGAAGTACATAATACAGAGTGGAGTAGTTATGAGAAATTTGAGTCAGCATTCCGAAACAAGTATTGGTCAGAAGAGGACCAAGAAATTTTACGTAGCAAAATAATGGGAACGGGGAATTTTGGGAGAATAAACAACCATTTAACCATGTATGTAATGACAATATTTAATGAAGCCAAGTACCTGGAGCCGCTGTTGCCGTTCCGGTCATTCGTGAGACATATTAGCAAACACCTGCCTAGAGAGGTACAGATTACATTAATGACGAGAGAAATAGCGGATATAAATGAATTAGAAAATATGTTAGACGTATTACAAAGCATTGGGGCACGCGAAGTAGGGAGGCGTCCAAATCCACCAGTGGTACTAAATAACGACAATTACCATCAGTATAGGGGAACCCCAAACTTTCATAGAGGAGCACGGGAGGGAAATTTTAATAGTCGGGGCGATAGTTGGCGATGTATAGACTGTAATGTTGATAACTATTCAAATAGAACAACCTGTTTTAGGTGTCATAATGTAGCGGGGCATTTTTGGGCATACCTGGGGTAATAACAGGATTTGTATTTTTTTAATAATAAATAACTTGTCGAGTGATAGAAAAATGTTATGACAGAACGGTAAATTTATTATTTGGAGCGATCGAGACGATGGCAGCATTGTTTGAGACGGTGAAGACCATATGATTCAACCATATTCATATAAACAGTTTTAATAACCGGCAACTGTACCAAACTCAGTTCAAGGACAATGACGAACACAAAAAACGTAAACCTGTTATGTAACGGTAAACACGTTACACAACCAGACATCAGGCGATGTGTTGCGTCAGCAAATTATATAACGATGTGTGTCACCAGTTCTGTCAACAAGCCAAAAACAGTCCACTGGCGAACGAATACAAAATATAAACCAATCAGAATTGAAAGAACAACGGCGACTTCATAAAATAGCGCCAGTGGCTAAGTCCCAGTATAAAATTAGTCAGTGAACCGGCCGGTCACAGATATAAGTTCCGGAACGCAAATCGGGCACCCGTATATAACAATTGGTTTCAAAATGTGAACTTTCAATAAAAAATAAACAGTTTTATAGAGTTACAGTTCCGGAGAGTGAATAAAATAAGAAAATGTGCGGAATCGAAACGAAATACGTGGTAGAGACGGACTCATCAAGATCTTTGGCAGATAAGTAACCAACATTGGTTAAATCTAAAACCTTTTGAAAGCAAATTTTGAGAATGTTTAACAAAGAACTGGCAGCCTAAAAATAAAATTAAATTAATGAATCAATTAAACATGGGAGGGGAATAGAAATGTAGAGAGAGAGAGAGAGAGAGAGCGAATATAGAAATTTAAAAGAAGTGCTGGTTTGTGAAGATATATAATCATTAAATGTAATTATTGGTGAAATATAATCAAAGAAATATAATTAATAAATAAGACCAAATTAATAATGAAAAAGATGTAAGAAAAATAATTTTAATGACCTTCATTTCACGAGTTCATAGTTAAGTTGGCAATAGTATGTAAGTGTAGGAAAAGAAGTTTTATTTTTTGTTGTTGTGTGTATTAAAGAATAAATAAACCTTAGGTTCATTGCCAATATGAATTAAATTAATTATTACAAATAAACCATTCTGATCTCCTGTTCGCCTAAAAAGAACCCTCATAAATTATTTTCTTACAGTTGGAAAGTAGCTTCACATTTGGCTTCCGAACGTAGGGACGATTTATATAATAATATTATATAAATATAGGCCCACTGGGAAAGCAGAATGGTTGTTTAAGGTAAAATAAATTTTTTTTTTCATACGTAAAATAGACGTATAGAATAAGGTTATGTCATGTTTTGTAGTATGAGTGAGCAGAACATTTTTTTTTTCTTTTCTCAATAATAATTATGTATGACAAAATAATATTTTGCTAAGAAATATATATATAAAAAAATTTTTTTTTTAAGAAAAATGGCAGACAATCAGGAAACTGTCAGCGTCACTGACAGTGTAGATGAAAGCCAGATAAGCATAACTGAATCTCAAATCATGCATGAAGGTGTTCACTCAACACCAGTCGCGAATAAAACGGCTGAAGATAATGATTTGATCAAGATGATGAAATTACTTTTTAATGAACAGAAAAACGATATGCAAGAGTTATTAAAAAATCAGAATAGAGAGTTGAAACATGAAATACAAGAAATGAATAAACATTTAGAAAGCACTCACGAAATAATAAGAAACAGTTTAAATAAGTTAGAACAGAAGTTCGAGAAATTAGGTGACAATGTTTTAAGTAAGACAAAATGTAAAAATGACGAAATAGTAGACAATTTTGAGAGTATAGTGGGGGTGAAGAATAATGATGAAAATATAATAACAAATAGTACTGATGAAGTTTTAGAATGCGATAATGAAATGTTCATGAGTGTTTATGAAGTAGAGAGAGAGTGGAAGAATAATGTAGTAATTAAATGGGGACAGAGGGCAAATTTTCCCCTTATTGTTTATAATGATGATGATGATTTAATGTTGTTTTTTCAGGGCAAGAGACCCTTATTGTTAAATGAATTAATGTTGTATAATGGTGTACCCTCTGTCCGAAATAATTGTGAGAGTGTGATGTGGTGCTATGAGGAAAGAGAGTTATATGTTGAGAATGAAATAGAAATATATAAGTTAGAAAGAAAGTATGATGAATTGAGAAAAATACTAGAAAGAGAGACAGAGAATAATTTTGATAATATCTTACCTGACTATAATGACTTACCTGACGTAGTAGTTGAGGAATACAAAGATGAGAAAATTTACCTGACATTAACAAATAACCCTGATATAGACGGGACAATCCTAACCTATGGTGACAAGATTTATAGTGGTACAATGGATGAAATAGAGTTGATAGATTATTATGATAGTAATGATTATCATAATTGGTGTGTTGATAAAAATGATGAATGTTACAAATACACTAGATATATATATGACGATGGAGGGTGAGCTAAAAGATCAGTGTTGGGACATTTTTAAATATTGTGAATTATTGGTAATGACCTTGCTGATTTTGACATCTGAAGTGAGATACACTTGAACAGTTTTGACGCATATTTTGTAAATAATATTGAATTCATTTGTGTAGTGTGAAATGTAATGTGTATATGTTTTAGAAAATGTTGTATTAATAATAATAATATTATTAATATTTTTGCACTCTAATTCAATAACAAAATAATTACGAAGACAATAGTTAATGATTTGTAGAATGTTGATAATAATTGAAATATGTTATTTTAATAATCAATTGAATTAAATAAGTTGAGATGTTTAGATATTGTGATTGAATATTATGTGTTTGAATTTTATAAGGAATTTAAATTGTGTGATGAGATTTTAATATGTTAATAATAAATTTTAAGCCATTTTGAAAATCTGATTGCAACACAGGATAAGTCAATAATGATGATAAATAAAAACAGTTAATGAAAAATTTTAAATAATAATGTTTATAAATTTTATATAAATTATTTAAAAGAGAATTGTTTGTTTGATGTATGCTAATAATCCAGGTTTATTGCTATTTGTGTATTGTGTTATGTGATGTATTATAATAGTGTGTGTGGCTGGGAGGTTATCCAAGGGGATAACGTATTAAAAATTTGATATATTTTAATTAATAATGATGATTTGCTACTCAATAATTTTGTTTGAATTTAAAAAATAGATGCACTAAATACTTCTTATATTGTGTTATTGTGTCTTATTGTGTTGTTTGCATTTAGTATGTTAGGAATAAGTATTATAAAAATATAATAATATGTTTTCAATGTGTTTACAGATTTTAAAATAAAATGAAAAATAGTGGTAATAAGTAAAATTTTCAATAGGTTGTAAAAGATAGAAGTGGGTGATAATAATTAGTTGAATAAAATGTTTGAGTCAATTCAAGTTGAATTTTGTGGGACATAGATTTGTCCAAATCGAAGTAAAAGTTAAAGTAATAGTGGAAATGAAAATAATGCAATGTTGTTTTGAGTTAATGTAATGTTATAGAATTTGAGAAGTATAAGTGGAGGCACAGTAGAAATGGAGATTTTATGTAGAGTTTGGAGCGATATATTGTTTATTTGTTGATGTTAATTTGTTGTAATTGTAGTGAGGTTATGAGATTGAGATTTTTTGGGGATGGTAATTTTGTAGTAGTGGTAGTGTAATGTGGGAGTCCGCAACATAAGGGTTGGGACGGGATAGGGACCGATTGGCGCCGGAAAGGGTTACCTAGGGTGAGTCCAGGGACCAACATAAGGGAATGAGTTTTGGGAAGGAAACACGTATCCTATGTACAAAGGGTTAGAGAGTATTTTTTTTTTTTATATAAGAGTAGAGGGTGGAGATTGGAGTTAAAATAGTAAGTAGTTAGAGGTAGAGAAGGGTTAGTAAAATTTTGATAGTGGGGTGTCATACTAGTTAAAGATTTTGTAAGGGAGCATTAGAGTAATAAAAGGGGTAAGATTATGAATAAATGCCAAATGGATGAAGTAAATTATAATGAAATAATGAATAACATAGAATCACCCAAAGTAATGAAATGGAATAATGATGGCCATAATTTAAAAAAAAAAAAAAAAAAAAAAAAAAAAAAAAAATAAATAAATAAATAAATAAATTTTTGTAATTTTGAGAAACGAATTAATAAGAGTAAATCAAGTTTAAAAGTAATTTTTTGATTTTATATGCCAATTTAATGATGTAAAGTGTGTAACATTTTAATTGTAAGTTGTTTATTTTAAAATGAATTATTAATGTACTGTGTTTTCTTATGTTAAGTTATGTTAGGTATTCTGATATATACATGTTAGTAATAAGTGAGTAAAAACAAAACCAGTGCTTCTTAGCGCAAACCAGCACCGCTAGGGGGGAATAGATCAGTTGGGGATATGGTGTTGTATAAGGCCACTATTTAATATTTTGATTTGTTGTTTCAGTGTTTGGTGATGCTGTGGCGGCGGACCTGAGCTGGCCTGCGTGTCAGAGCAGGGGCGTTGAGTATCTGTCTGACTCTACGGTGTTGGGATCTCGAGAGAGAAGTCCAGTATTGTCATGCAGATGCGGTCACAGTCACCGGACCAAGGGTGAGTTGATTATTCTTGTTTGTAAACCGTACAGGGGGTTGTGGCGACATATCCTGGCTGATCCCTTTAGCAAGTATGAATGTGTCAATGAGATTTTTTATGCTTCGGCATAAAATATCTCATTGAGGGGGTATTGTAGCGGGGCATTTTTGGGCATACCTGGGGTAATAACAGGATTTGTATTTTTTTAATAATAAATAACTTGTCGAGTGATAGAAAAATGTTATGACAGAACGGTAAATTTATTATTTGGAGCGATCGAGACGATGGCAGCATTGTTTGAGACGGTGAAGACCATATGATTCAACCATATTCATATAAACAGTTTTAATAACCGGCAACTGTACCAAACTCAGTTCAAGGACAATGACGAACACAAAAAACGTAAACCTGTTATGTAACGGTAAACACGTTACACAACCAGACATCAGGCGATGTGTTGCGTCAGCAAATTATATAACGATGTGTGTCACCAGTTCTGTCAACAAGCCAAAAACAGTCCACTGGCGAACGAATACAAAATATAAACCAATCAGAATTGAAAGAACAACGGCGACTTCATAAAATAGCGCCAGTGGCTAAGTCCCAGTATAAAATTAGTCAGTGAACCGGCCGGTCACAGATATAAGTTCCGGAACGCAAATCGGGCACCCGTATATAACAATTGGTTTCAAAATGTGAACTTTCAATAAAAAATAAACAGTTTTATAGAGTTACAGTTCCGGAGAGTGAATAAAATAAGAAAATGTGCGGAATCGAAACGAAATACGTGGTAGAGACGGACTCATCAAGATCTTTGGCAGATAAGTAACCAACATTGGTTAAATCTAAAACCTTTTGAAAGCAAATTTTGAGAATGTTTAACAAAGAACTGGCAGCCTAAAAATAAAATTAAATTAATGAATCAATTAAACATGGGAGGGGAATAGAAATGTAGAGAGAGAGAGAGAGAGAGAGCGAATATAGAAATTTAAAAGAAGTGCTGGTTTGTGAAGATATATAATCATTAAATGTAATTATTGGTGAAATATAATCAAAGAAATATAATTAATAAATAAGACCAAATTAATAATGAAAAAGATGTAAGAAAAATAATTTTAATGACCTTCATTTCACGAGTTCATAGTTAAGTTGGCAATAGTATGTAAGTGTAGGAAAAGAAGTTTTATTTTTTGTTGTTGTGTGTATTAAAGAATAAATAAACCTTAGGTTCATTGCCAATATGAATTAAATTAATTATTACAAATAAACCATTCTGATCTCCTGTTCGCCTAAAAAGAACCCTCATAAATTATTTTCTTACAGTTGGAAAGTAGCTTCACAATAAGAACAGGGAATGTATACGTAGTGAGAGAATGCATCACCAGCCAAATCAGCAGCAGAGAGGAGCAGAATACAATAGAGGAGCGCCGAGAGGAGGTGGAAACTACAACCGAGGAAGAGGAGGAAACAACCAAGCCGTGGCAGGTCCCTCCACGGTAAACTAGGATGGACAATGGAGAATCGGGCCCAGCCATTGTCAACGGAGAACCGGGTCCAAGTGACAGACAAATATCAGAGTCATAATCAAAGTGGACATGGAGAAGGAGTTATTGGAAGAGGAGGACACCAAAGTTGTGAAACACAAAACCGGATTGACGGAGGTGGTAGTCACCATAGAAGGTAAGGGTTATAAAACATTGATTGACACAGGTAGTGAGATATCAGTAATTTATGAGAATTTAATGGGAGAATTAAAAGCAATAAATAAAAATATACCATCGTTGCCCGTTGCGGGAGTCACAGTAGTGGGGGTAACTGGAGTAAGAAGTAAAAGAATAACTAGACAAGTACAATTAAATATATTAATAAACGAAATTGAATTTGAGAACACATTTCTAGTGGTTAAGGGGCTGAGTTTAGATGTAATATTAGGACATGATTTTTTGGAGAAAAATGGGGCAATAATAGATTTCAATAAACAAATAGTAAAATTTGAAAATGGGAATAAACCAGTCATAGTAAATTTTAAGAAAGAAAGTAGTAGATGAGGTTTAAAGTTACGGGGATAAAAATGATACAAAAGCAGGTAGGCGATGGAGATATAGAAACTAAAGTAAATATGTCGAGAGAGTGAGATTGTAGAAAATGAGGAGAGAGAGATGCATGCGAGAGATGAGAGTGTGTGGGTAAATAGAGCGAATAAATTTTTTAGTGAGGGTGTAGTTGTAGGCAGTACTCAGCGAGAGGAGTTGTGGACTGTTGTGGAGCGTTTCAGAGAGGTGTTTGATGAATCGCCAGGGAGAGCTAAGGATTATATATGTGAGCTGAAGGTTCGAGAACACTCACCCTACATGCAGAGGAGTTATCCAGTACCATTTTCAAAGAGGAGAGCAGTGCAGGAGGAATTAGACCGAATGATGAAAGGAGACATCATTGAAAGATCGATATCGCCATACTCAAACCAGTTAGTGGTAGTGATTAAGAAGGATGGAAAGGTAAGACTATGCCTAGATGCTAGAAAAATAAACCAGATTATTATACCTGACCAGGAGTCACCGGAACCAATTAATGAAATTTTACAAAAATTTAGCGGAGTTAAGTACATGACATCATTAGACTTAACAGCAGGATACTGGCAGGTGCCATTAGCAGCAGAGAGTCGGAGGTATACTGCATTTCTATTCAATGGTAAGAACTATCAATTCAAACGTCTACCATTTGGGTTAAACACCAGTGTTGCTAGCTTTATCAAATGCTTAGATAGGATATTACAACCTAAAGATTTGGATTTCTTAACAGTGTACGTAGATGACATATTGATAGCATCCAGAACATTCCCTGAACATTTAGAGCATATAGAATATGTGTTAGACAAATTACAGAAGGGGGGTCTGACAGTTAATTGGGATAAATCAAAGTTCTTACAAACAGAAATACATTTCTTAGGTTTTATTATTACTCAAGAGGGAATTTTAGCTAACCCGGATAAGGTAGAAGCTATTATGCGCTTTCCAGAACCAAAAAACATTAAACAATTACAAAGCTTTTTGGGTCTGTGCAATTTCTACAGAAAATTCCAAGAAAATTATGCACACACAACATGTAAGTTAAGTACAGTTTTACAGAAGAACAAACAATGGAGATGGGGGGAACAGGAAAGGGAGGCATTCGAGGAGATAAAACGAAAATTATCCAACATGATTATGACGAAGCATCCTGATTTTTTGAAAACCTTTTATTTACAGACTGATGCCAGTAACGTCGCCGTGGGTGCAGAATTGTATCAGGAGGGCAGTGACAAGGAACATAATACGATAGCTTTCGCCAGCAGATCTCTTTTGGCCACGGAGAGAAACTATACCACCACAGAGAAGGAGCTACTGAGCATCGTATTTGCGGTAGGAAAGTTCCGGACATACATCTTGGGGAACCAGACAGTGATCAGGAGAGACCACAAGGCGTTGTCATTTCTGAATTCTTGCAAATTAACGCACAGTCGTCTAACCAGGTGGGTATTAGCTTTACAAGAGTACAACTTTTCCTGGGAATACATAAAGGGGTCAGATAATAAAGTACCAGACACACTGTCCAGGGTAGATATTATAGAAAATAAAACAGGTAGGGACATTAAAGAGATAGAAATTTTTAGGTTAACTAGAGAAGATAGAATTTTTGGTGAGGAGTTAAGTGACATTAAGAATATGCAAAGATCTGAAAATAAATTGGGTAAAATAATTGTTAGTTTAGAAACGAATGTAGATGGGTCTGAATATAGCACACGTTTTCAAGTATATCAAGGGATTCTGTTTAAAAAAGTAGAAGGGGTGAGCGTGATTGGAGACTAGTTATACCAGAAGGGTTGGTAGATAAAATTATTTGGGATTGCCATATAAGGTATGGGCATTTTGGGGCAAAAAAGTGTACTAATGTTTTAAAGGAATCATGTGTATTTAAAAATATGGAGAGGAGAGTTAGAAGAGTGTTAAGAGTTTGTGATTTATGTCAGAAGTCAAAAGTAGTGAACTATAGAGTAGAAGGGGAGATGAATTATATAAAAATTGAGAGACCATTCGATTTAGTTGCAGTTGATTTGTATGGGCCATTACCCAGAGGTAGAGGTGGTGTGTTGTATGTATTTGTAGTTTTAGACCCTTTTTCGAAATTTGTTAGATTGTATAGTATTAAGAGAGCGACGAGCAAAGTACTCAGCGAAAAAATAGTAAGAGATTACATGATTAATGTAGGAAAACCAAAAATAATTTTATCCGACCACGGACGACAGTTTATAAGCGGCAAGTGGCGACAGACGCTTGGGTGGGAAGGCATCATACCCAAACATACGGCAGTTTACCATCCACAGTCGAACCAGGCAGAACGGGTGATGAGAGAGATTGGTAGGATATTTCGGGCGTATTGTCACGCCAAGCACACAGAATGGCCATCCTACGTTAAGAAAGTAGAGGAGTGGCTGAATTGTACCACCCATGAATCCACCGGATTTACGCCGCATGAATTGATCAGAGGAACAAGGCCACCCAGAATACTGGAACAACTTTTTGAATACCCACCAGAAAATCAAGGTATAGACGTAAATATGAAGATCAGACTAGCGAATGAAAATTTACTTACAAAAGGAGAACGGAGGAAGCAGAGACATGATGCGAAAGGTAAATGGACCAAATATGAGGTAGCTCAATTAGTGTTGGTAAAGAGACATGATTTGTCGAATGCACAAGATAAAGAAATAAAGAAGTTTTTCCTGTTATATGAAGGGCCATATGAAATTGTGGAAGTAAAGATGCAAAATGCGTATGTGTTACGGAATCAAGCAACGCAGGAGATAGTGGGTACACAAAATGCGACGAACTTGAAGTTATATAGGTCACATTAAACGTTTGAATTTTACAGATAATATTAAGATATTGTTTTATGTTTCAGAAGGGACTGTCCCCCATTTTTGGGCGGTCACGACCTTACCAGTCCTGGCTGCGGTTTTCGGCACTTGGAGGCGGACCATGGTTGGCAGAACTTCCTTCGGGCAGGGAAACGACGATGGTCCGGCTCCACCAAAATTGGTAGAGATTTGAAATTTCACCACACTTGAACGGGGAGGGGGACCCCTAAAGGTACGTGACACAAATTATTTTTTATACACTCAAGGTGCAGCGGCTAGGTGTACCTGTCACGTACCAGCACTGCCTTCGAATGTTTGTAAATAATGGAGGCTATATATATATATATTAAAGGCAGTGCATTCAAATAAAATTTTAGTGTCAGTGGTGAAACTAAATTTAGCCATTGACAGCAATTCTAGTGTAATCTGAAAAGACGAATTTTGTGGCAAGGGGGTCGGGAAGAAAATAGACAGCGGGTTTGAATAAATGGTAGAGTCAGAGGGAGTAGAGTTAAGTTTAAAAGTGGGGAGTGAATTCACAAAGTGGGTCTATCCTGTCCCCAACTTTCCCTTGCAGCTAAACCCCGGCTTTTCGGGTGATTACTGTCTTACCACTGCTTATAGTAGTAATAGTAGACAGCCTCCAATGTAAATAGTTATCAATATATAATTTGGAATGTTTATAGTTTTAAATTTATGTCAATTTTAGTAAATAAGTGACCAAATATAATTGTAAAGTTCATAGTACCAGTGAGAGTTGTGACGTGCAGAAGTGTGTAAAATAAATTAGAAACTTGTTATCATACAAGATATGTGGGTAATTTTGGGGGGTTGAGTGGTGTTAATAAAAGTGATATACTTATGGGATGTAGAAACTGTAACTGTAGAAGGGTTAGTTTAGTTATTAGGTTGGCTAGTACAGTGGTGGCATGTGCCACTGTAGGTAGCGATAAGTGTTGGGGGTAACAGAGAGTGTTACCTCCATCGGAGGCCAAAATGGCGTAAAATACACGGCACAACTTTTATATAATTTTATATTATATGCTGATTTATTGCCGTGCCGTGTATCATAATGACGAAGAGAACATGCCTGAATTTAGAGATGATTTCCCCACCTTTTCGAGCGATTACTGCCTTACCAGCACTAATCGTGGTTTTGGATGGCGGTCAGCTGTGGCCAAAAAATTGGAAACTTGACCATAGCTGGCTAGAAATTGGTGTATATTTGAAATTAAAGGGGGGTGACTTTAGGGGAAATCCCCGGAACTATGGAACAGCGGCTGGCACTCTGTTCGCGTGGGAACAGTAAACCAGGTGGTAGACCCACTTTAAGGGCTTATAAATTTGAAACAAAAGATATAATGATATCTACTTAATTTTAAAATGTAACGCAGAAGCAAGGACAAGGAGATGTTAAATTCCTCCACCAATGCCATCCTTGTGGATGCAAATGGGCGCAACAGTCCACCATCAGAAAACAATAGTGTGTGTGGTTAAGGAGGTTGCTCAGGGGAGTAACGAATTAAAAATTTTGTTGTAACTTAGTAATGGCAACTCGCTCTTGAAGTAATTAGATAATTGTTTTGATTTGAGAAAATGGATACAGTAGATGTTTATTATATTTTGGTTATCATGTTTCAGTGGATCATTAATCTTGTTGTGTTAGAGTGTAAGAATTATAACTATGTGTTATGTATTTTTCGTTATGTAATTTTGTGTAGCATTTTTGAACAAAGGTCATTCACCCGACCTAGAACATCAGCTGATGGCTGGAGTTAGATGTGTAATATATCACTTATAAATAATTTGTAAATTTCCAATGTAATTAAATGTTTGAATAATGATTTCAATGTGGTTAAAAGATTTTAATTTAAATGATGATAAAATGAATTGAGATAGTTAAGAATTTGAAAGGTAACGTAAAAGGTGGTAAAGTTGATTTTGGGTGATTATTATTTTGTTAGGACATTTAAATAAGTCCATGTTGAGATAAAAGGGGTACTAGAGAGAATAATATTGTTGTGAATTAATGTAATGTAGAATTTGAGAGGTAATAGAGACACAGTAGCTATGGGGATAATTTGTATAGTAATGATAGATATATTGATGTAATAAGTAAATGGAAATATTTTGTAGTTGAAAGTGATGTATTGGAAGGGTAATTAGTTGATGGGAATTTTGTAAGGGGGGTGGCGTGATAAGGAGTCCGCAACGAAAAGCGTTGGGACAGGAAGGGACCGATTAGCGCCGGAAAGGGTTGCCTAGGGAAAGTCCAGGGACCAGATAAGGGAGTGAGCTTTGGGAGGGGAACACATCCTGAGTACAAAGGGGTAGAGAGTATTTTTTTATATAAGGGTAGAATGATGCAAATTGAGTTTGAGTAGTAAGTGGGTTGAGAGAATGTTTGATAGATGTTTTTGATAGAGGGGTGTCATATTAGTTAAAGCTGTTAATGAGTGTTAGAGTCAGAGGGGGAAGATTATAAATATATAAATGCCAAGTTGTAACTCAAGTTGTTATGAATAATTAAGTCACCCAAGCTAATGGAGATTGAGAATGTTAAAGAAAGTAAATCATAGTCAAAACATAAAATTAATTGAAACAAGTGACAAATTTTGATAGAATTTGAGCCTAATTTAAAGAGATAAAATGTGTAATTTTGGTCAATTTAAATGTAAATTTTATTGTTTATAGTAAGATGAAAATAACCATGTTAATTTGGTATGTCTTATTTTATTATGTTGTATGGTGTTTGAAGATAACGAATTAAAGATGTCTCATGTATTTAATGATGTAGACTATGTATAACCTATGTAGGTCAAGGTCGTTGACTTGACCCAGTTTGATCAGCTGATGGTTGACGTTATAAACTAGACCAGTTTCTGGCAATGGATTGATGCAATCTGGTTGCTTATTTGATTTAAATAATTTTGATTTTTCTGAATATTGGAAAAAATATTTTGGTAAATTAAAATTGTTTTGAAAAAAAAAATTTTTGATTTTGTGCCAGCCATATAGGTGATGTTTGAATTTTAAGTGTACTATTGTTTATGTGTGTCATTAGTGCTTTATTGAGTTATATTGTTTAGACTATAGAGTATTAAACATTATTCATGTTTAACAAGGTGTTCAGTTTGTTTTTTCTTTGTGATTATTGTAGGGGAGAAAATTAATAGAGTTAATGGATTCATGCAAAAGGTTTTTGTTTTGATTTTTTGAGAGAGTAATGGTAATATAAAGATTTGATTTCGATTTAGACGAAATTTTGAATTTGAAAATGAATTTTTTTAGGATGTAGTAATAAATATATGTACGCGCCCAGTATTTGCCAAAGGCGACCCAGTGTGCATGAGAAGGTGGAACATATCGGTTGAGGATCTGGCATGGTGTGAGGCCAGGGATTTGGATTTTGGGGGGTGGCATGTTAGAAGGTTAGGCGCGCTGTGGTGCGTGTCTGTTCGATTTTATGGTGTTGGGATCTTGTATAGAGAAGTCCAGTAATCTCGTTCAGGTGCGGTCATAGTCGCCGAGCCAGGGGGGTAGTTTACCCATGATATGTAAGAACTAATGGGGGGTTGTTGGCACCATATCCTCACCGATCCTCTTAGGGGTTTAGCAATGAGATTTCTTCTGTTTCGACAGAAGATCTATCATTGGGGGGGGGGGGGTATTGTAACGGGGCTAAAAGGAGGGGTTTTTGATTTTATTTAAAAAAAGCGTAAATTCATTTTCATCTGTGTGGCCAGCCACGTGTTAAACAAAAGCTTTATTCAAACAAAGAAGTTGTGAGGTGTAGCTGTGTGATGGAATGCGTCAAGGTGCAACCACGCAATGTAATTCTCAGAACTGTAGTGTTGAGTAACACGCGCAAACACCAGCAGGTGCGCAACCGACACTAAACAAAAGTCGCATAAAATGGCTTGGTGTGAATTTGATTCAACAACGTGCTTGGGAGATGGCGGAAGTCTTGACGAAATCCTGCCTACCTGTGTGACGAAACCAGTGGACACCAAATTTCGTTGACGTCCAACATACGGGAGTTGCACGTGTTACCTGAACAACTACTCAGACTTTAGCAGTAAAGGCTGTGAACAACGACGCAATTGGTTAGCAGCCAAGGCAGTGAGGTCCGGCCTCGTGTATCTCCAGTCGACTCCCAGAATAGACCGTGCACGGTCGTTTCAATTGTCTACCCGGGTAAAATAATGTTGGCCGACAGTAACAGCATACTTAAATAACTAAAATATAATTAACAAGTAAAGTGAGATAACCAGTGGTGAAGTGTAACTTTCAACAAACCAATGAAACTATAATCTTTTGTTACGGAAAAGAAATCATGTGAGTGACGCGCCATGCGGTTACAGGAGATGCCACGGTAACTGTAATTATATCCAACACCAAATTATTGTAATCATGTATAAAAGGGGGTTTTGAAGTAAATATATATATATATATATATATATATATATAAAATGGGGTTTTTATAAATTGGTATGAATGTGAGCGTGTGGCAAACTGGGTTCGCCTGACTAGTAGAATATATATATATGTTAGAATAGGAATATGTTTCCATAAAGGTACATGTTTATCTAATTTTGAACTAATTGAAATTAATTAAAAAATAAAAAAAAACCAATAAAATTTTGAATTCCATCAACAAATGAGTGTAGCGTACGTTTGTTGCGTAACCTTATGATCACTCTTGCATTTTAACGTTCGTGTGACGAAACTCTGGGCTGGAGAAGATTTTAAAGGTGAGTGTAAGAGGAATAATTTTTATAATTTTAATTATATTAAAAAGGTAATTAACTTAACAACTTATATAAAGTTTTAACTTACTTTTTGTCGACACTAGGTTAGCGAGAGCTAGTGTGTACTGTAATAAAAACCCTAATTACTGTTAAAAGTTCTATAGCTCATGTAAATAAAGTATACAGACTTAATGAACTACGTACTTGTGATGGTATTTAATCTTGAATCTTTTTATTGACTAGTAACATATGGTCAAAGAACTCTTAAGCAGGTGCCATACAGAATACAGCACATATCATTTTATTAGATATACAACACTTTTGTAATATAGAATATAGAACTTTCACTTGTGAAACTTACTTGTTTTTTCTTCCCGTACGCTTTTTGGCATGGTGTGCGGCTTCGTCAGCAGTTTGAGACAGACTGGCCAGTAACTCGTAACGGTTTTTATTTGGAAGGTTTAATGGGGGTGGTGTGTGGAGGAGGGGGATTGGCACGTACCTCCTCCACACACCACCCCCACTAAACCTTCCAAATAAAAACCGTTACGAGTTACTGGCCAGTCTGTCTCAAACTGCTGACGAAGGCGCACACCACGCCGAAACGTGTACGGGAAGAAAAAACAAGCAAGTTTCACAAGTGAAAGTTCTATATTCTGTATGATTTAGTACTGTGAAAAAAGAAAAAAGAAGATGAACAATCAAAACACTTTTGTGTATCTATGTTGTTGTTGGAACAAAGTAATAATTTTTGAGGGTTTATGCTAACATTTTCAATTAGGTCACAGATGATATGTTGTCTTGACTTTAATAGAATGTTCTATTCTGTTTCATGTATTTTTATTTTTTAATAATCCATTAAACATTTTTTCATTTTAAATTAGGTTTTTAAAATTATTAATTTTTTCTGTTTTTATTATTTCCACTTATAAGTATAAAATTGCTGTTCAGATTTCATATTTTCCCTTCTTATTTTATGTCATCTCTGTTGTACGTTCATCATGAATGAAATTGCAACTTAAGTGTTATAATGCAGAATGATTTAAAAGAAGCTTCAAATCAAGAACAAAGAAACATATTTACATAGTTTTCTATGTAACAAAGAACTCCTGAAAGTAACAACCGAAATATTGACATTTGCATTGACAGTTGCAGAAAATATTTGGTGATGCTATAAATAGTACCAGTAATTTGTTCATGTAATACACAACAGTAATTGCTCTACAATTCAATTAATCTGCTGCCATTAGTATACTAAAGTAACTACCTTCCAGAAGATAAATTAGAGGTTTTTTTAAGTTTACTGCGCTGTTTGTAGTGTGACATAAATTAGTAATTTATAATTGAATATGTTGGAGTCATACATGTTTGATATGTGTTTGCTGTTAGGAAGAATCTGGTGTTGTGCATGGAAATATTCGTTGCCATAAACTGTTAGTGACTGCTCATACTGAAACATCATTTGTTGTTCGCCTTTCAGATCCAGGTTTATTTCACACATATACTAACAATGAGTAAGTAATAGTTCTTATAGTATTAAAACTGTTTACAGTTTAATAGTCATTGTAACAAATATAAAAGAATGATACAAAAGAATAATTTTTAGTACTTCAAACTACATGTAAATAAATAATTGTAACAGCATTAGAATCACTTGTAATCAACTCTCATTCAGTTTCTTTTAAATAGAATTTACAGAAAGTCAGTAGGTGGACTAAAATAAAATTAATGAAAGAATATTTTTTCTTATTTTTGTACACAATGTGATACAGGTAGTAGAAAAAAATCTTAAACACACTACACAAACGCATCAAAAACAAAAACAACAAAACACAAAATACCATCAACACACAGCACAATAAATACATCACACTCACATACCACAACTCCTACACACACAAAATCGCCAACACATTCAAAAAACACAAATACAAAATAGCTTCCAGAACAACCAATACCATCAAACAACACATCAATAATACAAACACAGACATAGACAAATATAACAAAACAGGAGTTTACAAATTAAATTGTAATGACTGCAATAGTTTCTACATAGGCCAGACGGGAAGATCTTTTTCATCCCGTTATTCTGAACACTTAAAAGCTTTAACCAGCAACAATATACACTCCGCATTTGCCACACACATACACACAGAAAACCACAGTTACACCAACATAGACACTAATCTTGAAATTTTACATTACTTACCCAAAGGTCGAAAACTCAACACAACTGAACAATACGAAATATATAAACACCACACAACACAACCAAACAACATACTTAACGATCAATTACAATATAAATCACATACACTTTTTGACACAATTATACAAAAAACAAACATTAAGTTGAATCCCCGCGCCAATCCCCTTCCTCCACACACCACCCCCACTACACCTTCCACACAACAACCGTTACTAAATGATGGCAGTCTGTCTCTAAGCTGAAGAAGGCGAATACGTACGCCGAAACGCGTTCGACGAGAAGAGAATAAACAGTAAGTTCACAAGAAAAAGTTTCATTTTTAGATAAGAGAAAAAGTTCATCATAAAGAGAAATGTTTATCCGATAATTGTGTTTTTATAAGGTAAATAAAATACAAGTTATCACAATAATGGGTCTATTTTCAAATACAGCAAAAGGTTAAGTGGGTTTAGAAAAAAATTTAGATTTCCAGCTTAAAAAAAAAAATATGCATAGAAAAGTACCAAACCTGTAAAGGAGAAAAAGAAATTGGATACTTACTTTGTTTACTTACACTGTTTTGTAACACATTAATTCATTATTGTTTATAAGATCATTTAATTCAGGGATTTTGAATAATGAATTTTGAAAAGAATTAAACTATTGTTTGTAGTAAATAAATTAAGCATATTGTTTCAAATTTGTATTTACGGTATGTTATGGGAACTTAGAATTTTTGAGTAGAAAACATTCAACTTGGAATATTCATTGTTCAGCAAAGATTATTAATTTCTTTCCACAGTCAACTCTTTATTCCTATTATGTTACTCAGAGTTTAACACTTCTTTCAAAAATATATATCATCTTTAGAATAAACTTTGAGAATTACAACTAGTCAAATTTTATATAAGTAAAAACTGTAACATTATAAATTCAGAAAAGACTGAATTTATTTATAGGTGACATTAAAAATATAGTAACCAGTGAGGTTTTAAATTTCTTGATTAGGTGAATTTTTGCTGTGAGAAAAATAAAGAAAATGACAAAAATTAATTTTGTTGTAATGGCATCATTAGGCCTATAAAGTCAAGTCATTTGGAACTGATGTACAGTACTGAGTTATTCAGGCACTTGAAACCTTTTAATAATAGATGTATTTGTATTTTCATTTGAGTTCATTACTGACTTTCCGTGAACCATAGATTCTTTTTTTTATTTTCATTTTCCCCTTTTCTGTGCTCATTGTTTTCCTGTGTTACGGTCTACCTTTATAGATCTTTGTTCTTTATCTTATGTTAGTTACAAATCTCTTATTTCTAAGTTGTTTTTTATAGCTTAAGAAGGCTCTATTAAGCTTGTATGTGTTGCTGCTGGAATGCCAGTAGTGTTACTAAAGTTACATCCCCTTCATATAAAAATAAATTGTGGAAATTACAGTACTTTAAATATTTTAAAGTTGTGACATAAAAATTCATTCTAGGAGATACTGTTAAATAGGCAGTTGAATGTTGATAAAATAGTGCTCATGCCAAGCACTATTGTCCATCCTCATCACACAATACACAATGCCTGTGCTCGTAACTTCTTAATCTACATTTACATTAAAGTGTGCAGTTTTTATGTATAGATATTGAATAAAAGAACAAGTGTGTTTGTATCAATATGGTGTTCAGTGATTTATTATACTTGTCTAAGGTCACACAATCCATGTGATCCTCATAACAATATTATATTCTCAATTAACTTTAATTGTACCATTATTTGAAATCTGTCAGTGGTTATTTCATAAGATATAGTCATTAAATAGTTGTTATAGTAGTTAAAACCAATAGTCATTTACAAAACGTATCATTCACAAAAATAGTTATTCACAAATGGTAAGCCATTACTAAAACTTACAGTTTCTGAAAACAATCTTGGACAAAATATATCTTGGTAACTCAATATATGATACACTTTTATCTTTGGCTTGACTGTAACACATTGTATATTTTATTATAAGCACTGATTTATTGCAAACAATGACGTTTCTGTCTCATTTTATATGCTATCAGTGCTAGGTCTCCCTCCGTGAATACTCATTGTTCCTGCATTGTTTGCTTGCTGGTTGTTTGAGTAATATTCATTGTTATAAAATTCTAAAAATTGTTTGCAACTTTCTTTTGACTTTGTTTTTCAAAAACCAATTAATCTTCTTCATCATTATTGCTCTAGCTGGCACATATACCTGCCTTGGATCAGAGTCATTAATGCTGTATAGTATTAAATGATTAGTGGAGGTGTGAAGACCACACCTGTCCTTTCCCTTCAGTTGTACACAGGCCACTTACCGATCACTTCAGAAATAAATCAACAAGCTGCCATCTCTCTGGCCAAAATAAAAGCCTTACCACATGCAAAATGGGCAAAAAATAGCCAAGACGGGACACTTCTGAAGACCCAGACATTACCAGTTAATACTGCCAACAAGTACTTGACACTGCTGGGCATCACAACTGAAATAGAACCTTTTTGCCCAAAAATTAAACCTACAGAATACCAAACAATAAACACCATCTCTCTCTTCTGTCTGATATGAAAAAGCAAGATGCACCTTCCACAATCTTGCACCAAATGGCACTAGCAACCATCAATGAAAGATATCCCCAGGATGAGTACCTTAGAATCTATACAGACGGATCGCTCATAGGAAAACATGGAAAGGCTGGCGCAGGAGTACATTGTGAACTGTTCTCCCACTACATTTCAGTGGGAGAAAATAAAACCAGTTTTGACGGAGAAATAAAGGCAATACATATGGCATTACAACAACTCTTACTCAGACCACTAGCTTTTACAAAAGCCGTTTTTCTTGTTGACTCCAAGTCTGCAATCCAGTCTATCGCATCAAACAGACAGCCTATAGATAGCACTGTGAAAGAAACAAAGGATGCAATAAACCTTCTCAGTAAACAAGAGAAAACAATAATTCTCCAGTGGATCCCCTCACATGTAGGAATAAGTGGGAATGAAACGGCCAACCTGCTAGCAAAAAAGGGCACAACATTCCAAGGGAGAAAAACACTACATAGCATGAGAACAATCAAAAGACTTGTTAAAAACAAAAAACACAAGAGATGTTCACCAATGAGGCCAGCCTTGCGTCCAGTGGTAAACGGTGGAAAAACATTGGAAACACTTGGGACAAAAACAAAAATTACCCAGAAACCAAGCAGTAGTGAACTTCAGACTCAATACTGGTCACGACTGCCTTGCTGAACACCTCCATCGTATTAAGATCTACAAATCCCACCACTGCACAGTCTGTAAGCAGCTGAATACAGTGATGAACAGAGACCATCTTCTTGTATGTTCAGGATTGGATCACTCTTATCAAGAGCCAGGGAATCTACCAAAACTCTATTGGGATGCCAGAAGACAAATGGAATAATTCAATGTCCTGCCATTAGAAAACAACAACAACAGTATTAAATGAAAAACAAAAAAAAAATATATATATATATTACGACACATTTTGTGTATACAAATTTAAATTAATTTAATTTGTGTACCCCCACACTTTTGGGAGACAAAATTATACAACAATTTAACGTATTAATTAAATGTAATCTAATTTGTGTAGTGGTATAACTCATACAACATTATTTTATAACGTGTTAATTATAAATAGAGTTTGGGTGGTAATTATAATAAGATTAGTCCTTTTATAAATCGTAACATGTTTTAATTACTTTATTCAAACGAAATTATAAGTAAAAATAGTAATAATAATATTTACTTCGCCATAACATATTCATTATCAATTGTTTAAATGTTTCTTTGTTGCCGTACAGTCATCATAAAATAAATCTTATATCTTATATTAGCAAAACTCTATGTTAACCATATCTTTGTTACACTATAAATTCTCGTCTGCTCAGTCTGACTGTGTGCTTTATAAGTTTGTTCTTATTTACATTATTATTCTATGCTTGCCATACATTTTAATGCTTTATAAAATTTTAAATGAACTAATCGAATCGTTAGTCTTCTTCTATATTTCCAATTACTTTACTTTATACATTTCGTGTTATATTACATGCTGATTACTTTACACACTTTAAATGAAGATTTAAAATTATTAAATCAATTGTTAATCATCCAAGCAATGATTGAAGTTATCTTTAATTAATTGGTCATCATTAAAGAAAATTCTTACTAAAGTTAAATTACATTCTCTTATCTCTATCTACATATGACATAAATTTTCTTTATTTTTCAAGTTTTAAAAATGTCTTTTCATTGTCTTTATTTTTTCATAATTATAAATTGGTTATTTGTCACCTCAATTCTGCAGATTGTACCCATGTCCTCCGGTGATCTGTCGGTCCTCTCCTACTGGATTTCCTCTTGCGTTTTCCGGTTCCACTGGTCGTCCTCCAGTCACTCGTCCTTCATGGTTTCATCTGCTGTCTGTAGAATGAAATGAGATGTTGCTCTGCATCAGCTGCTGTTGTTCTAGTAACCGTCTCTATTGCTCTGCATATCGTTCCTCTGCTCGATGTGCTCTCGCCATTTGTCTAGTCTTGATGTTGTGGTTGTAGACTGGTTATAGACGTCTGATAATTGTAGTTAAAAATAACCAAACTAATAGTTACTGTTTTTGATTACTTGAATTAACGTATTGTCCATTAGACTTTACAGTTTATAAACAAAAATCTCCTCGATACTGGACATAGCGTCCAGCTATGTCTGAAGACTGATTAAAATTCGCGTCGCTGAAGGACAGAGCTTACCGCCGCAACTGAAAACTGATTGAAGAGTAAATTTGGCTCTCCTAGGCTCGTATTTATATTCACCAAAAAAACCACACCTGTCGGCTCAGGATTCTGCAGGTCAGAAACTGTCAGTGGCATCAGTTCCCCCACTACCGTCCAATTTCACATATTCACATATTTTTGCCAAGTGCAATGTCTAATGCGGATTTCAAAGTGATCTAACATTGTCTGATTTAATTACACGTATTATACGTAATTATCATAGTGATCGCATCATTAGTGTAATTACTATGCTCTTAAAATCGCACAGAATTCGCACTGAACGTCATAATCACACCATTTTCGCACTGCACATGTGTCTGATTTTTATGCATATTTAGAAGTCTTTACAATCTTTATAACATTTACGGTTTGCTTATAATTAAATAAAACTATAATTTAGTATCTATTTGGGGTGAGATTGCAAACTTGCAGGCTTGATCAGGCTTCACGCACACACACTATTTACTACTGTACACTCTCTCAGCAATAATCGCGTGATCATGCATGTTCATTCCTGCGTCTAACTGAGCTTTCAACTTCACACCTGCTTGTCTATTACATATTATTAAAATTAATCTAAATATTTATTTTATTATTTTATTTAATACATGCACATTTCATATATATATAATAAAATATTCAGCATATGCTTCTATTGTCGCAATATACTTTAGGACGTTCTGAAAATTCTGTCCAATATTCTCAAATATATAACTGTTATTATACAAGCATCTGTAAATGACTGGCCAGAATTTTAAGTGTAATGTGTACTAACAAGTAATCAAGAATGTGTTTCTTTTTTTCAGTGTACACTGGTTAGCACCTGAATTTTATTCATTTGTGAATAGTTTAAGGGTGTCACAAGCAGCTGATGTCTGGGCATTTGGTACCACACTTTGGGAAATATTTTCGAAAGGCCAAACACCTACAGTACCTGAAAGCGATTTCAAACAGGTACTAAACAGGTAGAACGTGGTTAAACTTATTAAACAATTTTTGTCCATGTAACATGGAATATGCACTCTACTCTTCTGGAATATGTACTAAACAGATAGATGACATTTTGTATTTGTGTCTAAGGCAGTTGCTGTGTAAGTGAAACTGGTTATTTATAGTTGAAGTTGGCTAAAGGAGTTATGCATTTTGTTCATGCCCGCATGGTAGTGAAATGCTGTTAGACTTAACACCAAAAACTCAGACCCCAGCCTCTCATGAATTGACATGAGAAATTTTGCATTCTCTGAAGAATCGTAAATACAAAAACATTTATACCTTCAAATTTTGTGCTCATATGTGTAAACAATTATTAAGCAAATTATTAACATTATAAACATGTATATAAATGGTGTTAATAATTTTGCAAATACTACTTCAGTTGCAATGTAATTATTATGTAGGGTGTTTTGGGAATGCCTGATTGTGCCTTAGAAATTAGAATCTGACTTAAATATGCCTGATCATATGACTTAAAAATTAGAAGCTCATTGTGGCAGATTCAAAATGGTAAAACACAATCTTAAAAAAACGTTTAGCATTATTTAAAATGTGCAGTAATCATGTTTCTGGAAGCAATGAATAATAACTTACCAAAGAAATAAAAATGTAAGATGGCAGTTTATAATGACTGACAATAGGCCAAGCAATAAATTTATCTAATAAACTGTGCGATTCAAAACTCACTCATTATTTTGAAAAATAAAACATTTATTAATAGATAAAATCAATTTAAGTAATTTTATTTTTTTTAACTAAGTTCTTTTGGATGTGAGATTCTTAGCATTAACCAAGAAATGTCATAGGTACGCTACAACCTACCTACCATTACTCATCGTATCTCGTTATGTGCTACACATAATTTCTCGTATTTTATATATGTCGTTTTTTAATTTTTTATATCTGTTTGTATACATATACAAATGGAGACGTTACAGATAATATACTAAGTATCAAAGTTAATTATTCTGTATAAAAAACAAAAATCTGATAGTGTTGTAATAGATTGTAGCCATCTTATAGATGTCCTACACAGACTTTTACAACTTTAACATTTTTTTTCCATTTTTGGCTTGTAGTGTCCTAAATTTAAAAAAAAATTAAGAGTAAACACTACATTCAGATTAAAATTCTCCTTAATCTGATTGCTAGCGTGGATTTTTACATATTTTCAAAATTTCATGTTTGAACCTTTCTTTGGTCCCTATTGTTCAAAACTGTTGAATTTTTTAACTGAACATTGTATTCAGATTTTGCCTGAAATTCTCTTGACTTCATACTCTGAATGGATTCAGTTTTCAAAATATTAAGCCTCTTTCTTGAATACCGGTATCTAAAAGTTTTGAAATTTCCAAAACTGAACACTTTTTAAATTCTGATAAAAATATTTTTGATACTTTGCATGGATTTTTATGAATTTTTTTCAGAATTGTGTCCCTTACATATTTGTCTTCTGCCCTCTTCTTTTATTAATTAATTTATTTTTTAAGGAGGTTAGTTGTGAAACAATAGGAGACTGGTGTGAAAGTTCTATAAAAATCAGTTTGTGCATCAAATCGTGAGATATACCTTAAACAGATAGACAGACAAATGTCAAATGGTCAAGTTAAAACTGAGAACTCACTTTGGTCATTAAAATATTATTGGGTCCATGATTGGACATTTTGAAGTCGCCATCTTGGATTTGAATTTCTTTGATAAGTTATTCCTCACTGCTATTAAAAATGTGTGCAATTACATCAAGTACAACATATGTTAAATGATGTTAAATTAATTATACACGTTTTTAAGATTATGTTCTGTCATTTTGAATACGGCATCTTGACTTTCTAATTTTTGATATTATATTCATAATCAGCAATCCCCAAAACTCCTTACATAATATTTACATGGCAGCATTATTAGAAAATAACTAGCATTACTTCTAAGCCAGGATGTTGGCTTTTAGAAAAGATATTTCTAAGTCTCCCTTGTGTGTGTGTGTGTGTGATAAACATTTTTAAAAGAGTTTTTGGACAAAAAAAATCTGTTAAGGAAACGATATGTCTTCTAAGACAAACCACCAGAGCCAAGCTGATGTTTATATGTAGTAACACCTTCAACCACTATATTGAAAGCATTAAACAATGTGGTAATGCCTTTATGAAAGATGCGAAGTTTCTATGTTTTTTAGTCAAACATAGCGCTTGTCTTTTTTTTATTACTACAATTGTTTATTGCAGTAAGCTGTTTGAATAATGTAGATAATTGAGCAAACTACTTTGGCTTTGAAATAATTAAAATCAGGATAAATAAGTCCACAAATGTGTATAAATTATTATAATTATTCTTAACTCTACAGTTTTACAACTTTGTAGCAAAAACCTGTTAAATTCCAACAAAAACTGCATTTGTCTGCCATGCTTTCTCGCCTTTCCCCCAAAATAAGTCCAGCAGCACTGAACAAGCTTTCACAGTAGGCAGAGGAGTGCACATTTGTATTATACTTTTTAATTTCTTCAGCAGGGGCTCAGGCCTCCAACTTCTCTTGTTTGATGGAAGTATCTGACAACCGCAGGTCCTGCCATTTGAGCTGCTTCTGTCCCTACCACCTTCACATTTGATAAATCTATCAAAAATTTATATATTTAATTTTTCTTGTGTAATTTACTTGTAGACAGTCTTCCAACTTGTGTCAGTGAGTGTGTTTGTTGTTGAGCTTTATTTGTAGGAAGCTCAAGTTCTGTCCTTACTTGGTTCTTTTCGTGCTGGTCTTTGATCCAGTCCATCTTGAACTGTGGAGCATCAGGCATGCACTGATTTTTAAGTCAGTTTTTTTCAAGAGAACCTGTTAGCAGTAAATAAATAAGTGGTGGGAAATTAATAAAACAAATAAATTCATAATAAGAACTATGGAGATGGATTACTGGCGGAGGTGCTGTAGACTAACAAGACTAGATAGAGTGAGAAATGTAGAGATAAGACAAGCGATGGGAATCGACCTTGACATTATAGAAACAATAGAAGCAAGAAGACTGAATTGGTTTGGACACCTAAAAAGAATGTCGGATGAGAGATGGCCAAGGAAGATATGGGAATGGACTCCACCCTCTAGAAGAAAAAAGGAAAACCTAAACATTGTAACTAGACGTTTCCCAGGTGTATTTTAATTATTATTGAAGGTTAAATTATTTATTAGTGTGTAGCTAGCCGTTTTATACCTCGTCTCAATACTTACTGGTCGACCATATCTCTCGTCGCTCGTTCCAAATTTTCCGCCTCGCCGCCTGATTGGTACCCACTGTCTGGTCAAGTTGAATTCGTTAACTAAAATATTTTTTGTTGTTTGTATCACCCACTCAATTATTACCTTTTTAAAATAATTCAAACATACAGTGGTTGGCAAGTACGAGGATTTATTTAATTACTTTTTATAATATCAGGTCAATTACAACTGTGAACAGAACATAGATTTATTATAGCTCCGGCTTTTACAAGTTACGAGGTTGGCAGTCCGTTCTGATATCGCTCAGTCCATGCAGAGATGCCGTGATGGCGTATAGTTTTCGTTTCAATAATTTATTATCTCAGGGAAAAAAGTTCTTTGGACTACAGAATGTTGGTTTACAGACAAAAAAAAAAATGCACATAAATGTACAATACTCCTTATATATAATACATAATATGTGATATTTTATAATGTAAAAGTAAGTTATTGCAAAATGAGAAGTAGTACGATTCTAGGTTAACTTTTGTTGACAAGTTATGTTTTTAAAATAGTTCATGTTAAAATCGAAATGCAGTGATAGATTAGTTTTAATAAAAAGTGATTATTTAGTCAAGTTCTCCTTTGAAAAAATTTATTTAGTGACTTGTGAATTGGATATAAAATTGTTCAGTTACAGTGAGTAGTTAAAAGTTTTTTGTTTGGGGTAACGTATTTAGTTTATACTCATCGACTCTTGAATGCAGTTTTTCTTGCGATCCTCGTCTTCCTCTGGAAAATGTCCAAGGTTCCTCTCTTGTATGTGTTGTTTAAGATCCAGGTTCAAACGATCGAGTTTCCAGGTCCTGTTTCTATCAGACTTGAAGCTTTTCAAGTTCCCTCAGGTTGAGTTGAATATCTTCTTTCTTCCTTCAGTATTGATGGTGTTAACTTGGTTTATTTTTGTTTTCAAGTTTCGGATATAAAATATGTATATAACTGTTTTTAATTATTCAATAACTCATTTATAGTTAATTTAGATTATCTTCTTATAATTCTTCATTAAAATTTTACTGCATTTAATTATTTTGAGATTTATTCTTCTGCAGGGGTTCCATACATCTACCCTCTATGCTGTTCAATAATGGAATGCTAAATTTTCAATGGCCTAAGCTTGTAACAAACTCAGTTGTCATGGTAATTCCTCAAGATATACTATTTCTCATTGGTCAATATCTTATAACATTGTTATAATCTAACATTTTATTTCTGTTCAATTTTTACTAAAATCCTTTGAATTATAATTACTTCCTTATGCTAGCAGTAATCTCAATTACAATAATATCATTGTTTTGCTTTTGTGATAAGGATTAATTTGATACCCCTCATGACTACCTTTGGTACATTAATAACATATTTCTTATTTTTACTATGGACATTTCTTTATATAACTATTTGGAAACTAAATATTATTTATACATTTTTGTACCTGATATTCTTAATTAATTACATAAACATATCATATACTTTAATTGCCCTTTTTACACTGTTTTGTTTTGAAACTTACTAAATCCCTTCATTCCTGCTAAGTCTAATGCCTAGTTTCTCAATACTTCTATTTAAACATTCTTTACAATCCTCTTATATCGGTTAATTCTATTTACTTGTTTATTGAACATTGTATAAAGAAACAAACTAACTTAGTAAAAACATTGGTGCCTTGAACATCACACAGTTCATATAACTAACATATTTTTCTTTCTAGGTCCAATGCCTGAAACTAATCTTTTACTTATTATTGCTTACTAATTTCCACATCACTTGTCTTTTTAAACTTATTAATACTAGGGTTCATTTAGTAACAAAACTCTCAAAAAGAATCGGAACCAGGTAGACATACTACGTGAATTCACGTTCCCTTTTTATTACCTTTAACATCATATTTATTCCTTTTATTTTCCCATTTATTCTAACCCGCTGTCTACCTCACTCCCATCCCCCCCGCAACAAAATCCGTCTTTTCCAGACTATACTGTAATTACAGCCATTGGCTATTTTTATTTTTACCAATGACACACATAAAAAAATTACTTGTGAATGTACTGCCTTGTAAAACATAGCCTCCTTAAACTATTTACATTCACTCCAAGACAGTACTGGTACGTGATATGGTACACCTAGCCGCTGCACCGAGAGTGTAAAAAACTTTTATACCACGTACCTTTAGGGTTCCCCCTCCCTGTTCAATGAGATGCTGAAATTTCTATTCTATATCAATTTTGATGGAGCCGGACCATCGTCGTTTCACCACCCGAAGGAAGTTCTGCAAACCATGGCCCGCCTCCAAGTGCCGAAACCCACGGTCAGGACTGGTAAGATCGTGACTGCCCGAAAATGGGGGAGAGTCCCTTCTGAAACATAAAATAATCATGTTATTTCCCTAACTAAACACAATTTAATGTTTAATTATTTATTAATTATCAAATTCAAATCTCATCAAGTAATTTAAATTCATCATCACAATTTCTTTATATAGCATTTTAAATCAATTAAAAATATAGAAACATCTCAAATTATCTACTTCAATTAATTATTAAAAACACAACATATTTGAATTACAGTACTTCAAAACAATTACAAATTCTTGTTATTTATTTAGTCTGCTGAAATAATATTATTATTAAAACAATCACATACACACATTGTTTACATAACATTTTACAATACACACAATTAATTTCACTATCAATTATTTACAAATTGTTCGTCATTAATTTTTCATTTTACCACACTTCATTCTCTAAGTTAGCAAGGTCATAGCCACAAATTAAAATATTTAGAATGTCCATACACTGATTTTTTAATTCAACCTCCATCATCGTGTATATATCGAATATATTTATAACATACATCATTGTTATCCACATACAATTTGTTATTATTATTATGACCATTATCGACATAATATTTGACATCATTCTTATCTATCAATTCATAAAACCCGTCTACATTTGTGATTTTAGTTTGGTCTCCATCAGTAGTTTTATTCAATATAAAGTCAGTTATTTTCTCATCATATTCTTCTACTACATTCATTACAACATAAGGTAAGTGTTTATTGTTTATAAAGGTATTATCAAAATATTCATTTATCTCTCTTTCAACAGGTAAGCATTTCATATCATCTATTTCCTTCAATTCTAACCTCTCTTTCAACTCTTTATAATTTCTCTTTAACTTATATAATTCTATCTCTCTATCAATACACACCTCTCTACATAAATCTCTCTCACCATTACACCCTATCACATTTTCTCTCTCACTCCACACAGAGGGTACTAACTCATAAAAATTCGGGGAATAACTCAAATACCTCATGTCTTTCAATAATAAGGGACTCTTGCCCTTCAACAACAACATTTGTAAACACCTTGGTTTACAATAAACCTGGGGAAAATTTACCCTCTGCCATCCTTCTACCTCTATACTATCTTTCCACTTTCTCTCTGACTCATAAACTCACATTAACATTCCATTATTACATTCTAAAACTTCATCAGTACTCTCAATATTTACCCCCTTATTCTTTAACATCATATTTTCACTTATATTGTTATAATTCTCACTCCTACTTACCTCAGAATTGTAATTAACATCATTATCATCACTATTCAATATTTTACTATCTAACACTACCTCTTCTACTATTTCGTCATTATTAATATTTGTCATAACTATTACATCGTCATCTAACTTCTTATTCAGTATCTGATTGAATTTACGTTCTAAATTTTTATTCATTGCATCAACTTTACTGTTCAGAACATCAAATTTACTATTCTGTTCATCGAACTTGCTAATAATTTTATTAAATTTAACATCAGAATCACTCTTTTGTTTTTTATTTTGTTCTTTCAATTCATTTAGATTACTACTTATATTTTCGGACATTGTTCTTATTAGGTTAAACATATCGTCCATCGACAACTCTTTGACTCTTGTTGTCGTTGGATTAGATTGTGCTTCTATCATTGACTCTGTAAGAGTGTTTTCTAAATTTAATTCTTTATTCTCCATTTTGTAATGGTAAAATTATTACTTTTAAATCAAAATACTAACATATATAACATCTACTTTCACACAACAATGTATTCTACTTACATAACACTTTACGTTACTTCTCGTAACCTCCTACGTACCTTATTTATACTTCATTCACTTCAAACCACTATTCTGCTCTCCCAGTGGCCTATATTTATATAAATTTATTTATATAAATTGTCCCTACGTTCGGAAGCCAATTGTGGTATAACTTTTATTGATATAATTAAAACTCAATTAATTTTGACTTTATTCATCGTTTTGTTTACTCTTAAATTTCTTCGCCAGTAGTAGTTCGGCTAACACTCCTACATTCCAGCTTTGGGATCGTCTCTGACATAATATGTTATATAATCTGTTACACAATCAGTTAGTCACTGGTGTGCAAAATAACTGCTTTACTTGCATCTGGAGCTGACCTTGACACATTTCGCGTGTTTGTCTATTGCGTCTTTATAATTTTATGAACAATATTTTCAATCACTCCTGCCACATTACCTTTGTCGCTTTATGTTTACGTTTCCCAAATTATTATTATATCGTAAAAAATGCTATTTGCTTTTATGAAAATACAAATTTATTTATTTTACCCCAGGTAGGCCAAAATGTCCTGTTACAATAGTATTATTTGATATATTATTATCATTTTATATATAACCCTGGGTTATCTTATATTTAAACAAATCATTATATTAAACACAAATATTATTCCTAGGTACAAGACCTTTGTGGCCTACACAATATAAAATTACAGAAAATACAAAAAATACAAAGCTTGTCAACAGCAATGTAGTCCACTGCTACAATATTGATTGTTTTTTATCTCCAGCACAAATCTGTGAGATGCTCCTTTTAAAGGTTTACACTTTCACCGAGTACACTATGTTTCACTTTGTACACTGCACTTTTATTATTATTGTTTACAGTGTTTTTGGAGTACAAAGTTTTTATAGCTTGGTACCTAATTCCCATTTCTGACTTATAAAAATGGGTGATTACTGGTTTTAACTCTGGTGATTATGTTATCATATTTGGGCAGGGGTTATGTAACGTTACATAAAGCTCCCCCACTAGAACAGATTTATTTTTATTTACTTGTTTTTTTTTTTTAAATAATCGTTGAACTCTTCAGTCTTTGGATTCTTTCATGATTCTTCATAATATCTCTTTATTTGTGATTGGTTATACACCCCTTTTATTTTGTTATTGTTAACAGATTTGATCTCGTATGTATTATTTCCTTTTACCTGGGTTACTATGTATGGCCCGGTATAAAGTAAAAGTAATTTTCTTGCAATACCCTCTATAGAACTGGGTAATTGTCTATTTTTTATTAACACCTTATCTCCTACTTTGTATGGATTTATTCTTTTCTTCTTCTCCGTTTCCTTTTTATGTTGAAGTTCAGCTTTATGCAACAACCTGTTGTGCATTTCGATCTTGTTGAATTCTACTCTCTCCTGGAGGAAAATTTATTAATGATGTGATTTCTCTGGGTGGTGGTCTTTCAAACATTACTTGATAAGGGCTGGTTCCGATAGTGTCATGGTATGACCAATTAAGGAAGATTTCTGCTGGTTCAAGGTACTGGCTCCATTTCCCATGTTCTTGGTGACAGTAGGTCCGCAAAATTCTACCAACTTCCCTTAAGACGCGTTCGGCAGGATTACTACTAGGGTGGTATACTGACGTTTTGTATGTTCTTATTTGCAATTTCAACAATTCTTCTTTCCACTTTTTTCCTCTAAACTGCGTCCCATGATCCGTTACTATGGTTTCAGGTTTTCCCACTTCTGGTAAGTATTTTTGAATAATTGCCTCTAAAATTTTCTTTGTAGTAGCTCTACTGATTGGGTAGAGTTTTGTATATTTGGTATAATGGTAAAAAATAATTATTATATATTTAAATTTATGTCTCCCTCCACTTCTGGGAAAAGGTCCACATATATCTAAGAAGGTCTTCTCAAGTTTACCGTTAGATTTTATTGTAACCATAGCTCCAGTTCTCTTGTCATTATTTATTTTTACTAACTGGCATATGTTGCAGTTTTTCAATACTAATCTTACTCTCTTATTTATTGCTTTTATATAACAATGTTCAGACAAAGCTTTAATAATTTTGAGTGGTCCCATGTGACCATATCTTTCATGGTAGTCCTTTATTATGGCTACTTCAGTTGCTTCGGGTACATACATTTTCCACACATGATCCTCACTGGTTGGACGGATGAAAAGGATTTCGTCATGAATACAGAAAAATTTTGTTATTATAGGATCCTTTTGTAATATCCTGTCTCTAATTTTTATTAATTTGGTGTCCATTTCTTGATCTATTTTTAGTTTACTAATTATATCCTGTAACTCTTTCTTCAATTTGATAATGTAATATATCTTCCCAATACTCTCCGGTTCTACTTCAAATGTTCCTTTTTCTAGGTTAATCCGTGACAGTCGGTCTGCTATTATATTCTTTTTCCCCGGGATATATTCCCAGTCTAAATTATACTCTTGAAGTATTAACACCTATCTTGTGAGCCTACCGTGGTTAAGTTTACAGTTTTTTAAAAATGAGATTGACCTATGGTCGGTCCTTATGGTTACTGGGTATCCCAATATAAATGTACGGAATTTTATACATGAGAACGCAACACTCAGCAGTTCCTTTTCAGTTACTGTATAATTCCGCTCACAACTACTCAGTACTCTGCTTGCAAAACTGATGACCCAATGATTTCCTTCCTCATCTTCCTGATATAATTCACTTCCAAGACTAATGTTGCTGGCATCACAATTTATGAAAAAACGTTTATTGAAATTTGGGTGGTGTAGCATTATGCTATCCAGAAATTTATTTTTTATTATCTTAAAATTATTGTCTTCATTTTCTTCCCACTTCCACTTGTTTTTCTTCGAAAGTAAATATTGGAAGTTGGCTGTTACTTTTGAATAACCCTGTTGAAATTTCCTATAATAGTTGCATATCCCCAAAAAAGATTGTAATTGTTTTAAGTTTTTTGGTTTAGGAAAATCTTGGATAGCCTTTACTTTCTCAGGAGATGGTTTTATTCCAGTAGCTGACAGAATGTATCCTAAAAATGGTAATTCATGTGTGATAAATTTAGATTTATCTAGTTTCAAAGTTATATTATGTTGTAACAGCTTATTTAACACTGTTTCCACTCTATTACAATGCTCCTCCCATGTACAAGAAGTAATTAGTATGTCATCAACATATACCGTAGTGAAGTCTAAAACTTCTTTACCTAGAACTTGAGCCATACATTGGATGAACACGGCCACAGAATTTACCAATCCAAAAGGCAAACGTTTAAAATGGTAATTTCGTCCTTCAAATATGAAAGCGACATATTGTCTGCTGTTAGGGTGCAACTCTATTTGCCAATATCCACAGACTGCATCCTAAGTACTCATGTACTTACATCCATAGAACTTTTTCATTATTTCATCAATCTCACCTGGAGACGTGCGGTCGTTAATGAGCATTTTATTCAGCTCCTGAGCATCGAGGCATAATCTTGCTTGACCATCTTTCTTTGGTATAGCTGCCAATGGGCTGGTATACGGAGAATTGCTTCTTTCAATTATATCTTCCAATATCATCCTCTGAATTTCCTTTCTTGCTGATTCTTTCAAGGCTTGAGCGATGGGGTATGACCGTTTATTAAAATTGACATTGTCTTTGAACTTTAATTCACACAGGAAGTTTTTTGCTTTTCCGGGTGAATCCAAGAATACTGATCTATATTTATTATAAATTTTTATAAGTTGTTGTTTTTGTTCTATACTGATTTTTTCCTGGGCCTGCCTATCTTGAAACTCTATGATTTCTTCTATCTTCTCTTGCCAAATCTTTGATTCTGTTACTTTAGTATTTTTACCTAGGGTTTACCTATTATTCTCCCTAACATAGAATGAGCTCAGACACTGAGGGGCACTTTGGCTACCAATTATCTCAGCCGATAACTCACCTTCTTCTGCGCTCAGTGTTACTATACCACTGGCCAGATTTATAACTGCAGTGTGTCGCCGTAGCATATCACACCCTATTAATACCCTAAAAGGTAGCCCTTTGGCTACTAAAAATCCCATAGGTATTCCTATCCCACTGTTAGTAACATTCAAAGACACTTGTTTTCTAATTGTTTTATTTTGTTTCCCGGTGGCGCCAATAATTCTTAAGTTATTAATTGGTAAAATAAGTATTCTCTCAGTAGTTAGTTCAGTAATCCGGTCAAGCTCTAATTGATCAATAATTGAAACATTTGCTCCTGTATCAATCATGGCTTCTGCTAATACTCCATTTAATTTTATTCGTATATAAACTATATCATTGTTTTGTGATGACTCTTTAATTGCTCTTTCTTCCATTAACTCCGCCTGTATATTCTTTAAATAATGGTTTCTGATAATTGTTATTGTTTTCGTTAATTTACTATTATTATTAGGACTGTGGTAAATTCTGTGCCCGGTTGTCTCTAGCAGTGACGGGCAGTCACATCTTCTCACTGCTGGTACCCGTTTCCCCGACTTCCGTCATTATTATTAGGTTGTTCAACATTCTCACTATGTTGAGGATCATTTAATTGCCTTCTTTCTTCCTCACTGGTTCTGAATCTAGGTTGTTCTTCGCTCCTACTTCTTTGAGGACCTTCTTCTCTCTGATATGAATCGTTTCGATAATTTCATTTATTATAATTTTGCCCTCTTCCTCGATACCGGTTATTATAATAATTATTGTTGGCATGGACATAATTTACCCTTGGTCGAGTATCTCGGGGTTGTTCATTTTTCCACTCCTCTGTATTCCCTGACCTCCATCTACTCCTCCTGTAATATGATTCTTGCTCATAGTTCTCTAATAGTGTTTCCATACCTCCAGTGGTCTTTATTTGTCCGCTTAGTCGAGCACTGATAATCTTTTCCTCAAAATGATATGCTATTTTGGTCACCAAACACTCTTCAGGGATCTTTGGGTCTAAATACTTCGCCACACACACCTTCCCCAAAAAATAAGCAGTAGGTGTCTGTCCTGTACTGTGGTCATACCTCCCATGACAGATATCGTCTCGAATAATGTTTTGCACTGATTCAGACCAGTACTTCAGCTTGAACATCATCTTAAAATTTCCATAATCACACACCTCGTTTCGGATTACAGTCCACCAATTGTCATTGATGTTTTTGAAACATTCATCTAGTATGCCTTTAATCATGTTCCATCGGTTCTCCTTCGACCTATTTAAAATTTCATCCACTCTTCCTAAAAATTCGAGTGGGTTTCTTCGATAATCTCTAAAGTTTACGCTTTCTCTACTATCTTGGATAGTATGTTGAGCGTTGCATGTAGATCTTGAACCTATTCTATCTACTTCCCCTGGTAGGTTGGTTTGTAGGTGTTGTAAATTTTCTAATTTTTCTCCTTGGTTATGGAACTGGTTCTTGACATTTTCTATTGTCTCATTAAAATCTGTAAATTTACTGGTTATGTTGCTTTTTATAACATCCAACTGATCATTATTCTCCTGGCGTATGGCCATGATGCGAACTTGATTACTTTGTTCCTCTCGGGCCATTCGGGCATCTATTCCTGTTTTAATTTGTTCCATCTTTTCTTCTGTTTTATCTAATTATTTGATTGGTTTCAGTTATTTTCTTTTCTGTGTCCTCTTTGTATTCATCTACTCTTTGGCTGAGTGTTTTGTTAACGTTTTCAATTTTACTCTCGAGATTTTCTCTTAACTCCTTATTGAAATTCTCCATTTTACGGTTTTGTTCATTCATGGTTTATTTATTTATTTACTTATTTATATTATTTATCACCATTCTTACATGTTATTCTGGTTATTTAATTGTAGTTACATAATTTATTTGGTCATATCATCCAATTGTAGTATTCAATTGTTGATTATTGGTTTTCAGAACTTATACAGCTATGTCATTGATAGGCCTAAACTGTAACATCTTAGAATTTCTTATATTTCGATGACATATGAGGCATAATATAAAATAAAGGAATAAGTTACAAAAATTCCTACAAAGTAAGATCACCTTACAAAAATGTGTAAATAACATATAAAGTAAAAGAAAAAAAAAATTTTTTTTATATATAAGGAATAAGTTACAAAAATTCCTACAAAGTAAGATCAACAAACTTACAAAAATTATTCAGAATAATATTTAAAACAAAATAAAATAAACAAAAATAAAATCAAGCAAGAACTGCTAAGACAAATGCCTAAAATTATAAAGAATATTGAGTATTCAAAGAAAAAAAAAAAATGAACTGGTACGAGGAAGAAAAAGAAATAATGTATTGAGCAAATATACAACCAACGGCTAAAGCAAAACAATGTTAATCAACCATGAAAAAGAAAAAAAAGATGTCTAAAATAATTAAAATGATCACCAAAAGAAAGGAAAAACAAGCTAATGAAAAGTTAGAAATAATGAAATAACAACTAAATAAATAAAAAACAATCAACTGTTATGAGTAAATAACAGCAAAGGTACAGCGGAAGGAAGAATGAGTAAAAGGCTAAAATGATCTAAAAAACCACTAAGTGGACAATCCAAAAAAATATTATTATTATTATTAATTGAAGTCACAAGATGACAAAAAAGGTATTTAAGATTTACTGAGAATAGGTCCAGCAATCAAATTAACTGAGCAGAGATGATGTTCCTCTGGTCTCAGAAAAATAAGTAGTAATGGAAGAAACCAGCTACTAAAAAGTTAGGGAAAAAACTATATAAAAGGGAGAACGCACTAATGGAAATAAGAAAAAACATATCTAAATAAAAAGGAATGGAACCAGTAAGAATAGAAATAAGAAGGAAGAAATAAACAAGAAAGAAAAGAAAAAATTATATATATAACTGATAATTTCATAAAAATCTATGCTAGTGTTTTACCAAATTTATCAATTTTGAAGGAGAGGCATTATGTTACAACACAAATAAGCCACCCCAATACCATGGATAAAAAAGATGAATCAACAATATAAAAAAGAATTCGTATAATAAAATGTTTAAAATAATGAAAATAAAATGACAATGACACGACAGATGACGACATGACCTAACCCAAGTGATTGACCAAATAAAAAGAACCAAAAGAAGAAGGGAAAAGACGAAACCAAATAAGAAAGTGATTGACCAAATAAAAAGAATCAAAAGAAGAAGGGAAACCACGAAACCAAATAAGAAAGTGATTGACCAAATAAAAAGAACAAAAGAAGAAGGGAAAAGACGAAACCAATTGAAGGAAGAGAATGACTCCATACAACCAAATGAAATAAAACCAAATGAGAAGGGGAAAACCAAAATAAAATGAAACAAAATAAGATGAAAGGGAAGAAGAAGGAAAATGAACATGAAACAAACCAAGTGTAAAGGAAATAAAGTTAAACCAAATCATAAGACACAAACAAATAATATAGAATATGAAAAGGAGAAATGGTCCACTCAAGTGTAATATTGGAAACGAAACCAATAACTAACCAATGTAAAAAATAAGTATTATTATCGATTCAAAAATAAATGTAAATGATTTGATAAAACCCAATAAAGTATTATGAAAAATAAAAGTACACTAACCCAAAAATTAGAGTTAGATGTGATAAAAAACTCTATAAAGACATAAACTTGTTAATAGTATAGATAATATTTATAAAGAGAGAGATGGTGAGAAAATAAAATTAACTAAGTGATGAAGAAAAAGTAATTATAGGGATTACCCACTTATAAACACTTAAAATAAAACATTTAAGAAGTGCAAAAGTGAAAGTGTAAAACCCCCAAAATAATTAGGAAATAAAATGATAAACAAAAAACGTTTAATAAATAAGCTATAATAAACACTAAATGATTAATGGTGAACCATATTAATAATTAAGAATGTTATTAATGATAGTATTAGATGTAAACACTTAATAATATGAAATGAACACTGAAGAGTGATAATGACAGTATTATTTAAAAAAGAATCTTATTGTTAAAGAAATTAAGTTTAATTATATACAATAGTATTTAAAAGGGAGAATTCCATGAAGGGTAAACAGTTGGTGTTACCATGGATAGAAGGTAGATATTATTGAAGAAATAAGAAATTAAAAATGAAATCAATAAACACCCCATGTTATAAGGGATAATCAGTTAAGGAAGTTTAAATGGTGTGATGATGTTTATCACCCAAACAATAATAAAGAATGAAATGAATTGTAAACAAACTTTACCTAATATCTGTTAAAAAGTTGTTTAATTAAAGTTATGAATAGGATATGGCTGGAGGAATTGTACAGACCACAGGCCTAAATGTTATGTTTTATGTGATAAAGAATAAGAAGTAGTAGCCATATTGTTAACAAGGGCAAAATAGATAAATAAGAAGTTGAAACAATACAGTTCTAATTACACTAGAAAATCAGTTATGTAGAAAATAATAGAAACATAAAAATATGATAAAAACAGATCCAAAACACGCCAACAAATAAACCAATCAATTATAATAACAAAACAAAAGACATTAAAATAAAATGAGATATAATTTGTATAAAATAAGTAAATATAATCAATGGCTAGTAGGGCCTAGGAAATGCCTAACTGTCAAAAACAAATAACTACAAATTGTATAAAATCAACAAGGATATTAACAAATCCATGGCGAATAAATAGCCAAGGATAATTTGTAAATCATTTTAAAAGAAAAATGTTAGAATAAGGACTTAAATTAAAAGAGAAATGTAATTAACAAATATTAACATAAATGTACAAACATTAATATTTCGAAGAACCCAACCTTATGTGATATCAAAATAATCTTTGAAAGGAAATAACAACAGTAATGATAATATTTAATACTCAGGAAGGAAGACAGAAGAATAAAAGCATTCAGAAGATATACAGTAATTTTGAATAAAAATTCAAATTTGAGAACAATGGTTATAAGCCAAGATTAACCAATCAGGATTAATTGGTAACCATGACAACAGACGTTGGTTACGAATTTTCCATTAATTTATGGTACTCTATAAGTGACGCTCATGTAGATTAGACGCCAGATTTTGAATGACCTAAATTTTCATTTAAAACGTATAAAAAGTAGTCAAAATTCAAAAACATGAACAAGTAAGAAGAAGACGACGAGCAATAACGTTTAACTGATGCCAAGGACTAATTTGAATAAAAATTAAATAAAGACATTACCACAACTAATATGAAAAAGATGCCAGCACCCCAAATCATTCAAAATTGATGACTATTCTATTTCACCTGAACAACGGTTTATCACAAGCCTTCAGATTTGATAAGTATCATTGAATTACCCAATTTCCTGAAATAAACTCACTTTAAATATTTCTCACAGTTATCTGAACTCTCACTATAAAATGAATATAATTTCTTTCAAAGATCAAGTAAAATAAACAAACACTGAAAATTTATTAATTAAGAAAATAACCTAATGTTAAACTGCGAACTTTTGAAACACACTTTACTACACAGCAGGAACAAATTGTAGCTACACATTATATTATTTAAGTACGAATAATGTAAGGTAGTGTACTTTTTATTGTAATCATAATTATATTTTTCTCATAATCAAAAGAACCTAGATTTTAAATGGAACAGATTGTAAACAAACTAAACTGTAGCCATCTTAGGCCGTATGAATCATTCCAAAATCGATTTCGCCAAACCCTAGAGAGATTGTCTCATCTTAATTGTCGGCGCAAAATTGTTGAATAACCAAATATAATTTTCTTGTCAAACTGAATAATTACCAATCAATAAGTAAAGAAACTAGTACAGAGTGTAACCATTGTTTTTATTTCATCTGGAAGTGTATTGTATAATTTGTGCATTTTAGCGAACTTCCAGAATTGACGGCCAGCGCTCACGCTGCAACTCGACAAACTACCTGCTTGATTCAGTAGGTCGTACGAAAGCGGGAACAAATTCGAATACTCCCGGCCGTCATAGCTTAAAACACTTTTGTCATTTTATTTATTAATTTAATTGTTTTAAATAAACAATTTGGCGCCACCCGGGATTCATAAACCCCTATGGAATAACAGGTAAGGTTTCCACTCGCGTTGTACAGGTAATTTGAAACATCGCTGCAGACTTCATTAGCGCAAAACATTGATGTAACGACACCAGTGTGAGGCGAACACACAACCTATACACGTTTAACAGAGACGACTAAAGCTCTTCGTTACAGATTGGCGACCAACTGGTGAGGCTAGAAAAGAAGACTAGCGGCAATTACGGGAAAATATGCAACATTCTATGGTTACAAGATATAAAGCTAAGCAGGGAACTGAAGATAACAAGGGAGAAGAAATGGAAATGATCAAAGAGGATACCCAAGGGGACCAACCGGAAACCCAACCCAACCAGAACCGGAAATGGAAGTAATAGTCGGCGACCAACTAGGCAAAACAAACGAAGAAGCGAAATTGGATAGCTTGATGATGATGATGATGGAGCAATTCGAACAAAGAAAGCAAGACAAGGAAGAAGCAAAAGAACAAAGAAAGGAAGACGGAATTTTTAAACAAAAAATTCAATGAAAAAATAGACAAAATGAAGGGAGAAATAAGGGAAGACCTTGAGACACTGAACAACAAAATTGAAGGAAATAATGAAACATTGAAGCAGCAGATAAATGAGAAAATGGAGGAACACAGAAATACCCTTAGGAAGAATCAAGAAACCTTACAACGGCAATTGACGGAGGACATCCGAAAAGGTCATGAAGAACTGAAGGAAGAATTGAGGGGACAATTGAAGGAGGACCATGAGAAGAACAAAGAAGAGATAAAATGTCAATTAGAACAACAGTTAGAGGGATACTGTGAAGATATCAAAAAGAAGGTCTCCGAAACTAATGAGAAAATAAAAACCACCAGTGAAACGGTAGCAAGGGCTCAAGAAGAAATAATAAGCAAAATTAATGCAGTTGAGGACGACGGCATAAACAGGATAGAAGAACTCCAAATAACAACAACTGTAGAATGCCAAAGAAATAAACAGGAGGTGCTCAAGAAGCTGGAGGAGAGGCACAAAGAAATAAAAACTGATATCAGTGATCATGTGGAAAGAGTATACACCACCATCAATAAAGTCGACGGACAGACCCAAGAGAACAAAGAGAAGAACAAGGAATCAGTCAAAGGGAGAGGCAGATGCAGGAAGAGTTGGATGCACTGAGGGAGAAACCATGTCACAGTACTCACATTATCACCAACGAGAACAGAGAAGTAATAAACTTTTGGAGTTACAGACGTAATCCCATAGAATTCCTAAAGAGAGTAGAAGAACTCATCGAAAAGAACAGAGAAACAAGATGGACGACGGTAAGGAGCCTTATTGACGAAATGTTTAAAGACACTCATGACAATTGGTGGACGGCCACTTGACCGGAGATCAACGGTACCCAGGAATTCAAGGCGCAATTCCGCGAAAAATATTGGTCCAAATCTACACAAAACGTAGTAAGGAATGACATCAGTAATGGGAGATATGAACCGCAAGCGGGACACACACTAACTTCTTACTTTTTAGGGAAAGTATGTTTAGCTAGGAATCTCGAACCAAGAATACCTGAAGAATCATTAGTAATACAGCTGGGTTATCACTACGAGGACGCAATACAAAGGGCCAGGAGACAAGGACAGATCAAAACCATCCAGGGAATGGCAAGTTTGTTGGAGGACCATGAAAACGACTTTCAGTACAAAAGAAACCGACTGGTGAACCAAAGGTACAACAGGTGGGGCGAAAATAATAACGCGCCTAAATACAACCTGTCTCACAACAACACCCAAAACAACAACCGGAACCATATGAACCGGAATAACAACAACTATCAAGGTGACCAGCCGTACAACAGGAATCAACCAAATTACCCTCCAAATAACCAGCCGTTTAACAGAGACCAACAGAATTATAATCCGGGTAACCAGCCAAACAACAGGAACATCCAAAACAACAATCCCGCAAACAGTAACTACAGGGGAGCAGAACCGGACCAACGTCCAAATGGCCACCCCAATAATAGCAACTATTATGGCAACCGTTACAACCCGAATTACCAGTACAACAGGGGAACCGGGAATACCAAAATAGAGGTGACGTCAGATGCCAGGTTAATTTCATTAATGGGAGGAGACAACCTAACCATAGGAGGTATTGTCCAAATACGCAGACAAACTCCTGGTACAATAACTCCAATACAAATAACAATCAATTCCCAGGAAATAGAACCACGGAAGCGCCCAGGAACCAGATAAGTGATCAACAAGGACCAATCAATGAGACGGCGGACCAATCCAATAGTCTGACCATCAATACACAACAACCTTTAAACTAAAGAGGTCAGTGAAAAACCAGATATACCCTTCACATGACCAATCACTTGGGTTGATACGACGAATGACATCACAAAATAAACACAAAATTATAACTATCATATCAAACAACTACCTCAAGAATATCAGAGAAGAACTTCTAGAAGAAGAGGCTAACCAGCTACCTAAAACAAACAGCGAAATCGTACACATAAAGGCTACCATCAACGGAACCATAACAATAATCATGATCGATACAGGATTGAATATATCTTTAATAAACCAGCCAGAGTGAGAGCGAATACAAGCTAAATCACAGATACCAATTCCCACTCTACCCATAAATAATATCATAATTGGTGCCACAGGCAAACAAAATAAGTCGATAAGAAAACAAGTTTCGCTAGAATTGGACAGTCAGAACGCAACAATACCTATTGTGTTTCTTGTAGCAAATGGGCTGCCATTTAACATGCTCATAGGATGCGACGTGTTGAGACAACATTCGGCAGTCATCAACCTGCAAAAGGGAGTAGTATTGCTGACTTCTGAGAGGGGAATATGGTCTGCAAACATAAACTGTAACCCTACACCAATAGCTCTAAATCAGGATCCAGGATTAGAAAATTATTATTTCCAAACACATGAACCGTCAATCATTATGGCTGATGAAGAGGAAGGTAGAGAATTATGGGAACAGAAAATAGAGGAAATAAGAGCTTTCCAAGGAGAACGACCTCAACAAGAAATAACTAAGAAACAGGCTGAAAATCTCATCAATTTATAACACATACCAGCACGTTTTCTCCAATACTCCAGGCAAGGTCAAGGGGTACCAATGCAAAATTAACTTCCGTGAACCCGTAGACTTCCATAGGAAATCCTACCCCATAGCATACTCCCTGAAAAATTAAGTTAGAACAGAAATAAACAGGATGATGGAGGAGGACATCATTGAGTATAGCCAATCTCCATACACAAGTCCCATAGTCGCTATACCTAAAAAGAATGGTAAAGTACGGATCTGCTTAGACGCCCGAGAGATCAACAAAATGATTATCAATGACCGAACGTCACCGGGAGAAATTGAAGAAATTTTAAAAAGGTTTCATGGCACCAAATACATTAGTACCTGGGATACTGTATGTGGGTACTGGCAGGTGGAGCTGCACCCACACAGTAGGAAATATATGGCATTTATATTCGACGGAAGAAACTACCAATTTAAGAGGTTACCTTTCGGCCTCATCAACTCCGTTGCAGTGTTCGTCAAATGCATGGACCAAGTCTTAGGTCAAGAGGCACTGCGGTTCACAACAGTGTATGTGGACGACCTGCTAATAACATCTTCAGACTGGGACGAACACTGTGAACGAGTCGAACAAGTATTAAAAAAGTTGTCCAACACTAACATTACACTAAAATTGGATAAATCGAAGTTTATTGCCAACGAAGTCAAATTCCTGGGATTCAATCTAACCGAAAAGGGAATATGTCCGTCCCAAGAGAAAGTGGAAGCCATTCAGAAATTCCCCACACCTAAGAATAAGAAGCAGCTACAGTCCTTCTTAGGTATATGCAATTATTACAGAAAATTTCAAACTAATTACTCGTATCTTACAGCAAAATTTTCCAAACAACTCTCAGCAAAGGAAAAATGGACCTGGGGAACTGAGCAGGAGGAAGTATTAACACTAATTAAACAAAAATTTCTAGAAACAGTAATGCTACATCACCCCAACTTTGAACAACCCTTCTACCTGAATTGCGACATCAGCCTAGGCGCAGAATTGTACCAACAAGATAAGGAAGGAAACCACCTGGTCATCAGCTTTGCCAGCAGGATACTAAACAGTTGCAAGCGTAACTGCAACATTACAGAAAAAGAACTGCTCAGAATAGTATTCGCATGTGGAAAGTTTAGAACTTACATCTTGGGATATCAAATTACAGTCCGAAGCGACCATTAGTCTATATCATTCCTAAAATTGAATATATTCAATGTAAATTGAATCATGGTAGGCTTACACGTTGGATACTAGCTCTGCAAGAGTACCATATTACGTGGGAGTATATTCCAGGCCGGAAGAACGCAGCGGCATATGTTTTGTCCAGAATAAATGTAGAAAACCAAACATTTGAAGGAGAAAAGGAGAAGATCGCCAAAGTGTATTACATATTAAAGGATAGGAAGGACCTGGAAGATATTGATAGCGAGATAGTGCTACAGCAGAAGCAAGATACAAAAATATTAAACATACGAAGAAGACTGTTGGAATCTGAGGAAATTATAAATAACTATTATTGCATATACAAAGATATACTATTCATTAAAACCAAAAACAATCAAGGAACATGGAAACTAGTAGTTCCACATTCACTAGAAAACAAAATAATTAAAGACTACCATGTCAGATACGGACACATGGGAACACTCAAAATGGTAAAAGCATTAGAGGAAGATATATTCATTAAAGGTATAACTAGAAAGGTAAATAAAAACATTAAAACCCGCACGATATGTCAGATGGTCAAAACAAATAACGAGAGAAAAGATGGAACGATGATATCCGTCACTTCAAACGCCAAACTGGAAAAAGTGTTTCTCGACATATGTGGACCATTCCCACGTAGCGGAGGGAGACATAGATACAAGTTCATAGTGATTATATTGGACCATTACACCAAGTTATATGCTATAAACAGAACAACAACAAGGAAAATTTTAGACATAATAAAAAATAAATACATCACAGAAATTGGAAAACCATACATAATTATAACAGACCACGGAACACAATTCAAAGGGAAAAAGTGGAGAGATGAATTATTAAAATTAAACATAAAAACCTATAAAACATCCGTATACGACCCTAGCAGTAATCCCCGCAGAAAGAGTGTTAAGGGAGGTAGGACGTATTTTAAGAACGTACTGCTATGATAATCAAAAGGAATGGCAGAAATATTTAACTTCAACCGAAGTATTTTTGAATATGAGTTACCACCATTTTATTGAGAACACCCCATATTTAATGATGTTTGGAAGAAAACCACATAGAGAGATACAGGAATTAATAGACTTCCCAACCAACCCAGAAGACCCGTATGATGAAAACAAATGTTACAGCCGAATCATGGAGAAAATCGAGAAACAAAAAGCAAAGTATTCTCAAAACCAACCTAAAATAATTAAATATAACAAAGGAGAAAGAGTATTAATAAAAAACCGTGAACTACCCAGTACACTTGAGGGTATAACAAAGAAACTGTTATTATTTATACATAGGACCCTATGTCATCACCGAGGACACTGGTAACAATAGTTACGAAATAAGTAACGTAACCACAAAAAAGATAAAAGGAGTGTGTAATCAAGCTTCTATAAAAAAGTTTTACGAGGAAAAATAAACTATGATAAGTAACTTAAATAAAGAAATACCAAAATTCAAAAATTATGTAAGAACAACTTACAACAATATTTCGATGACATATGAGGCATAATATAAAATAAAGGAATAAGTTACAAAAATTCCTACAAAGTAAGATCAACAAACTTACAAAAATTATTCAGAATAATATTTAAAACAAATAAAATAAACAAAAATAAAATCAAGCAAGAACTGCTAAGACAAATGCCTAAAATTATAAAGAATATTGAGTATTCAAAGAAAAAAAAAATGAACTGGTACGAGGAAGAAAAAGAAATAATGTATTGAGCAAATATACAACCAATGGCTAAAGCAAAACAATGTTAATCAACCATGAAAAAGAAAAAAGATGCTAAAATAATTAAAATGATCACTAAAAGAAAGGAAAAACAAGCTAATGAAAAGTTAGAAATAATGAAATAACAACTAAATAAATAAAAAACAATCAACTGTATGAGTAAATAACAGCAAAGGTACAGCGGAAGGAAGAATGAGTAAAAGGCTAAAATGATCTAAAAAACCACTAAGTGGACAATCCAAAAAAATATTATTATTATTATTAATTGAAGTCACAAGATGACAAAAAAGGTATTTAAGATTTACTGAGAATAGGTCCAGCAATCAAATTAACTGAGCAGAGATGATGTTCCTCTGGTCTCAGAAAAATAAGTAGTAATGGAAGAAACCAGCTACTAAAAAGTTAGGGAAAAAACTATATAAAAGGGAGAACGCACTAATGGAAATAAGAAAAAACATATCTAAATAAAAAGGAATGGAACCAGTAAGAATAGAAATAAGAAGGAAGAAATAAACAAGAAAGAAAAGAAAAAATTATATATATAACTGATAATTTCATAAAAAACTATGCTAGTGTTTTACCAAATTTATCAATTTTGAAGGAGAGGCATTATGTTACAACACAAATAAGCCACCCCAATACCAGGGATAAAAAAGATGAATCAACAATATAAAAAAGAATTCGTATAATAAAATGTTTAAAATAATGAAAATAAAATGACAATGACACGACAGATGACGACATGACCTAACCCAAGTGATTGACCAAATAAAAAGAACCAAAAGAAGAAGGGAAAAGACGAAACCAAATAAGAAAGTGATTGACCAAATAAAAAGAACCAAAAGAAGAAGGGAAACCACGAAACCAAATAAGAAAGTGATTGACCAAATAAAAAGAACCAAAAGAAGAAGGGAAAAGACGAAACCAATTGAAGGAAGAGAATGACTCCATACAACCAAATGAAATAAAACCAAATGAGAAGGGGAAAACCAAAATAAAATGAAACAAAATAAGATGAAAGGGAAGAAGAAGGAAAATGAACATGAAACAAACCAAGTGTAAAGGAAATAAAGTTAAACCAAATCATAAGACACAAACAAATAATATAGAATATGAAAAGGAGAAATGGTCCACTCAAGTGTAATATTGGAAACGAAACCAATAACTAACCAATGTAAAAAATAAGTATTATTATCGATTCAAAAATAAATGTAAATGATTTGATAAAACCCAATAAAGTATTATGAAAAATAAAAGTACACTAACCCAAAAATTAGAGTTAGATGTGATAAAAAACTCTATAAAGACATAAACTTGTTAATAGTATAGATAATATTTATAAAGAGAGAGATGGTGAGAAAATAAAATTAACTAAGTGATGAAGAAAAAGTAATTATAGGGATTACCCACTTATAAACACTTAACATAAAACATTTAAGAAGTGCAAAAGTGAAAGTGTAAAACCCCCAAAATAATTAGGAAATAATATGATAAACAAAAAACGTTTAATAAATAAGCTATAATAAACACTAAATGATTAATGGTGAACCATATTAATAATTAAGAATGTTATTAATGATAGTATTAGATGTAAACACTTAATAATATGAAATGAACACTGAAGAGTGATAATGACAGTATTATTTAAAAAAGAATCTTATTGTTAAAGAAATTAAGTTTAATTATATACAATAGTATTTAAAAGGGAGAATTCCATGAAGGGTAAACAGTTGGTGTTACCATGGATAGAAGGTAGATATTATTGAAGAAATAAGAAATTAAAAATGAAATCAATAAACACCCCATGTTATAAGGGATAATCAGTTAAGGAAGTTTAAATGGTGTGATGATGTTTATCACCCAAACAATAATAAAGAATGAAATGAATTGTAAACAAACTTTACCTAATAACTGTTAAAATGTTGTTTAATTAAAGTTATGAATAGGATATGGCTGGAGGAATTGTACAGACCACAGGCCTAAATGTTATGTTTTATGTGATAAAGAATAAGAAGTAGTAGCCATATTGTTAACAAGGGCAAAATAGATAAATAAGAAGTTGAAACATTACAGTTCTAATTACACTAGAAAATCAGTTATGTAGAAAATAATAGAAACATAAAAATATGATAAAAACAGATCCAAAACATGCCAACAAATAAACCAATCAATTATAATAACAAAACAAAAGACATTAAAATAAAATGAGATATAATTTGTATAAAATAAGTAAATATAATCAATGGCTAGTAGGGCCTAGGAAATGCCTAACTGTCAAAAACAAATAACTACAAATTGTATAAAATCAACAAGGATATTAACAAATCCATGGCGAATAAATAGCCAAGGATAATTTGTAAATCATTTTAAAAGAAAAATGTTAGAATAAGGACTTAAATTAAAAGAGAAATATAATTAACAAATATTAACATAAATGTACAAACATTAATATTTCGAAGAACCCAACCTTATGTGATATCAAAATAATCTTTGAAAGGAAATAACAACAGTAATGATAACATTTAATACTCAGGAAGGAAGACAGAAGAATAAAAGCATTCAGAAGATATACAGTAATTTTGAATAAAAATTCAAATTTGAGAACAATGGTTATAAGCCAAGATTAACCAATCAGGATTAATTGGTAACCATGACAACAGACGTTGGTTACGAATTTTCCATTAATTTATGGTACTCTATAAGTGACGCTCATGTAGATTAGACGCCAGATTTTGAATGACCTAAATTTTCATTTAAAACGTATAAAAAGTAGTCAAAATTCAAAAACATGAACAAGTAAGAAGAAGACGACGAGCAATAACGTTTAACTGATGCCAAGGACTAATTTGAATAAAAATTAAATAAAGACATTACCACAACTAATATGAAAAAGATGCCAGCACCCCAAATCATTCAAAATTGATGACTATTCAATGGTTTATCACAAGCCTTCAGATTTGATAAGTATCATTGAATTACCCAATTTCCTGAAATAAACTCACTTTAAATATTTCTCACAGTTATCTGAACTCTCACTATAAAATGAATATAATTTCTTTCAAAGATCAAGTAAAATAAACAAACACTGAAAATTTATTAATTAAGAAAATAACCTAATGTTAAACTGCGAACTTTTGAAACACACTTTACTACACAGCAGGAACAAATTGTAGCTACACATTATATTATTTAAGTACGAATAATGTAAGGTAGTGTACTTTTTATTGTAATCATAATTATATTTTTCTCATAATCAAAAGAACCTAGATTTTAAATGGAACAGATTGTAAACAAACTAAACTGTAGCCATCTTAGGCCGTATGAATCATTCCAAAATCGATTTCGCCAAACCCTAGAGAGATTGTCTCATCTTAATTGTCGGCGCAAAATTGTTGAATAACCAAATATAATTTTCTTGTCAAACTGAATAATTACCAATCAATAAGTAAAGAAACTAGTACAGAGTGTAACCATTGTTTTTATTTCATCTGGAAGTGTATTGTATAATTTGTGCATTTTAGCGAACTTCCAGAATTGACGGCCAGCGCTCACGCTGCAACTCGACAAACTACCTGCTTGATTCAGTAGGTCGTACGAAAGCGGGAACAAATTCGAATACTCCCGGCCGTCATAGCTTAAAACACTTTTGTCATTTTATTTATTAATTTAATTGTTTTAAATAAACAATTTGGCGCCACCCGGGATTCATAAACCCCTATGGAATAACAGGTAAGGTTTCCACTCGCGTTGTACAGGTAATTTGAAACATCGCTGCAGACTTCATTAGCGCAAAACATTGATGTAACGACACCAGTGTGAGGCGAACACACAACCTATACACGTTTAACAGAGACGACTAAAGCTCTTCGTTACAGATTGGCGACCAACTGGTGAGGCTAGAAAAGAAGACTAGCGGCAATTACGGGAAAATATGCAACATTCTATGGTTACAAGATATAAAGCTAAGCAGGGAACTGAAGATAACAAGGGAGAAGAAATGGAAATGATCAAAGAGGATACCCAAGGGGACCAACCGGAAACCCAACCCAACCAGAACCGGAAATGGAAGTAATAGTCGGCGACCAACTAGGCAAAACAAACGAAGAAGCGAAATTGGATAGCTTGATGATGATGATGATGGAGCAATTCGAACAAAGAAAGCAAGACAAGGAAGAAGCAAAAGAACAAAGAAAGGAAGACGGAATTTTTAAACAAAAAATTCAATGAAAAAATAGACAAAATGAAGGGAGAAATAAGGGAAGACCTTGAGACACTGAACAACAAAATTGAAGGAAATAATGAAACATTGAAGCAGCAGATAAATGAGAAAATGGAGGAACACAGAAATACCCTTAGGAAGAATCAAGAAACCTTACAACGGCAATTGACGGAGGACATCCGAAAAGGTCATGAAGAACTGAAGGAAGAATTGAGGGGACAATTGAAGGAGGACCATGAGAAGAACAAAGAAGAGATAAAATGTCAATTAGAACAACAGTTAGAGGGATACTGTGAAGATATCAAAAAGAAGGTCTCCGAAACTAATGAGAAAATAAAAACCACCAGTGAAACGGTAGCAAGGGCTCAAGAAGAAATAATAAGCAAAATTAATGCAGTTGAGGACGACGGCATAAACAGGATAGAAGAACTCCAAATAACAACAACTGTAGAATGCCAAAGAAATAAACAGGAGGTGCTCAAGAAGCTGGAGGAGAGGCACAAAGAAATAAAAACTGATATCAGTGATCATGTGGAAAGAGTATACACCACCATCAATAAAGTCGACGGACAGACCCAAGAGAACAAAGAGAAGAACAAGGAATCAGTCAAAGGGAGAGGCAGATGCAGGAAGAGTTGGATGCACTGAGGGAGAAACCATGTCACAGTACTCACATTATCACCAACGAGAACAGAGAAGTAATAAACTTTTGGAGTTACAGACGTAATCCCATAGAATTCCTAAAGAGAGTAGAAGAACTCATCGAAAAGAACAGAGAAACAAGATGGACGACGGTAAGGAGCCTTATTGACGAAATGTTTAAAGACACTCATGACAATTGGTGGACGGCCACTTGACCGGAGATCAACGGTACCCAGGAATTCAAGGCGCAATTCCGCGAAAAATATTGGTCCAAATCTACACAAAACGTAGTAAGGAATGACATCAGTAATGGGAGATATGAACCGCAAGCGGGACACACACTAACTTCTTACTTTTTAGGGAAAGTATGTTTAGCTAGGAATCTCGAACCAAGAATACCTGAAGAATCATTAGTAATACAGCTGGGTTATCACTACGAGGACGCAATACAAAGGGCCAGGAGACAAGGACAGATCAAAACCATCCAGGGAATGGCAAGTTTGTTGGAGGACCATGAAAACGACTTTCAGTACAAAAGAAACCGACTGGTGAACCAAAGGTACAACAGGTGGGGCGAAAATAATAACGCGCCTAAATACAACCTGTCTCACAACAACACCCAAAACAACAACCGGAACCATATGAACCGGAATAACAACAACTATCAAGGTGACCAGCCGTACAACAGGAATCAACCAAATTACCCTCCAAATAACCAGCCGTTTAACAGAGACCAACAGAATTATAATCCGGGTAACCAGCCAAACAACAGGAACATCCAAAACAACAATCCCGCAAACAGTAACTACAGGGGAGCAGAACCGGACCAACGTCCAAATGGCCACCCCAATAATAGCAACTATTATGGCAACCGTTACAACCCGAATTACCAGTACAACAGGGGAACCGGGAATACCAAAATAGAGGTGACGTCAGATGCCAGGTTAATTTCATTAATGGGAGGAGACAACCTAACCATAGGAGGTATTGTCCAAATACGCAGACAAACTCCTGGTACAATAACTCCAATACAAATAACAATCAATTCCCAGAAAATAGAACCACGGAAGCGCCCAGGAACCAGATAAGTGATCAACAAGGACCAATCAATGAGACGGCGGACCAATCCAATAGTCTGACCATCAATACACAACAACCTTTAAACTAAAGAGGTCAGTGAAAAACCAGATATACCCTTCACATGACCAATCACTTGGGTTGATACGACGAATGACATCACAAAATAAACACAAAATTATAACTATCATATCAAACAACTACCTCAAGAATATCAGAGAAGAACTTCTAGAAGAAGAGGCTAACCAGCTACCTAAAACAAACAGCGAAATCGTACACATAAAGGCTACCATCAACGGAACCATAACAATAATCATGATCGATACAGGATTGAATATATCTTTAATAAACCAGCCAGAGTGAGAGCGAATACAAGCTAAATCACAGATACCAATTCCCACTCTACCCATAAATAATATCATAATTGGTGCCACAGGCAAACAAAATAAGTCGATAAGAAAACAAGTTTCGCTAGAATTGGACAGTCAGAACGCAACAATACCTATTGTGTTTCTTGTAGCAAATGGGCTGCCATTTAACATGCTCATAGGATGCGACGTGTTGAGACAACATTCGGCAGTCATCAACCTGCAAAAGGGAGTAGTATTGCTGACTTCTGAGAGGGGAATATGGTCTGCAAACATAAACTGTAACCCTACACCAATAGCTCTAAATCAGGATCCAGGATTAGAAAATTACTATTTCCAAACACATGAACCGTCAATCATTATGGCTGATGAAGAGGAAGGTAGAGAATTATGGGAACAGAAAATAGAGGAAATAAGAGCTTTCCAAGGAGAACGACCTCAACAAGAAATAACTAAGAAACAGGCTGAAAATCTCATCAATTTATAACACATACCAGCACGTTTTCTCCAATACTCCAGGCAAGGTCAAGGGGTACCAATGCAAAATTAACTTCCGTGAACCCGTAGACTTCCATAGGAAATCCTACCCCATAGCATACTCCCTGAAAAATTAAGTTAGAACAGAAATAAACAGGATGATGGAGGAGGACATCATTGAGTATAGCCAATCTCCATACACAAGTCCCATAGTCGCTATACCTAAAAAGAATGGTAAAGTACGGATCTGCTTAGACGCCCGAGAGATCAACAAAATGATTATCAATGACCGAACGTCACCGGGAGAAATTGAAGAAATTTTAAAAAGGTTTCATGGCACCAAATACATTAGTACCTGGGATACTGTATGTGGGTACTGGCAGGTGGAGCTGCACCCACACAGTAGGAAATATATGGCATTTATATTCGACGGAAGAAACTACCAATTTAAGAGGTTACCTTTCGGCCTCATCAACTCCGTTGCAGTGTTCGTCAAATGCATGGACCAAGTCTTAGGTCAAGAGGCACTGCGGTTCACAACAGTGTATGTGGACGACCTGCTAATAACATCTTCAGACTGGGACGAACACTGTGAACGAGTCGAACAAGTATTAAAAAAGTTGTCCAACACTAACATTACACTAAAATTGGATAAATCGAAGTTTATTGCCAACGAAGTCAAATTCCTGGGATTCAATCTAACCGAAAAGGGAATATGTCCGTCCCAAGAGAAAGTGGAAGCCATTCAGAAATTCCCCACACCTAAGAATAAGAAGCAGCTACAGTCCTTCTTAGGTATATGCAATTATTACAGAAAATTTCAAACTAATTACTCGTATCTTACAGCAAAATTTTCCAAACAACTCTCAGCAAAGGAAAAATGGACCTGGGGAACTGAGCAGGAGGAAGTATTAACACTAATTAAACAAAAATTTCTAGAAACAGTAATGCTACATCACCCCAACTTTGAACAACCCTTCTACCTGAATTGCGACATCAGCCTAGGCGCAGAATTGTACCAACAAGATAAGGAAGGAAACCACCTGGTCATCAGCTTTCCCAGCAGGATACTAAACAGTTGCAAGCGTAACTGCAACATTACAGAAAAAGAACTGCTCAGAATAGTATTCGCATGTGGAAAGTTTAGAACTTACATCTTGGGATATCAAATTACAGTCCGAAGCGACCATTAGTCTATATCATTCCTAAAATTGAATATATTCAATGTAAATTGAATCATGGTAGGCTTACACGTTGGATACTAGCTCTGCAAGAGTACCATATTACGTGGGAGTATATTCCAGGCCGGAAGAACGCAGCGGCATATGTTTTGTCCAGAATAAATGTAGAAAACCAAACATTTGAAGGAGAAAAGGAGAAGATCGCCAAAGTGTATTACATATTAAAGGATAGGAAGGACCTGGAAGATATTGATAGCGAGATAGTGCTACAGCAGAAGCAAGATACAAAAATATTAAACATACGAAGAAGACTGTTGGAATCTGAGGAAATTATAAATAACTATTATTGCATATACAAAGATATACTATTCATTAAAACCAAAAACAATCAAGGAACATGGAAACTAGTAGTTCCACATTCACTAGAAAACAAAATAATTAAAGACTACCATGTCAGATACGGACACATGGGAACACTCAAAATGGTAAAAGCATTAGAGGAAGATATATTCATTAAAGGTATAACTAGAAAGGTAAATAAAAACATTAAAACCCGCACGATATGTCAGATGGTCAAAACAAATAACGAGAGAAAAGATGGAACGATGATATCCATCACTTCAAACGCCAAACTGGAAAAAGTGTTTCTCGACATATGTGGACCATTCCCACGTAGCGGAGGGAGACATAGATACAAGTTCATAGTGATTATATTGGACCATTACACCAAGTTATATGCTATAAACAGAACAACAACAAGGAAAATTTTAGACATAATAAAAAATAAATACATCACAGAAATTGGAAAACCATACATAATTATAACAGACCACGGAACACAATTCAAAGGGAAAAAGTGGAGAGATGAATTATTAAAATTAAACATAAAAACCTATAAAACATCCGTATACGACCCTAGCAGTAATCCCCGCAGAAAGAGTGTTAAGGGAGGTAGGACGTATTTTAAGAACGTACTGCTATGATAATCAAAAGGAATGGCAGAAATATTTAACTTCAACCGAAGTATTTTTGAATATGAGTTACCACCATTTTATTGAGAACACCCCATATTTAATGATGTTTGGAAGAAAACCACATAGAGAGATACAGGAATTAATAGACTTCCCAACCAACCCAGAAGACCCGTATGATGAAAACAAATGTTACAGCCGAATCATGGAGAAAATCGAGAAACAAAAAGCAAAGTATTCTCAAAACCAACCTAAAATAATTAAATATAACAAAGGAGAAAGAGTATTAATAAAAAACCGTGAACTACCCAGTACACTTGAGGGTATAACAAAGAAACTGTTATTATTTATACATAGGACCCTATGTCATCACCGAGGACACTGGTAACAATAGTTACGAAATAAGTAACGTAACCACAAAAAAGATAAAAGGAGTGTGTAATCAAGCTTCTATAAAAAAGTTTTACGAGGAAAAATAAACTATGATAAGTAACTTAAATAAAGAAATACCAAAATTCAAAAATTATGGAAGAACAACTTACAACAATATTTCGATGACATATGAGGCATAATATAAAATAAAGGAATAAGTTACAAAAATTCCTACAAAGTAAGATCAACAAACTTACAAAAATTATTCAGAATAATATTTAAAACAAATAAAATAAACAAAAATAAAATCAAGCAAGAACTGCTAAGACAAATGCCTAAAATTATAAAGAATATTGAGTATTCAAAGAAAAAAAAAAATGAACTGGTACGAGGAAGAAAAAGAAATAATGTATTGAGCAAATATACAACCAATGGCTAAAGCAAAACAATGTTAATCAACCATGAAAAAGAAAAAAGATGCTAAAATAATTAAAATGATCACCAAAAGAAAGGAAAAACAAGCTAATGAAAAGTTAGAAATAATGAAATAACAACTAAATAAATAAAAAACAATCAACTGTATGAGTAAATAACAGCAAAGGTACAGCGGAAGGAAGAATGAGTAAAAGGCTAAAATGATCTAAAAAACCACTAAGTGGACAATCCAAAAAAATATTATTATTATTATTAATTGAAGTCACAAGATGACAAAAAAGGTATTTAAGATTTACTGAGAATAGGTCCAGCAATCAAATTAACTGAGCAGAGATGATGTTCCTCTGGTCTCAGAAAAATAAGTAGTAATGGAAGAAACCAGCTACTAAAAAGTTAGGGAAAAAACTATATAAAAGGGAGAACGCACTAATGGAAATAAGAAAAAACATATCTAAATAAAAAGGAATGGAACCAGTAAGAATAGAAATAAGAAGGAAGAAATAAACAAGAAAGAAAAGAAAAAATTATATATATAACTGATAATTTCATAAAAAACTATGCTAGTGTTTTACCAAATTTATCAATTTTGAAGGAGAGGCATTATGTTACAACACAAATAAGCCACCCCAATACCAGGGATAAAAAAGATGAATCAACAATATAAAAAAGAATTCGTATAATAAAATGTTTAAAATAATGAAAATAAAATGACAATGACACGACAGATGACGACATGACCTAACCCAAGTGATTGACCAAATAAAAAGAACCAAAAGAAGAAGGGAAAAGACGAAACCAAATAAGAAAGTGATTGACCAAATAAAAAGAACCAAAAGAAGAAGGGAAACCACGAAACCAAATAAGAAAGTGATTGACCAAATAAAAAGAACCAAAAGAAGAAGGGAAAAGACGAAACCAATTGAAGGAAGAGAATGACTCCATACAACCAAATGAAATAAAACCAAATGAGAAGGGGAAAACCAAAATAAAATGAAACAAAATAAGATGAAAGGGAAGAAGTAGGAAAATGAACATGAAACAAACCAAGTGTAAAGGAAAAATAAAGTTAAACCAAATCATAAGACACAAACAAATAATATAGAATATGAAAAGGAGAAATGGTCCACTCAAGTGTAATATTGGAAACGAAACCAATAACTAACCAATGTAAAAAATAAGTATTATTATCGATTCAAAAATAAATGTAAATGATTTGATAAAACCCAATAAAGTATTATGAAAAATAAAAGTACACTAACCCAAAAATTAGAGTTAGATGTGATAAAAAACTCTATAAAGACATAAACTTGTTAATAGTATAGATAATATTTATAAAGAGAGAGATGGTGAGAAAATAAAATTAACTAAGTGATGAAGAAAAAGTAATTATAGGGATTACCCACTTATAAACACTTAACATAAAACATTTAAGAAGTGCAAAAGTGAAAGTGTAAAACCCCCAAAATAATTAGGAAATAATATGATAAACAAAAAACGTTTAATAAATAAGCTATAATAAACACTAAATGATTAATGGTGAACCATATTAATAATTAAGAATGTTATTAATGATAGTATTAGATGTAAACACTTAATAATATGAAATGAACACTGAAGAGTGATAATGACAGTATTATTTAAAAAAGAATCTTATTGTTAAAGAAATTAAGTTTAATTATATACAATAGTATTTAAAAGGGAGAATTCCATGAAGGGTAAACAGTTGGTGTTACCATGGATAGAAGGTAGATATTATTGAAGAAATAAGAAATTAAAAATGAAATCAATAAACACCCCATGTTATAAGGGATAATCAGTTAAGGAAGTTTAAATGGTGTGATGATGTTTATCACCCAAACAATAATAAAGAATGAAATGAATTGTAAACAAACTTTACCTAATAACTGTTAAAATGTTGTTTAATTAAAGTTATGAATAGGATATGGCTGGAGGAATTGTACAGACCACAGGCCTAAATGTTATGTTTTATGTTTTATGATAAAGAATAAGAAGTAGTAGCCATATTGTTAACAAGGGCAAAATAGATAAATAAGAAGTTGAAACATTACAGTTCTAATTACACTAGAAAATCAGTTATGTAGAAAATAATAGAAACATAAAAATATGATAAAAACAGATCCAAAACATGCCAACAAATAAACCAATCAATTATAATAACAAAACAAAAGACATTAAAATAAAATGAGATATAATTTGTATAAAATAAGTAAATATAATCAATGGCTAGTAGGGCCTAGGAAATGCCTAACTGTCAAAAACAAATAACTACAAATTGTATAAAATCAACAAGGATATTAACAAATCCATGGCGAATAAATAGCCAAGGATAATTTGTAAATCATTTTAAAAGAAAAATGTTAGAATAAGGACTTAAATTAAAAGAGAAATATAATTAACAAATATTAACATAAATGTACAAACATTAATATTTCGAAGAACCCAACCTTATGTGATATCAAAATAATCTTTGAAAGGAAATAACAACAGTAATGATAATATTTAATACTCAGGAAGGAAGACAGAAGAATAAAAGCATTCAGAAGATATACAGTAATTTTGAATAAAAATTCAAATTTGAGAACAATGGTTATAAGCCAAGATTAACCAATCAGGATTAATTGGTAACCATGACAACAGACGTTGGTTACGAATTTTCCATTAATTTATGGTACTCTATAAGTGACGCTCATGTAGATTAGACGCCAGATTTTGAATGACCTAAATTTTCATTTAAAACGTATAAAAAGTAGTCAAAATTCAAAAACATGAACAAGTAAGAAGAAGACGACGAGCAATAACGTTTAACTGATGCCAAGGACTAATTTGAATAAAAATTAAATAAAGACATTACCACAACTAATATGAAAAAGATGCCAGCACCCCAAATCATTCAAAATTGATGACTATTCTATTTCACCTGAACAACGGTTTATCACAAGCCTTCAGATTTGATAAGTATCATTGAATTACCCAATTTCCTGAAATAAACTCACTTTAAATATTTCTCACAGTTATCTGAACTCTCACTATAAAATGAATATAATTTCTTTCAAAGATCAAGTAAAATAAACAAACACTGAAAATTTATTAATTAAGAAAATAACCTAATGTTAAACTGCGAACTTTTGAAACACACTTTACTACACAGCAGGAACAAATTGTAGCTACACATTATATTATTTAAGTACGAATAATGTAAGGTAGTGTACTTTTTATTGTAATCATAATTATATTTTTCTCATAATCAAAAGAACCTAGATTTAAATGGAACAGATTGTAAACAAACTAAACTGTAGCCATCTTAGGCCGTATGAATCATTCCAAAATCGATTTCGCCAAACCCTAGAGAGATTGTCTCATCTTAATTGTCGGCGCAAAATTGTTGAATAACCAAATATAATTTTCTTGTCAAACTGAATAATTACCAATCAATAAGTAAAGAAACTAGTACAGAGTGTAACCATTGTTTTTATTTCATCTGGAAGTGTATTGTATAATTTGTGCATTTTAGCGAACTTCCAGAATTGACGGCCAGCGCTCACGCTGCAACTCGACAAACTACCTGCTTGATTCAGTAGGTCGTACGAAAGCGGGAACAAATTCGAATACTCCCGGCCGTCATAGCTTAAAACACTTTTGTCATTTTATTTATTAATTTAATTGTTTTAAATAAACAATTTGGCGCCACCCGGGATTCATAAACCCCTATGGAATAACAGGTAAGGTTTCCACTCGCGTTGTACAGGTAATTTGAAACATCGCTGCAGACTTCATTAGCGCAAAACATTGATGTAACGACACCAGTGTGAGGCGAACACACAACCTATACACGTTTAACAGAGACGACTAAAGCTCTTCGTTACAGATTGGCGACCAACTGGTGAGGCTAGAAAAGAAGACTAGCGGCAATTACGGGAAAATATGCAACATTCTATGGTTACAAGATATAAAGCTAAGCAGGGAACTGAAGATAACAAGGGAGAAGAAATGGAAATGATCAAAGAGGATACCCAAGGGGACCAACCGGAAACCCAACCCAACCAGAACCGGAAATGGAAGTAATAGTCGGCGACCAACTAGGCAAAACAAACGAAGAAGCGAAATTGGATAGCTTGATGATGATGATGATGGAGCAATTCGAACAAAGAAAGCAAGACAAGGAAGAAGCAAAAGAACAAAGAAAGGAAGACGGAATTTTTAAACAAAAAATTCAATGAAAAAATAGACAAAATGAAGGGAGAAATAAGGGAAGACCTTGAGACACTGAACAACAAAATTGAAGGAAATAATGAAACATTGAAGCAGCAGATAAATGAGAAAAGGGAGGAACACAGAAATACCCTTAGGAAGAATCAAGAAACCTTACAACGGCAATTGACGGAGGACATCCGAAAAGGTCATGAAGAACTGAAGGAAGAATTGAGGGGACAATTGAAGGAGGACCATGAGAAGAACAAAGAAGAGATAAAATGTCAATTAGAACAACAGTTAGAGGGATACTGTGAAGATATCAAAAAGAAGGTCTCCGAAACTATGAGAAAATAAAACCACCAGTGAAACGGTAGCAAGGGCTCAAGAAGAAATAATAAGCAAAATTAATGCAGTTGAGGACGACGGCATAAACAGGATAGAAGAACTCCAAATAACAACAACTGTAGAATGCCAAAGAAATAAACAGGAGGTGCTCAGAAGCTGGAGGAGAGCACAAAGAATAAAAACTGATATCAGTGATCATGTGGAAAGAGTATACACCACCATCATTAAAGTTGACGGACTGACCCAAGGAGAACAAAGAGAAGAACAAGGAATCAGTCAAAGGGAGAGGCAGATGCAGGAAGAGTTGGATGCACTGAGGGAGAAACCATGTCACAGTACTCACATTATCACCAACGAGAACAGAGAAGTAATAAACTTTTGGAGTTACAGACGTAATCCCATAGAATTCCTAAAGAGAGTAGAAGAACTCATCGAAAAGAACAGAGAAACAAGATGGACGACGGTAAAAGGAGCCTTATTGACGAAATGTTTAAAGACACTCATGACAATTGGTGGACGGCCACTTGACCGGAGATCAACGGTACCCAGGAATTCAAGGCGCAATTCCGCGAAAAATATTGGTCCAAATCTACACAAAACGTAGTAAGGAATGACATCAGTAATGGGAGATATGAACCGCAAGCGGGACACACACTAACTTCTTACTTTTTAGGGAAAGTATGTTTAGCTAGGAATCTCGAACCAAGAATACCTGAAGAATCATTAGTAATACAGCTGGGTTATCACTACGAGGACGCAATACAAAGGGCCAGGAGACAAGGACAGATCAAAACCATCCAGGGAATGGCAAGTTTGTTGGAGGACCATGAAAACGACTTTCAGTACAAAAGAAACCGACTGGTGAACCAAAGGTACAACAGGTGGGGCGAAAATAATAACGCGCCTAAATACAACCTGTCTCACAACAACACCCAAAACAACAACCGGAACCATATGAACCGGAATAACAACAACTATCAAGGTGACCAGCCGTACAACAGGAATCAACCAAATTACCCTCCAAATAACCAGCCGTTTAACAGAGACCAACAGAATTATAATCCGGGTAACCAGCCAAACAACAGGAACATCCAAAACAACAATCCCGCAAACAGTAACTACAGGGGAGCAGAACCGGACCAACGTCCAAATGGCCACCCCAATAATAGCAACTATTATGGCAACCGTTACAACCCGAATTACCAGTACAACAGGGGAACCGGGAATACCAAAATAGAGGTGACGTCAGATGCCAGGTTAATTTCATTAATGGGAGGAGACAACCTAACCATAGGAGGTATTGTCCAAATACGCAGACAAACTCCTGGTACAATAACTCCAATACAAATAACAATCAATTCCCAGAAAATAGAACCACGGAAGCGCCCAGGAACCAGATAAGTGATCAACAAGGACCAATCAATGAGACGGCGGACCAATCCAATAGTCTGACCATCAATACACAACAACCTTTAAACTAAAGAGGTCAGTGAAAAACCAGATATACCCTTCACATGACCAATCACTTGGGTTGATACGACGAATGACATCACAAAATAAACACAAAATTATAACTATCATATCAAACAACTACCTCAAGAATATCAGAGAAGAACTTCTAGAAGAAGAGGCTAACCAGCTACCTAAAACAAACAGCGAAATCGTACACATAAAGGCTACCATCAACGGAACCATAACAATAATCATGATCGATACAGGATTGAATATATCTTTAATAAACCAGCCAGAGTGAGAGCGAATACAAGCTAAATCACAGATACCAATTCCCACTCTACCCATAAATAATATCATAATTGGTGCCACAGGCAAACAAAATAAGTCGATAAGAAAACAAGTTTCGCTAGAATTGGACAGTCAGAACGCAACAATACCTATTGTGTTTCTTGTAGCAAATGGGCTGCCATTTAACATGCTCATAGGATGCGACGTGTTGAGACAACATTCGGCAGTCATCAACCTGCAAAAGGGAGTAGTATTGCTGACTTCTGAGAGGGGAATATGGTCTGCAAACATAAACTGTAACCCTACACCAATAGCTCTAAATCAGGATCCAGGATTAGAAAATTACTATTTCCAAACACATGAACCGTCAATCATTATGGCTGATGAAGAGGAAGGTAGAGAATTATGGGAACAGAAAATAGAGGAAATAAGAGCTTTCCAAGGAGAACGACCTCAACAAGAAATAACTAAGAAACAGGCTGAAAATCTCATCAATTTATAACACATACCAGCACGTTTTCTCCAATACTCCAGGCAAGGTCAAGGGGTACCAATGCAAAATTAACTTCCGTGAACCCGTAGACTTCCATAGGAAATCCTACCCCATAGCATACTCCCTGAAAAATTAAGTTAGAACAGAAATAAACAGGATGATGGAGGAGGACATCATTGAGTATAGCCAATCTCCATACACAAGTCCCATAGTCGCTATACCTAAAAAGAATGGTAAAGTACGGATCTGCTTAGACGCCCGAGAGATCAACAAAATGATTATCAATGACCGAACGTCACCGGGAGAAATTGAAGAAATTTTAAAAAGGTTTCATGGCACCAAATACATTAGTACCTGGGATACTGTATGTGGGTACTGGCAGGTGGAGCTGCACCCACACAGTAGGAAATATATGGCATTTATATTCGACGGAAGAAACTACCAATTTAAGAGGTTACCTTTCGGCCTCATCAACTCCGTTGCAGTGTTCGTCAAATGCATGGACCAAGTCTTAGGTCAAGAGGCACTGCGGTTCACAACAGTGTATGTGGACGACCTGCTAATAACATCTTCAGACTGGGACGAACACTGTGAACGAGTCGAACAAGTATTAAAAAAGTTGTCCAACACTAACATTACACTAAAATTGGATAAATCGAAGTTTATTGCCAACGAAGTCAAATTCCTGGGATTCAATCTAACCGAAAAGGGAATATGTCCGTCCCAAGAGAAAGTGGAAGCCATTCAGAAATTCCCCACACCTAAGAATAAGAAGCAGCTACAGTCCTTCTTAGGTATATGCAATTATTACAGAAAATTTCAAACTAATTACTCGTATCTTACAGCAAAATTTTCCAAACAACTCTCAGCAAAGGAAAAATGGACCTGGGGAACTGAGCAGGAGGAAGTATTAACACTAATTAAACAAAAATTTCTAGAAACAGTAATGCTACATCACCCCAACTTTGAACAACCCTTCTACCTGAATTGCGACATCAGCCTAGGCGCAGAATTGTACCAACAAGATAAGGAAGGAAACCACCTGGTCATCAGCTTTGCCAGCAGGATACTAAACAGTTGCAAGCGTAACTGCAACATTACAGAAAAAGAACTGCTCAGAATAGTATTCGCATGTGGAAAGTTTAGAACTTACATCTTGGGATATCAAATTACAGTCCGAAGCGACCATTAGTCTATATCATTCCTAAAATTGAATATATTCAATGTAAATTGAATCATGGTAGGCTTACACGTTGGATAGTAGCTCTGCAAGAGTACCATATTACGTGGGAGTATATTCCAGGCCGGAAGAACGCAGCGGCATATGTTTTGTCCAGAATAAATGTAGAAAACCAAACATTTGAAGGAGAAAAGGAGAAGATCGCCAAAGTGTATTACATATTAAAGGATAGGAAGGACCTGGAAGATATTGATAGCGAGATAGTGCTACAGCAGAAGCAAGATACAAAAATATTAAACATACGAAGAAGACTGTTGGAATCTGAGGAAATTATAAATAACTATTATTGCATATACAAAGATATACTATTCATTAAAACCAAAAACAATCAAGGAACATGGAAACTAGTAGTTCCACATTCACTAGAAAACAAAATAATTAAAGACTACCATGTCAGATACGGACACATGGGAACACTCAAAATGGTAAAAGCATTAGAGGAAGATATATTCATTAAAGGTATAACTAGAAAGGTAAATAAAAACATTAAAACCCGCACGATATGTCAGATGGTCAAAACAAATAACGAGAGAAAAGATGGAACGATGATATCCATCACTTCAAACGCCAAACTGGAAAAAGTGTTTCTCGACATATGTGGACCATTCCCACGTAGCGGAGGGAGACATAGATACAAGTTCATAGTGATTATATTGGACCATTACACCAAGTTATATGCTATAAACAGAACAACAACAAGGAAAATTTTAGACATAATAAAAAATAAATACATCACAGAAATTGGAAAACCATACATAATTATAACAGACCACGGAACACAATTCAAAGGGAAAAAGTGGAGAGATGAATTATTAAAATTAAACATAAAAACCTATAAAACATCCGTATACGACCCTAGCAGTAATCCCCGCAGAAAGAGTGTTAAGGGAGGTAGGACGTATTTTAAGAACGTACTGCTATGATAATCAAAAGGAATGGCAGAAATATTTAACTTCAACCGAAGTATTTTTGAATATGAGTTACCACCATTTTATTGAGAACACCCCATATTTAATGATGTTTGGAAGAAAACCACATAGAGAGATACAGGAATTAATAGACTTCCCAACCAACCCAGAAGACCCGTATGATGAAAACAAATGTTACAGCCGAATCATGGAGAAAATCGAGAAACAAAAAGCAAAGTATTCTCAAAACCAACCTAAAATAATTAAATATAACAAAGGAGAAAGAGTATTAATAAAAAACCGTGAACTACCCAGTACACTTGAGGGTATAACAAAGAAACTGTTATTATTTATACATAGGACCCTATGTCATCACCGAGGACACTGGTAACAATAGTTACGAAATAAGTAACGTAACCACAAAAAAGATAAAAGGAGTGTGTAATCAAGCTTCTATAAAAAAGTTTTACGAGGAAAAATAAACTATGATAAGTAACTTAAATAAAGAAATACCAAAATTCAAAAATTATGTAAGAACAACTTACAACAATATTTCGATGACATATGAGGCATAATATAAAATAAAGGAATAAGTTACAAAAATTCCTACAAAGTAAGATCAACAAACTTACAAAAATTATTCAGAATAATATTTAAAACAAATAAAATAAACAAAAATAAAATCAAGCAAGAACTGCTAAGACAAATGCCTAAAATTATAAAGAATATTGAGTATTCAAAGAAAAAAAAAAATGAACTGGTACGAGGAAGAAAAAGAAATAATGTATTGAGCAAATATACAACCAATGGCTAAAGCAAAACAATGTTAATCAACCATGAAAAAGAAAAAAGATGCTAAAATAATTAAAATGATCACCAAAAGAAAGGAAAAACAAGCTAATGAAAAGTTAGAAATAATGAAATAACAACTAAATAAATAAAAAACAATCAACTGTATGAGTAAATAACAGCAAAGGTACAGCGGAAGGAAGAATGAGTAAAAGGCTAAAATGATCTAAAAAACCACTAAGTGGACAATCCAAAAAAATATTATTATTATTATTAATTGAAGTCACAAGATGACAAAAAAGGTATTTAAGATTTACTGAGAATAGGTCCAGCAATCAAATTAACTGAGCAGAGATGATGTTCCTCTGGTCTCAGAAAAATAAGTAGTAATGGAAGAAACCAGCTACTAAAAAGTTAGGGAAAAAACTATATAAAAGGGAGAACGCACTAATGGAAATAAGAAAAAACATATCTAAATAAAAAGGAATGGAACCAGTAAGAATAGAAATAAGAAGGAAGAAATAAACAAGAAAGAAAAGAAAAAATTATATATATAACTGATAATTTCATAAAAAACTATGCTAGTGTTTTACCAAATTTATCAATTTTGAAGGAGAGGCATTATGTTACAACACAAATAAGCCACCCCAATACCAGGGATAAAAAAGATGAATCAACAATATAAAAAAGAATTCGTATAATAAAATGTTTAAAATAATGAAAATAAAATGACAATGACACGACAGATGACGACATGACCTAACCCAAGTGATTGACCAAATAAAAAGAACCAAAAGAAGAAGGGAAAAGACGAAACCAAATAAGAAAGTGATTGACCAAATAAAAAGAACCAAAAGAAGAAGGGAAACCACGAAACCAAATAAGAAAGTGATTGACCAAATAAAAAGAACCAAAAGAAGAAGGGAAAAGACGAAACCAATTGAAGGAAGAGAATGACTCCATACAACCAAATGAAATAAAACCAAATGAGAAGGGGAAAACCAAAATAAAATGAAACAAAATAAGATGAAAGGGAAGAAGAAGGAAAATGAACATGAAACAAACCAAGTGTAAAGGAAAAATAAAGTTAAACCAAATCATAAGACACAAACAAATAATATAGAATATGAAAAGGAGAAATGGTCCACTCAAGTGTAATATTGGAAACGAAACCAATAACTAACCAATGTAAAAAATAAGTATTATTATCGATTCAAAAATAAATGTAAATGATTTGATAAAACCCAATAAAGTATTATGAAAAATAAAAGTACACTAACCCAAAAATTAGAGTTAGATGTGATAAAAAACTCTATAAAGACATAAACTTGTTAATAGTATAGATAATATTTATAAAGAGAGAGATGGTGAGAAAATAAAATTAACTAAGTGATGAAGAAAAAGTAATTATAGGGATTACCCACTTATAAACACTTAACATAAAACATTTAAGAAGTGCAAAAGTGAAAGTGTAAAACCCCCAAAATAATTAGGAAATAATATGATAAACAAAAAACGTTTAATAAATAAGCTATAATAAACACTAAATGATTAATGGTGAACCATATTAATAATTAAGAATGTTATTAATGATAGTATTAGATGTAAACACTTAATAATATGAAATGAACACTGAAGAGTGATAATGACAGTATTATTTAAAAAAGAATCTTATTGTTAAAGAAATTAAGTTTAATTATATACAATAGTATTTAAAAGGGAGAATTCCATGAAGGGTAAACAGTTGGTGTTACCATGGATAGAAGGTAGATATTATTGAAGAAATAAGAAATTAAAAATGAAATCAATAAACACCCCATGTTATAAGGGATAATCAGTTAAGGAAGTTTAAATGGTGTGATGATGTTTATCACCCAAACAATAATAAAGAATGAAATGAATTGTAAACAAACTTTACCTAATAACTGTTAAAATGTTGTTTAATTAAAGTTATGAATAGGATATGGCTGGAGGAATTGTACAGACCACAGGCCTAAATGTTATGTTTTATGTTTTATGATAAAGAATAAGAAGTAGTAGCCATATTGTTAACAAGGGCAAAATAGATAAATAAGAAGTTGAAACATTACAGTTCTAATTACACTAGAAAATCAGTTATGTAGAAAATAATAGAAACATAAAAATATGATAAAAACAGATCCAAAACATGCCAACAAATAAACCAATCAATTATAATAACAAAACAAAAGACATTAAAATAAAATGAGATATAATTTGTATAAAATAAGTAAATATAATCAATGGCTAGTAGGGCCTAGGAAATGCCTAACTGTCAAAAACAAATAACTACAAATTGTATAAAATCAACAAGGATATTAACAAATCCATGGCGAATAAATAGCCAAGGATAATTTGTAAATCATTTTAAAAGAAAAATGTTAGAATAAGGACTTAAATTAAAAGAGAAATATAATTAACAAATATTAACATAAATGTACAAACATTAATATTTCGAAGAACCCAACCTTATGTGATATCAAAATAATCTTTGAAAGGAAATAACAACAGTAATGATAATATTTAATACTCAGGAAGGAAGACAGAAGAATAAAAGCATTCAGAAGATATACAGTAATTTTGAATAAAAATTCAAATTTGAGAACAATGGTTATAAGCCAAGATTAACCAATCAGGATTAATTGGTAACCATGACAACAGACGTTGGTTACGAATTTTCCATTAATTTATGGTACTCTATAAGTGACGCTCATGTAGATTAGACGCCAGATTTTGAATGACCTAAATTTTCATTTAAAACGTATAAAAAGTAGTCAAAATTCAAAAACATGAACAAGTAAGAAGAAGACGACGAGCAATAACGTTTAACTGATGCCAAGGACTAATTTGAATAAAAATTAAATAAAGACATTACCACAACTAATATGAAAAAGATGCCAGCACCCCAAATCATTCAAAATTGATGACTATTCTATTTCACCTGAACAACGGTTTATCACAAGCCTTCAGATTTGATAAGTATCATTGAATTACCCAATTTCCTGAAATAAACTCACTTTAAATATTTCTCACAGTTATCTGAACTCTCACTATAAAATGAATATAATTTCTTTCAAAGATCAAGTAAAATAAACAAACACTGAAAATTTATTAATTAAGAAAATAACCTAATGTTAAACTGCGAACTTTTGAAACACACTTTACTACACAGCAGGAACAAATTGTAGCTACACATTATATTATTTAAGTACGAATAATGTAAGGTAGTGTACTTTTTATTGTAATCATAATTATATTTTTCTCATAATCAAAAGAACCTAGATTTTAAATGGAACAGATTGTAAACAAACTAAACTGTAGCCATCTTAGGCCGTATGAATCATTCCAAAATCGATTTCGCCAAACCCTAGAGAGATTGTCTCATCTTAATTGTCGGCGCAAAATTGTTGAATAACCAAATATAATTTTCTTGTCAAACTGAATAATTACCAATCAATAAGTAAAGAAACTAGTACAGAGTGTAACCATTGTTTTTATTTCATCTGGAAGTGTATTGTATAATTTGTGCATTTTAGCGAACTTCCAGAATTGACGGCCAGCGCTCACGCTGCAACTCGACAAACTACCTGCTTGATTCAGTAGGTCGTACGAAAGCGGGAACAAATTCGAATACTCCCGGCCGTCATAGCTTAAAACACTTTTGTCATTTTATTTATTAATTTAATTGTTTTAAATAAACAATTTGGCGCCACCCGGGATTCATAAACCCCTATGGAATAACAGGTAAGGTTTCCACTCGCGTTGTACAGGTAATTTGAAACATCGCTGCAGACTTCATTAGCGCAAAACATTGATGTAACGACACCAGTGTGAGGCGAACACACAACCTATACACGTTTAACAGAGACGACTAAAGCTCTTCGTTACAGATTGGCGACCAACTGGTGAGGCTAGAAAAGAAGACTAGCGGCAATTACGGGAAAATATGCAACATTCTATGGTTACAAGATATAAAGCTAAGCAGGGAACTGAAGATAACAAGGGAGAAGAAATGGAAATGATCAAAGAGGATACCCAAGGGGACCAACCGGAAACCCAACCCAACCAGAACCGGAAATGGAAGTAATAGTCGGCGACCAACTAGGCAAAACAAACGAAGAAGCGAAATTGGATAGCTTGATGATGATGATGATGGAGCAATTCGAACAAAGAAAGCAAGACAAGGAAGAAGCAAAAGAACAAAGAAAGGAAGACGGAATTTTTAAACAAAAAATTCAATGAAAAAATAGACAAAATGAAGGGAGAAATAAGGGAAGACCTTGAGACACTGAACAACAAAATTGAAGGAAATAATGAAACATTGAAGCAGCAGATAAATGAGAAAATGGAGGAACACAGAAATACCCTTAGGAAGAATCAAGAAACCTTACAACGGCAATTGACGGAGGACATCCGAAAAGGTCATGAAGAACTGAAGGAAGAATTGAGGGGACAATTGAAGGAGGACCATGAGAAGAACAAAGAAGAGATAAAATGTCAATTAGAACAACAGTTAGAGGGATACTGTGAAGATATCAAAAAGAAGGTCTCCGAAACTAATGAGAAAATAAAAACCACCAGTGAAACGGTAGCAAGGGCTCAAGAAGAAATAATAAGCAAAATTAATGCAGTTGAGGACGACGGCATAAACAGGATAGAAGAACTCCAAATAACAACAACTGTAGAATGCCAAAGAAATAAACAGGAGGTGCTCAAGAAGCTGGAGGAGAGGCACAAAGAAATAAAAACTGATATCAGTGATCATGTGGAAAGAGTATACACCACCATCAATAAAGTCGACGGACAGACCCAAGAGAACAAAGAGAAGAACAAGGAATCAGTCAAAGGGAGAGGCAGATGCAGGAAGAGTTGGATGCACTGAGGGAGAAACCATGTCACAGTACTCACATTATCACCAACGAGAACAGAGAAGTAATAAACTTTTGGAGTTACAGACGTAATCCCATAGAATTCCTAAAGAGAGTAGAAGAACTCATCGAAAAGAACAGAGAAACAAGATGGACGACGGTAAGGAGCCTTATTGACGAAATGTTTAAAGACACTCATGACAATTGGTGGACGGCCACTTGACCGGAGATCAACGGTACCCAGGAATTCAAGGCGCAATTCCGCGAAAAATATTGGTCCAAATCTACACAAAACGTAGTAAGGAATGACATCAGTAATGGGAGATATGAACCGCAAGCGGGACACACACTAACTTCTTACTTTTTAGGGAAAGTATGTTTAGCTAGGAATCTCGAACCAAGAATACCTGAAGAATCATTAGTAATACAGCTGGGTTATCACTACGAGGACGCAATACAAAGGGCCAGGAGACAAGGACAGATCAAAACCATCCAGGGAATGGCAAGTTTGTTGGAGGACCATGAAAACGACTTTCAGTACAAAAGAAACCGACTGGTGAACCAAAGGTACAACAGGTGGGGCGAAAATAATAACGCGCCTAAATACAACCTGTCTCACAACAACACCCAAAACAACAACCGGAACCATATGAACCGGAATAACAACAACTATCAAGGTGACCAGCCGTACAACAGGAATCAACCAAATTACCCTCCAAATAACCAGCCGTTTAACAGAGACCAACAGAATTATAATCCGGGTAACCAGCCAAACAACAGGAACATCCAAAACAACAATCCCGCAAACAGTAACTACAGGGGAGCAGAACCGGACCAACGTCCAAATGGCCACCCCAATAATAGCAACTATTATGGCAACCGTTACAACCCGAATTACCAGTACAACAGGGGAACCGGGAATACCAAAATAGAGGTGACGTCAGATGCCAGGTTAATTTCATTAATGGGAGGAGACAACCTAACCATAGGAGGTATTGTCCAAATACGCAGACAAACTCCTGGTACAATAACTCCAATACAAATAACAATCAATTCCCAGAAAATAGAACCACGGAAGCGCCCAGGAACCAGATAAGTGATCAACAAGGACCAATCAATGAGACGGCGGACCAATCCAATAGTCTGACCATCAATACACAACAACCTTTAAACTAAAGAGGTCAGTGAAAAACCAGATATACCCTTCACATGACCAATCACTTGGGTTGATACGACGAATGACATCACAAAATAAACACAAAATTATAACTATCATATCAAACAACTACCTCAAGAATATCAGAGAAGAACTTCTAGAAGAAGAGGCTAACCAGCTACCTAAAACAAACAGCGAAATCGTACACATAAAGGCTACCATCAACGGAACCATAACAATAATCATGATCGATACAGGATTGAATATATCTTTAATAAACCAGCCAGAGTGAGAGCGAATACAAGCTAAATCACAGATACCAATTCCCACTCTACCCATAAATAATATCATAATTGGTGCCACAGGCAAACAAAATAAGTCGATAAGAAAACAAGTTTCGCTAGAATTGGACAGTCAGAACGCAACAATACCTATTGTGTTTCTTGTAGCAAATGGGCTGCCATTTAACATGCTCATAGGATGCGACGTGTTGAGACAACATTCGGCAGTCATCAACCTGCAAAAGGGAGTAGTATTGCTGACTTCTGAGAGGGGAATATGGTCTGCAAACATAAACTGTAACCCTACACCAATAGCTCTAAATCAGGATCCAGGATTAGAAAATTACTATTTCCAAACACATGAACCGTCAATCATTATGGCTGATGAAGAGGAAGGTAGAGAATTATGGGAACAGAAAATAGAGGAAATAAGAGCTTTCCAAGGAGAACGACCTCAACAAGAAATAACTAAGAAACAGGCTGAAAATCTCATCAATTTATAACACATACCAGCACGTTTTCTCCAATACTCCAGGCAAGGTCAAGGGGTACCAATGCAAAATTAACTTCCGTGAACCCGTAGACTTCCATAGGAAATCCTACCCCATAGCATACTCCCTGAAAAATTAAGTTAGAACAGAAATAAACAGGATGATGGAGGAGGACATCATTGAGTATAGCCAATCTCCATACACAAGTCCCATAGTCGCTATACCTAAAAAGAATGGTAAAGTACGGATCTGCTTAGACGCCCGAGAGATCAACAAAATGATTATCAATGACCGAACGTCACCGGGAGAAATTGAAGAAATTTTAAAAAGGTTTCATGGCACCAAATACATTAGTACCTGGGATACTGTATGTGGGTACTGGCAGGTGGAGCTGCACCCACACAGTAGGAAATATATGGCATTTATATTCGACGGAAGAAACTACCAATTTAAGAGGTTACCTTTCGGCCTCATCAACTCCGTTGCAGTGTTCGTCAAATGCATGGACCAAGTCTTAGGTCAAGAGGCACTGCGGTTCACAACAGTGTATGTGGACGACCTGCTAATAACATCTTCAGACTGGGACGAACACTGTGAACGAGTCGAACAAGTATTAAAAAAGTTGTCCAACACTAACATTACACTAAAATTGGATAAATCGAAGTTTATTGCCAACGAAGTCAAATTCCTGGGATTCAATCTAACCGAAAAGGGAATATGTCCGTCCCAAGAGAAAGTGGAAGCCATTCAGAAATTCCCCACACCTAAGAATAAGAAGCAGCTACAGTCCTTCTTAGGTATATGCAATTATTACAGAAAATTTCAAACTAATTACTCGTATCTTACAGCAAAATTTTCCAAACAACTCTCAGCAAAGGAAAAATGGACCTGGGGAACTGAGCAGGAGGAAGTATTAACACTAATTAAACAAAAATTTCTAGAAACAGTAATGCTACATCACCCCAACTTTGAACAACCCTTCTACCTGAATTGCGACATCAGCCTAGGCGCAGAATTGTACCAACAAGATAAGGAAGGAAACCACCTGGTCATCAGCTTTGCCAGCAGGATACTAAACAGTTGCAAGCGTAACTGCAACATTACAGAAAAAGAACTGCTCAGAATAGTATTCGCATGTGGAAAGTTTAGAACTTACATCTTGGGATATCAAATTACAGTCCGAAGCGACCATTAGTCTATATCATTCCTAAAATTGAATATATTCAATGTAAATTGAATCATGGTAGGCTTACACGTTGGATAGTAGCTCTGCAAGAGTACCATATTACGTGGGAGTATATTCCAGGCCGGAAGAACGCAGCGGCATATGTTTTGTCCAGAATAAATGTAGAAAACCAAACATTTGAAGGAGAAAAGGAGAAGATCGCCAAAGTGTATTACATATTAAAGGATAGGAAGGACCTGGAAGATATTGATAGCGAGATAGTGCTACAGCAGAAGCAAGATACAAAAATATTAAACATACGAAGAAGACTGTTGGAATCTGAGGAAATTATAAATAACTATTATTGCATATACAAAGATATACTATTCATTAAAACCAAAAACAATCAAGGAACATGGAAACTAGTAGTTCCACATTCACTAGAAAACAAAATAATTAAAGACTACCATGTCAGATACGGACACATGGGAACACTCAAAATGGTAAAAGCATTAGAGGAAGATATATTCATTAAAGGTATAACTAGAAAGGTAAATAAAAACATTAAAACCCGCACGATATGTCAGATGGTCAAAACAAATAACGAGAGAAAAGATGGAACGATGATATCCATCACTTCAAACGCCAAACTGGAAAAAGTGTTTCTCGACATATGTGGACCATTCCCACGTAGCGGAGGGAGACATAGATACAAGTTCATAGTGATTATATTGGACCATTACACCAAGTTATATGCTATAAACAGAACAACAACAAGGAAAATTTTAGACATAATAAAAAATAAATACATCACAGAAATTGGAAAACCATACATAATTATAACAGACCACGGAACACAATTCAAAGGGAAAAAGTGGAGAGATGAATTATTAAAATTAAACATAAAAACCTATAAAACATCCGTATACGACCCTAGCAGTAATCCCCGCAGAAAGAGTGTTAAGGGAGGTAGGACGTATTTTAAGAACGTACTGCTATGATAATCAAAAGGAATGGCAGAAATATTTAACTTCAACCGAAGTATTTTTGAATATGAGTTACCACCATTTTATTGAGAACACCCCATATTTAATGATGTTTGGAAGAAAACCACATAGAGAGATACAGGAATTAATAGACTTCCCAACCAACCCAGAAGACCCGTATGATGAAAACAAATGTTACAGCCGAATCATGGAGAAAATCGAGAAACAAAAAGCAAAGTATTCTCAAAACCAACCTAAAATAATTAAATATAACAAAGGAGAAAGAGTATTAATAAAAAACCGTGAACTACCCAGTACACTTGAGGGTATAACAAAGAAACTGTTATTATTTATACATAGGACCCTATGTCATCACCGAGGACACTGGTAACAATAGTTACGAAATAAGTAACGTAACCACAAAAAAGATAAAAGGAGTGTGTAATCAAGCTTCTATAAAAAAGTTTTACGAGGAAAAATAAACTATGATAAGTAACTTAAATAAAGAAATACCAAAATTCAAAAATTATGTAAGAACAACTTACAACAATATTTCGATGACATATGAGGCATAATATAAAATAAAGGAATAAGTTACAAAAATTCCTACAAAGTAAGATCACCTTACAAAAATGTGTAAATAACATATAAAGTAAAAGAAAAAAAAAATTTTTTTTTTATATATAAGGAATAAGTTACAAAAATTCCTACAAAGTAAGATCAACAAACTTACAAAAATTATTCAGAATAATATTTAAAATAAAATAAAATAAACAAAAATAAAATCAAGCAAGAACTGCTAAGACAAATGCCTAAAATTATAAAGAATATTGAGTATTCAAAGAAAAAAAAAAAAAAGAACTGGTACGAGGAAGAAAAAGAAATAATGTATTGAGCAAATATACAACCAATGGCTAAAGCAAAACAATGTTAATCAACCATGAAAAAGAAAAAAGATGCTAAAATAATTAAAATGATCACCAAAAGAAAGGAAAAACAAGCTAATGAAAAGTTAGAAATAATGAAATAACAACTAAATAAATAAAAAACAATCAACTGTATGAGTAAATAACAGCAAAGGTACAGCGGAAGGAAGAATGAGTAAAAGGCTAAAATGATCTAAAAAACCACTAAGTGGACAATCCAAAAAAATATTATTATTATGAATTGAAGTCACAAGATGACAAAAAAGGTATTTAAGATTGACTGAGAATAGGTCCAGCAATCAAATTAACTGAGCAGAGATGATGTTCCTCTGGTCTCAAGAAAAATAAGTAGTAATGGAAGAAACCAGCTACTAAAAAGTTAGGGAAAAAACTATATAAAAGGGAGAACGCACTAATGGAAATAAGAAAAAACATATCTAAATAAAAAGGAATGGAACCAGTAAGAATAGAAATAAGAAGGAAGAAATAAACAAGAAAGAAAAGAAAAAATTATATATATAACTGATAATTTCATAAAAAACTATGCTAGTGTTTTACCAAATTTATCAATTTTGAAGGAGAGGCATTATGTTACAACACAAATAAGCCACCCCAATACCAGGGATAAAAAAGATGAATTAACAATATAAAAAAGAATTCGTATAATAAAATGTTTAAAATAATGAAAATAAAATGACAATGACACGACAGATGACGACATGACCTAACCCAAGTGATTGACCAAATAAAAAGAACCAAAAGAAGAAGGGAAAAGACGAAACCAAATAAGAAAGTGATTGACCAAATAAAAAGAACCAAAAGAAGAAGGGAAACCACGAAACCAAATAAGAAAGTGATTGACCAAATAAAAAGAACCAAAAGAAGAAGGGAAAAGACGAAACCAATTGAAGGAAGAGAATGACTCCATACAACCAAATGAAATAAAACCAAATGAGAAGGGGAAAACCAAAATAAAATGAAACAAAATAAGATGAAAGGGAAGAAGAAGGAAAATGAACATGAAACAAACCAAGTGTAAAGGAAATAAAGTTAAACCAAATCATAAGACACAAACAAATAATATAGAATATGAAAAGGAGAAATGGTCCACTCAAGTGTAATATTGGAAACGAAACCAATAACTAACCAATGTAAAAAATAAGTATTATTATCGATTCAAAAATAAATGTAAATGATTTGATAAAACCCAATAAAGTATTATGAAAAATAAAAGTACACTAACCCAAAAATTAGAGTTAGATGTGATAAAAAACTCTATAAAGACATAAACTTGTTAATAGTATAGATAATATTTATAAAGAGAGAGATGGTGAGAAAATAAAATTAACTAAGTGATGAAGAAAAAGTAATTATAGGGATTACCCACTTATAAACACTTAAAATAAAACATTTAAGAAGTGCAAAAGTGAAAGTGTAAAACCCCCAAAATAATTAGGAAATAAAATGATAAACAAAAAACGTTTAATAAATAAGCTATAATAAACACTAAATGATTAATGGTGAACCATATTAATAATTAAGAATGTTATTAATGATAGTATTAGATGTAAACACTTAATAATATGAAATGAACACTGAAGAGTGATAATGACAGTATTATTTAAAAAAGAATCTTATTGTTAAAGAAATTAAGTTTAATTATATACAATAGTATTTAAAAGGGAGAATTCCATGAAGGGTAAACAGTTGGTGTTACCATGGATAGAAGGTAGATATTATTGAAGAAATAAGAAATTAAAATATCGGTATGGAGAACCATACATGACTTCCATATTCTAAGATTTATATTTAAAATCATTTTCAGCCAAACAGCCAGGGAAGGAATTTTAACAAAAAAATACTTCTTTGTTGCCAATAACGTAGTACACATATAAAAAAAAATTATCCCCTCCCCCTTTAACTATAATTTTGATTTATAGAAAATTACCCCCAGCCCGTTCAACTAGCCTCTTCATTTATAGATATTTCATCTACGTTTCTACAGTGGATTATTAAGATCTTATCAGGATACTTTATCAAAATTAAGTACTTTACTCATGTTACAACAAAAAATGTTTCAGGTAAACTGCCCTTTTCCCGTAACCGATCTTCACCAAAATCAACAGACATTGAGTTCTCTATAGCTCAGGCACATATGTAAAAAATTATTTGATTCTGTTTGAATTTACGGCAGTTATGGTTCGTCATATAAAAAATTACCCATGTTAAAACATAAAACATGAGATTTATAAAACATATCTAAGATTTATATTTAAAATCATTTTTGAAATAAAATATTTTCATAGAACCTACTAACGCTGGGGAAATCTGAGGAGCCAAACAGAGTTGGGCCTACCTGTCACTCTGCTGAATTTGGTGGAAAGCCCTGTCACTGTCGTCAAGTCCCCACCTCAATGAAGAACCCATTGTTTTATAAAAATATATTTAAATTTTGAAAACTGAAAATTCTTTTCTTGTAAATATTTATATTTTATAATCAAAATGACTTTATTTTTGTTACCTGGCAACAAAATTATTTTATTTTCAACAATTACCATTGTTTCAAAAAGTTTAAATAAATTCTCAAGTACTTTACTCTTGTTAAAACGTAAAAGGTTGCAGGTAAACTACCCCTTCCCCTTAACCGATCGTCACCAAAATCGAAAGTCCTTGAGACCTCTACAATTCAGGGATGTATGCAAAACATTATTTGATTCTGTTTGAATTTGCGGCAGTTATCGTTTGCCATAGAAAAAAAAACGTTGCAGGTAAACTACCCCTTCCCCTCAACCGATCTTCACCAAAAACAATAGGTCTTGAGTACTCTACAAATCAGGGCTGTATGCAGAAAATTATTTGATTCTGTTTGAACTTGCGGCTGTTATCGTTTGCCATAGAAAATACCCTTGTTAAAAAAACGTTGTAGGTAAACTACCCCTTTCCCTTAACCGATCTTCACCAAAAACAATAGGTCATGAGAACTCTACAATTTAGGGCTGTATGCAAATAATCTTTTGATTCTGTCTGAATTTGCGGCTGTTATCGTTTGCCATAGGAAATACCCTTGTTAAAACATAAAACGTTACAGGTAAACTACCCCTTTCCCTTAACCGATCTTCACCAAAAACAACAGGTCTTGAGAACTCTACAATTCAGGGCTGTGTGCGAAAAATTATTTGATTCTGTTTGAATTTGCGGCTGTTATCGTTTGCCAAAAAAAAAAAAAAAATTTCCCTTGATAAAAAAAAACCGTTGCAGGTAAACTACCCCTTTCCCTCAACCGATCTTCACCAAAAACAATAGGTCGCGAGTACTCTACAAATCAGGGCTGTATGCAACAAATTATTTGATTCTGTTTGAATTTGCGGCAGTTATCGTTTGCTATAGAAAAAAAATCTACAGACAGACACACAGACAGACAGACACACAGACACACACACAGACACTTTTCGGAAAACGACTTTTTTTCATGTTTTGAGTGTAGTAGAATCAGAATCTGCAATAATCTCGAACACGATTTTTTTTGCCATCACCATACTTCCATTCCTTAAGGAATATGGAAGTAAAATGAAATCAATAAACACCCCATGTTATAAGGGATAATCAGTTAAGGAAGTTTAAATGGTGTGATGATGTTTATCACCCAAACAATAATAAAGAATGAAATGAATTGTAAACAAACTTTACCTAATAACTGTTAAAATGTTGTTTAATTAAAGTTATGAATAGGATATGGCTGGAGGAATTGTACAGACCACAGGCCTAAATGTTATGTTTTATGTGATAAAGAATAAGAAGTAGTAGCCATATTGTTAACAAGGGCAAAATAGATAAATAAGAAGTTGAAACATTACAGTTCTAATTACACTAGAAAATCAGTTATGTAGAAAATAATAGAAACATAAAAATATGATAAAAACAGATCCAAAACACGCCAACAAATAAACCAATCAATTATAATAACAAAACAAAAGACATTAAAATAAAATGAGATATAATTTGTATAAAATAAGTAAATATAATCAATGGCTACTAGGGCCTAGGAAATGCCTAACTGTCAAAAACAAATAACTACAAATTGTATAAAATCAACAAGGATATTAACAAATCCAAGGCGAATAAATAGCCAAGGATAATTTGTAAATCATTTTAAAAGAAAAATGTTAGAATAAGGACTTAAATTAAAAGAGAAATGTAATTAACAAATATTAACATAAATGTACGAACATTAATATTTCGAAGAACCCAACCTTATGTGATATCAAAATAATCTTTGAAAGGAAATAACAACAGTAATGGTAATATTTAATACCCAGGAAGGAAGACAGAAGAATAAAAGCATTCAGAAGATATACAGTAATTTTGAATAAAAATTCAAATTTGAGAACAATGGTTATAAGCCAAGATTAACCAATCAGGATTAATTGGTAACCATGACAACAGATGTTGGTTACGAATTTTCCATTAATTTATGGTACTCTATAAGTGACGCTCATGTAGATTAGACGCCAGATTTTGAATGACCTAAATTTTCATTTAAAACGTATAAAAAGTAGTCAAAATTCAAAAACATGAACAAGTAAGAAGAAGACGACGAGCAATAACGTTTAACTGATGCCAAGGACTAATTTGAATAAAAATTAAATAAAGACATTACCACAACTAATATGAAAAAGATGCCAGCACCCCAAATCATTCAAAATTGATGACTATTCTATTTCACCTGAACAACGGTTTATCACAAGCCTTCAGATTTGATAAGTATCATTGAATTACCCAATTTCCTGAAATAAACTCACTTTAAATATTTCTCACAGTTATCTGAACTCTCACTGTAAAATGAATATAAGACCAACTTGCACATCAAGTTCAATAAAAACTGTTTGAAATTGAACGTTATACCTAGATACTGCACAGTACGCATTAATAACACAACGAAAGCTGCCACAAAAGTTAAACATATAGCAGAGATAACATGGATTTAAGAAGAGATCATACAATTATATATTAAAAAGAATAGACTAAACTCACTATTATATAAAGCACATTTAACATTGTTACAAGAGATACACTCAATACTTTTGCCCAACATATTACAATTCATTAATCAGCAGGTTACGAAGTCCACTTTACCGATCGTACACAAACATGATAAGAAATTAAATAAGTTAACTACAAGACAACACCACGACAAATTCACTGGATGTAAACATACATTTTATACCCGTGTCTCTAATTTAACTGATATTAAATTCGACGCACAAGAGATGAATATACTTAATAAAGGTTTCAAGTACAATTTACCAGATTTAAATAAGAACCACGTAACTAAAGAATTGATTATAACCGAAGCAGCCATAAAAAGTGTAACAGATTCACAGACACAAAACGAGTTGAGAGTTACAATCAACAGAAAAATAGACAGACATATACGAACACATGGCAACAACTTTAAACCATTATCTGACAGTTTAAAAAAGAAATACGCAAGTGAAATGAAAACCATTAAACAAATTAAACATAAACTAAACGAACATAAGGCCTTAGCCACTAAATCAGACAAGGGCAACACTATGGTTGTTTTACCAATAGACATGCATCAACAAAAAGTATACGAATTTATCTATAGCAATAACATAAGAGCCATAGATTCCGATCCCACAACGAAGTATGTAAAATATATCAACCAAATGATTAATAAATGCACACACCTTTTCGATGAAACCACACGCCGCCAGTTGAAACCCATAATCGCACATGCACCCATGTTCAACGGTTTACCTAAGATCCATAAACCAGGTATACCGATAAGACCTCTTGTTAATTACACAACAGCCCCGGGTTATAAATTATCCAAGAAATTGGTCCAATTGATAAAAAATAACATAACCATAGACAACAATCATTCTATAAAAAATAGCATTGAATTAATAAAACTAACTAAAGACCTTAACATTAATAGTCAGCATAAGTTAATCTCCTTTGACATAGTCAACCTCTATACAAGCGTTCCAGTACAGACAACCTTGAACATTCTAAAAGATAATTTAATAAGAACAGGAAAGTTAAATCTACAAGAAATAACAGAACTGTTACTTTTACTAGACGTAATATTGAAACAAAATTATTTCATATTCAATAACACAATTTTTATTCAAGAGGAGGGTCTTGCAATGGGTTCACCCTTATCCGGTTTGTTGGCTGACATTTTCCTGAATAACTTCGAAAATACATATTTGCTATCACCACATAATAAATGGCAACATAACATTACATTTTATAAAAGATATGTAGATGACACATTTGTTATCTTCGACGGGACAACGAGACAGGCAAACATGCTGTTACATTACATGAATAACCTCACCAAAAACATACAGTTCACACTCGAAATAGAGTCAAATAACACAATAAATTTTTTGGATTTAACTTTTATGAAACACAATAATAAATTTCAATACAGGATATACAGAAAACCCACCACAACTGATGGGGTCATACATGCCGATTCTTTCCACCCGCACTCACAAAAAATGGCCGCGTTCAACAGTCTGATACACAGACTATACAGTGTACCTTTAGATCCAACAAACCATAAGGAAGAAATAGATATAATTAAACACATTGCAATTGCAAACGGGTACCGCAGCTCATTAGTTGAACAATTGATGCTTAGATACAAACGCAGAACTGACAACCCTCACCGTATCACGATGGACGTAATATATAGGGCGGTTGATTATACTAATAACTTCTCAATGCTCATTAGAAATACATTTAAAAAACATAACATCCATATCATATTTAGAACAAATAACAATATCCAAAAAATGTTAAATAATGCCACACGAACATCAATTGAAAAAAGAACGGGTGTATACAAGATGATATGTGATGACTGCGACATGCATTACATTGGTCAGACAGGCAGAGGTTTTTTCGAAAGATATAAAGAACACTTACCCACGAGCATTTCAAATATGAATAAATCAAATTACGCTAAACATCTCGCTTCATTAAATCATAATTACACAAATTTTGAGGCAAATTGCAAACCCTTACATATTTGCAAAAAGGGTAGATATATGGATGCAGTAGAAGAGTTTGAGATTTACCGGGCCTTCAGAAATAATCCTAATAATATACTAAATGAACAGTTGGCATTTAAATCACATACATTATATGATAAGATTATAGACAACATAACCATAGAGTACACACCCCAACACAACAATAGATAAACACAAATAAACTGTGCAGTACATCTTCAACCGGTGTCGAGTGCGCACTCACATCCACGTACGTCGCTATGTTTGTATAATATATACATAGATGTACTTTAGTGTCTCCTTTTAATGTTTTAACGAAGTCATAACTGACGGATTTTTTACTCTGATGATGGATTAAGTTTAATCCGAAACGCGTAAGAAGACAGAAACCAAGTGGTCACAGTGACGGACAAGGTAAAATAATTTAATTATGAATATAATTTCTCTCAAAGATTAAGTAAAATAAACAAACACTGAAAATTTATTAATTAAGAAAATAACCTAATGTTAAACTGCAAACTTTCGAAACACACTTTACTACACAGCAGGAACAAATTGTAGCTACACATTATATTATTTAAGTACGAATAATGTAAGGTAGTGTACTTTTTATTGTAATCATAATTAATATTTTTCTCATAATCAAAAGAACCTAGATTTTAAATGGAACAGATTGTAAACAAACTAAACTGTAGCCATCTTAGGCCGTATGAATCATTCCAAAATCGATTTTGCCAAACCCTAGAGAGATTGTCTCATCTTAATTGTCGGCGCAAAATTGTTGAATAACCAAATATAATTTTCTTGTCAAGCTGAATAATTACCAATCAATAATTAAAGAAACTAGTACAGAGTGTAACCATTGTTTTTATTTCATAGGGAAGTGTATTGTATAATTTGTGCATTTTAGCGAACTTCCAGCATTGACGGCCAGCGCTCACGCTGCAACTCGACAAACTACCTGCTTGATTCAGTAGGTCGTACGAAAGCGGGAACAAATTCGAATACTCCCGGCCGTCATAGCTTAAAACACTTTTGTCATTTTATTTATTAATTTAATTGTTTTAAATAAACAATTTGGCGCCACCCGGGATTCATAAACCCCTATGGAATAACAGGTAAGGTTTCCACTCGCGTTGTACAGGTAATTTGAAACATCGCTGCAGACTTTGTTAGCGCAAAACATTGATGTAACGACACCAGTGTGAGGCGAACACACAACCTATACACGTTTAACAGAGACGACTAAAGCTCTTCGTTATAACATAAGATAGCACCAAAAAGCACTAATAATTGATAGAAGAAAAGCTGAAAGTAGAAAGAAAAATAAAAACTTATTAACCTGAAGAGTGATAGCCCAACACTACTAAATAAAAAAAAAAATTGACTAAGACACTGACTACGACTTAACCCAATAGATTGGATAAGGTGAAGGAACAAGAAAACCATGATACAACACAAAATATGACTACCATCAATATAGCCCGAAATGTAGCTAAAATAAAATGTAAAATAAATGCACTAAATCAGATAGGGCATAATTGAAATGTAAACTATATAAACCATAAAAATAAAATAGATATATTATGTGAGTTAAAAGAAAAGAAAAGAAAATACATGTATAAATCTAAGATAGGAAGATAGGAATAAAAATACCCTATTAAATAATAAAATAGGCAAAAGCAAGTAAAATATAATCAAGCTTACCAAATGTAATAATTAATACAAAAGTGACAAATGATAAATGATAATAAAGCAAATGTTAATGACCAATAACAACCCAGTGATGATATAAGAAATAAATAAACAATGTGTGAAATGTAAGGTGAAGTATAGAACCGCATAAGTAGAAACTAATGACCACAAACTATGTAAATAACATAGAATAAAAGTGATAGTGATATTAGATAAATAAACCTCATGTGAAAGGAAAAGTGCAGTGTAAGTGTCTACATTGTAAAATACAATAAACAGCAGACTATATTAATATAGCAAAACAATCTTTACTAGTAGGTTAGCTAGTAAGTATATTAAACTGATTGTATTATTAATTTAATTGATAGAAAATAAGAAATACCTAGAAATAAGATAAAAGTTAATATATTAGAGTGGAAGCTGGGAGAAGGAGACACTATATCTTAGTGAAGAAATTTGTAAGGGAGTTATATTTGCTTAGAGTAGTGTTAGAAATTATTATTATAAGAGTTTTGTTGTTAAATGAACCATAGTATTAGTAAGTTTAAAAGACAAGTGATGTAGAAGTAAGAAAACAATAATAATTAGAAGCTTAGTTTCAGGCATGGACCTGGAAAGAAAAAATATCGGTATGGAGAACCATACATGACTTCCATATTCTAAGATTTATATTTAAAATCATTTTTGAAATGAAATATTACCATAGAGACTACTTCTTTCTACTTACTGCTTCAGCCTTAACCACAGTACTGTGGTCACTAACGTATACCACCTCACGTTATCGCACTCGATTTTCACTGATGATGGAAGTCGATGGCATTGCCGAAACGTCTGGTTTTGTAGAAAACATTGGACTACGGCCAAATATCCTGGGATGGAATTTTAACAAAAACTACTTCTTTGTTGCCGATAACGTTGTACACATATATATAAAAAATATGCATAAAATTAATGGCTTGTATAAGTTAATGATTGATCTCCATTAAGTAGTGCTCAAGTTTCCAAAATTTTAATATTATGATGTCCGTAATTAAAATATCAGAGCACGTTTAGTGTGAATGAGGGTACACCGTGGACAAAAATTTTCAACATTTCCTATTGAGCGTTGCTTAGAGTAAAGCTGCGAATCTACAGTGTATGTTTCACAGAACAAACACGCGAAAAAGAAGGAGCGCTCCGAAGTCACTCATGGACCCTCAGCATCTTGCAGAGGGTTCATTCCCTAAAGACGAAAAGTGTGTCTATGAATCGTTCCTCTGTAAACACGTGCAGTTACACTGCCCAGCGATCCACAGGAAGCAAATTGATGTCCATTTTTTCGGCTTGAACGCGTTACGTTGTTGTGGGTTTCGGCACTTACCATTTAAAAAGCGTGCAAATGTAAGAAAATAAACATGAGTGAGGCCAGAAATAACGCGAATTGTGTGTGTGTGTGTGTGTTCCCTGCCTTTTTATTGCTGTAGTCATAATAATAAAATGGAAACGTAAACATTACATAACAGATATGCTTACCTGCCATGAACGATATATTATTTTATACATGTATATTAACTCATACATAATTTACATTAAAATGAAAAAATTATAATTTTATTGCCTGGCAACAAAATTATGTTTATAATTATAATTTATGTAATATTATAATTTATTATAATTTATGTCTGGCATAAAATTATTTTATTTTTAACAATTACCATTGTTTGAAAAAGTTTAAATGAATTTTCAAGTACTTTACTGTTGTTAAAACGTAAAAGGTTGCAGGTAAACTACCCCTTCCCCTTAACCGATCTTCACCAAAATCGAAAGTCCTTGAGATCTCTACAATTCAGGGACGTATGCAAAAAATTATTTGATTCTGTTTGAATTTGCGGCTGTTATCGTTTGCCATAGAAAATACCCTTGATAAAAAAACGTTGCAGGTAAACTACCCCTTCCCCTTAACCGATCTTCACCAAAAACAATAGGTCTTGAGTACTCTACAAACCAGGGCTGTATGCAAAAAATTATTTGATTCTGTTTGAATTTGCGGCTGTTATCGTTTGCCATAGAAAATACCCTTGTTAAAAAAATGTTGCAGGTAATGTACCCCTTTCCCTTAACCGATCTTCACCAAAAGCAATAGGTCTTGAGTACTCTACAAACCAGGGCTGTATGCAAAAAATTATTTGAATCTGTTTGAATTTGCGGCTGTTATCGTTTGCCATAGAAAATACCCTTGTTAAAACATACAATGTTGCAGGTAAACTACCCCTTTCCCTCAACCGATCTTCACCAAAAACAGTAGGTCGTGAGTACTCTACAAATCAGGGCTGTACGCAAAAAATTATTTGATTCTGTTTGAATTTGCGGCAGTTATCGTTTGCCATAGAAAAAAATTACACATAGACAGACAGACACACACACACAGACACTTTTCGAAAAACGACTTTTACTTCCATATTCCTTAAGGAAATGGAAGTATGGTGATGGCAAAAAAAATCGTGTTCGAGATTATTGCAGATTCTGATTGTACTACACTCAAAACATGAAAAAAAGTCGTTTTTCAAAAAGTGTGTGTGTGTGTGTGTGTGTGTGTGTGTGTGTGTGTGTGTGTGTGTGTGTGTGTGTGTCTGTCTGTAGATTTTTTCTATGGCAAACGATAACAGCCGCAAATTCAAACAGAATCAAATAATTTTTTTCCTTCAGCCCTGATTTGTAGAGTACTCACGACCTATTGTTTTTGGAGAAGATCGGTTGAGGGAAAGGGGTAGTTTACCAGCAACGGATTTTTTTAGCAAGGGTATTTTTTTTTTTGGCAAACGATAACAGCCGCAAATTCAAACAGAATCAAATAATGTTTTGCATACAGTCCTGAATTATGGAGTTCTCAAGACCTATTGTTTTTGGTGAAGATCGGTTAAGGGAAAGGGGTAGTTTACCTGCAACGTTTTTTTAACAAGAGTATTTTCTATGGCAAACGATAACAGCCGCAAATTCAAACTGAATCAAATAATTTTTTGCATACGTCCCTGAATTGTAGAGATCTCAAGGACTTTCGATTTTGGTGAAGATCGGTTAAGGGGAAGGGGTAGTTTACCTGCAACCTTTTACGTTGTAACAACAGTAAAGTACTTGAAAATTCATTTAAACTTTTTCAAACAATGGTAATTGTTAAAAATAAAATAATTTTGTTGCCAGGCAATAAAATTATAATTTTTTCATTTTAATGTAAATTATGTATGAGTTAATATACATGTATAAAATAATATATCGTTCGTGGCAGGTAAGCATATCTGTTATGTAATGTTTACGTTTCCATTTTATTATTATGACTACAGCAATAAAAAGGCAGGGAACACACACACACACACACAATTCACGTTATTTCTGGGCTCACTCATGTTTATTTTCTTACATTTGCACGCTTACAAATGGTAAGTGCCGAAACCCATACCAACATAACGCGTGCAAGCCGAAAAAGTGTCCAGCCTGGATAGCGATTTGCTTCCTGTGGATCGCTGGGCAGTGTAACTGCACGTGTTTACAGAGGAACGATTCATAGACAGACTTTTCGTCTTTAGGGAATGAAGTGACTTCAGAGCGCTCCTTCTTTTTCGCGTGTTTGTTCTGTGAAACATACACTGTAGATTCGCAGCTTTACTCTAAGCAACGCTCAATAGGAAATGTTGAAAATTTTTGTCCACAGTGTACCCTCATACACACTAAACCTGCTCTGATGTTTTAATTACGGACATCATTATATTAAAACTTTGGAAACTTGAGCACTACTTAATGGAGATCAATCATTAACTTATACAAGCCATTAATTTTATGCATATTTTTTATATATGTGTGTACAACGTTATCGGCAACAAAGAAGTAGTTTTTGTTAAAATTCCTTCCCAGGATATTTGGCCGCAGTCCAATGTTTTCTACAAAACCAGACGTTTCGGCAATGCCATCGACTTCCATCATCCATGAAAATCGAGTGCGATAACGTGAGGTGGTATATGTTAGTGACCACAGTACTGTGGTTAAGGCTGAAGCAGTAAGTAGAAAGAAGTAGTTTCTATGGTAATATTTCATTTTGAAAATGATTTTAAATATAAATCTTAGAATATGGAAGTCATGTATGGTTCTCCATACCGATATTTTTTCATGTTTTGAGTGTAGTACAATCAGAATCTGCAATAATCTCGAACACGATTTTTTTTTGCCATCACCATACCGGTACTTCCATTTCCTTAAGGAATATGGAAGTAAAAATATATTAATTATATAAAATGTGTGATGTTAAAAGCACCAATGTTTTTATTAAGTTAATTTGTTTCTTTAGAAAATGTTCAATCAACAAATAAATAGAGTTAATGAATATAAAAAGATTGTAAAGAATGTTGAATAGAAGTATTTGTGAAACCTGGGCATTAGGCCAAGGAATTTTGTAAGTTTCAAAACAATACAATAACAAAAGGTCAATTAAAGTACATAATATGTTTAGGTAATTAAGTAAGAATATCAGGTACAAAAATGTATAAATAATATTTAGTTTAAAGATAATTACATAAAGAAGTATCAATAGGAAAAATAAGAAATATGTTATTACTGAACCAAAAGTAGCTATGAGTGATATCAAAATAATCTTTAGCAAAAAAGCAAAACAATGGTGTTAGTGTAATTAATATTGCTGCTAGCATAAGAAAGTAATTATAATTTAAAGGATTTTTATAAATTTGAACAGAAATAAAATGTTAGAATATAACAATGTTATAAGGTATTGGCCAATGAGAACTAGTATATCTTGAAGAGTTGCCATGACAACAAAAGCTTGTTACATGTTTGACCGTTGAAATTTAATTATTCCGTTATTGACCAGCGTAGAGGGTAGATGTATGTAACCCTTGAAGACAAATAAGTCATAAAATAAATAAGTTTTACTAAATTGGGATGAAGTTACAAGAAGCAAACATAAATTAACCATTGATGCGATGTCAAATAATTAAAACAATTATATAAAGAATATTATAACAAAAAACTTGAAGGAAGCAAACCAAATTAATAGACGACCAAATACTGGAGGAAGAACAGAAGATACCCAACTCAACCTGAGGATACAAAATGAATCTACAAGTCTGATGGAAGCTGAACCTTGAAATTCGATTATTTGAACCTGGATCTCAAACAAACATACAAGAAGGGACCATTAGAAGAATTCCAGAAGAAGAGGATTGACCAAGAGAAGCTGCAATAAGGAAGTGATAAGTATAATTTAAATACTTCACAGAAATTAAAACTTTCAATCACCAACAGTAAATGAACAATTTTATTTTCACTTCACCAGTCACTTAAATAAATTTTCGAACTGAACTTTATTAAGTAATCACCTTTGGTAAACCAAAACTATCACTGGATTATGATTTTATATTAAACTGATTTAAAAACGTAACTTGCTAATAAAAAATTAACCTAGCGAGCACTAATTCTCATTTGCAATAACTTACTTTTCGTATTTAAAGATATCACAGATTTTGTATTAGTTGTAAGGTATATTATAAAATTGTGTGCATTTATTAGTCTGTAAACCAACATGCTGTAGTCCAAAGAACTTTTCCCTGAGATAGTAAAATAATTAACCAACGAAGAAATAGACGCCATTTCCAAGCGTAAACACTCCGAACTGAGCGGACCGCCAACTGTACAACACGTAAACCTGCCGGCGCAAAACTAAATGATATGTTTTATTTCCGAATTGTAATTGACCTAATTATATAAAAAAGAGTTAAATACACCTTTGTACCCATCAACCGCTGTATGTTTGAATTATTTAAAAGGTAATATAAGAGTTTGGGATCAACGAACAACAAAAACACATTAGTTGACCAATTCAACTCTGCCAGACATTGGGAACCAATCAGGTGGCGAGGCGGAGAATTTAAACGGAACGGCGAGAATAGGGTTGACTTCGTAAGTATTTAGAAAAGGTATTAAACGACTCGTTACTATTAAATGAATAACACAGTAAGTACTACAAATTAATTAACACCGATAATCGTTCTTTTACAAAGTGATGCATCCAACGTGTGGCAAAACAACACGCTTTTAACTCGTCAGAAAACGTATCTTTTACAATATATATATATATATATATACTAATTTACCAAATAACTTTGTAGTATTTTGTTGCTTCTCTGCTATGTATAATTTTCTCTCAAACGAGGCCTTTCGGTTTCGCAACCATTATCAAGTTCTTCCTACAACAACGACTCTAGGAACTTGTCAAGTTGTTGTAGGAAGAAATTGATAATGGTTACGAAACCGAAAGGCCTCGTTCGAGGGAAAATTGTATATAGCAGAGAAGCAACAAAATACGACAAAGTTGTTATGAAGACTGCTAACACAGATAAAATAGCTGATAATTTACCAAGTGTATTGATTCGAAAACTAACTGTGAGGTGTACTAAAACGATGAACAGTGAACTGCAACCAAAGCCAGGTACAGCCAGCGAACACTGGCTGAGGCATCTCAGTGGCTCTGTGACATGTGACACAGTTGCCATGGCAACCTAATATAGCTAAGCAAGTAGAATGCTGTTGGGTGAAGATGAACAGCCCTACTCCTGTTGGCTGTACTTTGTTTATTACAGTGTTAGATTATTTTGACAGTGCAGTATGGCTGTGTGTGACTTAATGAAATATCTCTTTTAATTACAATAATAATACCAATATTAATAGTTTCACTGCAAGTATAAATTATTTTTCAATTTGCATTACACCCATTTGCAATATAAAATACATCATCAGAAGCTTAATCTTAATCTTAAACTCTTTTAATTAATATATGTATTTTAGTGCTAGTGTGTTTAATATCAAAATGGGACCAGAACACGATGTAGTGTGTTGTTTATTGGAAACTCCCTTCTTCATATGGAAAGAGGTTGATAAAAAAGACTTATTATTGTGTCTATTCCCTCAATCTACCCTTTCTTCCTCAAGTCTCGCTGATTCTACCAGTAAACCACAACACACATGCGATTTTCAGAACTCTTGGTTTGTTAATTATTCTTGGCTACGAGGAAGTCATAGCCAAATGACTGAGTTAAAAATGGTACGTGGAGTCAGGTTGGTTTTGACAGTATATCAACTGCATTACATTGATTTCAAAAATATGAGGGTTCTTTGGAACATAAAAAACACTCAGTTGGGGTAAAGAACTATAAAAGAACCGAAGTCAGATATCAGATGCTTTGAGAGAAAATGCTCGTCTGTTTGTTTCAGTATTTAATAAAATGTCTGATTTAACAGATTTTTAATATGTTTATCAATTAATGCTATTTTGTTACTTTCTAAACAAAAGTTAGCATTTAGGGACCACAGTGAAGCTATCGATTTGCTAAATAGGGGAAGTTTAAATAGCTCCTTAAATTATTATTTGGTAGCAGCCCAACAGAAATTAAAAAACACTATAAAAAAGATAAGACTGTTTAATGGTGATTTGGAAACTATTCAAAATGAATTAACTGAATGCATAGCAGGCTATACAAATGAAGTTATTTAGTCTGAGATATTGGGGGCTCACTTTTTTCTGTCCAAGTTGATGATAGTACCATAGCTATTGCCCAAAAATCTTAGTGCTCTGTTATTGTACGATGTGTTAACATGAAAGGTGTTTAGCTGAATGATTTCTCAGTTTTTATGATGTCTGTGCTGACTGTACGGCAAAAGAAATATTTAAATTATTGGATAGAATTTTATGCGAGTTTTCTTACAGAAACAAAATAACACAGTGCTATGATGAGGTTAACATTATGGCTGGTATTTTGAATGGCTTGCAAATGAAAATCAAAGAACAAGCTCAACAAGCTGTGTTTGTTCATTGCTTAGTCCACTGCTTGAATTTAGTTCTGAAACAGAGTATTTGCAAGTTACAAGAGTGCAGAATTTTCTTTGCTTCACTTAGTGGCAGTCCGTCTATTTTCATCACTCCGCTAAGACAAGTTCTGTGGCTGAGAGTACAATAGGCAGATGAATGCCATCCAGTGTTAAAACTTGGTTTTCCTCCCATAGTAAACTATTAAGAGTTGTTCAAGACTGGGATGGCTTAAAACAGTTTTTTCAGAAAAAATAACAGATGATCCGGAATCAGATGAACTGACAGTATATGAGTGTGAAGGTTTGCTGCATGAATTCAACATGTTAAAATTTGCCATTATGTCATTCATTTTTAATCATGTACTTGAAGTTAACAAATTTTACTGAACTTTATTTTAATAAATCTTTAGATGTTGGTCACTGTATGTACAAAATTGGAGAATCAATGGAAATTATTCTCAAGAAGAGAAATGACAAAACATTTCAAAAATATTTTGAGTATTCAAATGAAAAGATTGTAGATCCAGGAATGAATGAAATATTGGACTGTGTTATAGTGGAATAAGATTTCAGGATGTAACAAATCTACAGTTCCTTTCTCTTATAGAAAAAACAAACAAAAATTCAATACAGTTTTTTATAGATGCCATGGAAAGCTTAAAATCTTATTTGACAAAGTTTGATTTTCACAGAGTAAATAAAAAAAAAACTTGAATTCATCCAATCTGGAGATGACTATAGGTGAAAAAATAGTAACTCTTTTAAATGAGAATGATGTGAAAGACGTGTTTAAAGAGGCCTACAAATTGTTTTGTGTGACTTCAACTTTACCTTCAACTACTAGGTCTGTAGAACGAAGTTTTCATGCCTAAAGAGTATCAAAACATATTTTCACAATAAAATGTCCCAGGAAAGGATAACTGAACTGCCAACTATTTCTTTGGAGAAGAAACTGTTAAGTCATCTGATACACACAGCACCATTTTATGACGATATTATCTACTGCTATATGGCTTGGTAAGAGTGGAGGATTTACTTTATATTTACAAATTAATTTTAAGGTAAGTACTTACTTACTACTTACTAGCCAACGCCCACCCTTGGCTGTTGGGCCATTAGGCGGCGCGCTGACCAGTAGAGACGTGAGAGCCTTGCCGTATCATCTTCGTCTTGGACTTGCGTGTCTGAGATCAAGGCTGGACATGTAATTAGGTGATCCGCATTCATGGAAGCGTATCCACAGAGAACACATTCAGGAGACGACAACGCGCCGATGCGGTGCAGGTGGGAGGCCAGGTAGTCATGACCGGTTGTAGTTCTAAAAAGAGCAACAGTAGTTGCTCGGGGTAGAGTTCTGTTGATGGGGCTGTCTGTAACCAATGTTGCCCATCTTTTTCCCACACAGGCTTTTAATTGTTTTTCTTTTAGCCATAGGCTTATTGAGCAGTTTATTCTTGCTTTCGCAGATGCATATGAGCTGGGGGTCTCCGGCTGAGGTAGTGCTGCGCCCATTTTGGCGAGGATGTTGGCTTTTTCATTTCCCATGATGTTGACATGGCTGGGTACCCATTGCAGTTCAATCTGCCAACCTAATTGTACAAGGTTCTGCAGTTCTCGCCTACACTCAATTGTCAGGGAGCAGTTTGTGTCACCATTTGAGGTCACGTTTTGAATCGCTGCAGTTGAGTCTATGAGGAAGAAGGCTTTGTTAGGTGGTGAGATCTTGGCAAGCTCAATAGATGCTGCCTTTATGGCTGCTACCTCTCCGTCATAGTTGCTTAGGCGGCCTCCTACAGTGACGTGGCCTTCAAATAGAGAGCTGTAGAAACCAGCCCCTGTTGCCCCTGTAGATGGTATTGCGACAGTACAAATAAGTGATGTACTGAGCATGAAATATAAAAATTTAAATTTACTTAATAAACTGTAAATAATTAATAATATATTAGAAATAAGCATGTTATGGATTGCAAGCTTGACTCAGACAAAAATATGAACAGGTGTTTCGACCTGAATCAACGTGCACACACACACAAATGTAACTGAAAGTGTGTACACCAGTATTTTGCTAGTGTGTGTGAACGCAGGTCTCTGCAGGCAAGTTTGCCACCCCAGTATGAATAATTGCACAATGACTGTTTTTCCGTAATTATTCATAAACTAGAATTAAGAATTAAAATCCAAAAGCACCATAAAATGTAAATAAATTTAATAAATACTGTGTGCGAAAACCACGCGAAAGTGACACGCCGTACAAGTGCAATAGTGAAATAACTGTGTACAAATCAAAAGGGTTAAGTTGCAATGTCCAAAATTACAATGAACATGTGTTGTAAAATTAGTTATAAGATAAGTATAAAAAAATACTTACAGGACTCTGCAATTCGCAGAAATATAAAAAATAGTGAATTTGACAAAGAGTGGGGGAACTGACGCCAAAGACAGTTTCTAACATGTCGATTTTGTATCACTGAAGGGTGTCGACCAAGACATGGGTATAAATAGGACACGCAAGCTTCAGTGGTTCTCTTTCTTGAATCATCCATGATGCAGCGGGAGCTTATGCCCGTCAGCACGGCATATTTATTAATATTTTTATAAACAGTTTAAATTGCCAGTTATGTACAAATACGTAACCAAGCTATAAGACAAACATTGTAATTAATAACAGCATTACTGAAGAAGTTCCATAGCGATACGACGCTGGACAAGAGAAGAAGTTCTATAGCGATATGACGCTGGACAAGAGAAGCAGTTCCATAGCGATACGACGCTGGACAAGAGGAGAGGACGAGAGAGTGAGAGACAGCCGATGCTGGACAAGAGGAGAAGAGAGACAGCCGACGCTGGAGGCGAGACGAAGATGAACACCGATGAAACAAAAATGATCGAGTATGATTGACGACAATAAGGTGATAGACAACTTATTCATATCTTAATCATACACAGTATACAAAGACAGTTAAAGACATTAATATTTTATTTAAAAATAAGAGTAATATTTCTTGTATAGTAGAGTTAAAAATCATAGATGTTTAGAAATACGATTAACGTAACAAGAGCTCAAATTAATATGATATAAAATGATTACAAAGAATATAAATAAAAACAATTAGTATTTGAGAAAACAGTACTGAGAAGTAATAACTATTAATCTTTTGAGTACGTACCATATATAGAAAAAAGATTTAAAAATTGATTTTGAAACATATTAATAGACTGAGTAGTCTAAAAATGAGATTTTTCTTTTATATACTATTTAGTAGCATAGAATGTTTAGTTAGTAAGGATGTATATATCTTAAGCCTTACGGCATTATAACAAATAATAACTAATGTTTTTTAAATCGAAGTCAGTGCCATGTGCACATATTTTTTTATAGTATCAAATAAATTTTAATTACTGTTTCAAGTTCCGTAGAGTTCTTATTGCAGATACACCTGACCCCCTATTTAAATGTTATATGTTTAAAGAATTTGTCAATCTTGAACGTGAGACCGTTCACACCTATTTATGTATATGTAACGTTGTTTAAATTTGGTGCTCCAAGATCGAAGGACTCCACAAATTTAAATTAAATTAAATTTGCCAAATTGTCACGTTATATAATTAGTGGCGCCCTGCACGTGGGGCATGACATGACTAAAATTATGTACAAAAATTTGTGACATAAATTGTAGATCATGAATGTATGACCCGATATCCATCATTTGACTATTGAAATTTTTTATGTAGCTAAATGGTTGCTCTAAAATATATAAAGAGTGTTAAATGAAAAATGTATAATATGTAATTATTATTTGTAGTAAACAGTAACTGAATGTAATGTTAATTGTTGTGTAATCACACAGCTGGCGCCCACCACAAATAATATTGTTGTCTATGTAACAGGTGTAACTGTAATGAGTATTAATAATAACTATTAATAAAAATACAGAAATAAATAAATAAGTAGGGAACGGTTATCAATAATAATTGTTAAAGAAATACTATTAAATAAATATTTTAATAATAATAATTCACCATGGCAATATCGGGAAGTTCGAGGATGGGAGAAGCACTTGAAGCAAGCTGTATTTGGTGAAGTAGAGAACAAACAAACAGAAAAAGTAAAAGAAAATAATATTAGAACTCAAATAGAAGAGTTAACAGAATTTTTTACAAAACTGACCGAAGAATTAAGAGAAGAAAGGATAGCAAAAGAGAAAATTAGAGACACAAATACGCACATAGCGTCAGTAGAAGGTGAACAAACCATAGTAGTTAAAAATACATGTGTAATTACTAATGATAATTATAAAAAAGTAATTAACATTAAGGAGGAGAAGCAAATAAAGGTTAATAAAACATACCTTATTAATAGCGATATTCCAAGTGTGAGGCACACACACAATAGTAAATCACACAAGATGACACATTTGAAACACATAAAACACCACACTTACGGAGATAAAAATCACTGTAGGCCTAACAAGAAACGTAGTAAGTTATCTAGACGTAACACTACGCAAAATTGTGGTAAATATGATGTTAGATATACGCACAATAATTATAATAACGATAATTATAACTGTAAGTATGAAAACTACAGAGGTTATCGTAAACGACGTATGAAAAAACCGTCGACAACTGGTCAGGTAAGTTCACTCAACCAAACTAGGGACGAGAGAAGTGAGAAAGAGCGAAGCATTTGTAACGAGAGAAAGAGGGTAGATTTTGTGTGGCCGAGAGGCAAGATGAAAACATTGCTCAATGAACAGGTGACTTCTACGATAAACACAAACGTCGCAGCTATGCAACGGAAAGGTAACGAGGGGATAATACAATGGAACGCGGATGTTGTTTATATGAGGGTGAACACAATGAATTTCCTGTGTACAACAATGCAATTGTATAATGAAGGGTGTCAGTTCTAACTACACACTGAACTCAATACCCGAATGGAATAAATAATTATTTTTAAATGAGAAAAATAATATAACTATTAATTATTAATAATAAGAAATAATATGTGTAATAATATAAGAGAGTATAATTAAGAAATGTTATAAGGAATGTTATTTGAAAGGTTTAATTAAGAAATGTATTATTGAAGGTAAGGAATGCTATTGTAGAGAAATATTTAAGAAAGTAAGGAATGTTATTGATATGTTATAAATATGAAGAAATGATTAAGATGGGCAATAATTGCCATAATTATTAGAACGGCTGATCAAGCGAACACTTATCGAAGATACAAGGACACAGAAGAAAGCGAGAGTGAAAAGTCATAAGGGCAGAGACTACTTAGGATTAAGGACTTCGAGAAAAATATCGTTGTTTTCCAAGACAGTTCCTCTGTAACCGATCATGCGACGCACTACGAGCTAAAAGAGTATTCTGTTACGGAAGTGTATTTCAAGAAAGTTGTAGCGATCAGAAAGGTAATGTTAAAGAAAGGTAATAAAAGGTAATGAATGTTAATGTAGTGTATAAGTAATGTATTAGATAAAGTAATGTCATGTTAAGAAAAGAGCTAAGGAAGATTAGAAGCGAAGGTAAGAATGTATGAGTAAGTTAATGTAAAATTAAGGACCGAATTTACACACATATGTAGGAATGCAGAGTATACAGAAGGAAAACAAAGGAGAGCTAATTGCAGTGGATTTTCTGGGACCATTACCATGATCAAGTCGAGGTGTGAAGCACATATTGGTATGTATCGATGTGTTTTTCAAGGCAGTCCGACTGTACCCAATTATGCGACCCACAACCAAAGTTGTTCTAAAGATATACTGCTGCAAAAATATATTCCGTTATATGGAAAAATGAAGAAGATACTCAGTGATCAAGGTGTGCAATTCCAAAGTGAAAAATGGGAGAGGACGTTAAGGGAAAATGGAATACAACCAGTACTCACATCCATAAGACATCCTCAAGGAAACCTTGCTGAGAGAGTTAACAAAGAATTAGGTAAATATTTACGAATATATTGCCATAATCAACACAATAAATGGGCAGAATATTTACCATTTATTGAAAAAGCCATTAACGAAAATTATAGTGAAGCAACAGGATACACTTCAATGGAATTAGAAGAAGATAAGAAGCCAACCAGATTTTGGACTAAATATCTAAACAAACCTAATAACCAAAATGTACCTGTACCAATAAGTGTGAAAATTGAATACGCAAAGCAACTAATAAGAGAGAGAGGTAACAAGAGAATAGAGAGATTTAATCTAACTCACAAGTTACAACAATTCAACGTGGGAGAAAGTATACTACTCAAAGCAAATCCAGTGGGAAAAAGGAGTGATAATACGGCGAAGAAATTCTTCAGACTTTATAATGGACCGTATACGTTAAGACAGCGAGTGGGACAGAACACTTTCATTGTATATGATGAGATACAGAAGAAAGAAATTGGTAAATTCCACGCAACGTCATTTAAGAAGTTCTACACATAAAACTGAGGTCATTGAAACCAGTCAAATCAGCTGTTTGTAAAGCCACCCTAATTCAAGGTCGCGAGCAGTGAGCGTACGAAAGAGGGGAGATAAGACATTTGTATACACTCCTATTAAGGGTGAAATGATGAATATTATTCTTTATTATTTGTTATATTTTTTTTGCAAATAATAATAATAAATAAATAAATAAATAAAAAAAATTTATAATAAATAAATGTATTAAAATTTTTTTTTTGTTACCAAGCAGAGGAATAATGCGACAGTACAAATAAGTGCTGTACTGAGCATGAAATATGAAAATTTAAATTTACTTAATAAACTGTAAATAATTAATAATATATTAGAAATAAGCATGTTATGGATTGCAAGCTTGACTCAGACAAAAATATGAACAGGTGTTTCGACCTGAATCAACGTGCACACACACACAAATGTAACTGAAAGTGTGTACACCAGTATTTTGCTAGTGTGTGTGAACGCAGGTCTCTGCAGGCAAGTTTGCCACCCCAGTATGAATAATTGCACAATGACTGTTTTTCCGTAATTATTCATAAACTAGAATTAAGAATTAAAATCCAAAAGCACCATAAAATGTAAATAAATTTAATAAATACTGTGTGCGAAAACCACGCAAAAGTGACACGCCGTACAAGTGCAATAGTGAAATAACTGTGTACAAATCAAAAGGGTTAAGTTGCAATGTCCAAAATTACAATGAACATGTGTTGTAAAATTAGTTATAAGATAAGTATAAAAAAATACTTACAGGACTCTGCAATTCGCAGAAATATAAAAAATAGTGAATTTGACAAAGAGTGGGGGAACTGACGCCAAAGACAGTTTCTAACATGTCGATTTTGTATCACTGAAGGGTGTCGACCAAGACATGGGTATAAATAGGACACGCAAGCTTCAGTGGTTCTCTTTCTTGAATCATCCACGATGCAGCGGGAGCTTGTGCCCGTCAGCACGGCATATTTATTAATATTTTTATAAACAGTTTAAATTGCCAGTTATGTACAAATACGTAACCAAGCTATAAGACAAACATTGTAATTAATAACAGCATTACTGAAGAAGTTCTATAGCGATACAACGCTGGACAAGAGAAGAAGTTCTATAGCGATACGACGCTGGACAAGAGAAGCAGTTCCATAGCGATACGACGCTGGACAAGAGGAGAGGACGAGAGAGTGAGAGACAGCCGACGCTGGACAAGAGGAGAAGAGAGACAGCCAACGCTGGAGGCGAGACGAAGATGAACACCGATGGAACAAAAATGATCGAGTATGATTGACGACAATAAGGTGATAGACAATTTACTCATATCTTAATCATACACAGTATACAAAGACAGTTAAAGACATTAATATTTTATTTAAAAATAAGAGTAATATTTCTTGTATAGTAGAGTTAAAAATCATAGATGTTTAGAAATACGATTAACGTAACAAGAGCTCAAATTAATATGATACAAAATGATTACAAAGAATATAAATAAAAACAATTAGTATTTGAGAAAACAGTACTGAGAAGTAATAACTATTAATCTTTTGAGTACGTACCATATATAGAAAAAAGATTTAAAAATTGATTTTGAAACATATTAATAGACTGAGTAGTCTAAAAATGAGATTTTTCTTTTATATACTATTTAGTAGCATAGAATGTTTAGTTAGTAAGGATGTATATATCTTAAGCCTTACGGCATTATAACAAATAATAACTAATGTTTTTTAAATCGAAGTCAGTGCCATGTGCACATATTTTTTTATAGTATCAAATAAATTTTAATTACTGTTTCAATTTCCGTAGAGTTCTTATTGCAGATACACCTGACCCCCTATTTAAATGTTATATGTTTAAAGAATTTGTCAATCTTGAACGTGAGACCGTTCACACCTATTTATGTATATGTAACGTTGTTTAAATTTGGTGCTCCAAGATCGAAGGACTCCACAAATTTAAATTAAATTAAATTTGCCAAATTGTCACGTTATAGTATAGAGGATCCGTCTGTGTAGATTCGTATCCACTGCTCAGCGGGAAAACGTTTTTGTACAGTGTGTAAGGCTGCTTGACGAAGCTCGGCTTCATTCGACTCTGTTTTTGTCTTATTATGGTCGACGAGTTTCAGGTTAGCATTTGGGAGTTGGCTAAAGAATTCACGGTGACGTATAAATGGTGCTGCCTCATTTGGTTCGATGTCATATTTGCGTTGGAGTTCTTCATAGATCGCAATCGGGCATTTCTGAGTTTTCAGCCTTTCTGCCGCTGTTTTATAGTTATTCCACCATTGTTGGTAGGCTCTTTTACATCTCTCCCAGCATATGAGGCACAGCTTTTCCTGTCTTACTTGGATAGGTTCGACTTGCAGTTGTGACTCCATGGCAAGTATAGGAGTTGATTTCGGCGCACCAGTTATCATTCTAAGGGCCGCATCTTGGACCAAGTGCAGTTTCTGGCATGCTGCATTGGAGGCAGTAATAGTTGCTTCTGCGCCATATTCCAATAGCGGCCGAATGTAGCTCTTATACGCAGTTGTCAGAACATCTTGATTTGCTCCCCATGTAGTCGCTGTGAGTCGTTTAAGTAGCCGGCAGCGCCAAGACACACTGTTCGCGGACTGTTCTATATGGTGCTTCCACGTCATTCTGGTGTCTATATTAACACCCAGGTATTTAGATATGTTCACTTCTTCGAGTTCCGATCCACAGTAGCGCAGATTGACCGTAGGCCGCCTTGTTGATAGAGAGAAAAGTTGGTATGTCGTCTTGGTGGTATTTACCGTCATGGCATTTAGTTTAGCCCACTCTTCTAGTTTAACAAGTGCACTATTAATAGTTGCTTCAAGACCCATGATATGGCTGCTAATTGCCCAGATGATAAGGTCATCAGCATACAGGAGCGCTTGTACTCCCGGCACACACCGAACAGCCACCAGAATGTTATTGACCATAAGGTTAAATAGGCTGCAGCTGATAACAGCACCTTGGGGTAGCCCTTGGCGTTGAATTCGGTACTCTGAAAGGCAATTATTATAGCGGACACGAATTTGTCTTTGACTCAGGAAGGACGCTATCCAGTTAAAAAGGTTACCTGCGACGCCACTCAAAGCAAGTTTGTGAAGCTACATGGGTCTCCAGACTGTGTCGTATGCGTTTTTTAGGTCAACCATTACTGCCAGGGAGGACATTTTCTTGTGGTACCCATCCTTAACACTTTGTGCAAAGTAGACGACTTGGTCCATGGTGCATCGGTGCGCTCGGAAACCTGCTTGGCATTCATCATAACCGCATTCATTTCAAAGAACTGGTTCAGACCCCGCACGACCATTCTTTCAGCAACCTTGCAGCAACCACTTGTTAATGTGATGGGGCGGTAGCCCTCAGGTGTATCACTTGGCTTTCCTTTCTTGGTAATAGGTATAATCTCCCCTTTCTCCATTGCTGGGGGACACGTGTTTTCCACGTTAGATTAATGAGATTAAGCAAGGCTAGTTTCGCTGTGTTACCAAGATTTTTTAGGAGCTCTGGGTAGATTGCGTCGGCTCCTGCTGCCTTCTTGCCCTTTGTGTTTGATAGTGCAAATTCAAGTTCAGAGAGGCTAAAATCGCTTAGGCAAATTTTTTGTTCGGTTTTGTTGAGGCATTGCATTAGAGGTTTTTTATTCAGGTGTCTGTGTTCGTTTCTTGTCTTTCGGGTTCGGCTTATATTTGCGTAGTACTTGCAAAAGGTGTTAGCTATTTTTTTGGGATCTGTGATAAGATTGAGTCTGTTTTTGAAAGGTCGTTGTCCTCTGGCTTCAGTGTCATTATTTAGCCTTGAGACTAAACGGTGTGCTTTTGCTCCGGAAATCCAGCTCCGATAGGAAGGTTTTGAAGGCCGATCTTTTAGATTGCTTAATTTCTTTATGTAGTATGGCCTGGGATTTTCGGAGTTGGATACAGTCAGATAGTTCTTTAGATTTCTCTGCTTTCCTTCTCAGAGAGTCTCTTGTTTTCTTGAGGGATGAAAGTCTTTTATTCCAGAACGGTCGAAAACCCTTTACTTGACCCCTTGGTACACATAATAGTGCAGATTTCAGTATAGCATCGTTTAGGGACTCTATAGCTGTTTCAGGTGAATTCCAATTTATTTCGAGTGGTATAATATCATTTGTTATCTTGCCGTATTCGCTCCAGTCGGCTTTTCTAAAGTTCCACCGGGGGGCACGTTTGTTAATGTATGTGGCTTTTCCTGTCGCACATTTGATGAGAATGAAGCGGTGTCTACAGCCTCCTGCGTCATCCATCAAGTGAACTTTTGTCTTCTGTGCGATGTTAGGGTGTGTAAGGACGAGATCTGGTCAGGAAGTCTGTCCAGCAAACGACAGGAAGGTTGGTGGCATGTCTTTCAGGTCAAGAAAATTTTCGTCGATGAAAAGTTCTGTGCATCTTCCTGCGGGTGTTAACCTGTCATATCCCCATCTCGGTGATTGGCTGTTGAAATCACCTATGATTATGCTATTTGCTTGGATCGTTGATTCAATTGCATCGAGGGATGGAATATTGCCAGGAGGGTTGTATAAGCCTATGACTGTGAAATGTTTGTTATTTTTCCATATATGGGCTAGAATTATTTCCACTTTGTCATCGTCTTGCATCTCATGGATTATCTCAAATTTAGAGCAGAGATTATTTTTAATTCCAACAATTATCCCCAGGGACTTGTCATGATCTAGGTAAAATGTGGCTGCAGTATCCAGTAGTTTGGTAAAATTCAGAGAATTCAGTCGCTGCGCCTGCTTCTACTATAACATATAGATCCACATCAATTTGGCAGATGCTTCGTTTAAATTGTAAAAATTTATTGTTGCTAAGACCTCCGGCATTCCAATACAGGATACTTAGGTCCGTGTCAAGGCCCTGAAAAGGGCTGTTGGTGTTTTTGGCAAGGTTCTTTCGTATCATTTTGGTCAGCGTGCTTTAGGCGAACCTTTGTTGATCATTTAGTTTATGCAGGGGGCACCACGTGCAGGCGATCAACTTCACCCCCCAATTTTAAGGTAAGTATGTGTGTGCATATTACAGGTAAAGTTAGTACAGCAAATGGCCATATACTAATTAATTTATTTAATGTTTTCCTCATTCTTATTTGTTAGCATGCTTGACCTAGAAATTATAATTAGTATTAAAGTCAGTCATTTGATAATGTAGGCTGTCAAAAGTTATGGAATACTATGGATAGAAGAAAATATCCACAGCTTGTAATAAATTCAGTTAACATCCTTTACAAAAGTACATCTGTAGTCCTGGATCTGAATGGTAGGCTCTCAGGTGACATTCCAATAAATAAGGGAGTTAGGCAGGGATGCTGCGTTTCCCAAACCTTGTTTAATATATACATTGACGACATGTTGAGAGCATGGAAATCCAAAGTGACTTTGGAATACAGCTTTACAAATCAATTTGTATGGGTTCCCTGCTGAATGCGGATGACATAGTTCTTATTCAAGAAAATGAGGATGATTTACAAAGAGTTGTTTCAATTACAAGAAGTAGCAAGAAAGTTCTCACTGACAGTTTCAGTGAGAAATGCCAAAACCATGGCCTTTAAAGGTAAATATCCAGTAACGACTACAATAGTTACAAACAACAACACGTTAGAACAAGTGAGCTGTTTTAAATATCTTGGCTGTGTAGTAAGCTATGAATCTGAATATGATATAAAAGATAAGATAAGATGAATTTAGAAATATTTGTTGTACTATTCATAGAAATCTTAGAAATAGAACAAGACACAGCACAACGATTAAATTTTGTAAGACAGTTGCAATACCCACATTGACAAATGCGAGTGAGGCATAGGTCACGACAAAAAAGGAGTGCGGCAAGTTTCAGAGTGCTGAAATACAGTTTCTTCGAAGTACTTTAAATTATACATTGCAAGATAGATAAGGAATGAGGTACTAGAGCAGAACTTGAAGTAAAGGACATTATTTCAACTTACAGAAGACAATGGTGGGATCATCTGCAAAGGATGACAGAGGATTGATTACCAAAATCAGCACTGATCTATAATGCCATTGGTAGAAGAGACGTGGGTCGTCCAACGATGAGATGGGTGCCAGAACAGATTTATACAACCTAATCCTTGAAGAGAAGAAGAAGAAGATTAAAATCAGTATACTGTTAATGTGAACCAAAGTAATCTCTTCAGACCTACTGTAATAATATGTTTTTAATAAAAATGATTTATTTTAAAGTAGTAGCTATTTAAAAATAAATATTTTAAATTAAAATTTTTGACAGGTAATATTTGTAACAATATTTAGAGAAACTATTACAATAATTATCATATTCTTCTAACTTTATATACCCTCCCCCTTCACCCTTCACAGTTAGCTTCACACAGCTGGGTTGTACCTTCTGCAGTTATGAGGCACCACTCTTATACATATAATACAATTAAAATATAATGATTTAGAAACATGGTCAGTGACCATGAAGATTAGAAAATTCTGGAGTGGACTAAAAAATATGAAAAGAATGCTGCTAGGAAAAAAAAACAGAAAATAATAAAATGTATATACAATAAAATAAGAAGAAATAATATAATTTGCATATTTCAAACATTCAAATGGCCATATGGTTAGATGATCAATGGGGAGATTACAACATAGTTACTTGGTTGAAGGTCAAGGTATGTAAAGAGACTAAAAGGACCCACTGGGTGTTAGACACAGTTAGTTACAGGAGGACAAGTATGCTCATGTTTTCCTTAAAGGGAATAGTTTCAATTTAAGTAAGTGAATTTAAATTATTTTTTTGAGTCATACAAGTTATTACCATTATTGTAAGAGCTTTCAAAATTGTTTCTTTCCTTATTGTGTTTTACGCACAGTTAAATTGATAAATCAATTCTGGGGAAGAAAGTAGAGCCCGCTTATAAGTTAACATACAAAAAGAAATTTAAATGAACTGTTCAGAAATTGTATGCAATTTTTTTATATCTGTGCATCTGAATCCCCCCCCCCACACACAAAATTCATTCTGAAAACCATGGGGTTTTATTTTTATGGGTCATATACGGTGAGTCTGTCCTTACCTGATTTTTTTTTATTGTCATCATGATAGTTCTATTAGGCCGCAGGCTCAGAGGGGACCGCAAGCTACAGATATATTTTTTTTAACAGAAGTATTTTATAAAAGTAGGGGGCACTTTGATTTATTTTATGATTTTTTGATATAGTTTTCTTTTTAAAATTTATAAATTTTCTTGCAACTTTTTTTGTGTATGCGTTCCCCGGCATTAATTCCATTAAGCTACATAGTCACTGAATATTATTTTACCATTAGCTTGTTGTATCTTTAGTCAATGAATACAAAAAAATCTAGACCTATTTTTTTTTAATTTTATAAAAATTATTAGAAAAAAATTAATGTGTTATACGTAGACAATAAAAAAGAAATTTTTTTTGTTAAATTCTGAATAAGCTTAGTTAAATTACTATACTTAAAAAATTAATTAATTTGCTCAATTCTTTTGCATGGTTCTTAATATTTTGAAAAAGGGTGCTAAATGAAAGCACACTTCCTAATAGTAGCCTACTGGTTTTAAATTTGATAGTATTAATCTGACATCAGATTACTTCTGCAGTACATATATTACTTCAAAGTCACAAGGGGGGGTGCTCAGAAAACTTGGCCTAGAGCCTAAAAAATCTTAAATCAGCACTGTTTGGATGTGTTGATTAAACAAATGCATAATGATCAAAAACAAGTTCTTTCTTTGGCTTGAGTGTACATAGGACAAGATTTTTTGAGCGTGTAATAAATTATATGTAAGGCATATAAAATCTCAGGTTTTATCAATACATACCTTCACTTTCTCAAGTGAAATCTTCTGTGTTTTCTAAAGGAAAAAATAAAGGTACAGTACTTTACTCTTCCATATGTGTGAATAATTAATACTAATACATTATCACTGAATACACTCCAGTTGATAGTGTATATAAAACATAATATATAAATAAAAACAATTTTACTGTTACAGTACTACTTAAGTGGAAAGCGCTTGTCTTGCCCGGCAGGATGCTCTGTGGATATTTATCGTCTGATGCTTCAGTGCTGGAACCCAGATCCACAGCATAGAAAGAAAATGCAAGAAGCAATGCGAGATATTAATCATCTTTTATATCAAGGTAAGACAGTATTAATTTTTGATTAATATTGTAGCTAATATATTTTTTTATCAAAATTTGAATTGCTAGTTGATGGATTTGGTAACAAAATAAGTCTGGAAGTGCAAGTCCTGCTAACTTCTTTTGATTAAGTATGTTTTTATAAGTTATATAATGATTCATTGTAATCGTATGTCATTGCATAGTTAAATTGTATACCTTATTTATTTTGTTACTTACACATCTTAAAATCAGACATAGTATCAGCAAAAATGGTTATTTCAATAATGGTTTAAATGTCCTAAAATCTTGGTAACACATTTTTTTCAAAAAATGGAGTGTCAGTGTATGATTGTCCTCCTGTAATAACTTGCAAAACTTCAAGCTGTATACTTCAAACTTATTATTGTTTGTCGTCAATCCGACTTTTCATATATTTTATTCTTATATTTTATGGTAATAACATACAATAAAAAAAGAAAACATCTACTTACCATAAATTTCTCGGTTTTAGTGCATGGTTTAGATTCCAATTGAATTTCTTCTCTAGGGTCCAGGGTTTCGTCGCAGCGAGATTTAGAAACAAGAGAGGTATACGAGACAATGATTTGAACAACTTTAGTGTGGACATATACTGGATTTAATATCATACCTTTTCTTAGTTACATATTACAATACAACAAAAATGGCGTCTTACCATCACTAGCTACGTGATTTCTACTCCTCTATCAATACTGAGTACACTAATTTCATTATTTGATTGTATGACTGGTTTATTACCATGACTGGTTTATTACCATACCTCTCCAAGAGACTGCAGTTCTCTCGTTATTATTTCTCTTTTATAAATGACAGAAACCAATGCCTCAATTTGCTGATTAATAATTTATGAGTACAAACATATTCTTACGCACACACACACACACTCTTTCCCCCATGTTATATGATCGGTACCTTTTGTAAATTTTGGATTTATATTTAGAGCTCATTTTCACCAAAGAATAACAGTTAATTAATTTGCACTTTCCTGATTGATAGTTGCGGTCTCCCTTCCGATGCTCTCCGTTTTGGCCAGGTGTTTGGCGTCTCTCATAATCTCGTTTTGTTCCCTTGTTATACTGAATCTAATTACATCTTAGGTAGCAGTTAGCTGTGCTACATTACTTGTACTGTTAATTACATTTTAGATTGGTAAAAGAACACTTTTTACTGGCGAAACTGTGCCAGCCACAAATTTAGCGTATAGACATCTTGATGAGTTGCAAGGGACTGGGCAGATGCAAAGCACATATTTTGTGTATGTGTTAGCGCATCCACGTCATTGTCTATTGTTCAAAATTGTGTCACGCCCTGTTGTCATGTCATTGTTTGTTAGGTCATCACTTATTTTAATGACGTCCCGTCTTCTGGACCAATGAGAATGCCTTTTTACGATCTGTTTCCACTTGGATGGCCATTTTGTACGTTCATCTCTGCACGTCGGCTCCTGACCTTGGAATCGTTGTGATCTATTCGAATATGCGTAGTTGTCTCTTCACAAAGGAAATTGTTCTCTCCATGCATGTGTGTGTGTGATACAATAAAATCCGATAATTTGTTACCACTCATACCATAATTCTGACATCGAGATTATTGTACTGTCACATGTTTAATGGAAGAATGATTTTGAATTTTTACCATTCTTTCCTCTGTCAGAAAGAGAAGACAGCAGAAAATGTTTTCACCTTTTAAAAATTGCCTTCAGAAATTTTCATTTGTAGATCATACATATTAAGCACTGGTGCAGTTAGATACTGTAATGTATTAGTATGTTCAAAAGTTCAGTCTGTGTTGACCATACTCATGGCACATTTCTCAGTTGTTCTGTTAGAGAAAACATTTCAAAACATAACACCTAGCATAGATTGACAAAAAATTTTTGTAGCCAAAATTGAATATACATAATGTGTAATTAAATAAAATTTAAATATAATTCAAAAATTTAATTTGAAATGTAATTATTGTATGATAAATTCCTTGATGAGTCAGTAGGATTTCAAACTACAATTGCATTGACAGCTGTGTATTTACTGTTAAACTAATATTTAATTTGTTTTTGGTACAGTATTTAATTCACGTCGGATTCACTCGTATGCAACAGCAATGCCAAAGCAGCATAAACATAACAATGTGGAATTGACTGCAGATACTCTCAGTGTTTCATTGTCTACAGAGCAAACAACAATCAGTTCAGATTTGACAAGTATGTGTAATATTAATATAGTGATGGTACTGTGACACTTAAGAAGTTGCTAATTGAAGTCCTCTGTTAATGGATTTTTATGTGTATGTGATTACTAAAAATGTTTATAATTTTTGTAGTTGTAGGTATTAAGATGCCACAAAGAAGATATTCATATAAATGTATTTTTAAACGTGTTGTACCTTTTTGTGTTAGTTCGTTGAGTTAAAAAAAACCTCACCTCAGGAAAACATGTGTTAATGAGGAAAGGTTAATGGGACAAGCCCTGAGAATAAAACTACAGGTGATCAGGATAAAATTACAGTACTTGTAATGATGTTAATTCAAAACACGTATATTAGCAACATGGTATACAGTATGTCCTGACATACTCAGTCTACTACATAGTATTTTAATAAACTAAAATTGATAGAAAGTATGGTTTTGATCCTGTTTTGTCATTTGTAAAAGGGCAGTAATTTCTTCCAATGAGCCTTATATACTGAGCATATGAAATGGTGGCACACAGTTATGACCTAAAATTTGTGATGAATTGCCCAGTTAGGAGTATCCATTTAGTTTGGGGTTGTTCTGTAAACAACACTTTGGCAGACCCATTAAATGCACAACTCAAGTGGAAGCCTGTATTGTTTTTGAGAGTTCCCTAATGCCACATGAGTGCTGTCACGTGTGTGAAAGACAGTATAATGTCATGAGAGTACACACAGCATAAGTTAACAGTCACACATGCGCAGATACCAAAAATGGCATTTTTTGGCATTGACTGGCTCAAAATAGCTGTATGATCCAGACAAGATACAGCATAACCTGTGTTTGCTGATAATGCATAGTTGCAATGACAGTTGTCCATGAGCTTGATAAACAGCTTATGTGAAACAAGTTCTCTTTGTTCTCCCTGCTGTGTTTATTTTTTTGTCAGTGTGAATATAAAAGTAGAGAAAGTGATTTTGGAAGATAGAAGTCTTAAGGACGACTACTTGCAATGTATATCATTATTAGACGGTAACCAAGTCACAGATTTAAATTTTAATATTAACGTGATGAAGTATAGCAACGGATTTTCTGAGGATGGAGCATTGAAGAGCTCCGAAACGCGTCAAAAGTAACAAACAACAAGAAAAGTAAGTCACAAGACGGAAATAAGGTAAATTTATAAATACTTGCAATGCTTGACATATGCTAAAGAGAGAACTTATCTGACAATCAGCTTCACATGCATCAGTTTAGACAAAGATACAGCTTCTGCTGATTTCAACACATGTATGATATTAGCCAAACTACTTTAACTACATGTATTATAAAATAGCAATGTAGCAATAGTTTTATATTAGTGGATGAACATTTGAAAAATGAATCTGTAATGCTTTTATTAAGTTTCCTGTTGCTAAAAAGTTAATAATGCCCGATGTACAAAATCGTTATAGATTAATTTTATGTAGTTAATATTCTAACTGACCTATGCTAACCTATATTCAGTAAGAGGACTTTTCAATCATGTTGTTAGGGAAAATATCAGTGGTAACAGAAAATACTGTATTATTTTTTTATTGCTATTTTTAGTATAGTTTCATTTTTTAGAAAAGTAAACTCTTAAATTATATAATTGTAAACTTGTATACATAAAAGTATATATATTTTTAGTGTTCAGTTCTATTGATATTTATTTAACAGAATTAGCAACTGTGAATGTTTACTTATTGATATAACGGTCCATGTTTGAACAGTGGAAACAGAATAGTTGACACCAGATGAAACTGCTAATTACAACTTTAATCACAGTTAAATAAACAAAACAACACTAAACATTCATATGCAAAGAATTCTACAAACTTATGTTGAATAATACACACTAACCTAATGTACAATAAATATCACTTAATTAACAGTGTCACAATTAATAATGTGTCCTAATTAACATACAATAATCACTTTTCCTGAGGTTTGCCAGTGAATGTAGGAAGATATTACACATACTCAAAAATGGTAGTTTTCAAGGTGAGAAAGTATACGCACAATTAGAAAGTACTTTCCAATCAGCCCTTGTATAACCTTAGTACAGTGTTACTTAGTTACCGTTGGTCTCCAGATCACTGTATATGATTAAATAAATAATTACCTTATTTTATCCACTAAGTGATCTTCTTTTTCTTTACATGTTTCAGGGCTTATATCCCCATCTTCAGGTAAAAGCAAATCTACCCTATTATTAGGGTTTCGTTAAAAATTCACAACGACACAAACACATAACACACTTAAATAAAGCACTGGTTCGTTTGTAGCGTATTCCGATACAGATTTAATGTTCAGTGTTAATTTATTTAAGTGTGTTATGTGTTTGTGTCGTTGTGAATTTTTAACGAAACCCTAATAATAGGGTAGATTTGCTTTTACCTGAAGATGGGGATATAAGCCCTGAAACATGTAAAGAAAAAGAAGATGACTTAGTGGATAAAATAAGGTAATTATTTATTTAACAGTGTTACTGTTGATAAATTTCATTGACCATGTGATTTGTTTTAGCGTTAGTTGCATTAGGTACTGCTGAACTGCTGACACACATCTGCTTGGCTTTGTATTTCAGACATTGATACTGATTGGGTGGAGTCAGTTGAACATATTGTTACGATGGTCTACTTGATCGTCGTAGGTACAGTGGAAAATAAAATAAGTCCAAGACACCAATTAAGTCACTAATCACCAGCTTTAATTTTCACAGTTAACCGTTCGTAATTAACAATAGTCTCTTATAACAAATCAAATCAAATTTCTTTACACACAAATAAATGTCAACTAAAATTAAAACACAATTGTATTACAATATACCAACCAATTATAAAACACAACTCTTGACTAATAACCACTTGAACGCGCACAGTAATATCGCCCGATAATAACTCGAACCGCACTGTAAATATATCGCCACTATACTGAAAACTAAGGCCGCTGCTGCCGTGTATTTATACCTCCGCTCACAGACCAGAACGTTCAAAATTGCATCTTAGTGCCAGTGTACAACATAATTAATTGCGGCCTTGACACAGTCCGCGCAGCTGGCGGCTTCGAGAAAACTCTCGTGAATGCATCTAGTCTAGAGTCACGCATGCCACACACATTAGAGCGAGAGTCTTCTGGCACATTAGACAAACACGTAGATTATTCTGTGATGTCATAACACTGCCCCCTCCGTAAGCCTGTTCATCCCGAACTGGCAAACCGTCTCTGAAGTAGTACTTAGCCAGACGATCTAGGTGGACGACCTTGAACTTTTGCTGCCCTTCCTGTTGAATCCGATAAACAACTTCATTGATTCTTTTTTTCACAGTGTAGGGTCCTTCCTGGATATCCCAGATAGACTGAAGCTTAGGTGAGCGACCACGACAGCACTTTGGGTTGAACAATCAGACCTGATCTCCTTCTTGGAAACCCATATTATTGCTGCGAATGTCATACCGAGTTTTCATTTTATCACTGGCAATCTTCAGCCGTCCTCTTACCAAGCGATTCATTTCTCGCAGTTGGTTTTCTAATTGCGAGGAATAGTTCTGTGGCTCTTGGGACTGAGTCTCAGGTGATCCGAACATTAGGTCCCCGGGAAGACGAATCTCCTCCCCAAACACCAATTTTGCTGGAATCGTGCCGGTTGTGTCTTGTACTGATGATCTATATGCCATGAGGAATAGTGGTATACGTTGGTCCCAGTCTGTTTGGTTCTCATCAACAACCTTCAAAAGATGCTGCTCAAGTGTCCTATTGAATCTCTCAACCATCCCGTCCGATGCAGAGGCATTGTCATGGTCTTTCGAATTTCGAGTAGACGGCATAATTCTTTAAACACTTCTGATTTGAAATTTCTCCCTTGATCCGTATGGATTTCCATAGGGGCTCCATAACAGCAACAGAAGTTGTGAACTAACTGCTTTGCCACAGTGATAACCTCCTGATTTGGAACTGCATAGGCTTCCACCCACTTAGTAAAGTAGTAACCTACAACCATGATGTACCGGTTTCCATCGTCAGTAACTGGGAATGGTCCAGCAATGTCTATGGCAATTCTCTCGAAAGGCAGTCCAACATATACTATCTCATTTTTCCCCTGCTTCTGGTTTGTGGGCCCTTGCTTGCAGCACATATTTCACATGTCCAAACCCATTCCTCTATGTCGTGGCGAAGATGAACCCAATAGAATCGCTTCCGTATTTTGTCAAGAGTTTTGTTAACACCAAGACGGCCTCCAGATGTTCCATCATGCATCTCCTTCAAAACAGACTGCACTTTACTTTGGGGAACTATCAACTGCATGACCACGTCTCGTCCATCTGCACTTTCCCAAGCCCTTTTCAGCAATACGTTTTCTAAGGTAAGAGATTCCCATTGTGCCCAGTAGCCCTTTAGCACTTCGGAACCATGGCAGACATCTTGCCAATCCAGGCAGCGACCTTCCTCTTTTGCCATCAAGATCGGTCCAATGTCTTCATCAGTCATCTGTTCTTGTCGACAGTCTTGTGTTGTCCAGCAACTGCCAGGGAATCTACAGTGATGGCTTGAACATGTTCACTTGAGTTTTGTTCTTACTTCCTGTGGCAATGTCGGCAGTCTTCCAGCCACGGTCTTCGTGATAAGCCATCTGCATTACCATGCAGGCGCGCCTGTCGATGTTGTATCTTGAAGTTGTACTCTTGCAGACATTCAAGCCACCTTGCCAACTGTCCTTCCGGATTTTTAAATCTCAAGAGCCATGCAAGCGCGGCATGGTCGGTACGTAGTGAAAACTCTCTTTCATAGAGGTATTTATGGAAGTGCTCCAAGGCTCGGACAATTGCCAGCAACTCTCTCCTTGTGACGCAATAATTTCTCTCCGGTTTAGAAAGTGTCTTGCTGTAATATGCTATTACTCATTCTTCACTGTTTTGCACTTGATACAAAACTGCTCTGAGACCGGTATTGCTTGTGTCTGTATCCACAATGTACTATTACTTTCACGGAGCTGCAGTCGTGGATAAAGCTTCACGTGATAGCACCAACTAGTATAATTACAAAGCTTGCGTGATAATATAAATTATATTATTATCATATCAAATATGATTAATTCTTTATTTAAATTGCTGGGCGCCAGAGATGTTTAAGATCTCAGGGGTTATTAAATTAATAACGCTTCTCTTCAGATGCTAATTATTTAGTTGTATTTGTATTAACATTTATACAAACAAGAGATATTGACACATAAATTTTAGCAATAGACATAGAAATATAATACTCAAAATTTCCATATATTAAACAACATCATAAGTCATTACGCATTTTTCTACAAAAGAAATAACACCTTAAATCGTCTACTACAATTAAATAGATCGCATTTATGAAACAAAGTATTAAATCATTTATAAGTTTATTTTTGTTCAACATTAAAGTAATCTAGACAAACTGAATCTATTCAACTATTATTCATTGAGCAATACATTTACGATTTAACCTACCAGATTACATATATGTATTTAATGATTATCTCCTATCATAATTATGAGTGAACCTATACAAAATACATATATATTTAATAATTATTTCTTTCCATGTCATAAGATATAGGATACCATTAGCATCTCAACATACTCGTGAATTCTTTCAGAATGAAACGGGCGAACCATGGATAGACGACTATACTACATTGGATCTACTTTAGTTATCAATTGAATTTAAATTTGTTACTTGATTTATGATTATCCATTTCCTGCATTCTTCATGTCTCACTTCCCCACACATCACTCTTTATCACTATTTGCTCTGCCTTTGATTTTCACTCATACGCGATAACAACTGACGCTCGCGCACTTCGACCTTAAATTCGGCTATATACACCGTATTACACACACATAATAAAGTATACTTCTGCCTTTACTTAACTCAGATTATGCGCACATAGTAAATATACTTCTTCTCTCTTGATGACGCCCTAAATTAAGTTTAGTCACTCGCAAATCGCTTGCTTCTTCGTATTGGCTCGAACAATTTCTGTTTGGATTGTAGATATATAGTTACTGAATAATAAATTGACTTATTAATTCCTTCATGTCTACTTAAAACAAGAATATTGTCACAATAAAGACTGATATACTACTCCTCCGACTGATTCGACTAAACTCCTCTGATTGATATCTAAGACTCCTTAGTGTTCCTACGAGGGTAATATTTATATGGTTGATCGCACTACTCTCCCCACCGTCAAACTAATAAATACCCAAATTGGCTATCTGTTCAACTTCTTGCCAGTAAATTCGAATTTACCCATTCAGCAACTGATAATAGTTCGTGCTTCCAAGTGACGCTATTTTTGGTTGGCTAAACATTGGGCAGATGAGTTCTTCCCGCATGTACGTTAACTTGCAAAAATGATGCTAACTTTCTCTTGTGATCAAACCGCTTTCGCTGCTTATTCCTTTGTAACTTCAAGGTTGTTTTCACCACCCTGCTAACGGGACTCTGTATTTTTTGCTACTTTGAACAAACAAAGCATTCTATATCTTTATGACTTAGAAAGTTGTTTTCTGACAATACATTTTCAAAACGTCTTGTGGCTTACTGTCGCCTGTATAATATTAAATTTTATATAACTAGGAGACATTCATTGGTACCGTTATTAATATGATTACATTAAAATTTATCAATTCTTGCCAAACACATGATGTATTATGAATGATGTCTATAAAATAATACCTAAGGTAGCGTAACACATAGGGTTACGTTATATTTGTCCCCCAAATTGATTTAACCATAATCGATATTAAGACTTTGGGTAAATCAATTTGCATGCCTCTGAATTCCTTTATTCACTATTTACAAAGATTGTTTACATGCGAGGGTGACCTACTTTCCATTTTAACAACAGTATTCTCTACCTACTAGTCTGACAACTTTCGATTTTATTGTTTGGTTTGTGCACTACTCACCGTCACTGCCCTCTGTCAGCTGTTCATACTTTTTATTCACTGCTTGTGAATCACTTTCTATTATATATCACATTGCTTAACATTACTTATATTTAATACATATTGTGCTTATTTTATTACAATGGTACATATTTGTCTTAAGGAAATTTAAATTCTATTTCTTTCAAGAAATTTAGAAATTTATTTCCCTTTAACCTTTGTAACAAATTTAAATATGTTACAAATTCTAAACTCTCGCCTAATCAAGCCCCACGTTGTTGACGTCAATTTGTAACAAATTTCCACTGATGTTACTTATTGAATTATATTATGTTCAAAAGCCCCACTGTTGGGTTTGCCAATTTGTAATACACCTTACCGTTACGAGTTTATAGTTATTTCAGCCCACGTTGAAAGCGGCAATTTGTAACAAAACCTTTATTTTACTTCTTGGATTTCGTTGTCCATGACGTGTCCGTTACTTAACTAAATATCACTATAGTATTGACGACTCGGAACACTAAGTTTTTTATAAGTAAAAACGTAAAGTTTTACCTTACAGCCTCACAACGACAGCAATGAAGTTACGTGCAGTCAACACAAACCACAACACCTTCTTCAGCACACGTTTGCCGCTTGTTTTTTCTGACACAGGTACATCTTTCATTTTCTTACAGCCTAAACCGGCTTTCACCTTTAGAAGGCTTCATCAGAGGGTGCCATAGCTAGCATTGTCCGTCTTGTTGTTGGCGACGGAAAAGCACTCCACACCACTACAGAATCTACCTTTGCAAACCACCTCATTGAAGCAAACCACACATATAAAAACATCGAAAATAACATGAACATTCTACACGTACACACAAAAGGCCGAAAACTAGACACTCTAGAACAATTAGAAATATACAAACACACAAAAACAAATAAAAACGACATCCTAAACGAACAGACACAATTCAAATCGCACGCATTATTCGAACACATCTCACCACACACACACACACACAGCTTCGATCTTTCGAAAAACTATCCCGTCGCCAACAACAAGACGGACAACGCTACCTATGGCAGCCTCTGATGAAGCCTTCTAAAGGTGAAAGCCGGTTTAGGCTGTAAGAAAATGAAAGATGTACCCGTGTCAGAAAAAACAAGCGGCAAACGTGTGCTGAAGAAGGTGTTGTGGTTTGTGTCGACTGCACGTAACTTCATCGCTGTCGTTGTGAGGCTGTAAGGTAAAACTTTACGTTTTTACTTATAAAAAACTTAGTGTTCCGAGTCATCAATACTATAGTGATATTTACTTTATTTTACAAATTTATGGTGTAGTTACTTATAGGTGACTCCCGTGTATCAACTTAAGCCCCACGTTGAATGCGGTAATTTGTAACAATTCAATCTGTTTATAAGGAAAAATATTTATTATGTTGTGGATATTATTCGGTTGTTGATTATAGACCTGTGTTAATTAATTATCAAGTGTTTTACCAGAGAAAACGCTATATTACGGTTATTATAATGAATAATTCAGTATTTTTCTCCAACCCTAGTCACTATGTATTTTCTAAATTGAAAAGAGCGGAGTGTGAAGAGAGTAAGTTAGTTCGCTATTCTCCCGTATTCACCAGCTGTCTGCAATCGAGCGCTGTCATTAGCGAATGACCCGTTCTTATAGGTTAAGTTGTTCCACTTGACGCTTTTATCACTTTCTTTCCCTGTAAATTACACCCTATTCGACATACAATAACTATTCTACAATAACACAGACTTGTCTAATACAAGAAGGATTCTTTATTTTATATTATTTTAAATTTCCAACAGTTGCTTTCTTTGGTTATTAAAGCATCATATCGATCATACAATACCGCATCGATTTGTTATTGAACTCGTGGTTTATGTTACAATTTAATTATAATTTTCAGTTTATCTCTTATCTCAGGGTGCATGCAATTCTTTTAACTATTAGTAAGGCCAGGTAATGCAAATTCAGGTTGCTAGGTATTACAATTTAAATTAAAATCTTATTATATAAAGTATTAACATAAGCAGGTTTTTACCAAGCGTTTACAAGATACTCATTCAAGCAGTGTTCCACTAACGATGTCAGATCGACGGTTGATGAAGAATGGCTCGAATAATTCCAACTCCAGCTTCTCAGTAAAAGTTGTTGTTAGTGTCCCGGGATGTAATGGAAAGTTCAGTTCTTGATCTTCGCTGATTTTTTCGGTTCTGGTGGTCACAGGTCCCGATGGAATTAGTGTAGTATTAAGTTCTTGCTCTGCAGTCAGAAGTGAGGTTCAGTAGGTAAATTTAATTCTCTTTAATTTTTGTTGTATGGTATTTATTCAATTCGACTTCTCCCGGTCTGGATTATCTGCATTTAATTATGGTTTTTTTTACAACTCATTTGGTGGTAAGTTTAGTTCATTTTTCTTAAGGTTTTTGATTTGAATTTTGTAGATAGGTAGTTTATATTCTCACAGTGATAATTAAGGAAGTCGTCCACTCCGTCTTTTTAATTAGTGATTATATATATTAATTTGGATTTATTATATTTTATTCATGAGGTTTCGTAGTTTTTTCCGAGATTTATAATGATTGAACTGTCCTCGTTTATATATAACATTTGAATGTCTAAATCAACAAGATTTCCTGCATTTTGTTGCCCTAACAACCATTGCTTCTTCTGCCATTGGATAATATTTGTTATCCTAGAGCCAGAATTAGGAAATATTCTTACACTTATTTAATAAAATACTCCCTGCTTGGAATTACATTAAATCACATAAAACTTTCACTTAATCTGCCTTATTAAACCGTATACATTTTACTACATTTTCTTCTTAATTGACTTATTTTAAAAGGTATTAATTTCCTTTTACAAAATACTAATTTTTAGGCCTATTAGTTTTATTACAGGTGTTATAATTTTTTGTTTTTAATTTAATTTTTCTTACCTGGCCTACTGTACAAAGAGTCACTGGCTTATGGCCCATTATTTCAATTTTAATTTCCTGATTTAAATTCATTATTATTATTTAGTTCATCATTGAACCCTTCCTTGGTTTTTTAACATAATTATAATGACCACTTGACAACTTATTAACACTTATTGTCTTCCTGTGATCTTCCGTCCGCGTTGATTTTAGGTATACGATATATTATATTCTACACTTATGGTTATGTTTACAAAAACTGGGGTGCCATCTTTGTTACATATGTTATAGGCCAGGAATTCGTTACGCGAAGTTATGATGAACAGAAGTTGCTTGAAATAATAGAACATCTGTATATAATTGTTACCAATGAAATACCCTTTTTATTTACTCTTTACTTTTTACTCTACATCTTACACAATAAGTATGTTAAACAAACTCTAATCCCTCCAAAAGCATAATTGTTATTATCTGATATTATATACTTACTTGACTATATTCTGACATATCTTTATTAATTGTAATATAGTAATATATGTAGTGGTGCCCAACCCAGCACTTAGAAATTCCACAACACACACGCAATCTCTCTCTCTTTCACTCTCATGGTACAAATTTTATTAATTTTGGAGCTCCTTTTATGTCATTGAAATTTTAAATATTTGAATTTATATGATTTCTAAAATAAAATTTTATACTTGGAAACAATATAAGGATTTTAAGGTACAGAAGGAACGTTCTCACCCATTTCGTGTAGTTAGTTGCAGTTCCTTGCGGTAAAACTTCGCGTACGGTACCGCGAGTTTACCGATTGCACGTTACGGTCACATTTTGTAGTTGACGCACTGTATTCAAGATATTTATACTGTTTATTAACCACCTACGGTGGTCTAAAAAATTAAAATTCACTAGTGAGTGAACGGTTTGCCGGCCGGCGTTGATCACTGCTGCAGATGAAATGACCAAGAGTCTTTGTTAGATTTTGCTGAGGTGGGGTGAACCTACGTCACACTTCCTTTGTTACAACTGTTGACAGCATCGTTGTTGATGTAAACACATTCTCAGCCTCTGACGTAATTAAGGTTCGGCACTCTTATCGCCACAAACTGCATACTGTTTTTTGTGATGTTTCACAGTTTTGCTATGAATTGGTTCAAATCCTGACAAATATTATTATACACTCCACTCACTGTATATTCGTATCGGGTGTTTAAGGTTGGGTTGAGTATGACCAAAATAGAAAAATACAATAGTTATGTTCTATTTACCATATTTAAAGTAATCACAAAACGTACCATGATTGTACCATCACAAAACCCCCTCAATGAAAGATTGTGTGTCGAAGCACAAAAACTTTCATTGACCCTTTCATACTTCCTAAAGGGATTAGCCAGGATAAGTCGCCACAACCCCCTTACAATTTTATATAAAAGAAAATTACAACTCACCCTTGGTCTGATGATGATGACCGTACCTAGATGACCTTACTGGACTTCTCCTGCGAGATCCCAACAGCATAAGGCCACTTAGGGTCTTAACGCCCCTGCTCTGACGCGTTGGCCAGCTCAGGACCGCTGTCATATCACCAAACACTGAAACAATAAATGAAAAATATTAAAATAGTGGCTTAGTAAATCACTCCATCCTCAACTGATCTGGTTCCCCTTAGCTAAGTGCTGGTTTGTGCCAATAAGCACTGGGTTGGCTTAATATAGTTATAAAAGAATTAGAAATATATATTTCTCAAGAATTATAAAGAATTTCCCTTCTTCATATTACAAACCCTGAATTAATGAATGGTTTCGATTATTATCGATAATATTTATCTTCTTTCTTTTACAATTACTGTAATTATAACATAAACACATTGATATAATAAAAATTTAAACTCTAAATGAAATTAGGAAAATTACCCTATAAATCTCCCAAACCTGGAGAAAAACAAATTATAAAAGAATTGATAAATCTGTATATTTATTTGTTTATAACTCTTATTGAATGATAAAACTAAAAACAATTATTATTATTATTATTATGATTATTATTATTTTTAACAGGTAATAATCTGTTATTAACAGCGCCATTTCTATTTATCCCTTTTACACATTATTTCCATATTATAAAAGCATGTTAAAAACTTTATAACAAATACATAATACATTTTATATAATAATTACATTGATACATTTAATATTGAAATAAATTATTCATTTTTAATCTTGATTTGCATATTCTAAGTTGCATTTAAGTTAAAAAATTTACAATTGCAGTTATTAATTAGACATCAATTTATTTATTTATAATAATAAAATACATTTTAAATTCATTGTTAATATTCAGATTATTATTATTATTATTGCTTCATTATTCACTTCCTATTACCTCTATACTCTGAACTTCCTACCTACCTAACTACCTAACCTCTCACCTTCTATCACTGTTTAGTCTGGATAACTCCTATATTCACTATACTTTTTATTATAATCTTACTCACCTTCTTCTAACTGACCACCAAATTTACCTATCATGACACCAATATCTCAATTATAAACTCCATTACTATTTTCATTTAAATCCTATGGCACCGCTCGTCTTTGCAATGAGTTGGGTGTTCCCTAACTGGCTATATACATTCATATTATTTTTGCCCTTCCAAATATTCGGCAAACACTCCCTTAAACTACGCTAATACCTGCCACAACACTATTGGTTGGCTACTCTTTATCACCTCACCCCCACTACAGAATTCATCAACAACAAATATATGTTTATACCTTGACTTAAACACCTTTACTAATAATTACTAACTACTGTGTCCCTAAATATCTAATAATTCTCTTGTATTATTTTCTTAAAAATTCTTACCTTTCTAACTCCATTTTCATTAATTAAACTCACCTGCATTTTATCTATACCCAGGCTCTATTCCTGTGTAAACATTTACTGTAATCATTGACCATTGCAATATAAAATTCATCTCTCACCTACTCATAATAATACTTCTCACTTTTCAAATATATATATTCTTATTTAAACATTTATTATTCTTCATTAGTAATTACCTTCATTACCAATTAAAATTTAAAATTATTATTATTAAACATGTTATATATGCAAAATATATAATAATACATACTGGTGTAAATATACCTGTAATACATAATACATAATACACATCAAAAATACATGGATAGATAAATACATATAAAACAATGAAAAATATACACTCCAACTCATTAATTTGTTATTTACCAAACTCAGTTCATAGCAGTCCAATTCAATATCACTTTACACATATATGTTTAATGTTCATTTCACAATACAACAGTCTATCCACCATCGTTGAACAACAAACGAATCTTAGGTCTACTTAACTTATTACTTAATAAATATATTTTATTATCTGCAACATTATATTCATATTCCTTTATGAAATTGTTATTAACCAAATATTTCCAGTCACGATCAAGTAGGGTTCCGTTTATCTCAGTATCATATGTCATTAATTGGTTATTATCTTCATAATATTCCACCACAGGTAAATACTTAATACCTTTATTCTCATTTATTGATATCTCAAATTCATTATTATTAGAAGGTACGTATTCATCATTTTCATATACCACATCTAACCCTAACCTTTCTAACAGTTGTCTGTAATTTCTGTTTGTTATCTTCCGATTACTATTATTAACATTATTATTATTAACAATATTTATTAAGATATATATGACCAATACCATAATTCGGTATTACTAGTACTCACCAAATTCATTATTTGCCGGGCTCATCTTCTGCTTTTACACACTGCTTTATACCTAAGGGTTCCAGGGTTTCGGGTACAGTAAGATTTCGAAACACAGTGGACGACACAATTGATAACACTGTATTGTTGAGAATAACCATCAAAATTTAATGCTCCAGAATGTATTACAGACACGACCATGCGGTCAAAACAATGACGTCATATAACATGACCAAAACAAAATGGCTGTTATTTTTTTTATATCTCATTTTACTCTCTATACTTATTTTGTCTGCTAAATTAATATCAGTGCAAATTGTATTGCTGCAGCTTAAAAACATTTATTAATTGCATTCGTTAATACACAAACCAATGCCCTCAGCATTTTGTGGTTATGGCCATAAGTTTACTCGTTCACTCTCACACACATTCATCTTTAATCCAGTACATTCTTTAATTAGTAATTCTGTATTAATGAGCTCATTAAACTATAACAAATGATAAAATGGGACTTCTCTGCTTATCGTTTGGTGTTGTCCATCCGATGCTGTTGTGTGACGCCCATGGTACGGTCCGGTGTTCGCCTCTAATTCTGCTGAGTCTAACTGGAGAGATATATGCACTGATTTTACATTTTAATACTCATACTGCTAAACAAAATGAGCTTTCATTGCTCCACTATTAATGATAGTAGTTTGATTTAATTATTTTGAACTATTTGTAGAAAATTGTTCACACAGCGATACATCGCTATGTCTCCTCTGACGAATGGCGTTGAAATGAGAGCAAGGCAAAAGTAAATTTTTGCTTGTGTGTGTGTAGTTCTTACGTCATCCCGCTTTGTCTTGCTGGACAACGCCTCGTTACACACATTGTACTCAGTGCGTCATTGTTCTTAGCGATGACGGACTAGTGTTATAGCCCAATCATAATGCATATTGTTGTACTTCGTCATAAACACCGCCATGGTATATTTTGATGTTTTCACGTCCACCGGAGACCTTGGTGTTTTACTCTGGCCGAATTTACGTTGTTCCTTTTTCCAGAGGGACAAGGTACCTAACCATTCTGTATGTTTAAAAAATACATAACATAAACATTGAAAATACCCATAATTCCCATAATTCTGGTACTGAGTCAGTCTGTACTGTTACAAACCCCCTCAAGGAAAATTTTTTTGAGTAGGAACACAAAAAAAATTTCCTTGACTCATTCACACTCTCCTAAAAGGATCAGTCTAGATATGTTACCACAACCCCCTGTAATGTTACCAAAAAAAATTTTATCATCACTTACCCTTGGTCCCATGATGTTGGTCGCACCCTCTGACCTTACTGGACTTCTCCTGAGAGATCCCTACACCATAAGGCCATGAGGCACTCTACACTCCTGTTCTGACGCTCCAGCCAGCCCAGGACTGCGGTCACAACACCACAAAACTCTGAAACATCCAATACAAAATTCAAAATAGTGGTATAATACACTTACATATCTACAGCTGATATGTTCCCCTTTAGACGCATTGGTTTGTGTTTGGGGCATTGGTTTGGTTTTAAAATCAACAGTTTCACATAATCACAACAAGACTTAAAATACATTGATTTTTTACCACCACCAAATCAATTTCTTATTTGTAAGAAAATAACAACATATCTGTAACTACACATAACACAATATATCAACAATTCTTTCTTATACCCCAAAATACCTTCACCTAATTAATTCTACAAATTCAGATTACAACTATCATGGCAGATACTTTTACTTTAAATTTTGTTGCTCAACTTATAATCATTTATCTATTTTGTAAATGGCAGTTTACTAGAATATTTTTGCTAACTTCATTTTTAACTTTAAACTTCTCACTTTAAAATATGCTATCTCTTAACACTTATTATCGTCCTTACCCCTGTAACGACCTCCTAGCCACACACTCTATTTCCCCCCAACATAATAAAACATCATAAAACATTACATATTAACATTGTTACATTTACCTTACATCAAACAATTTAAATTTACATGATTTGTACCAAACTTTATCACATTACTACTTCAACAATTTTCTATTAACTTTTAATGATTTAACATTCATTAGATTCTATACAACAATTTCAAATTTGTCCTTACCTTTCTGTTACAATTACCTTCCTTTGTTACCTCACCTTCCTACCATGAATTCTCCTTTTCTAACCCTTCTATCCTTATTCGTTTGGGTGACTCTCTATTACTCATTTTTCTCTCTCTTATTTTGGCATCTGTCAACCTAACCTTACTACCCCTTTTTTCTTTTTACACTAGCCGCTTCTAACCATTAATATATTTTGACACCAATATCTCTATAATAAACCCCCTTCACAAATCCCATTTAAAACCTCTGGCACCGCACCTTTTTGTACTAGTATGTGTGTATTCCCTCACTATGCTCATTCCCTTATCGGTTTCTGACCCTTTCAGATAACCCTTTCCGGCACACAACGGTCCCTCCCGTCTCAACATCTCTCGTTGGACTCCTACACCAATACCCTTATTACAAAATATCACCATCAACAACAAATATAATTACCACTCACATCACTCAACTCTACATATAATTACTAACCACTGTGTCCCTAAAATATCTAACACCTCTTTATATTTTATCAGCATCTCAACACTTTATTTTTCCTAACTCCCAATAACTCTATTTGACTAACTCCCATGCCTCTATTTATCACTATCCCCAAACTCTTTACAACATTTCAACTTAATACACCATTACAAAATTCATCACTTACCAACTTACAACAATACCTCTCAATACCCAAATCTATTACCTGCTTAATCATGTACTAACCCTTTAGAATCTAAATCTCATAATATCATTTAAACTTCCTTTAGTTATTTAAAATCCTACAATACATGTTTACATAAAATTTACATAAAATACACAACAGCAAAAATACACAAATACATAGACATCAATACACAAAATATACACTTCACATAATCATGAAATCATTTGCCATAATCAGTCCTAATCAGTCCATTTTTAAAAACACTGTCCACACAATTAAATGTTCATAACACAATAAACAATACACAACTACCCCATGTCGTCAAATAATAATCTTATCTTAAGTCTATACAACTAATTTTTCCTGGAAAACATAATATCACCATCATGAATACAGTACTTATTTAAATTTTTATATTCTACAAAACTATCATAATTAATAGGGTTATTCCATATCAATTTATCATACAACCTGTCACGATCGGTTATGGTCCTGTCACCTTCAGTATAATTCGTCACAATCAGATAAGTTACTAAGTCATTATTTTCATTATCATCTCCTACTACTGCTATATCAGCTTCATTATAAGGTAAGTATTTATTATTTTTATTATATATCATCTCTACACCTAACCTTTTCCTAAACTCTTCATAATTTTTCTTTACTTTATATATCTCAATTTCTCTCTTTCTCTCTCTCTCAACACCTTTCTCACCATCATACCAAGCTACACACTCTTTCTCCATATATGCAGGGGACTCTACTACTTTATCACTGCACCACCTGTGAAGTGCACAAAAAAAACCAGGGACCACTTTATTTGTAGACCTTTTGTCTTCCAAATACGCATTGAAGGCACTCTCGTCCTTCCTAAACACACGTGAAGTCTTTACTTCACCCCCTACTACAACATTAAGGGAAAATCTTACCCCCTGCAACCCCTTTATCTGTAAATTCTCTCTATACTTTCTCTCTAATTCATCAACACTTTTTATCACTTCGTTATCAAATTCTACTCCCATTATACTTTTATCACCACTCTCAATACTCACACAATTATTTTCTAACACCATATTTGTAATTGTATTATCATAATTCTCACCACTTACCTTGTTTTTGTCTATCTCTAACTTGTCTACTTGGTCAATACTACAATTTTGTCTCTGTATTTTCTTTTTAAATTTTTCTAATTTCTCTTCTACTTGATTTAATTTGACATTCTGTAAAGTATTCTGCTTTTTTAACTCACTCTCAAAACTATCTAATTTTGCATTAAGCGTACCATTCATTTGATTGAATTTGTCACTGATTAACGTGAACAATTTTTCTAATGAGATTTTATTTTCAACTTCCATGCCATTATTATTTTCTGCCATTTTGTATTTTAGTATTTTAAATGGTTATTTATCTCTATTTGTATTTGACTACGCAATTTACTCAACTCGTATTTAACTTCAACAACATAACCTCTCATTCATTATATATCGTCTTCTGTGTTTCTCCATCTATCTGTTTTATATAAATTAATTTTATATAAAGTCCACTGTGAGGGCGACCAATTGTAATGTAACAAACTTATATTTTATAAATATTACAATATAAATGTATTTATATTTGTATTTAACAATACTACCTTTGTCAATAAACTTTAAATACATAAATAATGTTATCTTACCTATAATTATAATTTATCAAGTCCCAGTGAGGGCGTCAATTGTGATCTTCCCTATCTTATTATTAACATTATTATTATTAACAATATTTATTAAGATATATATGACCAATACCATAATTCGGTATTACTAGTACTCACCAAATTCATTATTTGCCGGGCTCATCTTCTGCTTTTACACACTGCTTTATACCTAAGGGTTCCAGGGTTTCGGGTACAGTAAGATTTCGAAACACAGTGGACGACACAATTGATAACACTGTATTGTTGAGAATAACCATCAAAATTTAATGCTCCAGAATGTATTACAGACACGACCATGCGGTCAAAACAATGACATCATATAACATGACCAAAACAAAATGGCTGTTATTTTTTTTATATCTCATTTTACTCTCTATACTTTTTTTGTCTGCTAAATTAATATCAGTGCAAATTGTATTGCTGCAGCTTAAAAACATTTATTAATTGCATTCGTTAATACACAAACCAATGCCCTCAGCATTTTGTGGTTATGGCCATAAGTTTACTCGTTCACTCTCACACACATTCATCTTTAATCCAGTACATTCTTTAATTAGTAATTCTGTATTAATGAGCTCATTAAACTATAACAAATGATAAAATGGGACTTCTCTGCTTATCGTTTGGTGTTGTCCATCCGATGCTGTTGTGTGACGCCCATGGTACGGTCCGGTGTTCGCCTCTAATTCTGCTGAGTCTAACTGGAGAGATATATGCACTGATTTTACATTTTAATACTCATACTGCTAAACAAAATGAGCTTTCATTGCTCCACTATTAATGATAGTAGTTTGATTTAATTATTTTGAACTATTTGTAGAAAATTGTTCACACAGCGATACATCGCTATGTCTCCTCTGACGAATGGCGTTGAAATGAGAGCGAGGCAAAAGTAAATTTTTGCTTGTGTGTGTGTAGTTCTTACGTCATCCCGCTTTGTCTTGCTGGACAACGCCTCGTTACACACATTGTACTCAGTGCGTCATTGTTCTTAGCGATGACAGACTAGTGTTATAGCCCAATCATAATGCATATTGTTGTACTTCGTCATAAACACCGCCATGGTATATTTTGATGTTTTCACGTCCACCGGAGACCTTGGTGTTTTACTCTGGCCGAATTTACGTTGTTCCTTTTTCCAGAGGGACAAGGTACCTAACCATTCTGTATGTTTAAAAAATACATAACATAAACATTGAAAATACCCATAATTCCCATAATTCTGGTACTGAGTCAGTCTGTACTGTTACATGTTTACTTTATATATTTCTATTACTCTCTTACTCTCACAATATCTCTCTATATTTTCTTTATTAATACATTTCTCTCCATAACACCAAAATACACTTTCTCTCTCCAAATATGCAGGGGTCCCTATTATAAAATTATCCCTAACATAAGTGCACCACTTATTTGGTACACAAAAACACAAAGAAACTTTATTTGTAGACCTATCGTCTCCCAAATATAAATTTAAGGAACTCTTCTCCTTATAAAAATTACATGAAGACTTGTCTTCACCCCCTAACACTACATCAAAAGAAAATTCTACCCCCTGCACTCCTTGTACTAAAATACTTTCTCTCAACTTTCTTTCTGACTCAATAAATTCAAACATTTCATTTTCACTAATTATACTTTCATTATCATTTTTATCCTTTTCTAACACCACAATCTTACTACTTGTAATATTTGAGTTATCGGTACATTCATTATTTGAATTATTATGTTTAAATATGTTGTTATTCAGTACAGCATTTTGCTGGGTACTGCTATTTACTTTCTGGCTTTCTAATTGACTTTCTACCAAATTTAAATTCTCATCTAGTTTTGTGATGAGCTTGTCACATTTTTTAATCAGTTTGTCGTGACCTAATTTTATTTCATTCTTGATCTCATTGAAATTAATTTTAAGACTACTTTGAATTTCTTTAATTTCACTTTTCTGAACATCAAATTTAAAATTCATGTCCCCTCTGAGGTCATTAAAATTGCTACACATCATGTTATACAGACGTGTTAACATTTCGTCTGTTTTGTTTTCATGAAGTGAGATGGAGGTTACTTGTTCAGTCTCTACATTTTCGGTCACACTTGCCTCGCCAACCTGACTAATTGGGTTTAATTGAACATCCATTTCACTAGTTAAATTTATCTCAGAGGTACTGGTTTCTATTACAATATTGTCACTTGTACTCATGTTGGCAATTTTGCAATACACGCTTGCATACAATGGTATAACCTAACTATTGGGTTATGTTTACGTATTACAATTTTGGTGTCTATTACCTCAAACAAATTTTTCCGTTCTCTTTCTAGGCGTACACTATGTAATAATATATATAAATAATACCACATAATGTCCCTGTTCGCAGGCAGCCATCTTTGATCTTCCGTCCGCGTTGATTTTAGGTATACGATATATTATATTCTACACTTATGGTTATGTTTACAAAAACTGGGGCGCCATCTTTGTTACATATGTTATAGGCCAGGAATTCGTTACGCGAAGTTATGATGAACGGAAGTTGCTTGAAATAATAGAACATCTGTATATAATTGTTACCAATGAAATACCCTTTTTATTTACTCTTTACTTTTTACTCTACATCTTACACAATAAGTATGTTAAACAAACTCTAATCCCTCCAAAAGCATAATTGTTATTATCTGATATTATATACTTACTTGACTATATTCTGACATATCTTTATTAATTGTAATATAGTAATATATGTAGTAGTGCCCAACCCAGCACTTAGAAATTCCACAACACACACGCAATCTCTCTCTCTTTCACTCTCATGGTACAAATTTTATTAATTTTGGAGCTCCTTTTATGTCATTGAAATTTTAAATATTTTAATTTATATGATTTCTAAAATAAAATTTTATACTTGGAAACAGTATAAGGATTTTAAGGTACAGAAGGAACGTTCTCACCCATTTCGTGTAGTTAGTTGCAGTTCCTTGCGGTAAAACTTCGCGTACGGTACCGCGAGTTTACCGATTGCACGTTACGGTCATATTTTGTAGTTGACGCACTGTATTCAAGATATTTATACTGTTTATTAACCACCTATGGTGGTCTAAAAAATTAAAATTCACTAGTGAGTGAACGGTTTGCCGGCCGGCGTTGATCACTGCTGCAGATGAAATGACCAAGAGTCTTTGTTAGATTTTGCTGAGGTGGGGTGAACCTACGTCACACTTCCTTTGTTACAACTGTTGACAGCATCGTTGTTGATGTAAACACATTCTCAGCCTCTGACGTAATTAAGGTTCGGCACTCTTATCGCCACAAACTGCATACTGTTTTTTGTGATGTTTCACAGTTTTGCTATGAATTGGTTCAAATCCTGACAAATATTATTATACACTCCACTCACTGTATATTCGTATCGGGTGTTTAAGGTTGGGTTGAGTATGACCAAAATAGAAAAATACAATAGTTATGTTCTATTTACCATATTTAAAGTAATCACAAAACGTACCATGATTGTATCATCACACCAAGTTTACAAATATTATTTTAAAACATCTTCATTAATTATTTAAAGTAAATACACTTAATATAATACCATACATAATAAATATACTTGTATTTAATTACTTAAATACAAGTTTAACATGAATGAAAAGAGTACCCATTACTTAGTACTTCCTTAAAGCAATGGCTCCGCACTTACTACATACAAAACACAAAATAAATATCATGTAAACACAATATCATGATAAAGTACAACAACAAGTACATTTTATAAAACATTAAATATTAATTGAACAGTCTATTATATTCAAACTCATCCACAGTAAACTCATCCCATTAGACACAGTGTTTATAGTTTACATCTTACACTGCTCATTCCATATTTCATATTTAGGTACACTTTCAATATTTTATTACCTAGTAACCTTACTAGGTATCATCAATACATTTTTTAGGTGAGATTGGCTCTCTTGTACTTAATTATGGCATACCTTGGGCATTGTTTTCAGTTATGTTGACAAAGTTTTTATATAACGTCGGGAACCTTAACTTTGTTACGTTAATTAATACTCCGAAAGAAGTTTATTTTGGCTGAATAAAGTTTAGTTAAAATAAACTTATAGTTTCTTCATACTTTGGAATATTTATTTTATAAAATTATTAATTTATAATGGTTTCAGTTTTTCATTGTTTCTGTGTTAATCCGCAATTCAGTGGGTTCTTTGGGGTTTATTTTCTCTTTCTATTCTTTAAACTTTTAATTGCACTGGAAAACTGTGTTGATACTCATCGTGTATCTGGTCATTAATTCTCTACTGGTACCTCCCTCAGTTGTAGACCTGTCCTTTTCTCTGAAACTCATAACTTCTTCTAGCTTATTACGCCATCATTTCTTATTATATTTATATTTAATTACCTCGCTTGGTGTATAATCCCTAAAATACTATATTCCCTAACATTTTTCCCTAATACCATAGCTGGTACGGAATCAGAGGGGCACTATTGGCTTCCATTACTCTGCTGTTTCCCTAACTATATCTTCAGAGATCAGAGGAACTTCATCTCTGTCCAGAAAAAAAAATAAACGTTGCACTATCACAACACAATACATATAATTATTACCTATAAGGTAGCTCCTTCGCTACAAACTTATATTCAAGGGATGATTACTATTATTTCTGAGGTATTCTAATACTTTTCTTAACTTATTTATCTCTTTGTTCTGTAGTTCCATTTATCATATTATTCACCAGTATTTTAGTTAAAGCTGTTCAATATTCATTTTAAATTCTGTTAACTGATATTATAATTTAATTTCCCTAGTTCGGGTCGACATGGTTAACTCGCTTAATAATTACAATAATAAGTATTATGTATTCATGGTTACTTACCGGTTGAGATAGGTTAACTTTTCTTTGTTGACATATTAGTTCAGGCGCCATGTTGGTGTTGCCAACCTTACGTATTTGCTATTATTCGGGTCCAAGGTTCTTATAAGCGAGGCTGAGACTGAACGGTTACCAGAAATAATGTACACTAACAGCTCCGCCTGCCACAACGCTGCACGCTGGTCACCTGCCACGTCGCACGCTGATCACTCCTTACACCGGATCCTTACTACAAAATATCATCATCAACAAATATAATTACCATTCACATTACTCACCTCTCTACATATAATCACTAACTACTGTGTCCCTAAAATATCTAACACCATCTTTGTATATTATCAGTATCTCAACTTCTTATTTACTAACTCCCATTAACTCTATTTAACTAACTCCAATGCCCTTATTTATCATTATTACCCAAACTCTTTTACAACATTTCACCTTAATATACCACTAGAAAATTCACCACTCACCTACTAATAACAATACAACTCAATATCCACATATATTACCTTCTTCATTTATTATCCATTAAAGTCTAAATCTCATAATTATTCCAAAATTATTATTAAACTTCCTTCAATTACTTAAAATTCTACAGTACATGGTTTACAAAAAAAAAAATACATAAAATACACAACAGCAAAAATACACAAATACATTGACATTAATACAAAAAAAAAATATACAATCCACATTATCATTTAACCATTTACCATAAATCAGTCATAAAGCAGTCCATCTTGAAAAACACTGTCACATAATTAAATGTTCATAAACACAATAAAATATCTACCCTCCATCGTCAAACAATAATCTTATCTTATATCTATATGCATTGCTTATTATTGAATCTCTTATATTAACAACATAAATGCCATTCAAATGTTCATCATTTTCCGCAGACTCATATAATCTGTCATGATTGGTCATTGTCCTGTCACCTTCTGTATTATTAGTCATAATTAGGTAATTTATAAAGTCATTATTTCCCTTATCTCCTACTACTTCAGTTTCATTACAAGGTAAGTATTTACTATATTTATCAATCATCTCTACTCCTAACCTTTCCATAAATTCTTCATAAGTTCTACTCATCTTAAAAATCTCTATTTCTCTTTTTCTCTCACAATACCTCTCACTTTCAAAACATCTCTCTCTCTTAATATATCTCTCTCTACCACACCAAGCTACATTCTCTCTTTCTACATTTGCAGGGGACACTAATTCACAACTATTGCACCACCTGTGAAGTGCACAACAAAAACCAGGGACAACTTTATTTGTAGACCATATGTCTCCCAAATATACATTGAAGGCACTCTCGTCCTTCCTCAAAACATGTGAAGTTTTTACTTCACCCCCTACTCCATCATTAAGGGAAAAATTTACCCCCTGCAATCCCCTTACAATTATACTTTCTTTACACACTCTCTTTAACCCTTCAACACACACTATCATTCCATCATTATCATATTCTATTCCCCATAAAATCTCATTATCACTACAAACATCCACACAATCATTTTCTAATATCATACTCGTATTTATTTTGTCATAATTTTCTCCCCCACTTACCTTGTCTTTGTTTATATCTAATTTGTCTACTCCCTTCTTATTTTCTAACTCTATCTCGTCTAACCGTACATGTATCTCATTTAATCTTTTGTCAATATCACAGCTTTGTTTTTTAATTTCTTTTATGATATCATTAAATTGTTCATCAAACTGGTTTAATTTATCATTTAATTCATTATTCTGTACTTTCATTAACTGAAAAAGGTCTTCTAATGACACTTTATTATTTATAATGGGTGTTGAGTTAGCTTGTGGTTCATTTAATAATAGCGATTCTGTTGCTGTATTATTTATACTAATGCTTTCGTTATCTGCCATTTTGGAGTTCTAAATATATATTTGAAACTGTATACTCTACATAACATAACCTACTCTCTCACTTATCATGTCACACCTTGATCTAATAACCGTTCTGTCTTTTTGCCGGCTTATTTATATAAACTTTATTTATATATTATCCCTAGTTCGGGAGCCATTGTTAACTGATACAATAATTTTAATTATTTCCCTAATTCGGGTCGACATGGTTAACTCGCTTAATAATTACAATAATAAATATTATGTATTCATGGTTACTTACTGGTTGAGATAGGTTAACTTTTCTTTGTTGACATATTAATTCAGGCGCCATGTTGGTGTTGCCAACCTTACGTATTTGCTATTATTCGGGTCCAAGGTTCTTATAAGCGAGGCTGAGACTGAACGGTTACCAGAAATAATGTACACTAACAGCATTTGTGGTAAAATAAACGGTTGTTTTTATTATTTCATATTTGCATAATTTATCTTCTAAAACATCAAAATGGCTACTGACATATTACATAAAACAAAATGGCGTTCCTACTTCCGCCTCTTTACACAAATTAATAATTCCTTTTAGTTACCCTAGATATTTAATTTTATTTCCCCAAAAGACTTTAAGATAAGCTGCAGCTCTACTAAATTGATCATTGAAATTTTAAGATGACTTTTATAAAACAATTAAACAAAGAACACAGACCAACGCCTCATGGCGTCTTGCCAGTTTAATATTCGGCCTTACATTTACTCAGACACACACACACACACTCATTTGTTTTTCTTTAAAATAAAGACAATTTAAATTGACTTGATTTTTTCATGTTTGAGCTCAAAACGTATTGTAATTAGTAAAGGAATTAGTGCACTTTCCTGTTTTCAGAAGTGTCGTAGACCTTTTCGGAATCTCCTCTTCGCCGGCCTGTATTTTCTGTCGTTTTACTGCATACTGCTTATAGTTCTGATGGTTACTACACTGAATTTAAACTCTGTTTTTACATTTTTATCACTGATTGAAATTATCTTTACATTTTATTGTAATTTACACTGCTGCTGTTATTAGTTGCCGGACGACCTTTTACCAGGTGTTGTCGCCTCGGCTGTAGTATGAAGACTGGGCGGATGTAATGTACATTTTTTCGTATGTGTGAGTGCATCACGTCATTGTTCTTTTGTTTCGAACGGTTAACGCCCTGTTTCATGTCATTGTTGTTACATCATTCTTATATTTTTTAATGACGTCCAGCCTTGTGGACCAATGAAAATTGATATTTAGAGTCTGTCTTCACTTATACCGCCATTGTATGCGTTCGGTTTCACACGTCTGCTCCTGACCTTGGAATCGTTCTGCTCTGCTGAAATCTGCGTCGTTGTCTTTTTACAAAGGGAAATAGTCCTACCCATGTATGTGTGTGCAAAAAATAATGAAATACAATAAGTTGATACCACTCATACCATAAATCCGAATTCAGGCTTCTCGTACTGTCACAAAACCCCCTCAATGAAAGGTTTTATGTCGAAACATAAAAACTTTCATTGATCCATTGTGTTCTAAAAGGATCAGCCCAGATATGGTGCCACAACCCCCTGTAGTGTTGATATAAAAGGAAATACAATCACTTACCCTTCGTCCGATGATGATGATCGCACCCTCTGACCTTACTGGACTTCTCAGGAGAGATCCCAACACCATAAGGCCATTAGGCACTTAACGCTCCTGTTCTGACGCTCCGGCCAGCTCAGGACCGCGGTCACAACACCACCAAACTCTGAAACATGCAATACAAAATTTTAAAATAGTGACCTTATTTATTTCCATATCCGCAACTGATATGTCTCCCCTTAGATGCATTGGTTTGTGTTTTGAGGCATTGGCTTGCTCCATTAATAAATTTTCAAGTAACAAAAGACAAGATTTAAGACAGAAAAACCCTCCCCATTTTTCAAACATTCCTGCATTTATAAAAACTCTCTGACTCCAGTCAACCATAATTACTCTCTTTACCACATGAAAATATATTCTTATCCAAAGCAGAAAACAAATTTTAACTTTTCTAAGCAACAACCACTAACTCTACTATTTTACTTCATATAACATTGAAACATATACCTATCATGGCAAACAACTCCAAAACTCTTTATATTTTCTTTACTCATTTTTCTTTATTCTTATTTTCTTTGCAACAGAACTAACTCATTTTTCTTTGTTCAAAACCACTGTTATCTTCGTATTTTTAACACATTAGTATTTTTACCGTCGCTACCCCCGTAACGACCTCCTAACCACACTATTACCATCAACATAATAAAACATAGTACATTAAACAACATTGTTACATTTACATTGCATTATAACATTACTACTGTCAACTCTCTATTAACTTTTATTATTTAAGATTCATTATATTAGATTCTATACCAAAAAAATTCAAATTTATCATTTACCTTTCAGTTACCTCACCTTTCTACCATGAATTCTCTTTTCTAACCTTTCCATCAATCCTTATCTAGTTTGGGTGACTCTCTACTAATCACTATGATCTCTACATCTTATTTTGGCATTTATCAATCTAACCTTACTCACCTCTTTTTAACTACTAACACCCGCTACTAACAACCATTAACATATTATGACACCAATATCTCTATAATAACCCCCTTCACTAATCCCATTTAAATCCTCTGGCACCGCTCGTCTTTGTACAAGGACGTGTGTTCCCTACCTGGCCATATCCATTCCTAACCCTTTTGCCCTCCACCAAATATCGGCAAACACTCTAACCCAAAATTGCTCCGCCTGCCACAACGCTGCACGCTGGTCACCTGCCACGTCGCACGCTGATCACTCCTTACACCGGATCCTTACTACAAAATATCATCATCAACAAATATAATTACCATTCACATTACTCACCTCTCTACATATAATCACTAACTACTGTGTCCCTAAAATATCTAACACCATCTTTGTATATTATCAGTATCTCAACTTCTTATTTACTAACTCCCATTAACTCTATTTAACTAACTCCAATGCCCTTATTTATCATTATTACCCAAACTCTTTTACAACATTTCACCTTAATATACCACTAGAAAATTCATCACTCACCTACTAATAACAATACAACTCAATATCCACATATATTACCTTCTTCATTTATTATCCATTAAAGTCTAAATCTCATAATTATTCCAAAATTATTATTAAACTTCCTTCAATTACTTAAAATTCTACAGTACATGGTTTACAAAAAAAAAAATACATAAACTACACAACAGCAAAAATACACAAATACATTGACATTAATACACAAAAAAAAATATACAATCCACATTATCATTTAACCATTTACCATAAATCAGTCATAAAGCAGTCCATCTTGAAAAACACTGTCACATAATTAAATGTTCATAAACACAATAAAATATCTACCCTCCATCGTCAAACAATAATCTTATCTTATATCTATATGCATTGCTTATTATTGAATCTCTTATATTAACAACATAAATGCCATTCAAATGTTCATCATTTTCCGCAGACTCATATAATCTGTCATGATTGGTCATTGTCCTGTCACCTTCTGTATTATTAGTCATAATTAGGTAATTTATAAAGTCATTATTTCCCTTATCTCCTACTACTTCAGTTTCATTACAAGGTAAGTATTTACTATATTTATCAATCATCTCTACTCCTAACCTTTCCATAAATTCTTCATAAGTTCTACTCATCTTAAAAATCTCTATTTCTCTTTTTCTCTCACAATACCTCTCACTTTCAAAACATCTCTCTCTCTTAATATATCTCTCTCTACCACACCAAGCTACATTCTCTCTTTCTACATTTGCAGGGGACACTAATTCACAACTATTGCACCACCTGTGAAGTGCACAACAAAAACCAGGGACAACTTTATTTGTAGACCATATGTCTCCCAAATATACATTGAAGGCACTCTCGTCCTTCCTCAAAACATGTGAAGTTTTTACTTCACCCCCTACTCCATCATTAAGGGAAAAATTTACCCCCTGCAATCCCCGTACAATTATACTTTCTTTACACACTCTCTTTAACCCTTCAACACACACTATCATTCCATCATTATCATATTCTATTCCCCATAAAATCTCATTATCACTACAAACATCCACACAATCATTTTCTAATATCATACTCGTATTTATTTTGTCATAATTTTCTCCCCCACTTACCTTGTCTTTGTTTATATCTAATTTGTCTACTCCCTTCTTATTTTCTAACTCTATCTCGTCTAACCGTACATGTATCTCATTTAATCTTTTGTCAATATCACAGCTTTGTTTTTTAATTTCTTTTATGATATCATTAAATTGTTCATCAAACTGGTTTAATTTATCATTTAATTCATTATTCTGTACTTTCATTAACTGAAAAAGGTCTTCTAATGACACTTTATTATTTATAATGGGTGTTGAGTTAGCTTGTGGTTCATTTAATAATAGCGATTCTGTTGCTGTATTATTTATACTAATGCTTCGTTATCTGCCATTTTGGAGTTCTAAATATATATTTGAAACTGTATACTCTACATAACATAACCTACTCTCTCACTTATCATGTCACACCTTGATCTAATAACCGTTCTGTCTCTTTTGCCGGCTTATTTATATAAACTTTATTTATATATTGTCCCTAGTTCGGGAGCCATTGTTAACTGATACAATAATTTTAATTATTTCCCTAATTCGGGTCGACATGGTTAACTCGCTTAATAATTACAATAATAAATATTATGTATTCATGGTTACTTACTGGTTGAGATAGGTTAACTTTTCTTTGTTGACATATTAATTCAGGCGCCATGTTGGTGTTGCCAACCTTATGTATTTGCTATTATTCGGGTCCAAGGTTCTTATAAGCGAGGCTGAGACTGAACGGTTACCAGAAATAATGTACACTAACAGCATTTGTGGTAAAATAAACGGTTGTTTTTATTATTTCATATTTGCATAATTTATCTTCTAAAACATCAAAATGGCTACTGACATATTACATAAAACAAAATGGCGTTCCTTTTAATTACCCTAGATATTTAATTTTATTTCCCCAAAAGACTTTAAGATAAGCTGCAGCTCTACTAAATTGATCATTGAAATTTTAAGATGACTTTTATAAAACAATTAAACAAAGAACACAAACCAACGCCTCATGGCGTCTTGCCAGTTTAATATTCGGCCTTACATTTACTCAGACACACACACACACACTCATATGTTTTTCTTTAAAATAAAGACAATTTAAATTGAATTGATTTTTTCATGTTTGAGCTCAAAACGTATTGTAATTACTAAAGGAATTAGTGCACTTTCGTGTTTTCAGAAGCGTCGTAGACCTTTTCGGAATCTCCTCTTCGCCGGCCTGTGTTTTCTGTCGTTTTACTGCATACTGCTTATAGTTCTGATGGTTACTACACTGAATTTAAACTCTGTTTTTACATTTTTATCACTGATTGAAATTATCTTTACATTTTATTGTAATTTACACTGTTGCTGTTATTAGTTGCCGGACGACCTTTTACCAGGTGTTGTCGCCTCGGCTGTAGTATGAAGACTGGGCGAATGCAATGTACATTTTTTCGTATGTGTTTGTGCATCACGTCATTGTTCTTTTGTTTCGAACGGTTAACGCCCTGTTTCATGTCATTGTTGTTACATCATTCTTATATTTTTTAATGACGTCCAGCCTTGTGGACCAATGAAAATTGATATTTAGAGTCTGTCTTCACTTATACCGCCATTGTATGCGTTCGGTTTCACACGTCTGCTCCTGACCTTGGAATCGTTCTGCTCTGCTGAAATCTGCGTCGTTGTCTTTTTACAAAGGAAAATAGTCCTACCCATGTATGTGTGTGCAAAAATATAATGAAATACAATAATTTGATACCACTCGTACCATAAATTCGAATTCAGGCTTCTCGTACTGTCACAATTCTTCTTAGTTCCGTGCTGTCAATTAATTATTCTTTAGCATACGTATTTCACGATTTTTAATTCACTCCCATTTACTTCTGTAATTAAACACTGAATCTCCTCCTGATCATAAATTGTATGGCATATTCTTCCTTCATCTAACTCATTTCTAACCCTTCTTTCTCTTTTTTATGTTTATTAGTTTAAAATAATTTCTTCTGAATTGTATAGTAAGGTGTTCTTACTTATTTTTGAATTTTGTGGTTTTAAAATTGATTCCAAATAATTTATCTTAACTATTTTGTATTGGCCACTGTTTGGGCTGCTCTACCAATATGGTTTTCTGGTGGATTCCATAGATTATATGCAGTTGTAAATCTTTCAATGGCATCGTCGCAGTATGGATCATACACATACGGTTCTATGTCCTCTTCATTCCGTCTATTCCTTCCCTCAGCATTCCCAGAATCGGGATTAGGTTTACGGTTTCCACGATGGTCCTCTTGGTTATTCCTCTCATCAGCCATGATATAGTTTACTCGAGCTATATGGGTTCCCTGGTCATTACTTGGTTGATTTTCCGAGGGTATGTCTCTCCTTTGTTCCCTGCTTCCTCCATCATTCTCGACGCTCCTATTTCTGTTTTGATTTCCTCCATCATCGTTCCCTCGGTTACTATTCCAATAGTCTCTCCCGTTATCAAAATTCCTGCGGCCTGTGCTGTATCTGTTATTATTAGGGTTATTATAATGATTGTTTTGGTAATTATTATTGCGGTAGCGATTATTCATATAATGGTCATTACCATTTCGGTTATAATTATTGTTGTTATACCTATTCATTCCCTGACGTGACTCTTGATTTTGCTCCTCTCTCCTATTGTTTGAATAGTCACTTTGTCTTCGAGACCTCTGATAATAGTCTTCCATTTCATAGCTGGCTAACAAGGTTTCCATTGCTCCTACTGTCTTCACTTGTCCACTGCGTCTGGCATGAACTATTTCTTCTTCGAAATGGTAGGATAGTTTATTCACTAAACATTCCTCTGGTATTCGCGGTTCCAAATGACGCGCCAAACACACCTTTCCCAAAAAGTACGTAGTTGGGGACTGCTCTTGATTAATGTTGAATCTACCATTGGTAAGGTTGTCCCTAATCATGTTCTGTACGGAATCCGACCAGTATTTTGACCTAAAAGCCTTCTTAAACTCTTCATAATTACTTGTTTCATTTCGGACCGCTGACCACCAATTATCATTTATACTTTTAAAACAGTCATCCAACAAATTTTTGATTATGTTCCATCGGGTCACTTTAATTCTACCAAACCATTCATCTATTCTCTCTAAAAATTCTATGGGGTTTCCTCTATAAATTTTGAAATTGATGTTTTCTTTTTGCTCAGGGGCTATGTGATGTGCCAGGTACATTGGTCGATTTTGTAAATTTTCTATTGACTCCTTGATATTAATCAACTCCTGATTCTGTATGTTTTCAACGGTCCCTTTATTTTGATCCACTTGGGTTTTTATTTGCGTTATTTCATTGTTAACTATCTCAATTCTCCCAGCTATGTTAATTTGCACCTCGTCTAACTTTTCTTGTGTTTCCGCTTGTACCTCCGTTACACTAATTTTGTTATTGATTTCCATGTTATTTATTTGGGTAGTCAACTCTTCCTTGAACCCTATAAGTTCCTCTTTTGTCTGGTCGACTCTTTGGCCGATTGTTTCGTTAATATTCTTTATTTTCTCATCGGTATTATTGTTAATTTTGTCTATCCTATCGTTTATATTTTCACTCTGTTAGGTTAATTACTTTTTACAAAATACAAATACAAATAAATAAAATTATTTGTTATTCCATTTACCTCTAAAATCTTCTTCATTACCAGAGTTACGTCACACGAACGTCGAGATGCAATAGTGATTAAAGGTTATTTCAATAACTGACGCAACTCGCATTTTGTGAAGAGAAACAAACTAAGATTTTATTTTATTCTTTAACATTTTTTAAACTTCAAATTATATCATTTCTTTGCCTCTTAACCCAAGCGGTTACTTCTTACCAAAATTTAAAATTTCATGTAATATTCTTGTAATAATTGTTACATGATCTGCTACGATTAACTTAATTCAACATCTTACCTTAATTAAAACAGACAGCCCAGCCTGCTCATACTCAACATTCACACTATATTAAATTTTACCCCTGTTATTCAGAAAAACCCCATTTAATTAAAATTTAACATATACCCCTGCCGGCAATTTGGCGTCTCCTCGATTTCATGGCCCATCACTCCCAAACTCCGCTATTTTGTCCAAAACAATTTGTTACGTCATTTTTTCGGCGAAACTGTTCGCACTACCGAATGTCTGGAACACTGCAGTCACTTTTACTGAATATTGAAAATTTATTGGTAAGCCATGTTAGGCCGGCTGCCTGCGCAGGCGAGCGTCAGCGAGGTACTGGGAAGAGCGTTCACTAAGTTCCCCCAATTACATTTCTTTCGGACAAGGCGGAAACCAATGCCTTGTACTTTAAAGTCATAGCTGTGGCACATTCAACAAGTGTAAACTCCCGTGTGCTGGACGTTGATGATATTAGGTGTTCAGTGGTTTACGTCACTATAGTAGGCGTTACTTAATTTCGTTTCCGGCATGTTGAGAACACGTGCTGGACAAAATCATCTTCAAGCCATGTTGTTTTAAACTTCTTGGCGTTGTCTGCGCGCCTGCTGGTGATCGCGCGTTTGTGGGTGTGTGTCATACAGTCTCAAAATTCTAAGAATGGTATTGCATGATTGCACGTTGCCGCATTCCATTGTATTAACTTCGCCTTATGAGCGCTTGGTTCGCTACGATGTAGATCCAACTTGTGACTGGCCACGCATATGAAATAAATTGTTGTAAATATTTAATAAAATAAAACCCTTTCCCTTTGCCCCATTACAATACCCCCCCAATGAGAGATCTTCTGCCGAAACAGAAGAAATCTCATTGCTAAACCCCTAAGAGGACCGGTGAGGATATGGTGCCAACAACCCCCCATTAGTTCTTACACCTCATGGGTAAACTACCCCCTTGGCTTGGCGACCATGGCTGCATCTGAACGAGATTACTGGACTTCTCTCTTCGAGATCCCAACACCATAAAATCGAAGAGACACGCACCACAGCACACCTAACCTCTAACATGCCGCCCCAAAATCCAAACCCCTGGTCTTATACCATGCCAGATCCTCAACCGATATGTTTCCCCTTACCATGCACACTGGGCTGCCTTTAGCAGTTACTGGGCTCATACACACACTTATAAATACTCATTAAACAAAATTTTATTGTCACATTCAAAAAGTTCATTTAAGTTGAAAGCAAACTACTCTATCTCCATTATTTTCTTCAAAATCAAAAAATAAAAATCTTTTATCTGAATTGATTAATTCTCTTCGTTACTATTAATAATCAGAAAAAAAATAAATTGAACATCTAATTAAACATGAACTCCCTCATCCTAACATTTGATTATACATATATTCTAAACAATATAATTCAATAACACTATTGATACACATAAACAATAATATAATCAAAATTCAAAACATCAATTAGATGGCAGGCACAAAAATCAAAATTTTTTTTCCAAAAAGAATTTAAATTTATTAAAATATACTTTCCTCAATATTCAGAAAATTTAAAATTATTTAAATCAATTAAACAACAAAATTTGCATCACTTCATTGCCAAAATGGGTCTAGTTTATAACATCAAACATCAGCTGATCAAACTGGGTCAAGTCAACAACCTTGACCTACATAGGTTATACATAGGCTACATCATAAAATACATTAAACATCTTTAAAAAGTTTATCTTCAAACATAATAACATAATAAAATATGACATTTAAAATTGACATAGTATTATTCCAATTAACAATAAAACTGATATTTAAATTAATCAAAATTACACATTTATTGCTCTAATTAGTTTCAACTTCTATTAAAATCTGTCACTTGTTTCCCTTAATTTTATATTTTTACTATGACTCTCTTTCTTTAACATTCTCAATCTCCATTAGTTTGGGTGATTTAATTACTCATAATAACTTGATTCACAACTTGGCATTTATATATACTCTTAATCCCCTTCTGACTCTAATATCACTAACAGCTTTAACCAATATGACACCCATCTCTATCAAAAACCTCTATCAAACATTCTCTAAACCCAACTTACTACTCAACTCATATCGCAACATTCTACCCTTATAAAAAAAATACTCTCTACCCCTTTGTACTCAGGATGTGTGTTCCCCCCCCCAAAGCTCATTCCCTTATCTGGTCCCTGGAACTTTACCTAGGCAACCCTTTCCGGCACTAAACGGTCCCTTCCTGTCCCAACACCTTTCGTTGCGGACTCCTCATCACACCACCCCCCTTACAAAATTCCCATCAACTCTAATTACTCTCCCAATACATCACTTCAACTACAACAAAATATCTCCATTTACTTATTACATCAATATATCAATCAATACTCTACATATTTTCCCCATAGCTACTGTGTCAACATCAATACTTCTCAAATTCTACATTACATTATTCACAACAATATTTATTCATCTCTAGTACCTCTTTAAACTTAACATGGACTGATTTAAATGTCCTCACTCAGCATTAATCACCCAAAATCAACTTTATCACCTTTTGCACACCATTTAAAAATCTTAACTATAGCAAATTACGTCCATCATTTTATCATCATTAATGTTTATCAACATTAAAATCATTATATTCAAACATTAGTTACATTGGAAATTAGCAAACAATTTATAAGTGACATTTTACACATCTAACTCCAGCTATCAGCTGATGTTCTAGGTCGGGTGAATGGCCTTACTATAAACACACTTCAAAATTATACAAATTACACATTTTATCAATCCTTACCTCTAACACAATAAACTAATACATTCATAAGACCGAATAAACACAGTATAATAAACATCTAATGCATCTATCTCTCAAACCATGATACAATTATTTAATTAGTGCAAGTGCGAGTCATCATCTTTAAGTTACAAAATTTTAATTCGTTGCTCCCCTGAGCAACCACCTTGCCACACACACTATTGTTTTTTTTTCTGGTGGACTGTTGCGCCCATTTGCCTCCACAAGGACGGCATTGGTGGAGGAATTTATCATCTCCATGTCCTTGCTTCAGCGTTACATTTTAAAATTGGCAGATATCATCATATCTATGTTATAAATTAATATGCCCTTAAAACGGGTCTACCACCTGGCCTTGCTGTTCCTACTCGAACAGAGTGGCAGCCGCTGTTCCATAGTTCCGGGGATTTCCCCTAATGTCACCCCCCCCATCAATTTCAAATATACACCAATTTCAAGCCAGCTATGGTCAAGGTTCTTAATTTATGGCCACAGCTGACCGCTAGCCAAAACCACGATTAGTGCTGGTAAGGCAGTAATCGCCCAAAAAGTCGGGGAAATCAACTCTAAATTCAAGCGTGCTCTCTACATCATTATTATACACGGCACGGCAATCTATCAGGATATAATATAAAATTATATAAAAGGGTGTGCCGTGTATTTTACGCCATTTTGTCCTCCGATGGAGGTAACACTCTCTGTTACCCCCAACACTTACCGCTACCTACCGTGGCACATGCCACCACGGTACTAGCCACTTAATAACTAAACTAACCCGTCTACATTTGCAGTTTCTGCACTCCCTAAGTATAGCACTTCTATTAACACCACTCAACCCCCCCAAAATTACCCACATATCTTGTATGACAAGTTCTAATTTATTCTACACACTTCGACACGTTCCACTCTCACTGATACTATGAACTTTACAATTATTTGGTCACTTATTTACTAAAGTTGATATAAATTCAAAATTATAAACATTCCAAAATATATTTTGATATCTATTTACATTGGAGGCTGTCTATTCTTATTACTATGATAAGTGGTAGTAAGACAGTAATCGCCCTGAAAGACGGGGTTTATGCCGCAAAGAGAATAGGGACACGGTAGACCTACTTCGTGAATTCACATCCTCTTTCTAATACAAAACCCATTCCTTACATTCTCCCATTTATTCTCACCTGCCGTCTACCTCGCCCCCACCCCCTTTGCAACAAAACTCAATCTTTTCAGATCACACTGGAATTGCTGTCAGTGGCTAACTTTAGTTTCGCCACTGACACTAAAATTTTAATTGAATGCACTGCCTTTGTTATATGTGCAGCCTCCATTATTTACAAACACTCTGAGGCAGTGCAGGTACATGACAGGTACACCTGGCCGCTGCACCTTGAGTGTAAACAAAAAAATTAATTTATGTCACGTACCTTTAGGGGTCCCCCTCCCCGTTCAAATATGTTGTAAATTTCAAATTTTTACCAATTTTGGTGGAGCCGGACCATCGTTGTTTCACCACCCAAAGGAAGCTCTGCCAACCATGGCCCGCCTCCAATTGCCAAAAACCACAGCCAGGACTGGTAAGGTCGTGACCGCCCGAAAATGGGGGAGAGTCCCTTCTGAAAACACAAATATCTTGTTAAAATTCAACAAAAAAAAATTTTACCTAGACCAATATAATTTTAAATACGTAGCATTCTGCGTCCCTACTATCTCCTGTGTTACCTGATTACGTAGTACATATGCATTATCCATTTTTATTTCTACAATCTCATAAGGTCCTTCATATAAGAGGAAAAACTTTTTTATTTCTTTATCTTGCGCACTAGACAAGTCATGCCTTCTTACCAATACTAACTGCCCTATCTCATATTTGACCCACTTACCCTTTTCATCATGTTTCTGCTTTCTCCTCTCTCCCTTGGTGAGCAGACTCTCGTTGGCAAGTCGTATTTTTACATCTCTGTCTAGAACTCTTTCTTCCGGTGGATATTCAAAAAGTTGTTCTAATATTCTGGGTGGACGGCTTCCCTTGATTAATTCATACGGTGTAAATCCTGTAGAATCGTGGGTTGTGCTGTTTAACCAATCCTCCACTTTCTTCACGTACAAGGGCCATTCTGAGTGTTTGGAGTGACAATACGCCCTGAATATCCTGCCGATTTCTCGCATCACCCTCTCCGCCTGGTTCGACTGTGAATTGTAAACTGCCGTATGTTTGGGTATGATGCCTTCCCAGCCAAGAGTCTGTCTCCACTTGCCGCTGATGAACTGCGGTCCATGATTAGATAAAATTATCTTCAGCTTCCCTACGTTGATCATGTAGTCCTTGGTGATCTTTTCGCTGAGCACCTTGCTAGTAGCTCTCTTTACACTGTATAACCTAACAAACTTGGTAAAAGTATCTAAAACAACAAAAATATACACCACTCCTCCTCTATACCTTTAGGCAATGGCCCATACAAATCTACTGCAACTAAATCGAAAGGTCTTTCCACTTTAATATACTTCATTTCCCCTTCAACCCTATAATTTACTACTTTAGACTTTTGACACAAATCGCAAACTCTTAATACTCTTCTAACTCTCTTCTCCATATTTTTAAAAACACAAGATTCTTTTAATGCATTTGTGCATTTTCTCGCACCAAAATGACCATATCTTATGTGGCAATCCCAAATAATTCTATCTACTAATTCATCAGGTATCATTAACCTCCAATCCCGTTCACCCCCTTCTACTTTCTTAAACAGAATTCCCTTATGTATCTGGAAATGTGTACTATACTCTGAACCATCAATATCTGCTTCTAAACTAGTTATTATCTTACCTAATTAATTTTCTGATCTTTGTATATCTTTAATTTCCCTTAATTCTTCCCCAAAAATCCTATCTTCCCTGGTTAATCGAAAAATTTCTATTTCTTTCAGATCTCTACCTGTCTTATTATCTATAGTATCTACCCTGGACAGAGTGTCCAGTACTTTATTATCTGACCCCTTAATATATTCTCAAGAAAAATGATATTCTTGTAATGCTAGCACTCACCTGGTTAATCTGCTATGCGTCAGCTTACATGTGTTTAGAAATGACAAGGCCTTATGATCGGTCCTGATGACGGTTTGGTTTCCTAGCAGGTAAGTGCGGAATTTCTTCACCGCGAAGACGATGCTCAGCAATTCTTTCTCTGTAGTGGTGTAATTCTTTTCGGCTGCCAATAAGGTTCTGCTGGCAAAAGCGGTGGTCCTGTGCTCCTGATACTCACCCTCCTGGTAAAGTTCTGCGCCGAGGGCTATGTTGCTGGCATCCGTCTGTAAATAAAACTTTTTCTGAAAATCGGGGTGATTCATCATTATCATGTCTATAAATTTCTCTTTAATTTCATTGAAAACAACTCTCTCCTCCTCTCCCCATTTCCATTGTTTATTCTTTTGTAAAACCGCACTTAATTAAGTGGTAATATGCGCATAGTTTCTCTGAAATTGTCTATAAAAATTGCATAATCCTAAAAAGCTCTGCAACTGTTTAATATTTTTTGGTTCTGGAAAACGTATGATAGCTTCTACTTTGTCTGGCTTTGCTAAAATACCCTCTGGAGTGATAATAAAACCTAAAAAGTGTATCTCCGTTTGTAGGAATTTTGATTTCTCCCAATTAACAGTTAATCCCCCTTGTTGCAATTTATTTAAAACGTACTCTATGTGTTCTAAGTGTTCAGAGAATGTTCTTGATGCTATTAGTATATCATCAACATACACAGTTAAAAAATCTAAATCCTTAGGTTGTAAAATCATATCTAAGCATTTTATAAAACTGGCTACGCTAGTGTTGAGTCCAAATGGCAGGCGTTTAAATTGATAGTTTTTACCATTGAAAAGAAACGCAGTAAATTTACAGCTTTCTGGCGCTAATGGAACTTGCCAGTAGCCTGCTGTTAAATCTAAGGACGTCATATATCTGACTCCACTAAACTTTTGAAAAATTTCATTCATGGTTTCCGGTGACTCCCGGTCAGGTATTATAAGCTGATTAATTTTTCTGGTGTCTAAACACAATCTTACCTTTCCATCCTTTTTGATGACCACTACCAATGGATTCGAGTAAGGCGATATGGATCTTTCAATGATGTCCCCTTCCATCATGCGGTCCAACTCTTCTTGAACGGCTTTCCTCTTTGAAAATGGCACTAGATAACTTCTCTGCATGTAGGGTGAGTGCTCCCGAATCTTCAATTCGCATACATAGTCCCTGGCTTTTCCAGGCAACTCAGCAAACACATCTTTAAAACGTTCAATAACTGCCCACAACTCCTGTTGTTGGGGACTCCCTACAACTCTACCCTCATTACAAAATTTATCTGCCCTATTTTCCCATACTCTCTCATCATTCTCCAAACTCTCACTTTCATGACATACATTCACTCTTGTTTCTATACTTCCCTCGCCTACTCGGTTTTGTATCATCTTTACACCTGTAACTCTAACCTTATCTAACACCCTCTTAAAATCTACCCTGACTGGTTCAAGCCCCTTTTTAAATTCTACTATTCTCTGGTTAAAATCAATTACTGCTTTATTTCTCTCCAAAAAATCATTTCCCAGAATTATATCTAAATTCAAACCCTTAACTACTAGAAAGGTATTCTCAAATTCTATTTCATTAATGTATATGTTTAATTGTACTTGTTTAGTAACTCTTTTACTTCGTACTCCAGTTACCCCCACTACTGTCACTCCCGCAACTGGTAATGATGGAATATTCTTATTTACCCTTTGTAATTCACCCAGTACATTCTCTGAAACTACTGATATCTCACTACCTGTATCAATCAATGTTTTATAATCCTTACCTTCTATGGTTACAAATACCTCCGTCAGTCCCGTTTTGGTTTCTGTCATTTCTGCAGCATCCTCCTCCAGTAACTCCTCTGCCATGTCTTTAATAATTATGTTGCTGCGGTAGTTACACTCCTCTTGGACCCCCAGGTTCTCCTCCGACAATGGATGGGCCCGGTTCCCCATTGTCTCTTCTAGTTTCCCGTGGATGGGTCTGCTACTGCCTGGTTGTATCCACCTCTGCCTCTGTTTCCACTTCCATTTCCCCTCGGTGCTCCTCTAGTGTTCTCGCCTCCTCTCTGCGGTTGATTTTGTGGCTGATACGTTCTCTCACTGCGTTGACATTCTCTCGGTTTGTGGCATCTAAAACATGTGGTTCTTATTGAATAATTATCAACATTACAGTCGGCGCATCTCCAACCCTCGCCTCGATTATCATTATTTCCCCCACGTGCCCCTCGGTGAAAATTTGGTATTCCCCGGGATTGATTATAATTACCATTCATATGTGTTACTGGTGCGTTTATTCGCCTATTCATATCACGTTCCCGTATATTTTGAAAAATATCCAATATTTTCTCTAGTTCCGTAATCTCTAGAATCTCTCGGGTCATTAGAGTGATCTGTATTTCTCTAGGCAAATGCTTACTTATGTGACGGACGAATGATCGAAACGGTAATGGTGGCTCTAAATATTTGGCCTCATTGTACAATCGCATTACGTACATAGTTACGTTGCCCCCTTGGGTCCCAAAATTACCTGGTCCCATAATTTTACTCCGCAATATTTCTTGTTCTTCCTCCGACCAATATTTTTCTCTAAATGCCGTCTCGAAACTCTGATAATTTACCCACTCTACTTTATCTACCTCCGCCCATACTGCGGAATTCCCTCTAAAACACTTCATTATTTTTAGCAACTGTACTTCCCAACTACTTCAACAAAACTGATTGAATTCTTTGACTCTATTTAAGAACTGCATAGGGTGTACCCCCCTGTTTTCACAATTAAACAATTCCAAATCAATATCACTATTCATATATTTAGTAATTACTACTTATTCAGTAACATGATTAAGTTTTTCATTTATAGCTACATTCAATTCATCTTTAACATTAACGATGCTTTGCTCAATTGATATAAATTTATTATTATTTAAACACTCAACTTGTACGTGACGCTTATCTATAATATTCACTGTATTTTGTATGGCTTGTATCTCTGTTTTGTAATTACTTTCTATTTCATTGATTTTGAAATTGGTATTAGTTTCACACGTTTCAATCTTATCAACTACACAATTAAACTTATACTCACTAACAGCATTACATTCATTTATCTTACATTCAAAATTTTCAGTTACCTCCTGTATTTGTTTATCGATTTTTTCTACCATATTACTTTCTATTTCATCAACTCTATTATTCATACTTTTTAATGAATGACTCAACTTTTCGTTTAATTCAAATTTCAATTCGTTAAAGTTACTCTCGCATTTAATTTTGACCTCGTTAATGTCACATTTAAGTTCGTTAAACTGTCTACTCTGTTCCTCGAATTTATTGTTAAAACTACTTTTAATTTCTTGGATTTCGTTTTTCTGTTCATCGAATTTACTATCAAACTTACAGTTCGTTTTCTCGAACTGATTCAGTATAACACTCATCATATCATTTTCTACTTTGTTACTATATTTTGTTGAGGTTGGAGTCAACTGTACTCCTGAGTCCTCAGTCACATTACTTGGATCTGTTAAATTTAATTCTATTTTCTGTTGACTCGCACTTGGAGTCGAATGTATCTCAACATTACTCATAATGTTTGATTCATCGAAATTGTCAACACTGGTTATTTCATTGTTATCATTTTCATTATTTCCTGCCATTTTTAGGTTGTAAATTTACTGATTTTGTTTTACTACTTTTAATCTAGATATACAACATCTTAATTCATGTTTTGTGTACTTTGCATAATTTTCTATGTACCGTTATTTAACCTTACATCACACTTGCATCTGTTGTAGGTGTGGAATTTTAATGCAATTCAATTAATAAAATTCGTCCCGTTCGTGGCGCCATTGTTAGGTTAATTACTTTATACAAAATACAAATACAAATAAATAAAATTATTTGTTATTCCACTTACCTCTAAAATCTTCTTCATTACCAGAGTTACGTCACACGAACGTCGAGATGCAATAGTGATTAAAGGTTATTTCAATAACTGACGCAACTCGCATTTTGTGAAGAGAAACAAACTAAGATTTTATTTTATTCTTTAACATTTTTTAAACTTCAAATTATATCATTTCTTTGCCTCTTAACCCAAGCGGTTACTTCTTACCAAAATTTAAATTGCATATAATATTCTTGTAATAATTGTTACATGATCTGCTACGATTAACTTAATTCAACATCTTACCTTAATTAAAACAGACAGCCCAGCCTGCTCATACTCAACATTCACACTATATTAAATTTTACCCCTGTTATTCAGAAAAACCCCATTTAATTAAAATTTAACATATACCCCTGCCGGCAATTTGGCGTCTCCTCGATTTCATGGCCCATCACTCCCAAACTCCGCTATTTTGGGAGTGCTGGCTTAACATGGCTTACTAATAAATTTTCAATATTCAGTAAAAGTGACTGCAGTGTTCCAGACATTCGGTAGTGCGAACAGTTTCGCCAAAAAAATGACGTAACAAATTGTTTTGGACAAAACTATTTCTGCCTCTTCCTCCCGTCTATCTTCTTCCGTTTCTTGGTCTTTCGCCATCCTTTTAGAAACACCTCTCGTATGCATTCCTGTGCCTCTAATAGTTGCCTGCTCCAGCTAAGTAATAGCGATATAGTCGAATTTTTTACTTAACTAAAGCCCACTCGTTGAGCGCCAATTTGTAACAAACGAAAATGTCGTTACTTTTTGAGTATGTAACTAGTGTACTGCTGTTACAGGTTTATCGTTATTTCAGCCCACGTTGAAAGCGGCAATTTGTAACAAAACCTTTATTTTACAAATTTATGGTGTAGTTACTTATAGGTGACTCCCGTGTATCAAATTAAGCCCCACGTTGAATGTGGTAATTTGTAACAATTCAATCTGTTTATAAGGAAAAATATTTATTATGTTGTGGATATTATTCGGTTGTTGATTATAGACCTGTGTTAATTAATTATCAAGTGTTTTACCAGAGAAAAACGCTATATTACGGTTATTATAATGAATAATTCAGTATTTTTCTCCAACCCTAGTCACTATGTATTTTCTAAATTGAAAAGAGCGGAGTGTGAAGAGAGTAAGTTAGTTCGGTATTCTCCCGTATTCACCAGCTGTCTGCAATCGAGCGCTGTCATTAGCGAATGACCCGTTCTTATAGGTTAAGTTGTTCCACTTGACGCTTTTATCACTTTCTTTCCCTGTAAATTACACCCTATTCGACATACAATAACTATTCTACAATAACACAGACTTGTCTAATACAAGAAGGATTCTTTATTTTATATTATTTTAAATTTCCAACAGTTGCTTTCTTTGGTTATTAAAGCATCATATCGAATACCGAATCGATTTGTTATTGAACTCGTGGTTTATGTTACAATTTAATTATAATTTTCAGTTTATTTCTTATCTCAGGGTGCATGCAATTCTTTTAACTATTAGTAAGGCCAGGAATGCAAATTCAGGTTACTAGGTATTACAATTTAAATTAAAATCTTATTATATAAAGTATTAACATAAGCAGGTTTTTACCAAGCGTTTACAAGATACTCATTCAGGCAGTGTTCCACTAACGATGTCAGATCGACGGTTGATGAAGAATGGCTCGAATAATTCCAACTCCAGCTTCTCAATAAAAGTTGTTGTTAGTGTCCCGAGATGTAATGGAAAGTTCAGTTCTTGATCTTCGCTGATTTTTTCGGTTCTGGTGGTCACAGGCCCCGATGGAATTAGTGTAGTATTAAGTTCTTGCTCTGCAGTCAGAAGTGAGGTTCAGTAGGTAAATTTAATTCTCTTTAATTTTTGTTGTATGGTATTTATTCAGTTCGACTTCTCCCGGTCTGGATTATCTGCATTTAATTATGGTTTCTTTTACAACTCATTTGGTGGTAAGTTTAGTTCATTTTTCTTAAGGTTTTTGATTTGAATTTTGTAGATAGGTAGTTTATATTCTCAAAGTGATAATTTAGGAAGTCGTCCACTCCGTCTTTTTAATTAGTGATTATATATATTAATTTGGATTTATTATATTTTATTCATGAGGTTTCGTGGTTTTTTCTGAGATTTATAATGATTGAACTGTCCTCGTTTATATATAACAATTGAATGTCTAAATCAACAAGATTTCCTGCATTTTGTTGCCCTAACAACCATTGCTTCTTCTGTCATTGGATAATATTTGTTATCCTAGAGCCAGAATTAGGAAATATTCTTACACTTATTTAATAAAATACTCCCTGCTTGGAATTACATTAAATCACATAAAACTTTCACTTAATCTGCCTTATTAAACCGTATACATTTTACTACATTTTATTCTTAATTGACTTATTTTAAAAGGTATTAATTTCCTTTTACAAAATACTAATTTTTAGGCCTATTAGTTTTATTACAGGTGTTATAATTTTTTGTTTTTAATTTAATTTTTCTTACCTGACCTACTGTACAAAGAGTCACTGGCTTATGGCCCATTATTTCAATTTTAATTTCCTGATTTCAATTCATTATTATTATTTAGTTCATCATTGAACCCTTCCTTGGTTTTTTAACATAATTATAATGACCACTTGACAACTTATTAACACTTATTGTCTTCCTGGCCAAGTTTACAAATATTATTTTAAAACATCTTCATTAATTATTTAAAGTAAATACACTTAATATAATACCATACATAATAAATATACTTGTATTTAATTACTTAAATACAAGTTTAACATGAATGAAGAGAGTACCCATTACTTAGTACTTCCTTAAAGCAATGGCTCCGCACTTACTACATACAAAACACAAAATAAATATCATGTAAACACAATATCATGATAAAGTACAACAACAAGTACATTTTATAAAACATTAAATATTAATTGAACAGTCTATTATATTCAAACTCATCCACAGTAAACTCATCCCATTAGACACAGTGTTTATAGTTTACATCTTACACTGCTCATTCCATATTTCATATTTAGATACACTTTCAATATTTTATTACCTAGTAACCTTACTAGGTATCATCAATACATTTTTTAGGTGAGATTGGCTTTCTTGTACTTAATTATGGCATACCTTGGGCATTGTTTTCAGTTATGTTGACAAAGTTTTTATGTAATGTCGGGAACCTTAACTTTGTTACGTTACACCTTTAATAATATTAAAATCCTTCATTCTACCCCTTGGTGGCATGGTTTTAATTGTCAGACGTTGAAGATTCCGCTTACCGTGCCAGGTTTGTCCACATCTGCTACTTCATTCGTTGCTTCTCCGTTACCACATATGGGCCATCGTATAACTCGCAAAACTTTGCCGTTATTTTGTTTAACGCGTCGGAGATTGGGTTAGTTCTGATTAAGACCAGATCTCCTTCCTTGAAATTTAATTTATCACCTCCTTCATTCTGTTTTCTTGCTCTTTGCTCACCTTTCCTTTTCAGCCTATGGTAAATCTCTTTTCGACAGTCTTTTATATCTTCCTTCATTACTTCTCGATCTATGTACGCTTCCCACGCTCTTCTCGGTTTCCAACCCCATTGTGCTTGAAATGGTGTCATCTCAATCGTATCGTGGTGTGTTTCACTTATGAATTTCTCGATGATCTTAATGTATTTCACCCGTTTCGTCTGGTGTCCACCCACCATTACCCTGAAGATATTACCCAGCTGACGGTTAATTCTCTCCGCTAGATTGGTACATGGGTTGCGGATGGCAGTATATTTGGGCTTAATTTCGAGAGCTTTCAACTGCTTTACCCATGATTTACTAGTAAATTGCATGCCGTTATCTGTTAATATTGCCTTGGGCTTAACAACTTCTTGGATATATGATTTTAACTTGTTGAGTGTTATGACGGTTGTTGCCCTCTTCATGGGGTATAGTTTTACATATTTTGTAAAATTATCGACTATTACAAGAATATATTTAACTCCACTCGTTGATGTTCATAGAGGCCCATAAAAGTCCATACTGACTATATCGCCTTTTTCTTTTGGTAAAACTGGTCTGGTTTGTCCAACTCCCTTCCTGAAGTGATCTTTGCATTTTTGACAAGTATTGCAGGTTTTGACAAATTTCTGTATATATTTATAGAAGTGATCTCCCGTAAAATGCTCTTTGAATACTTCATAACTCTTCTTTACACCGCAGTGTCCGTACATTTCATGGATCTCCTTTAGTAATGCTTCTCCGATTTCTTTCGTTAGCATCACCTTCCATCTCCTATTCTCTTTTCGATACAACTCATCGTTATACAATTGGTATATATTTCTTAATTTCCCATCTAGATTATCATGCAACTTATCAATAATAGTTTTCAATTTCGGGTCTCTTTGTTGATTTTGTGCTATATTTTTTAATTGGCTTTGTAACTGCTTGTTAAGTCTGATATCGACGGTGTATATTTCTGTTTCTTCTTCGCCGTCCTGTATTAGACTCTCTTGTAAATCCTGCGGGTTACGACTGAGTACATCTGCCACAATTTTTTCAGTCCCTTTACAGTGTACTATTTCAAAATCGTATTCTTGAATGACTAATATCCATCTAGTGATCCTAGGACCTTTATTGTCTGTAATTATCATCAGCAGACGTCCTAATACGTAGGTCCTAAATTTTTTTAAGACAATGGACCACGCCTAGTAGTTCCACTTCCGTTGTAAAATAATTCAGCTCTGCTCCTCGAAGTACTCGACTTGTGAATGCTGTAACCCTATCTGGCCGTCATCATCGATTTGATATAGTTGACCTCCAAGTGCGTACTTACTCGCGTCGTTCTGCAGATAGAAGCGCTTATTCGGGTCCGGATGTTTCAACATGACCGTGTTCACAAATAGTTTTTTGACCTCGTTAAACTGCTTATCTAATTCTTCGTTCCATTTGAACTTCACACCCTTTTTCAGTAGCTGTAACAGTGGTCTGGTTTTCTCGGCATATTTATTAGTAAACTTGTTATAGAAATTTGTCAAACCAAGAAACCCTTTTAGTTGTTTGGGATTTTTTGGTCTTGGGAATCCCATAATCGCAGCTATTTTTTCTGTAGAGGCGCTGATGCCTTGTGTTGACAATTCGTAGCCTAAGTAATTAATTTTTTCTCGAAAGAACTTTGACTTTTTCAAGTTCATGGTAAGGTTTGCTCTTTTCAAATTTTCTAACAACAACCGCAGGTGAACCAGGTGTTCTTCGACGCTTCCGGATATACACAGACAGTCGTCCACATATAGAATTGTAAACTTCTTCACTTTCTCTGATAAGACATGGTCCAGTCCACGAGTCAAGCTGGCTAGGCTCGTCTTTAATCCAAATGGTGTAACAGTATACCGATAACATCTTCCTTTATATAGGAACCCAGTAAAGTCACGGCATTCTTCTGCCAGCGGGATTTGCCAGAAACTGCTGGTTAGGTCGATGCTGCTCATTACCTTGATGTTGCCGCAGCTCGCCAACACTTCATTTATAGTCAAGGCCCCTTCATGATCCGGGACCGTCACTGCATTAATCCGCCTGGCGTCCAAACATAACGCACTGATTGGTCCTTTTTAATTACCGTCACCATTGGATTAATATAAGGACTAGTAGCCCGTTCGATGACTCCGCACTCCTACATCTTCTTAATCTCCTTATCCACCGCGTCTTGATATTTCAGAGGGACTGGCCATCCTTTCATGCAATAAGGTGTGGTGTCAGTTACCACAGATCGATGTTCGTATCTGGCTATCCTTCCTGGATACTCTTGGAAAACTTGGTAGTTATTGAATAAAACGTCCTTCAACTCCTTCTTCATTTGTGCACTGATACCTGTCGTTTCTTCCAGCTTTTCTCGAATTGTTGTCTCAATTTTCTCCTCTTCTTCAGCAATTTCCACTGTTAGTATCTCAGAACATACGGGTATTTTTCCACTAGTATTACTATTAAAAGTTATATGGTTGTCCTTGAGATTGGTAATACATTTACTCTCCTGTAGTAGACTGATTCCAATTATACAATCACGAATCAAATTTGGTACTATTATGAAAACACTATGGGTTATGTATTCACCAATTCTTACTTCCAACATCACCTGTTATGTTATCGGCTTAGATTTCCTCCCTACCGCTCCTTTCACAGTTATATTTGTTACCTTTAATACGTCTAACTTGCCCATTTGTTGTTTATATTTGTTATACCATTCGGAAGATATAGCATTAATTTGACTACCGGTATCGAGTAGCGCAATCACCGATATTTTGTTGAGGTATATATTTATTTCAGGGCACTTAACTCTACGTATTTCTTGATATTCAGTCTCCTCTTCCAGTAAGGAATCCCTAATGTCTACAAAAGTTGTACTAATTTCCTTATAGTTAATACTTAAATCTACCTTATTTATACCATAATGCCTATTTAGTTTTTTGAATTCATGCAGCTTTTTGAATTCATATTTGTTGTATTGACTACCTGCGAGTTTGGTTGGTTACCGCTGGTACTGGCAATGGCATTTACTTGCGACTCATATAATCTCTTTGGCGGCAGTTTTTCTCTTTCTCTCCGTTCGGGCTCATTGTCCGCCTGTCGCCAATTTGTTTTATGACGCTGAGTGGTCGGTCGTTCATTTTTGTTGTGTTGCCACTGCAGTCCTACATTCCCCTTGTGTTCCTGCTTGGGTTGTACCTGTGTGTTATACCCGCCGTTGCCGCCGTCCTTCTTTTTCCTTAATGCGGCAAATTCCATTAGTAACATCTGGAATTCCGTTATGTTGTTGACACCCCTCATTATACATGCTACCGCAATTTCATGACTGTAATGATGTGACAATTTTCGTATCAGGTGTTGTATCAGTTGTCGGCTTTGTAGTATACAGAGTTCTATATACTGTATCATACTCAATCCGCTTTCCGGTCGATACTTCCCAAATTCTAATCAATCACGCACACCTTCTTGTATCATTTGGTTCCAGTACTTAGCGGTAAACGCGTCCTGAAACTCTGAAAAGGTTTTAATTTCACTCCTAATCAACTTCTACCAGATGGCGGCCTCTCCTTCCAAATGCCTGGACACCCAGTTAACCCCTTCGCTTAGGTAGTGTTCTCTATGAAGTTCTTCCAGCTCTTTAACAAACTCCATTGGACATTCTCCTTCTCCGTTAAAGGTAATGTTCTTGGTGTACTCCAGTATCATCCCGTGTTGCCTTGGCGTTCTCTCAATTTGGACGAATCTTGCACGTACATCCTCCTTAATTTGTGTCAACTACCCGTCCACTGCCGTGCAGTTGTTTTCATATATTCTGTTAATTTTTGTATTTGTTCACCATTCTTTTTATTATTATTATTTACTTTACTATTTAGTGTTTTCCTGTGCAACAACAACTTGGTGTTGTCTGATAACTTGCTCGCTCTTCTCCAGGTGTTCTCTCACTTCTGACTGGACGATTTCCATTACCTCTCGAACGACTTCTTTCGTTTCTGTCCGTAATTTTGTAGCTATTTCTTGGTTTTCGTTTCTGATTTGGTGTATCTGTTGTTCTACCTGTATCTTATGTTCCTGTAATTGTTGTGTCATTTTTTGTTCCATGTTTCGTTCAATGTCATCTATTCTTCTTTCTATTCATGTTATGTTCTCTGTCATTTGTCTGGTATTTTCTGCTAATTTTTCTGTCATTGTTTTAGTCAAGTTCTGTTCTATTTGTTTAGCGTTTTCTTCATTTTTTCTAGTGCTTTCTGTTATTTGTTGTGTGATGTGTTGTAGTATCATATTGATATCTAGGTTTGTTGGCGTTTGTTGCGTTTCACTATGTACTTGTGTTTGTTGTGTTTCTTGACAGACGTCTTCTTCTTCCCGTCGTCCCTTGCCTCTGAAGAAACCATCGGGCTCTCGTTTTCAGTGGATTCCTCCCATCCTCTAGTCTCTCCCATCTGATTATTTACATCAAATTCTATTTCACTACCACCATTATTCTCGCTATTATCTGCCATATTGGTTTTATTAATATTAGACAATTTAAATTTCCTTAACTGCTTATTTTTGCATTCTATAGCAAACAAAGCATTCTATATCTTTATGACTTATAAAGTTGTTTTCTGACAATACATTTTCAAAACGTCTGGCGCCTTACTGTCGCCTGTATAATATTAAATTTTATATAACTAGGAGACATTCATTTGTATCGTTATTAATATGATTACATTAAAATTTATCAATTCTTACTTGCCAAACACATGATGTATTATGAATTATGTCTATAAAATAATACTTAAGGTAGCGTAACACATAGGGTTACGTTATAGTACTTGCCTTCGGAATCTGGGACCACTGGAAGTTTTGTTTATTTTCCATTAGCCCATGTAGTGGTTTAGCAATAGTAGCGAAGCCTTTCACAAAACGTCTGTAATATGAGCATAACCCCAGGAAACTCCGAACTTAGTGTTTACTCTTCGGCACTGGCCAGTCTCTTACGGTGTCTACTTTATTAGGATCCATGGTAACACCCGCTGCCGAAACCAGATGGCCCAGATACTGAATTTCCTTCTGGAATAGAGAACACTTCTTCGGGCTCAGCTTCAATTGGGCACTGTGAATTCTAGTTAGTACCTCCTTAAGGTTTTCTAAATGGTCTTTGAAAGTCTTCCCGATGACTATGACATTGTCTAAATAAACAAGGCAAGTTTTCCATGTCAGGTCTCGGAGTACCAGGTCCATCAATCTTTCAAATATTTCCAGTGCATTAGAGTCCAAATGGCATGACATTAAATTGGAATAAGCCACTTGGGGTCGAGAATGCTGTCTTTTTCTTGTTTTCTTAATGAAGATCCACTCGTCAGGTCCATTGTGGAAAACCACTGTGCTCTGGAAAACGTGTCGAGTGTATCGTCAACGCGAGGTAATGGATAGCAGTCTTTCTTTGTAACGTCATTTAACCTCCAGTAGTCTACACAGAAACGCAATCCACCATCCTTCTTTGCTACCAGCACTACAGGAGAAGACCAAGCACTGGACGAAGGTTCGATTACTCCCTCTATCAACATGTCCTGTACTAACCGAGACATTTCCTCTTGTTTAGATAATGGAGGCCTTCGATGAGGTTGGCGTATTGGTGTTGTGTCCCCGGTATTGATGCGATGTTGCACAAGAGAGGTTCTTCCCAGTGACTGTCCCCGAACTGCAAAACAATCTTTGAATTCATGTAAAAACTGTCTGAGTTCTTTTACCTCACCACTTCAGAGGTCGTTAGATTATCTGTTCAACAATTCTTGCAGTTCCTCTGGTAATTTGGAATTATCCGAAGGACTGGATCTTTGTTGCGTCATTCCGGCTACCCAGGCCACAAGAGTCAATTTGCCTAGGAGCATATTGCTTTGTAAAGTGATAGCTTGATCAAAAATATTCGTCACTGTAATAGGTACATTTCCAGTTTTGTCAGGATTTACTAAACTTCTGGCAATTAGTATGCCTGGTGTGCTCACTACCTGGGTTTTGAATATAGAGCACTGGTTGCCCCTAGTATTTACCTCTGTTCTAACCATGATGATCATTTCGGTGTTTGGCAGAACAGTTACGGCCACTTGGTTTACGACGTCCATCGATTTTTCTGCTGTCATCATTGTTGATAAGGTTACCTCTTCGCCTCCGATTCTCAAGACATTGTTTTTGAAGTCGACTATAAATCCATATGCGTTCATAACGTCCACATCAAGCATTGCTTCATCCACAATGTCTGCAACCAGTACTTGATGATTAAACTCAAGTCGACCGAGGCGTAGGTGTATCTCCACTTTTCCAAACACTTTTACAGGCCGTCCGGTAGCTGTTTGCAAGCTGCAAGAGCACCAGATTGGCTTAAGATCTTTCACCACGTCGGGCCGCACAATGGAAACTGTTGCACCTGTGTCAACTGTAATCGAGGTTGGCCTTTCTTGAGCGAATCCGGTAACCACCAAGCTCCCGCTGTTTTTCTGAAGTGTAGAAATTGTGTATTGTCTAGGGGCTTCATTCCTCCAGTTAGTCAGCACACACCCCGTTGTACCGACTACTGCTCATTTCCCTGCTGCTGAATTCTAACCCGACAATCTCGTTGTAGATGTCCAGGTTTCCCACATCTATAACACTTCGGTCTTCCGTCCTTTCTTATTTTATTCTGTGGCGCCGACCGTCGAATCTCTGTTCCTTATTTTTCTTCCTCATTGTCTGTGCCATCGCGATCTTTTAGCGCGCACTTTATGACTTGTCCAACTAGACGCTGATTTGGCGGCCTCAAATTGCAAAGCATGTACCAGGCCGTCTGCACTGTTCTGGTGTCTTGCCATTCATAACACTTGCTGTAGTTCGTTATCTCGGACACCGGCAGTAAATGTCTGCATCGCAAAACTCGTTCGAAAATTTAATGGCGCTTCAGGATAGGCCACCAGTAGTCTAATTAGTGTGTCGATACTTGCTTCAAACTCTTGAAGGCTCTCCCCGGAATGCTGTCGCCTTGGTCTCAACTGGGTGCAGTACACATCTCACAAATGTTTATCACCATACCGTAATTCTAAAGCTTTTATCAACTCGGCATAAATGTTCTGACTGTCAGGTGGCACTTTCTGTAGTAATTCTGCTGCAGGTCCTTTTAATGAGAGAACGAGTGAAACAGCCTTGTCTTTCTCTGTCCAATTATTTGCGCATGCAGCAGCTTCAAATTGGCGGAGGTACGTTGCCCAGTGACTACTTCCGTCAAACGGAGCTTTGACATGAACTGTCCCTACTGCAGGCAAAGTGACTTTCTCTATTAACTTATTTTCTGCGTCTTTTTCTGTCTTTATCATTTGTACAGTCTGTTCACAAAGTTATTTTGGTTGTAACTTCAGGCACTGCTCGACTTCATTTTTAATCTGCTCTTTTATATTTGTAATCGAGTCTTCTATTTTTGTTGACATAGCTTTTTCCACACTCGTGACTGATTTTTCTACTTCAGCTATTTTATTAGACATCGATTCTTCAACACTCGAGACAGATTTTTCTACTTCAGCTATTTTTAATGTCATTGATTCTTGTACCTCTGATATTTTAGTAACTTGTTTATTAAGCTCATCTCGTAGGAGACCCAATTCTGTGGTATTGTGTTCTTGGATCTGTTTTTGCTCGTGTATGAATGCTTTGATGTCTTCTGTTTCACGCTTCCGTTCCTCTGCCTCCTGTCATCGTCGTTCCTCTGTCTCTAGCAGGAGGGTTTTCTGTCTCGCTTCCGCTTTCTCATCTTGTCATTTTTCTGCTTCTTCCGCCTCCTGTCAGCGTCTTTTCTCTGCTTCCTCTCTCTCTTGTCTTCGTTCTTCTTTTGTCTCTTACCATGTCTGCCGCAGCAGTGCTTGGAAGGCTTCCATCATCCGACTGGCATCCATTGTTTACCGATTAGTTACGAACTACCTCGTCTTGTACAAAGTGTCCACTGTTCCCACTGTTAACAGTTCTATCCCACTTCTGACCCCACTGTTATGATGGTCTACTTGATCGTCGTAGGTACAGTGGAAAATAAAATAAGTCCATACACCAATTAAGTCACTATTCACCAGCTTTAATTTTCATTTCATAGTTAACAGTTCATAATTAACAACACAGTCTCTTATAACAAATCAAATAAAAATTATTGACACGCAAATAAATGTCAACTAAAATTAAAACACAATTGTATTACAATATACCGTCCGATTATAAAACACAACAGTTGACTAATAACCACTTGAACGCGCATAGTAATATCACCCGATAATAACTCGAACTGCACTGTAAATATATCGCCACTATACTAAAACCTAAGGTCGCTGCCGCCATGTATTTATACCTCCGCTCACAGACCAGAACGTTCCAAATTGTGTCTTTGCACCAGTGTACAACGTAATTAATTGTGGCCTTGACACAGTCCTCGCGGCTGGTGGCTTCGATAAAACTTTTGCTAATGCGTCTAGAGTCACGTATGCCACACACATAGATTGTTCTGTGATGTCGTAACAGTATCTATAAATTTAGATTGTTTTTAAACTTTTTTTGGGTATAAACAATTGATTTTCCCAATTTCTTACATTTTCTGTATTCAGATGACTTTATTTTCTTTCTTATTTTAATGTGTGCAAATTAAAAGTTTACAACATTATTTATTTGATACAACATAATATACAAAACCTTTTTTTTTTTTTTTTTTTTTTTTTTTTTTTTTTTTTTTTTTTTAACACAAAACTGTTTATGCATATACAGCTTTTGCCACTATCTTAAGAATATGTATGCTACAGAAGATTGGCATGTGTGCACAATTAAGTCATATTTTGTTTTGTGAACATAAATATTGTTGCCCATTGCACAATCTTCTATTTAATACTGATTTCTTCATGTAAAACAAAGGTCAATAAAATTTTAAATATCATTTATAGGATCTGAAATCATGGTTGACTTGAATTAGAATGAATGAAAAACGTGTGTGCATCTTAAGCAGTAGTACATCAACGTTATTCCTAATGTTTCATTATCTGGAAAGTGAATGAATTAGAAAGAGTTAGGTAGACTAAAACAAACAAAAATTATTTATAAAGTGATCAATGGAGGTTTTAATAAATTTGAAAATAAGAATACTTATCCACAGGAAACTTAACTAAAATAGCATTTTACATGCAAATTAAGATAGGTCCCAATTCGACTGCAGGTATTTTTTGTGGATGTAAATTTTTAAAAATGTCATTACAGATATTGTATAAGGTAGATGTTATGCACTTGTACAGATGTCAGTGCATCATTGTACAAGGGTAGTGTGAAAAATCTCGGGCCTGAACAAGAAAACAATACTTTTTTGGATTTAGTTGCATTAATTTCTCAACATAATCTCCATTTAACTGTATACACATTATCCAATGATGTTCTAAAGCGGTTATGTCAGAATGACAAGTCGGTTTATTGATGTTATTGATGTCATCAAAGTAGTCATTTACATCATCGCTAACTTGATTGTCGTTAGTAAATCCTTTTCCAGCGAGCCATTTTTTGAGTTTAGGAAAAAGGTAGAAGTTACTCGGGGCTAAATAGAGCGAGTATGGTGGATTAGGAAGCAATTTAAGCTTCAATTCTTTGATTTTAGCCATCACAGCAATTGGCGTGTGAGATGGTGCATTGTCTTGGTAAAACAGCACTTTCTTTTTTACTAAATGTGGACATTATTTCTTGAATTCATTGTTGACAAGGTGCAGTGTAGGTTGTATAGTACTTGCCATAACCTTACCAGCAGAAGGAATTGTCTTTGCTTTCTTTGGAATTGGTTCACCTTTTGCAGTCCATTGATTGTTGTGTGATCTCAGGAGTGTTGTGGTGGATTCAAGTCTCATCAACGGTTATGAATTGATCCAAAAATTTGGTTGGATTGCACGTATAGAGTGCTAAACAGTCGGTTGAAACATCCTTTCAACACTGTTTTTTGTCATGTGTCAGCAAACGTGGCACCCATCTAGTGCACAGCTTTGTCATACACAGATGTTTGTGTAAGATATTACACACACGTTCCGTAAATATACCAACAGTATCTGCTATCTCATTCATTTTCATTCTATGGTCTGCCAAACGATTTTGTGGATTTGTTCTATTTTTGCTAACGTGGTCACTTCAATGGGACGTCCAACACATTGGTCATCAGTTGTGTTTGTCTGTCCCATTTTAAGTTCACCAGCCCGGCGCTGAACTGTTGTATTTAGTGGAATCCGTCTCCTTTTTTTTTATATCAGCTGAGTTATTCCTTTCAAAAAAAAATATTTAATCATACCACAAATGTCCAACAATGCTAGAGGCGCTTACAGTGATGGACTGTGAAACTAATAATAATAAACTTACTGATGTAAAAGCATCAACACTAAGCCTCCAAAGAATGATGTGGTAAACATGATCAAAATAATGAACATAGTGGTGCTACCTCTGTGTCAGGCCCAGAACTTTTCACCCTACCTCGTGTGTTTACTTACTTCATTATAAAGTAAAATTGCCTCTTCAATGACCGTATTGGCCTGAATAAAAGACAGCCTCACATATAAGACAACTCTAAATGTTTGAAGGTGTTTTACAAGAAAAAAAAGACCCTGCATACAAGACGACCATGAATTTTTTTAGGAGGTCTGTGAGAAATAAAAATTGTCTGTATACCATACCTTGAGGTAAAAATAAATAAATATGGCTCTTTTATATTAAAGGTGAAATTATAATTATAAAAGTGCCTTATTACTTTTAGTCCCAGTCTTCATTCTCGTTTTCTTCTTCTCAGAGTTCATCTTCAGTACTGCTACTGGAATCAGATTCACAGTGGCATGCGGTCAAGGGAAGCAAGTAGAGCACTGCTTCACTAATGATTGATGAAAAACTGACTACAATTATTATTTAGAGTAGATGTTATTATTTAATTGAATCTAATTTTAATTTACCAAAATAAAGATTCACTGGAATTATCTAACATGACTAAGTAGACTGCTTTATATGCTGGCACTGCTACAGTAGTTGAAGCTGATTCGTCTCAGTGTGAGGCAGCCTTGTGTAGAGAGATGCGCGCACATAGAGCGAGATAGAAAACTACCATTGCAGTCTTCGCTAGCTGATGCTAGCTTCAGTTGAGTGGGACTGCATGGTGTTGAGTTTGCTGGTACCACGTTCCGTGTTATGTTTTATTTAGTACCATATTTAAACCATATGCGTTAACCATTTTTAACATTTGAAGTTATAGTAATGCCTTATTAAATAGTGCGTCTTATGTTTTATTTACATTGCATTTAAACGATATACATTACATTTGAAGTTACAGTTATATATTTTAGAATAGTTTCAGTGTTGGTTTAAATACTTCCTACAATGTCAGTTTGTATAATAAAAGAACTTTCGGCAAAGCCTTTTTCTTCCCGGATATTTAACGTAAAAACTGACATTATAAAAACTGGTAGGCCGACCCTGGATCTTTCAAAAACCCAACAAATGCACAGCAAATGTGAGTGGTTGGCTGGTAGAGCTGGTCTAAATGCATTATTTTGCTGATATTGTTTGTTGTTTGGAAAAGACAGGAACACTAGCTGGATTCAGACATTTAGAAAACCTAGTGAAATCTATTTCTGGCCATGATATTACTGTGAATTATCTTCGTTCATCATTGTGTACTGTTGCTTGCAGTCAGAGTAGAATAGAAGCTGCTTTAGATGACCAATTTAAATCGGAGATGTTGGCTCACAACCAGAAGGTTCGACACAATGGAGACATTCTTAGGAGACTAATTAACGCTGTTTGTTTTCTAGATAAACAAGAATTAGCATTTCAGGGACACGACAAAACGGAAAATTCAGTTAATTGAGGCAATCACATAGAACTTGTAAAGTACACAGCCAAATATGATCCTCTTTTTGCGGATAATATGGAAAGTCTACTGCATTCAGGGGACTGTCTAATCAAATACAAAATGACCTCATTGAAGCAGTTAGCTCAGCTCCTTTAGTGGCTATAAAAAAATTAAATAAAGGAGGCAAACCTTGTAGCTGTATTAGTCGATGAAATCACAGACATTTAAAATAAAACACAGTTCTCTATAATTTTGCATTATCTGTATTTTTTCGATGGAGAGAATTTTAGGATGTACTGACCTAAGTTGTGATCAGCTTGCCCAGTCTTTACAGACCTCATTCGCCAGTTGCTAATTGAATTTGAATTTTCAGTGAAAAACTAGTCACTCAAGCGTACGTTGGCGCAGCAACAATGGCAGGAAATTTAAATGGAGATTAGGCCTAAGTATGGTATGGATATAACTCAGCTTCACCAAAATTTTACCCACTGCATGCCCACTGAATGTTCATAACTGGAGTATTTCCACAAAATGTCATTATTGCTCCCATCCATGTTATTAGAAACACAACATTTTCCAAACTCTTTACAATGGATTCACTTTTGATTTTTCCCCAGGATGGTTATCCATTGGGCCAGAAGCTGTAAGCTTGGTTTCTTCAACTTGCCTGCCACCCAGCCAATCTTGATTTTCCCCTGGTTGAGTACGTTTCCAGCCATCTTCTCACCCATCTGTACAATGCAATCTTCTGTCCTTTTTCATTCGCCGGTGTGCTCCTGACTGTTGAAGAATTCCCCATGTCTTCATCTGCCGGATTGACCTGATCTCGGCTTTAGAATCTTCTGGTCTGACTTTCTTCTGGAGCTCCCCCAAGACTGGCCTTCTGCCAGCCGTATGAGTAGCGCCTCAGCTCGGGGTTTCACTCACTGCTTCTTCTTCTTCTTCTCTTTATTGGCACTCTCCACAGATATTGTTGGAGCTTGCTGACGGTCACCTGTCTTCTGTCTTCTTGCGCCTTTTCTCCTTTCAAGAGGCAACCGTACTCCACTGGTCAGGCAGTTCTCCCTCCCTCTTCTTCTTTTCTCCCGACTTTTCTACATGACTTGAACCGGCCCGCTTCTTATTTCCAGCAGGCACCATAGTAGACTGTGTTGAGATTTCTTCCTGCTGCATCCTCCCGATTTCACACTCCAGCTTCTCCCAGCTATATCGGCAGTCATCAATGATGTATGTCACTTCCTTCAGCTCAGTCAAGCCATTCTTCACATCCATCGAAATGTTTCTCTGATGGCAGACAGCGGCCTTCATCCTGAAGATGATTTGTGCTTTTGATGTGGTGGTGCACATCTGCTTCTTATGGTCAGCTTCTGAGTACTGAGAGTTCATTATGGTCAACTGACCATTCTGTTCTGTAGTTACTATTTTCCACACACACACACTGATTTTATTCTTCTTGTTTTCTTTGTGAACTAAATAATAATTCATATGTTGTTCCATTACTTTTTGTTTAGACCCATTGCTACACAAAACAAATATTTTTTTCTTTCAGGTCTATTGTTATCTCCATGTTTGTTTTCTTTCATGACCTTCTACTCCAGGCATGAGTTTCTCCTTCTACCATAAATACCTCTCCCCTAATCTTTCCCTAAGTCTTTTTGTATATAACACAATCAGAATTTCAGGCTGTTAATTAGTTCTCTGAAAATGTAATTAATTTAAACACAAAGAATATCTTGTTTAATTACTTTTTCAGCTACACTATGAACTTATGTGTATATAAAAAAATTGTTTATAATTGAAATTGTCTTTCTACTAATATTCCTCATGTAGTCTGATGCACATGTTATTTTATTTTAATTTCAGTGAATTTATCAAGTGGTAGCCAACAGAACATTGGTGAAATGGTAAACCAATGTTGTTGGGGTGAAAGTGCATGGCTTTTAGCTACATCACAGGTAATGTGTGTATAATATTAAAAAAAAAATATCAACTAAGAATATAGTTTTATGTATGTAGTTTTTTGGGCTGTCTAATTTTCATTCACATATGACTCTTGTCACTGGAGCAATAAGTAACATTTTTATAATTTGTGTATTTCAGTTTAAGAATAATTTTCCTGAAGTGTAGCCGAAATATTTGTTTTTAAAAAATTAATTCAGTGATTGCCAGCATCTGTTTTTCTAATTAAACTCAAGAGTGTAAGATGCAAGACTGGATAACATTTATGGTTATTTTTAATTTTAAACTAACAGCTACATGTGATGTATTCGTAGCATGGTTAGATTTAGTAACTGTATAAATGTGTAGTTGTGTTCAGTATTTACAATATTTTCAGATGGTATCATTGTCAGAACTTCATAGTATACTGCACCATAGTCTATAATTATTTGTGTGTGTCCACTGACCCATAAGTTTTAGTCTCTTCAGGGATGCTTAATAGTAATAGCAGAATTCTTAGCAGATGTGGGGCCTTACTCCCTAAATCCAAACAACTGCCTCCTCAGTCCACTACTCACATTCCATTTAATATCATCTTATACTTCTACACAAATGTATCTCTACAAAATTAAATGTAAACTTATCTATTAACTTGTAACTTCTAATTATAATCCATTAAGCATAACTTCCAGGGACATAGGAATAACAGTGCTTCCAAAAGTAGAAGGCTGTAGAAACATTCAAAAACTCCTCTCTGACTATGTACCAATTATTCCCACTTTTACATACACTTTCAGTGTGAACCAATACTGTTACTGCTAAAATGGTGTATTGAGCTGACACTGTTCTAGTAAACTTGAAGTATCTATATCCCTAATCAGAATATCTTGAACTTTCGTGGATTAGCACATGTATAATAATTCTCACAGTCTCAACAGAATTTTTTAACTTGTGTTTGTCATGATAGACAGATCAAACAGCTGATACCCAAGTGGCATTTACATGTTACTGATTCTGAAGAGTGACTAATTTATCCTTTCCAAGTTGTTTTCATCGACTGAATTCTCATACTCTGATTGGTTCTTTGGTTACTCCTTCTATGACTATCTTATAGATAATAAATGTTCTTCTCCAAGAATACTTCTGAACAGAACAGTTCTGGTTCAAAAAACCTGAATAATTTTACAATCAAATTTATGGCCATAAAGCACTTTTACTGAAAAATACACACATGTAGTCCCTGATTTTTAAAATAACAGTTGCCAGATAGGTCCTTTTATTATGAGTGTTCTTATGTAAGTTCCATTTCAAAATTTCCTATATATCATAAGTTATTTAATTTAATGTGTATTTTATGAATATCCCATAAAACAATTTTGTACACTTGCATACGCAACTAAAGCATCCTTATGCACCATTTCACAGCACTTAATGTTGTTTTACGATGTTAACTCTCGATCATTTCCACTTCTATAATAATTTATTTTTATGTTTCTAATTGTAAAGAAAGCAGTACTCACCATACATCCGGTGTAAACATGTGGCTTTATTATCAGCATTAGTTTTATCTTTAGGGTCCAGGGCTTCGTTAAGCGAAAGGCAGAGGTAGTCGGGTTTTCGAAATAACCATTTGCACAACATGTAGTTAAACAACTTGTGATTTATTTTAATTTTCAATATTTAAATGTTATGAACAAATGGAGTCATCTCTCATCTAAAACAATTAGCAAAATGGCGGCTTCATGACTTCCGCCTTTCTACCATGCTTTAATCTCTGTATAACATTTGCTTCTTTCTGGATTTTAATCTTTCATTCAAATATATTTAAAAACTGCAGTATTCAATTCAAATTTACTTATTTCGTTATACTCGTTAAATAAAAATATATGTATAACACGAACCAACGCCTCAGATTATTGTTTTTAAATGCCGGCAACCATTTACTCTCACTCTGTCATTCGCACATCTCGTACATTGATTGTGATTACATTTCGGATTAATAATATTTCTGAGCTCATATTAATATTGATAATTTTGAATGTTAAAAGGACTTCCCTGAATTGTAGTGGTGATGGCGTTCCTCAGACGTTTTCCATGATTGGCAGCGGATGTTCGGCCGAACTTTGTGATCTGTCTGTTTTCTTTTGGTTTCACTAAATTTTGCTTAATTCATTTTTGAAACTGTGCACTGACTCTAAATGTATGTTTTGATTACATTTTTACAAAGTTTTCATCACCTCTGCTGGCAATAATTGGCCAGCACACAATTGAACGTGTGTACGCTCTGAGTTGGTAATGCAGATTGAGAACGGGTTATACGCAGAATCTGCGTATGTAGTAGTATATATGACGTCACCGTCTTTTGTTTCTACGGCCAACGCCTTGCTTTATACGTTATTACTGATACGTCATTATCATGTATTAATGACGACACACATTGCTGGCCAATGAGATTTTATATTGAGAGTCTGTGTTAGTTACTACCACCATCGAATGCACTCTATCCGCACGTCAGCCAGTGACCTTGGAATCATTCCACTCTTGTTGAATATGCGTTGTTTCTTTGGACATGGGTAAAACTGACCTAACCATGGTTGACATTCATAAATACAATAAAAATACAATACGAAATCCCTTAATCCCATAACTATGACAACAGGCCTTTTTGTACTGTTACAAAACCCCCTCAATGAAAGGTTTTATGTCGAAACATAAAAACTTTCATTGACTCATTCACACGTTTCTAAAAGGATCAGTTCAGATATGTCGCCACAACCCCCTGTAGTGTTAATATAAAAGAACCATAATCACTTACCCTTGGTCCAATGATGATGATCGTACCATCTGACCTTACTGGACTTCTCAGGAGAGATCCGAACACCATAAGGCCATTAGGCACTTGACGCTCCTGCTCTGACGCACCGGCCAGCTCAGGACCGCGGTCACAACACCACCAAACTCTGAAACATGCAATACAAAATTTTAAAATAGTGACCTTATCTATCTCCCTATCCGTAACTGATATGTCTCCTCTTAGATGCATTGGTTTATGTTTTGAGGCGTTGGTTTTCTTAATTCATAAGTTTTCAAATAACAAAAGACAAGATTTAAGACAGATAAATCCTTCCATTTTTCAACACTCCTGTATTTTTTAACAAATTCTCTGACTCCAGTCAACATCAACTTACTTCTCTAACCACAAGAAAACATATTATTTTACTAAGCATAAAACAAATTTTAATCTTTCAAACAACAACCATTATCTCTATTATTTTACTTCAGATAAAATCAACATATATACCTATTATGGCAAACACTTCAAAACTATTTATATTTTCTTACCCAACTTTCTTTACTCTTATTTTTCCTTTACAACAGAATCATAATTACATACTTGATAACCAACACCAGTATCACTATTATTTCTTTAAAATTTAATATTGTGCTATCGTTGGTACTAATAACAATAAAATATAATAAAACATGGAACATCAAACATTAACATTGTTACATTTACATTAAACAATTTATATTTACACAACTTGTATAAAATTTGATAAAACATTATGGTTTCAACTTTCTATTCAACTTTTAATTATTTAACATTTGTTATATCCTTAGATTCTATAAAAATTTTTAAATTTATCATTTACCTTTCAGTTACATCACCTTTCTACTATGAATTCTCTTTTTTCTCTAACCTTTTTATCCTTATTAGTTTGGGTGACTCTCTATTATTCACTATTTTCTATATCTTATTTTGGCATTTGCGCATCTAACCTTACTACCCCTTTTTTCTACTAACAACCGCTACTAACACCCATATGTATATTTTATGACACCACTATATCTATAATAACCCCCTTCACTAATCCGATTTAAATCCTCTGGCACCGCTCATCTTTTGTACTAGGATGTGTGTTCCCTACCTGGCCATATCCATTCCTAACCATTTGCCCTCCACCAAATATCGGCAAACACTCTAACCCAAAATTGCTCCGCCTGCCACAACGCTGCACATTGGTCCCTTGCCACGTCGCACGCTGATCACTCCTTACACCGGATCCTTACTACAAAATATCATCATCAACAAATATAATTACCATTCACATTACTCACCTCTACATATAATCACTAATTACTGTGTCCCTAAAATATCTAACACCTCTTTATATATTATCTGTATCTCAACATTCTTATTTTCACTAACTCCCATTAACTCTATTTAACTAACTCAAATGCCCTTATTTATCATTATTACCCAAACTCTTTTACAACATTTCAACTTAATATACCACTAGAAAATTCATCACTTATCTTACTAATAACAATACATCTCCATATCCAAATATAGTACATGCTTAATCATTTATTATCCCCTCGAATCTAAATCTCATAATTATTTTTATTCATATTCCAACTTTCTTCAATTATTTAAAATTCTACCGTACATGGTTTACACAAAAAATACATAAAATACACAACAGCAAAATACACAAATACATTGACATTAATACACAAAAATATACAATCCACATTATCATTAACCATTTACCATAAATCAGTCAGAAAGCAGTCCATCTTGAAAAACACTATCACATATTTAAATGTTCATAAACACAATAAAATATCTACCCTCCATCATCAAACAATAATCTTATCTTGTATCTATATACATTGCTTAATATTGACTCTCTTATACTAACATCATAAATACATATACCATTCAAATGTTCATCATTATCCTCAAACTCATTTAATCTGTCATGATTGGTCATTGTCCTGTCATCTCCAGTGTAATTAGTCATAATTAGGTAATTTGCAAAGTCATTATTTCTCTTATCTCCTACTACTTCCGTTTCATTACAAGGTAAGTATTTACTTTTATTATACCTCATCTCTACTCCTAACCTTTCCATAAATTCTTCATAGTCTCTACTTATCTTAAAAATCTCTTATTTCTCTTTTTCTCTCACAATACCTCTCACTTTTAAAACACCTCTCTCTACCACACCACGCTACATTCTCTCTTTCTACATTTGCAGGGGACACTAATTCACAACTGTTGCACCACCTGTGAAGTGCACAAAAAAAAACCAGGGACAACTTTATTTGTAGACCATATGTCTCCCAAATATACATCGAAGGCACTCTCGTCCTTCCTAAACACATGGGCTTCACCCCCTACTCCATCATTAAGGGAAAATTTTACCCCCTGCAATCCCCTTACAATTATACTTTCTTTACACACTCTCTTTAACCCTTCAACACACACTATCATTCCATCATTATCATATTCTATTCCCCATAAAATCTCATTATCACTCCCCCTGTTTACATAATCATTTTCTAATATCATACTTTTATTTATTTTGTCATAATTTTCTCCCCCACTTACCTTGTCATCTTTGTTTATATCTAATTTGTCTACTCCCCTCTTATTTTCTAATTCTATCTCGTCTAACCGTACATGTATCTCATCTAATCTTTTGTCAATATCACAGCTTTGTTTCTTAATCTCTTTTTTGATATCATTAAATTGTTCATCAAACTGGTTTAATTTATTATTAAATTCATTATTCTGTACTTTCATTAGCTGAAAAAGGTCATCTAATGACACTTTATTATTTATAATGGGTGTTGAGTTAGCTTGTGGTTCATTTAATAATAGAGATTCTGTTGCGGTATTATTTATACTAATGTTTTCGTTATCTGCCATTTTGATCATATTACTAATAAATTTTATTTTTTTTTAGTAGTTGTTCTGTACTTCATTCAAACAATAACATAACCTATACTGTTAACCTACGTTCCTTCTGTTTTACGTATATTTCGCTACCCGTCTGCCTCTGCTTTTTGGCTTATTTATGTAATGTAAATTTTTATATAAAGTCCCATGTTCAGGACGCCATCTGTTAACTTTCATATCTTTTATACAAATATGATAAGCTATTTTTATGTTTTTTTAATTGTAAATAAAACAGTACTCACCATACATCCGGTGTAAACATGTGGCTTTATTATCAGCATTAGTTTTATCTTTAGGGTCCAGGGCTTCGTTAAGCGAAAGGCAGAGGTAGTAGGGTTTTCGAAATAACCATTTGCACAACATGTAGTTAAACAACTTGTGATTTATTTTAATTTTCAATATTTAAATGTTATGAACAAATGGAGTCATCTCTCATCTAAAACAATTAGCAAAATGGCGGCATCATGACTTCCGCCTTTCTACCATGCTTTAATCTCTGTATAACATTTGCTTCTTTCTGGATTTTAATCTTTCACTCAAATATATTTAAAAACTGCAGTATTCAATTCAAATTTACTTATTTCGTTATACTCGTTAAATAAAAATATATGTATAACACGAACCAACGCCTCAGATTATTGTTTTTAAATGCCGGCAACCATTTACTCTCACTCTCTCATTCGCACATCTCGTACATTGATTGTGATTACATTTCGGATTAATAATATTTCTGAGCTCATATTAATATTGATAATTTTGAATGTTAAAAGGACTTCCCTGAATTGTAGTGGTGATGGCGTTCCTCAGACGTTTTCCATGATTGGCAGCGGATGTTCGGCCGAACTTTGTGATCTGTCTGTTTTCTTTTGGTTTCACTAAATTTTGCTTAATTCATTTTTGAAACTGTGCACTGACTCTAAATGTATGTTTTGATTACATTTTTACAAAGTTTTCATCACCTCTGCTGGCAATAATTGGCCAGCACACAATTGAACGTGTGTACGCTCTGAGTTGGTAATGCAGACTGAGAACGGGTTATACGCAAAATCTGCGTATGTAGTAGTATATATGACGTCACCATCTTTTGTTTCTACGGCCAACGCCTTGCTTTATACGTTATTACTGATACGTCATTATCATTTATTAATGACGACACACATTGCTGGCCAATGAGATTTTATATTGAGGGCCTGTTTTAGTTACTACCACCAGCGAATGCACTCTATTCCGCACGTCAGCCGGTGACCTTGGAATCATTCCACTCTTGTTGAATATGCGTTGTTTCTTTGGACATGGGTAAAACTGACCTAACCATGGTTGACATTCATAAATACAATACGAAATCCCTTAATCCCATAACTATGACAACAGGCCTTTTTGTACTGTTACAACGAGCCTAAAAGTACTTAAACTTTTTTTATAAAATGTTCAAGTAACTTAGACAACAACTTAGAACAAGTAATTTAGAATGTTCAAACCTGCAGTTTCTCCATATTCATACAGTTTCTTTATATGCTATCATATGTTCACTTGCTGCTACATTCCATATATACAATTACATGCCCAGTGCAATATACAGTACAATTTTTTAATCCAAACATGTATTTACAAAACTTTTGTCAGTCAACTGATGGTTGCTGATTGTAGTTTGCACCAAATATTAATCCAGACAAACAACAGAAGCAAAGTGTTGATTACTATATTTACAGGCATGGCACTTGACACATGTAGTACCATTAGACTACATGTAAACCAAATGTTTTAACTAGGTAGTGATTTTTTTACCTTGTATTCAGTGTAGTAAACACAATTTTAGCAATTGTGTAAAAACAATACAAAATGAATAATATAATTATTTGTGTTTTTGTTGGTGGTTATCATTAATGTCTTACATAGCTGTTTCCTATTTAAATTTGAAACTGACACCACTATTAGGAACTGAAAGTTAAAAAAATTTTTATTAAAATTAGAATAATTGAAAATAAATAATTTGCCCAGTCACTATCTGTCTGTCATCTGTCTCCCCTTCAGTTTCTCTCAGTTTCATTTTCCTTCTGTTTTCTTACTAAGTAAGCATGGGGCCGTGTACTACTGCATCTGTTGCACTATCCTAAATATACCTCCGCAAGATAGTATAGTTAATAGTGCTTAATAGCTAAAAGAGTCAGTTAATAAGTAAATATTCCAGCATAACTCTTCAAATATAGGCAGTGTTGATTATATGGAAATAGTCTGTGAATTTAAAAAACAAAAGCATCCATTAAATATGTAAGTGTGTTAATTCTGTTACAGATGAAAAAATTATTTTTTTTACACGATTACACGATTTTCACAGAAATGTATGTTAGGTTTATGTTATGTTTCACACATCGATAGAAAATGTGTGAAATATTTGAATTCACTAAATTTTTAATGTAGTAGTTTCAGCACTCATTATTTTCAGTAATACTCGATTACCAAACACCAAAATGTCCTTAAACTTAAACAAAATTGAAACAGTTGATAATGTGTGAAGTAATAGAGATGGAGAGGTATTATTTACTTCAACTTATTAAAGGAAAAAGAACAATCAAATTAGACACATAAATTGTGGTCAGATTGCCCATAAATAAATACAGTAGAACTTGGCTAATTCGAACGTGCATAATTCGAATTCGTGGATAATTCGAACTTTTACCGTGGTCCCTTGAATATCCTATGTAAAACAATGCAAAAACATCGTCTGTAATTCGAACTTTTTTTTGTTAATTCGAAATAAAAATTTTGCTCCAACTACAAAAAATCGCCTGCTGTATGGGCTAGACCACGTAACAATAGAGACACGACTGGAAACAGACAAGCAGGCATCGCCCTTTGTGAACAGACGCTTGTCTTTTGTGTCAAATTCGTGGAATTGCCGTCAGTATCTGGCGATGACACATGACTGGCTCGTGTAACGGTACCGTTCCGCCATTGTCCCTTGTTCCACGCCTCGTCAGTCAGCCACCCTCACTGTTGCTTTCAGTTCAGTCTGCCTGCATTCGTGGAAATGTTAAGTCTTTTTGAGTTTCTACTGTGCGAGCTGTGTCCTGTAGTGAGAGACCGTTCCTTTCTTTATACAGTACTGTATATACAGACTGGTATGTTTTAGTGACACTTATTGTGCAGTTTTATTGTGTTGTGTGTTCATCATGACCCTTTCAAAACCAACACGGACCCAATACAAATCATTGACATTTGCCGAAAAAGTTGCCGTTATACGGGAAGTGGAAAAGGGACAAAAAAATAAATCTGAAATTGCCAAGGAATTCGGGATACCGCCAAATACGCTGTCAACATATCTAAAAAATAAAGAGAAGATTTTGAATAGTGTGTGTAAAGCCAGCGACAAAGATAGGAAAAGAGCGCGAGGACCAGAAAATCCTGACGTGGATGAATGTGTAGTGAAGTGGTTTAAGCAAGCAAGGGACAAAAAAATTCCAGTCAGTGGGCCCCTCGTCAGAGCCAAAGCTGAGGAATTCGCATCTAGCTTAGGGAAAAATGATTTTAAGGCCAGCACTGGTTGGCTCGATGGTTTTAAAGAAAGGAATGGCATGTCTTTCAAAACTGTTTGTGGGAAAGTGGATCTGTTGACGTTGAAGCTGCAAATTCATGGTAAGACGATTTGTTGCAAATGATTTCTGATAGAGACGCTAAAGACATTTTTAACATAGACGAGACAGGCTTATTCTTCAAATGCACCCCCGACAAAACACTTGCTTTTAAACGAGAAAGTTGTAGTGGCGGCAAACACAACAAGGAGCGCATAACACTTTTAATCGGAGCAAACATGGATGCTCGGAAAAACTGCCTTTGCTAATGATAGGGAAGTCAGCCAACCCACGTTGTTTCAAAAATGTAAAAACGAAACCAGTTGAATATGAATCAAACAATAAAGCTTGGATGACAGGTGAAATTTTCGAAAGATGGCTTTTGAAAATCAACAGGAAATTTCGGAATCAAAACAGAAGAATCGTCTTGTTTATTGACAACTGTACAGCGCACAACACTATTCCTGTGATGGAAAATGTAAAGGTTGTGTTTTTCCCTCCAAACATGACTTCAGTATTTCAACCTATGGACCAAGGTGTAATAAAAAATTTTAAGCATTTTTACAGACGGCTTATGGTCCAAAACATTCTGTCAGGTGCTTATTTAGATGAGCACGAAAATATCAAGATTAACATCCTTCAAGCTGCCCGCATGTGCAACAGTGCTTGGAACCAAGTTACGCAAAAAACAATTGCTAATTGTTTTCGTAAAGGTGGTTTCTGCCACATTGAAGGTGAAGAGGAGAATAAAGCTGCTAGAGAAGTCGTACCCACTACGGATAACTGGGAAGATGTTGGACATGACGCAGGCATTCGTTACGAAGAGTTTGTAAACATGGATGAAGACTTGGCGGTGTGCGGTGAACAGACAGATGCGGAGATCGTGGCTGATGTTATGAACAAAAGAAATGATGGTACATCTTCAGATGAAGAAGGGGACCAGCTAGAACTTCCAGAGATACCGATTCCAACGGCTTCACAGGCATCAAATTACATTCAAGACTTGAGACGGTTTGTTGAAGGACAGCAGAACGTAAGTGACGCTATTTTCCAAGCACTTTATAAACTTGAAGAGTTTGCCACAACTCAGTGTATTAACTGCAAAATGCAATCAAAAGTTTCTAGCTTTTTTAAAAAACTGTAAATGCTATATTTTGTACTGAAACATGTTTATACGTTTGTAATACATATGTCTAAGGAAATTGTTTAATAAAATAACATATTGCTTTACTGAATTTCGGTTTCGGATTTGATTTTTCTACCGTTATTAAAAGTTTTCCTAATTCGAATTTTTGGATAATTCGTTTTTTTTACTGGTCCCTTCAGCTTCGAATTAGCCAAGTTCTACTGTATATACATTTAAAGTATATGTATTTAATAAATTTATACATATTAATTATTATTTTTGCAACTTTTAGTTGTTGAAAGACTGATGTTTTTGATGTCACAGCCACATTTTCAGATTAAATGTGCCATAAAAATATTGTTGTGTTGAAGCCACCATTCACCACTCTGATACACTGTTACCTTTTTCGTCGAATTGCATATCTCAATTGTTTTAAAAGAGAAATGTAGTAATCCTGGTTTACTGTTTGGCCTGGTGGAGCAAATTCCTGATGAACAATCCCCTTGTGATCAAAGAAAACTGTGAGCATGGTCTTGATTTTGCTTCGGCTCTGTTTTGCCTTTTTTGGTCTTGGAGAATTTGGCGTCTTCCACACTAAATACTGTGCCTTAGTTTCTGGATCGTATCCATAAACCCGTGATTCATCACCCGTTAGGATCAATTTAATGAAATTTTTCATCTTTTTAGCACATTCAAGCAGGTCTTGAGCAACTGACACCTGGGCATCTTTTTGGCCAGCTGTGAGCACTTTTGGTACAATTTGCAGAAACATGTCTCATTCCTAACTCATCAGTAAGAATGGACTGAACTGATCTGAAACTAAAAAAATCATTTGCTAGCTCATGAGTAGTGATTCGGCAGTTTTCTCGCACAAGCTCAATGTTGTGGTCAGTCTTGCTGGGTAAAGACCTTCCTGAACACTCGTCACTCTCAACACTTTCATGCCCATCTTTAAAATGCTTAAACCACTCATAAACCTGTGTACGGCTCATACAATCTTCCCCATAAACTTTTCAAATGTATCTTTACATGTTTCACCATCTTTTTGACAAAATCTAATACAAATTCTGTGATAATTTTTTCTGACATGGTAAATGCGCCAAATAAGATTAACACATAACACAACAATGGGGGTTTGTAAACAAACTACAAAAATTATACCGAGTAGTTAGTATACTGTAAAGTAAACGTATGTGTCGCTTTTTTGGAGTGAAGTCAGCTGACTTGGTATTGCCAGTATCAATCCTGATACTTTTTGATCACACCTCGTATATGCCACTGTGCTCTAGCATATCAAACATTGTATGGAATCGGTCATAATCTGTGTATTTTTAATTGTTTTTATTTTTGCACTTGTTCTTTCACTTGCTGCCTGGGTGGTTGAGAACGATGAATCACTGTTTCAGATATATTAGCATAGAAGTCCAGTGTGTGATATCAAACTAATGTATTACGAATGACTGAATTTTCATCCTTCTCATCCCACAATGACTATGTAACCTCTGCTCCAAGAGTTGTAGCCAGCAATCCAAGTTTCTTAATGTTGGTGCACGAGGGTGGTCTGAAAAGCTGGGCCTAACAATGAAAAAGCATATTTATAATTTCAAAAAAAAAATGTTTTCAACATAACTCCTCTTAGCATAACATGTTTATTCTAGTGATTTTAAGTGCCACTATCCCGTCCCTGAAGTAGTTTTCTGTAAGCTCTGCAAAATACGCCTCTACTGCTAATATCACCTCTTGATCTGATGAAAAACACTGACCAGCGAGAAAGAGTTTGAATTTCAGGAAAATATGGAAGTCTGGTGGAGCCAAATCTGGGGAATAAGGAGGATTTTCCAACAATTCAAACCAGAGATCTATTAATTTTCCCATTTCAAAAACGCTTTTGTGGGCAGGCGCATTGTCTTGGTGAAAAATGATTTTTTTCTTTTGCAAACTGGATCTTTTTCCAAAAATTTGTTCATATGATTTTGATAAAAGGTTGGAATAATATTCCCCAGTTATTGTTGCACCCTTTTCAAGGTAATCAATGTACAAAACACCTTTCGCATCCAAAACACAGACACCATGACTTTTCGTGCTGATGGAATTGACTTCTTTGCCTTCTTTGGAACTGAACGGTCAACTTCTGTCCACTGCTTTCACTGTTGTTTGGACTCTCATGGGTAGTGGTGGTTCCAAATGTCATCCATCATAATAAAACAATGCACAGTATCTGCTTTGTTCTTATTAAAATGCTCCAAGCACTGTTCACATATTTTCATGCACATGCGTTTTTGATGTGCTGTGAGCAAGCACAGCACCCATCTAGCACAAAGCTTTGTCGTTTGCAATTCCTCATGTAAAATATGTCTGACGCATTCTTTCGAAATGCCTATAGTCTGAGCAACTTTGTGCACTTTAATTCGGCGATCGTCCAAAGCCATATCATGTACTTTTTCTACAGTTTTCAGTGAGGTTGCCGTTTTTGGATGTCCTTCACGTGGATCGTATTCCAGGCTGGTGCAACCACGTTTAAACTCAGCAGCATACTTTTCAACTGTTGAAAATGAAGGAGATGAGTCCCCATACACTTAAACGAACCTTGAATAAACTTCGCTTGGCGTTAAACCTTCTTTCACAAAGAACTTTATGACCACACGATACTCAATTTTCTCCTAACAGATAACACTTCTGTTTCAAATGGCTGTGTAATACAAATTACTGTATTTGGTAGAATTACTAGAAATTGCACACGCATGCTAACAATAGATGTAGTACCAACATAAGAAGAAAAAAAATCGTGATATTTGCTGCCACCTATGGTCGAGGCCGAGAACTCATCAGACTGCCCTCATACGGTATTTCCATGATATCCTATATCTTTGTTTTATAAAATGACTAAATTCTTTAGGCAAGAGTTATTATATTCATGTTTTGTATTTACTAATTTTTATCACAGTTAATATGAATTTTTTAATCAGAAAAAAAAATGATAAACTTTCCCATTATTTAATCAATTAAACTATTCCAGCATCTGTGCAGAAATATGTTTCTACAGTCACTAACATATCACTGTCAAAATGACACTCATTTGTAGCTGTGCACTATTGAAATTTCTTTTTGTGACAAATTTAAATTTATTTTGGTTGTACACCATAGGCGCTGAGCATGACTTATAAATGACATGCTCAGACAGCTCAATAACAGGAAATGCTTAAAATTTTGTAAAACTATGGACTTACAAAATACATTTAGTTAATTTAGTTATGATTATATTAATATATTACATAAAATGACATATTTGTATCTCAACTAAAGTAAGATATGTAGTTATATACACAGTGATGACTAATTGAACACCGCACTTCTTGATAAATAAATGCCATATGAAGTACTGAAAATGTCCTACTTAAAGAGTGACAGATTGATTATTTAGTGGAGAAATGAATGTAAAATTTAGAATAGAGTAAGTCTACCCGGTGCCCTGTGCTGCGTTGTCAGGTACTTAAAAGGCCTCAAATTTGATTTTTATGAATTAATTGTGTTCAGTAAATTATATCATTGTGAAAGTATTTGCTTTTAAATTTGCGAGTATCATATGAAATTGTGTGTGTGTGAGAGAGAGAGAGAGAGAGAGAGAGAGAGAGAGAGAGAGAGAGAGAGAGAGAGAGAGAGAGAGAGAGAGAGAGAGAGAGAGAGAGAGAGAGAGAGAGAGAGAGCATTTGTATGCTTGTTTGAAATTTTCAAATTTGATTAAACTGAAAAAGTTATAAATTTGAAGTATTGTAGTGTATGTATATGTAATGTAGCATTTATGTTATTGAAGATGTAAAATTTTATAACAACTTAAGCTACAGTACTATTGAAATTACAGGAATTAAGCCGACAGAGAGATCTCAACAGCCCAGATGTCTCAACTATGCTTTCTCATATAGATTTCTCAACAGCAACAACTAGTCTTGATAGTGTGACATCATTACAAGGAATTTTTGAGTTAGAAGGTGACTGTAATGTTGTTTTACAAGGAAGAATAGGACAGGTGATTTTATATAAAGTTGTCTACCATTATGCATACACACACACACACAATATTAATATTTCAGAAGACTACATGTTTTACATATATATGTATAGCTATATGAAACAAGTAAGAATTACATATCATTGACCTTTCGTGGAAACTGTAATTTTAGCCTTTTGAAGACTCGTTAGCATTTACTGTTAAAATAAAGTAGTTCCTGTGCATAACTAAACTGACGTTTAATGAAGAAATTTGTGTTAGTGGTTGAAATCACAATCAGAATGATCACTGTTGCACACCACTATATAAAAATTATCCCGATTAGCGCTTTCAAGCTTCACAGCCCATCGTCAGATCGGAATAGAATCAGGGCTATTCCGATCTGACGATGGGCTGTGAAGCTTGAAAGCGCTAATCGGGATAATTTTTATATAGTGGTGTGCAACAGTGATCATTCTGATCATAACTAAACTGCTAGGGGAAAAAAGTTGCCTTAACTTTATATAAGTAAACTGAGATAATATACATTTCAGTATCAAAATATTTACATTTTAAATGTTCTTTCTTTCCTTTTAATTTGGGTCATCACCAATTTTTCTTTTTTTTTTTGTCATCACATATTACAGAAGAAGAAGAAGGTAAATGTTATCAAAATTGTTACAGTAAATGTTTGGGTAACTTTTAAGTGTTCCAGGCTAATGCAATAGTGTAAACAGGATTTCTGTGGTGGTTGGGGATCAATGGTAAGTGTTTGTGTGGTAAGCTTCAGTGGTATTAGATTTTTACGTATAAGTTCCTATTGGTGATTGGTGTTATACCATAAGGGGGGTGTAATAACCAGAATACCCCTTGGCTTTGCACTAGGCTAATGTACTTTCAGTGCCATTTCTTTTTGGTAGGAGAGGAAGACTTTTACCAGGTGTGTATGTGTGTTTTGACTTTGTGTTCTACGTCCCATTTCTTACTAACAGAAAAAAAATTATGTGTAGTTAGATTTTTGTATATATTTCTAAAAGGGATAATTTGTATCTCCTCGAGGTTATAAATGTGTAAAAATTGTTTTAAGGTTGAGTTTTCTGGTCTTGTAAGGTATTTTTAAATTTTCTACTAGTTATAATCAGTTTCCTTGTGTTGATGAAGTGGTGAGTTTTTTCCCATGTAGAGTTAAAAGTAATTCATATTATATTTTCTATAGTATTTCTACGTAGTTTATTTGATCAGATCAGAAAAACTAGTTTTTTAATTAATATATGAAACCTCTAATGTTCTCAATTTGTTTTTAAGGAAAGAAAACTGTTTTTAAATAATGGAAAAAAATTCCTTGACTATGTAGATTATTTGTTATGTAGGTTATTTTGTACCGTCTCCCTTGTTAAGACAACACAAAAGTCGGGAACTAGTTCAATTCTTTACCAGTAAACTAAACTAGCTGCCGCTGTTAGTAAAAATACTTACCAACAAATTACAAAACAATTATGATATAGGAAATTGACAAGGTTTGCATAAATTTATTCACTCACTAGGTGTTAGCGAAAACATCTCTTTATTGGTATTCAAATATTATGCTTGATTTTAAAGAAAAGTTATTTTAGTAAATTCTGCTTTTACTGCTTCAAAGATCTTAAGTATATTATTCGTTCTATCTCAAAATTTATTCATATAGATGTTAGTTTTAATACCACGGATCCGGGTCTCAACTTTCTCAAAATAATTAATTTATCAAAACTTCAACCATATTATTGGAAGAATAATATTGGTGATACTCTACATTATTATCTTACATTTATCTATACATTGCGGTCACTATTACTTCATTACAAAATTACAAAATTTACAAATCTGATAATTTGTTCTTTACATTGCTAAAGTTCTTTAAAGTTCTTTGTTACTTCTTTTATTAAGGCAAAATTTACAAAAGTTGTGGTTTGATATCACCTGAAATTCATATGAGGTTGTTGTTGTATCCTTGGGGCATCTCCTGTCGTCTTCTAAGGGCGGAGTACGTTGTTCCTGGTGAATCTACATCGGGTTGATTATTTCTGCTCTCAAAGATCGGTTGTTTACTTGAAGATCCAACTGTTGTAGTTTCACTTTCCTTGGTCCAGACTTTTGTAGTTCACATTTTTTTTTATTTTAATTATAGTTCTCACTTTGCAGTACTAAAGTCTAGTAGTTACCTATCTTACACTTACATTTTATATTTTAAAAAGAGATGTGTTGGCTACCTTTTTCTTTCTGTATGTATTCTCACTAACTCTACACACTACATTATTCACAATAAAACCATCTCACGCTGGATATACTTTTAAGGACATACGCTTACGTGTATGTACACAACACCAAAACTCACATCTTGTCATGGCGAAGTTCTACTGGCGAATGCGCGTATAGTTTAGGGGCGAGGGCTCAGTAAGCTGGTGCGTATTTACGCACTAAGAAAATAGTTCGTACTTTATATATTAATAATTATTCATTAATTAGAATGTAAATACTTTATGTTTACTTTATTATGACTTAGGGATTTCTTTATTTATATAGTCGCATTTTCAATCATTAAAATAATTATTATTATTATTCTTTACTTAATACCTTTCTTGGCGTGTTGGTACTGGAAAGTTTCAAGTTGATTCAGGAATCTGGGTATAGGTAAGGGTGTATGATACTCTTACTTATTAAAATTAAAAATTTTAATTTGTGCGATTTTCGATATATTTAAAATCGTCACATCCTCCTGCACTTAACTATGAAAAACGGGGGGGTGGAATAATAGAAAATCTAATAAACACTTATATTTGGACACAAAATTTCATACTGAAATTTCTCTCTCTCACATTATTTCTATCCATCAATTGATTATCTTACACTTACGTAACATCTAAATTCTACTACATCTACTATATAAAATACACACAACGTAAATCTACCTTATTTTAATTCTTACATCTACTACCGGTTTTTTCTTGAATTGGTCACTCGTTTTACGGAGTTATACTCATGAGTATGTTACTAATAATAATCACGTATTGTAAAAACAATCGAATTACTTTTAGTTTGTAGCGCTAAGGATTATTTTTCTTTTTCTATTTTCTCTCTCTTCATCTTCATTATCATCGTCATCAGATTTCTCATGTATTATATCTTTCTTGCAGGACATTAGCTAAGGTTGATCAGGCCTCGCTAGTATTCGTACGAAGGTTTTGAGTTTATACTCACTTATAGTATAGGATGTTGCACAATCTTATCCTATTTTCGGTATAAGTATATACACTATATTTTATTCTTAATACTTAAATAGTATTCTAGGATTTCTATCTTTCTCGTAGTCTTTCTTCTGTATTTTGACACGTAAACATTTTTTTATTTGAGACAGATGGCTTCTGCGAACGTAATTTTCTGTATTGGGTTCATACAGAGCTACAGTAACGGGGGTGATGAATTTATGAATTTGGTAGGGGCCACACCATCGATATGATAGTTTCGAAGTGGTCCTATCAACTGCCTTACTCATAGGATGAGTTTTATACATTACTAAATCACCTATTTTATACTTTATTTGCCTATTATTATGCTCATGATACTTCCTTGATTTTTGTAAATTAGCTCTCAAATTTGCACGAGCTTCGTTCCATATTTTTCGTATGTTATTCCCATTCACGTCGCGGGGTAACAACTCATTGATTTTCCACTTTGTGGTTAAAGGATGGTTGGGTTTGTACTTGTACAGTAAATCAAATGGTGTTGATTTATGACCTTCATGATACGCTGAATTGAATGCAAATTGTATCCACGAAATATTTTGATCCCAGGTTGTCTGGTCTTTAGCATGATAAGATATTAATGCTGATTTTAAGTTACGCAAGTATCTTTCTGCTAGATTTCCTTGCGGTCTGTACTCGGTCACGGTAATATGATTTATACCTAATTTAAAACACATGTCGTTAAATTCTTTCGACTTGAACTGGGGTCCATTGTCAGATATTAGGTTTAAAGATGTACCATAGTCTTTAAATAGTCGTTCTTGTAGAATTTTAATTGTCGTAGATACTAATGCACGACGCATAGGATACATCCACACGAATTTAGTGAAGGAGTCTACACAAATTAACAGCATAGTATTTCCGGATTTAGAGCGGGGATAAGGTCCAGAATAATCTATGTATATTTTCGAGAAGGGAGTGGTAGGTATTTCGGAGATTAATTTTCCGACTTGACTGGTTCTTGCTGGTTTGCTCAGGGCACAAATTTTGCATTCTTTCACGAACTTTTTTATTTCACTATTCATGTTTTCCCAGTGGTATTCCTTGCGAATACGAAGTATAGTTTTCCTAATTCCCATATGAGCTCCAATTGTCGATGAATGGTAGTACTCCATTAACATGGGTTTGATTATTTCCGGGGCGATTATTCTCAGTAATTTTCCGTTTGCCTTCTTAAAACAAAGTACTCTTTTACTCAAGATATATTTGTCAGAGTTATTTCCTTTTTCTATTTGTTCGATTATTTTGCACAATTTCGGATCTTGTTGTTGGTGATATGCTATATCCTTAAATGCAAGGGGAAAGTTAGTAATTAGTGTATTAACGGTAGTGGTTTCAATATTGTCTTCTCCAGATCTTGTATTGGGTAGTTGGAACATGCGGGATAGAGTATCGGCTACTACATTTTGAGTACCACGAATATGTTGCACTTTGAACTTGTAGCAATTTAATCTTAACACCCATCTTCCGATACGACCTAACTGTTTTGGGTGATTCAATAACCATGATAAAGCTTGATTATCGGTTTCTAGTAGAAATTCTTTGTGTTCCAAAAATGGTTTGAATTTATCAAAGGCGAATACTACGGCTAAACATTCAAGTTCGTAGGCTGAGAACTTCCTTTCTTGTTCAGTCAACGTACGGGATGCATAGCTGATCGGGAGTCTAGTATTATTTATTTCCTGGTATATTACGGCTCCTAATGCTACACTTGAACTATCGGTCTGTACGATAAATTGTGATGGTACAATCATGGTACATTTCATAATTACCTAAAATATGGTAAAGAGATCATAAATATTGTATTTTCCTATTTTTTGACATACCCAATCCAACCTCAAACACCCTATATAGAATTTACGGTGAGTGGACTATATTACAGTATTTGCCAGGATTTGAACTAATTCATGACAAAAAACGGTGTCACATCACAAAAACAGTGTGCAGTTATTGAGATAAGCAGAGCCAAGCCTTCGTTACGTCAGAGGCGGAGAATGTGTTGACAACTACAAACGGCGATGTCAACAACTTAGACAAAGGAATGTGACGTCAATACACCCCACTTCCGCAGATTTCAACCAGAAATTGCCGTCATTTCATCTGCAGCTCTGATTTGAGCCGGCCGGCCGCCCATTCACTTACGAGTGAATTTTAACTTTTTAGACCACTGTAGGTGGTTAATAAACAATATAAATATAATAAGTACAGTGCGCCAACTTCAAGATGTGACCGGGAAAAACTCGCCGAACTCGCGGTGCGCGAAGTTCGTGCAAACCGAGAACAACCAGCAACACGGAAATTGGTGAGAGCGTTCCTTATATATTTTGAATCCTTTATTTCCCATATATAAAATTGTAGAAATCAATCATTTAACAAATTATTCAAAATTTCAATCAAAATTTAAGGAGCTCCAAAATTTAAATAAGTTGTACCATGATAATGAAAGGGTGAGTGGTTGTGTGCGTGCATAATTATTCTAAGTGCTGGGTTGAGCACCACTATATAAATATATACATGTTATTATTGTATAATCATTTAAACATATAATCATTAACTTAATCAAAGTTATTATTACACATTATGTTTTTGGAAGGGTTACAGTTGGTTTTAAAAAATGTTATGTAACAAAGTAAACAATAAAAAGGGGTATTTCATTGGTAACAATTAGAACAGCTGTTTTGTTATTTCAAGCAATTTCCGTTTCCTATGACTTCGCGTAACGAACTTCTGGCCCATGACTTAGGTAGTAAAAGATGGCGTCCTAGTTTTGTATACATAACCACATTTGTGAGATATAATATATCGTATCTATAAAATCAAAATAAACGTAAGTATACAAAATGGTTTACTGAAATCCGCTAACTGCAATACAGGTGGGGATATAATGCTTTCTTTAAGTATTTCAAACGCTTCTTGATGTTGAGTAGTCCACTCGAATTTCGTTCCTTTCTTTCTTAAGGCATTCAATGGGGCTGCTATATCCGCTAAGTGGGGTATGTACTTATGAAAATAATTAATCATACCTAAAAATCGAGCTATACCTTTGACGTCTCTCGGAGGTAAAAATTCTCGGATTGCGCGTGTACGTTCGGGATCGATGGTAACCTTACCTTCGGCTGATACTATGTGACCTAAGAAGGAGAATTGTTTTACTGCGAAATTAACTTTACTCGGGTTTACGGTCAGTCCGGCTTTCTTTAACCTGGATAATACTTCACGCAAGTGATCAATATGTTGATCCATTGACTCACTATATACTACTATATCGTCAAGATAATGATATACAAATTTAAATTTAACGTCATGGAAAATTTTTTCTAAGAGTCGGCTGCATACTGAACGTCCTTGTGATATACCGAATGGTACTCTCGTAAATTGATATAGATTAAATGGGACAGCAAAAGCAGTTAAATGTTTTGATTCCTCAGCTAGTGGGATTTGATGGAATGCTTGGTTGAGATCCATTATGGTGAAGATTTTCGCTTTTGTAAAATAGTGAAACGCACTGTGTATGTCTGGCAGTGGTATCGATTCAAATTCTATACTCTTATTTAGTTGTCTATAATCCACGACTAGTCTATGTTTGTCAGTTCCTTTTGGTACTAGGAATGCAGGCGATGAATATGGAGACGTTGAGGGTTCAATGACGTGCTGATCAAGGAGTTTGTTAATGTGGTTTCTCATGATTTCCATCTTGGGCGGAGATAATTTGTATGGGTGCAGTCGTATTACCTTGTTGTCACTAAGATTTATTTTATATTCGATTAAATGGGTTAATCCTAACTTGGGGGTGAGTACAGCAGAAAATTCTTTTATTAACTTTTGGATTCTTAGTCTCTCATTTCCTTTTAAATGACTCAGACTCGATTCATGATGCTCTGAATGAATAGTTGCGGTTTCACTAATAGCGTCGTTACTTAACTCGGAGTCGAACTGATATTTTCGAGTACGATCAAATCTGAAGAAATATTGTTTTGCATATATATCAAGGATTAAAGCAGTTTTTCTTATAAAATCCGCACCTAATATTAAGTTCTGTCCTAACTCTTCAGCTACTAGTAGGGGAATATACCAAGTAAAATTCTTAATTTTTAATTTCACCGTAATACTGTGCGATATCTTTAGATTTTGTTTATTTGCGGTGGTACACTTTATGTTCACCATTTGGCTACGTTTAATCAGATTATGATTAGCTAATAAGGTGGCTAACTGTTTACTAATTATACTACGGGTAGATCCGGAATCAATTAAACCAAGGGTATTCGTTGCTCCAAGGTCTATCTGTACATAGGGTAGTTGGCATATACTTGTTTTACATGCACCAATAGAGTTGCACTTCTCGATAAATCTTGTTAAATAAGGGTCTCTGCGTTTATTTTTATTTATCTTGTAGCGTGACAGATGTATGCATAATATTGAATGGCAATTGATCATTAGAACAATGAAGTTATAATATTTAAATTTGGAAGAAAGCATTAAGTTTAATATAAATAGATTAATTCATAGCAACTGTGGAAAGAAATCATTATTATAAAGAAAATACAAGTTCAAATAAAAGGAGTTACTAGTGATGAGTCATCCAAGACCAGTCTCATAACCAAAGGTTTTCAAGGTATAACCCAGGAAGGTAAAAAAGTAAATAACAAAGCAGTACTGAATATGACCAAACCCACAACGAGGAAGAATAAATAGAAGAGAAACCCTAAAATAAGCCAAGATCAACCAATACAGGTTGTGTATTTCTGAAATAAAGAAGAAGATGGAGAAGATCCCAAGAAACCTGATGGCATCAAGAAGAAGATGGAGAAGATACCAGTCCCAGAAGGCAGGAGAAAAGAAGACTGATGAAAGAAGAAGAAGGCAGCATCCTGAAGAAGATGTCATGCTCTTATAAAAGACACCCAAATCCCTATATCCCCAAAATAAATATTTAAAAATAAAAGTATAACGAATTGAAAACCACATGTATACAAATTTAAGAGAGAGAAGTGTATAAAGTAAAAGTTGCCTGTGAACCAAGATGAAACAATAATATAGTACCCATGGAACAAATCTCCATTGAAAAACGCTAACCAATTTATTATGTTAATAAGACTATACGACCATTTAGCAATAACATAATATATAAGTGCAAAGTGAACCAGTGATAGTTTTGGGTATTATAAAAAATGAACCTTGTGTTTCATTCTTGGCAATCACAAACATTGAATGCAATGAAATATGCATTTTTCAATGACTTGAAATGTGTACTGTGACAATATGTTGTTCATAAGACATGAATCTGTTTAAAATAACATTTTGTTTTACATAAAAAAAGAAAAACAGATTTCATAATACTTTTTGAACAATTCATACTATTTATTTATTAATGACAGGGTACAATTCCCCAAAGACATGTATAAAAGACGGTATAAAAACTGTAGAATCCTACTTATAATAATAGTTAGAAATAAGAATATAAATATAAGGTTTTTATGTATATAGTATAAGAATGTTTAAAAATGTTTTAGATATAAGGCCATTTGTTTGGGTCTGAAACAACTAACATCAGAACTATAAAAATAGTTACCACTTGTAAATAGTAGAGAGTAATTAAGATGTTAGTTAGTAAAAAACCTTTTTTGTAAACCATGTTTCCATGTTGGAAATGGGGATTTTGTTGCAAAATGTCTGACTTGAAGACAACCATTTATTTTAAAAAAATATTCTTTATTTTGTTTAACTATTATTTGTATTGTAACCAATACTAATTGTTTTTGTGTAATTTGAAAACATGTTTAATTTATAATACTATATGTAAAAGTCAGAGAGGGTATCACACATCATATATTGTTTGTAAAATATTTTGTAAGAAAAATTGTTAAAAAATCATAGGCCAAAAGAATGGAAACCAAACTTCATCAAAACAGAGAAATTGCTCATTTAAATGCAAATAAACAAAAGGGGTTTAGACAAAATAAACTTGAGATCAAGCCATATAATTGCACATACCATTTAGAAAGATTTTAATAAATTATATTCAGAATTATAAATAAAAATGAAAATGACTAAACTCAGAAATATAGACATGGGAGTCATATATTCCAGAATAATGTTTCAGAATACAACTAATTCAATTAATTACCAGAAAATAAGGGAATATGAACCTTTTAATATAATATAGGATTATTAATATTAAATATAACTGATAAAATGGCTGAATTTATATAATGACAGGAAGTAAATTTTGATGTTTTGACTTTTCAGAGTATACCAAACTGAAAGTAAAATTACTATTTTTTGGACAGAAAACACTATAAAACGGCATTATTTAATCTGAAAATAAGCTGAATGAACTGAAAGATTAATTTAAATAACATCTAGTGAATAAAATTGATAAATAACCCAAGTTTAGGTATTTATATAGTGAAATATTAAAGTGTGCACAGGATATGAAAATATATTTGAACAATGTTAAGAATAATATTATATGGGCTAAGAGTTTAATTGAAACTGAAGGAAACAGTTAGTTGATTATTGGTATTCGAACGGTTAACATAAACGAGAGTTTTGTGACGATCTAACCTATCTTACAACGGTAAAGTTAAGTGGCGAACAGTACGTTACTGTGAAGTCGAGAGTGAATTATAAAATCCTTCCAGAACATATACATTGTGGCAAAAACAATCAAGAAACACTAATTAACACTAAACAATACACATCTACTCCGAAAAACACCACAAAACACTAGAAAACTGTATAATACATTAACCCAAATTAGTGACGGAATCGGGAAAAGTGTTTGAACTAATAATTACACGGATACACTAAATACAACTCAGAAACAGTACACCAGTCACTACACAACATTTAACAAGAGATTTGCAGACACAAGAACAGGAATACTGCCAGAAAATACATTATTTGGAACGCAGCAGGAACGAGCAACATTTTGATCAACTTGATGGCCGCCATTTGCTTTTGACGATCCCAGTGCCTTCTCCTAGTTCAGCCCAGCTGTTTGGTGAAAACAATTATTTTATTTTCAAATTATTATTCAATGTTTGTGTTTAGTAATAATTATTCATTTGATGTAACGTTATACTTTTTAAATATTAGCCCGATTTCTCTGACTTTGATAATAATTGGCTGTTTAAAGAACCCTGTATAATTTTTATATAATATACTTTGTAACTTTTTCGATATCCTGAGAGTCGATAATAATCGATAAGAGTCAAATTGCTATTAATTAATAAAACATTAATATTCTTCAACACTAAATAGTTCTTCATTTCATAAATATTACTAGTTATCACTAATATAATTATAATTAATAATCTATCAGGACTTTACCACCTATAAGTGAAGATAACCTAAAAAATAAAAAGGTAAACAAGTATCGATTGGTTTGAAGACAGTCTTATGAGTGGTGATAGTTTATTTAAAATATACCAAAACTTTAATAACAATTTTCAGAAGAGCATTACACTTTTTAAAACTTCACAGCCCTATATTAATTAATTGATCATAATTAATTAATTAATAAAACTAAAATTTTTTTTTAATTATTTTTTTTTTATAAACATAATTTTTTTTTAAATTTCCTTCAAAACAATAATTTTTGTTTTGAAACTTTCGGTGAAGCTGAACATATATATTTCTTCATCAACTTTATGCTACTCGACCGGTCTTGCTACCATTGGGACTTGACCAGCTGGGAAACTTAAGGAAGTGTTTCAGGCCAGTAAGACGTCGAGAGCCACACCAATTACACACCAATTAAACATATTACATTGGACTTGATTACATCGGAGTCTCATACTTCACGATCTCTTATATCATCAATAACACACACACAATCATCCTTTTAAATTATTACAAATTGGCGCCCAACGTGGGGCTTTAATTAGCGATTGGAAGGCCAATAAATTCTGCCCAATCACTAGTTGGAGCTAGGCAACAGCTACAAAGTCAGAGAAAGACAATAAAAAGGGAACGACAACAAGCAAAATGGCAGAACTCGCACAAAGAGAAAATACGGATTGGGGTGAGATAATGGAAAAGATGAAGGAAATGTTCCAACATATGATAGACGAGGATAGACGATTCAAGAAGGAATTGAAGGAAGAATTGAGTAAGAAACTGGATGAGTGCCACAAGTCGACAATGAAGAAACTGGATGATCAAAATAAAATGCTAGATGATATGAACAAGAAACTAGATGACGAGAATAAGGAAATGAGGGAGGACAGATTAAAAAGAGAGGAATTAAGAAAGGAGAAGACCGAAGAAATAAAAAATGATAGCCAACCAGAAACAGAAGATGTACCAAAGGATAAAATGCAGGAACAAGTAATGGTGGTACCTGAAATTAAAACTAGCGGAAACAAGGAAAATATTAAACAAAGGATGAGAAGAATATATCCAAGAAATGTAATAAAAACGAAGGAAGAGTTGGAGATGATGAACAATGGATTAATTGATGGCAATAATATCCCATTTACCAATGACAAAGACATCATGAATTCTATGAATTATAGAAGGAGAATCGAAGTAATTTCAGAAATAATTTACCACAAGACAGTAGTTTACCAATGGGAAAGGACCAGAGGTAAACAGAATACGACATGTGGAACAGACCAATTTCAGCGCAAGACTGGACAATGTTTTTCAGAAAGATGGAAATGTGATATCGTACCAGACGGTAATGATGACACAGATGAATCACCAGAATGTATTCCATTAACGTGCCATCTAGGACAGTTCCAGGGTACGGTTAGACTAAAATATATTCCTTCAGAGTGGATATGTGATGGTAAACCAGCTTATGGTGTTTCAGATAAACAAATAATAAGTGATAACCCAGATGAAGATCCTCACATATATTTGTCAGGTAACACAAAACATGGACCAGAAAAGTATTGGTGTATACAATATGATGATAGAGGGAACCAGCCCAGTAATTACGACGGCCCTAACAACCAGCCGCGTAATAACCAGTTTAACGGTAATTTTAACGGCGGGAGGAATAACAACCCCTACCCAAATAATAGAAACAATTTTTATCAACAAAATCATAATGTCCCATACAGTCAGAGAAATCCATATCCCAACAATAATGGTGACAGACCTTACCCACCTAACCGAAATTACTATAATAATAATTTTAGTAATAACAATAATAGCAATAGTAATAACCGAGTGTCGCGCCCTAGGGTAAATTTTATAAGAGCAGAAGATCGCGGACCCAGGAGATATTATCAACCGAGGAGGAGCAGCTTCCACGGCGCCGACCGAAGATGGCGGAGTGCGGAACGAGACGGCCCAAGATACGAACAGGAAAGACGAAGTACCAGCCTGGAAGATCTTGGCAGACAACCGAACAGGGCGTTAAACATCAACCAGGGTACAGAACGTCAGAAGACAAACCAGAGTTTCCCGAACGATGTCTCGGTCAATAATAACATAAACACTGACCAAAATACTTTAAACGAGAGGAGGCAGTAATCAACAACGATGACCCGTTACTGCTTATACTTCCTGGGTTAGAAAAGGATGATTTGCAACAAGCAAACAATAATAAGATTATCACTATCATAAGTAACCATTATCTGAAAGACATACGAACTGAACTTTTGGAAGAGAACGAGAAGAGTCTCAGCAACAGTAATAATGAGATAATTTATATAACAGCGGAGGTGGAAGGAGTTCCCGCTAAAATAATGATAGACACAGGAGCTAATATTTCAATAATAAACTCCAATGAGTTGGAGAGAATACAATGTACATGTGGAAAAACTTTGCCAATGTTACCAGTCAACAACATTGTGTTGGTAGGTGCAACTGGCCGCCAGAATAAAACCATTAGGAAGCAAGTTTCCTTAAGTGTCGTTAGCCGTGATATAGCTTTAGACATGGAATTTTTAATCGCCACCGGATTACCATTTGACATCTTAGTCGGTTGCGATATTCTTCGTAGATATTCGGCAGTAATCGATCTTAATTTAAATAGAGTATCACTTTTCCCAGACGGAGTAACATGGACCGCAGATCTGGTAGGAAGCACAACTATACTTCCCAGCCCTATACATCAACAACTTCGTAAAATAAATGTTATTAGAAACAGCCCTCTTTCTAAACCCATAATATACAATCATGGAGGAGAGGATTTATGGTCAGTTAAGATCCAAGAAGTACGGAATTTCCAGTGCGGAAGCGATAACGAGAAAATACCAACACATCTGGCTGATCGTCTAATCGCTATATATGAGAAATACAAGGCGGTGTTTTCTGATGAACCAGGGAAGGTAAAAAACTACCAGTGCCAACTTCGTTTTAAAGAAAACGTAGAGTTTAACCGGAGGTCATATCCAATAGCGCAGTCGCTCAAAGAAGCCGTGAGAACAGAGATAAACAAGATGATAGATAATGACATAATTGAGATTAGTCAATCACCTTACACTAGTCCAATTATTGCTGTTCCGAAGAAAGACGGACAAGTCCGGCTCTGTTTAGATGCGCGTGAGTTGAATAAGACAATTGTGAATGACAGAACTTCTCCCGGTGAAATAGAAGAAATCTTAAAGCGTTTTCATGGTACTAGATTTATTAGCACCTGGGATACGGTCTGTGGTTATTGGCAGGTAGAGCTGCATCCACAAAGCCGCCAGTATGTAGCGTTCATTTTCGAAGGGCGCAATTACCAGTTCAAGAGACTGCCCTTCGGACTTGTCAATTCTGTCGCCATATTTGTGGCATGCATGGACCAGATTTTGGGACCAGAAGCGCTCCAATTTACCACCGTCTATGTTGACGATTTACTAATCACATCCGGAACCTGGGAGGAGCACTGTTACAGAGTGGAATTTGTACTAAACAAACTAGCGCAGAACAACATAACACTGAAGTTGGAGAAATCCAAGTTCATAGCGCGCGAGGTACAATTTTTAGGCTTCAACCTAGACGACCGAGGTATTACCCCATCAGCAGAAAAAGTGGAGGCAATTCAGAGGTTCCCGCAACCAAGAAACAGGAAACAATTGCAATCTTTCCTCGGACTCTGTAACTATTACAGGAAGTTTCAGAGCCGATATTCCGAGTTGACCGCCAAGTTTCAACCACAGTTATCTGCCAAAAACAAATGGACTTGGGGTGAAGATCAAGATATTACTTTCCGCTTGATAAAAGAGAAGTTTCTGGAGAGTGTCATACTTCGTCACCCAGATTTTAAGAAACCGTTCTTTCTAAACTGTGACGCTAGCGATCTAAGCTTAGGAACGACATTATACCAGGAAGATGAGGAGGGACAACATCTGGTAATAAGCTTCGCTAGTCGCACACTAAACCAGTGCGAAAAGAACTACAGTGTGACAGAAAAGGAATTGTTGAGCGTGGTGTTCGCATGCAGCAAGTTCCGGACGTACATTCTCGGATATCAAGTCACAGTACGAACTGATCATAAATCCATCTCGTTCCTTCGTAGGTGCAAATTGAGTCACGGCCGATTGGCTAGGTGGGTACTCGCCCTACAAGAATATGACCTGAAATGGGAATACATTCCAGGAAAGAAGAATGTGGTAGCGGATGTGTTGTCACGTATAAATCTAGAAGATCAGACTTTCGAGGGGGAGAAGGAGAGCTTGGTAAAAATTTATAACATATTCACGACCAGAGCCGATTTACAAGCTTTGCTAATAAATATTCGAATCCATCAGCAGTCTGATCCTAAGCTGAAAAACATTGTGAGTCGTTTGGAAGCCAATGATGAAACCATTTCTAAATACTACCACCTTAACAAGGGAATTTTATTCATAAAAACCGCCTTAGACGACGAGACATGGAAGGTGATAATCCCACACCAAATAGAAAAGGAGGTCATCATCGATTACCATGTCAGGTATGGTCACATGGGAGCGTTAAAAGTGATACAGGCACTAGAAGCAAACTGTAAGATCAAGAATATCAACCGCAAGGTGAGAATGTACATCAAATCCTGTAAGATCTGCCAATGTGCCAAAATAAACAATGAAAAGACAGAGGGTATCATGATACCAATAACTTCCAACGCAAAACTGGAAAAAGTGTTTTTGGATATCTGCGGGCCATTTCCCCGTAGTGGTGGTCGACACAGATATAAATACTTGGTAATCATAATGGATCACTACACCAAGTATATAAAGCTATATCCGGTTAATCGGGCAACAACAGCAAAGGTTTTGGCGGTGATTATCGATTTGTATATCCCAGAGATCGGTAGACCATCTTCTATTATTACCGACCATGGTACACAATTTAAGGGGAGGAGATGGCGAGACACTTTATTAGCACTTGGGGTCAAAACGTATAAGACATCAGTCTACCACCCAAGTAGCAATCCGGCTGAGAGAGTACTAAGAGAAGTGGGTAGGATATTGCGCACGTACTGTCATAACCAACAGAAAAAGTGGCAAGAGTACCTAGCAGCGACAGAAACATTCCTAAATTACGCCCACCATCCAGCTATAGGAATTCCACCATACTCAGCCATGTATGAGAAGCCGACTCCCCGAGACATTGAACAAATCATTGAATTTCCAACGAACAACAATAGGAAATTCAACCAGTTGAAGTTTTACAATAAGGTAGCAGAAGATCAGGAAAAACAGCAAGCCAAATACCAGAAGGCAATAGGGCGAATTGTAACATATAAAGAGGGTGAAAAAGTCCTCCTAAAAAATAGAGAGCTGCCTAGCACCTTAGAAGGCATAACCAAAAAACTACTATTACTATACACTGGCCCATATGTTGTGGTAAATGATAAGCATAACAATACATATGAGTTGAGGGAAATCGTTTCAGGAAAAATCAAAGGAGTGTACAATCAAGCTTCTATGAAGAAATATTATGAAGAATGAGTTGTGAGTTTTAGAATTTTGTACTTATTAATATTTTAAAAATCCTAAAATAATGTAAGTACATCTTACAACCTAATATTTTGAGAAGAACATTCTGGAGAATTAAAAGAAAAAGAATTTTTAATAATTTAAAAAAAAATTTTAAAATAATGTAAGTACATCTTACAACCTAATATTTTGAAAACAACATTCTGGAGAATTATAAGAAGAAGGAATTTAGAATTTATATTTGAAAAAATTCTAAAATATGTAAGTACATCTTACTACAACCTAATAATTTTGGAACGAACTTTATGGAAGAAAGAAAAAGAAAGACTTTTGAATTGAAATATAATTATAAAAATTTAAAATTGAGTAAGTACTTCTTACTACAACCTGATAATTTAGAACAAAACTTTATGGAAGAAAGAGAAAGAGAGAGAATTTTGAACTTAATTTTAAAAAATGTAAAATTAAGCATGCACAGCTTACTACCACTGAATTATGAGAAAAACATTTTGGAAGAATTAAGAAGAAAGGAATTTTGAAGTTAATATACGAAAAATTTAAAAATGAAGTAAAACCAACTTACTATAACTAAGTTTGTGAGAAAACTTTATGGTAAATAATTAAGAAGAATTTGAATTTGGAGAAATACCAAAACATTCAGAAATAATAGTAAAATCACAGTACTATAAACAATTCTGAATGAAACAATTCTGGGAATAAATGAATTAAACAGAATTTGAATGTTGATAGAACGTCAGAACTTTGAAACAAGATAAGATCAACATATTACAAGGATTTATGAGAAATATTTTTCAATTAAATAAAAAGAATAGTTTGAATTTTACATTAAAACTAACCAAGTTCCAAAAAAATAATTATGTGTCAATTATCATTGAATTGAGAAGAAAATAAAGTGATTAATTCAGAAAAGAGAATTAACGTTAATCCAGAATAAATGCTAGATATTCACAATAGCATTTGAAGGGGTAGAGAAGAATAACAAAGAAGAGTGTAATATGCAAGAGAAGAAAAAATTTGGAAGCAAAGAGACTAATTACCTATGAAACGATAATGAAAACAGTTAATTAAGAACAAAGAAGAACAACTCATACCAAACATATGGAGAAGATGATTTTGAACCAATGATAATAATAAGACCTATATGAAATGCAAAGAGAAGAAATACCACATGAAATATGATATAAATGAATTAATGTTAATGAATGCGAAGGCGGATTAATAACTTTCTAAGAGAAAGGAAAGAACCAAAATGTTTAAATAAAATGATCAATATAACAACCTGTATATCTAATGTAAAGATACAATGTTAAAAAATTAAATATAATATATTAAGACCATTCAAATAATGAATAAGAAAGACTATATATAAAGACCATGCTAATACTATGAGTAACCAGAAGAAAGTATAAAGAGAATTCAGATGGAGAAGAAAGAGAGTTACATTGTAAACAGTAACCAGAATTATTAAAAGAAAGGTTTTCAACCATAATTAAATTAAATATATCAGACAAGTTAAGAGTTTTGAAAAAATATATATGTAATGAGTATAATAATGATTATGAAGATTTATTAAGATAGAAAATGTGAGATAATCTGAGAGACTACGAAGTGGAGAATCCAAAGATATTTTTATTAGTCGAAAATGAGACTACCTTTTATTTATTTATTCGATGACTGACTGAAGATAATTCCAGCAGCATTATGTTTTTTTGAGCAGGGATGGATATGCCTCTGTACTCAATTTATAGAAGTGGTGTATGGCCAGCAGAGAAGTAGCGTACAGTGCCCCTCTGATCTGCCCCAGCCCACGTGATAGGGAATGTTAGGGAATTAATATCCCAAGGATACAAAACGAAGTTGATATAGAAAGAAAATGTATTACAATAATAATATATCTCAGAAGACACTAACTATCTGAAAAGGATCAGTAGTAAAACAAATAATTATATATATAAAATTAATTAAACTCTAATTATAAAAAAAGTCTATATAAAAATGGAGAAGAAAATGAATTATAAGAAATGATGAAATTATCATAAGAAATTATTTCATCCATAAACATGTCTGAAATAATTACTTCTGGAGGAGAGCAATCTGTAGCGTGACAGATGTATGCATAATATTGAATGGCAATTGATCATTAGAACAATGAAGTTATAATATTTAAATTTGGAAGAAAGCATTAAGTTTAATATAAATAGATTAATTCATAGCAACTGTGGAAAGAAATCATTATTATAAAGAAAATACAAGTTCAAATAAAAGGAGTTACTAGTGATGAGTCATCCAAGACCAGTCTCATAACCAAAGGTTTTCAAGGTATAACCCAGGAAGGTAAAAAAGTAAATAACAAAGCAGTACTGAATATGACCAAACCCACAACGAGGAAGAATAAATAGAAGAGAAACCCTAAAATAAGCCAAGATCAACCAATACAGGTTGTGTATTTCTGAAATAAAGAAGAAGATGGAGAAGATCCCAAGAAACCTGATGGCATCAAGAAGAAGATGGAGAAGATACCAGTCCCAGAAGGCAGGAGAAAAGAAGACTGATGAAAGAAGAAGAAGGCAGCATCCTGAAGAAGATGTCATGCTCTTATAAAAGACACCCAAATCCCTATATCCCCAAAATAAATATTTAAAAATAAAAGTATAACGAATTGAAAACCACATGTATACAAATTTAAGAGAGAGAAGTGTATAAAGTAAAAGTTGCCTGTGAACTAAGATGAAACAATAATATAGTACCCATGGAACAAATCTCCATTGAAAAACGCTAACCAATTTATTATGTTAATAAGACTATACGACCATTTAGCAATAACATAATATATAAGTGCAAAGTGAACCAGTGATAGTTTTGGGTATTATAAAAAATGAACCTTGTGTTTCATTCTTGGCAATCACAAACATTGAATGCAATGAAATATGCATTTTTCAATGACTTGAAATGTGTACTGTGACAATATGTTGTTCATAAGACATGAATCTGTTTAAAATAACATTTTGTTTTACATAAAAAAAGAAAAACAGATTTCATAATACTTTTTGAACAATTCATACTATTTATTTATTAATGACAGGGTACAATTCCCCAAAGACAATGTATAAAAGACGGTATAAAAACTGTAGAATCCTACTTATAATAATAGTTAGAAATAAGAATATAAATATAAGGTTTTTATGTATATAGTATAAGAATGTTTAAAAATGTTTTAGATATAAGGCCATTTGTTTGGGTCTGAAACAACTAACATCAGAACTATAAAAATAGTTACCACTTGTAAATAGTAGAGAGTAATTAAGATGTTAGTTAGTAAAAAACCTTTTTTGTAAACCATGTTTCCATGTTGGAAATGGGGATTTTGTTGCAAAATGTCTGACTTGAAGACAACCATTTATTTTAAAAAAATATTCTTTATTTTGTTTAACTATTATTTGTATTGTAACCAATACTAATTGTTTTTGTGTAATTTGAAAACATGTTTAATTTATAATACTATATGTAAAAGTCAGAGAGGGTATCACACATCATATATTGTTTGTAAAATATTTTGTAAGAAAAATTGTTAAAAAATCATAGGCCAAAAGAATGGAAACCAAACTTCATCAAAACAGAGAAATTGCTCATTTAAATGCAAATAAACAAAAGGGGTTTAGACAAAATAAACTTGAGATCAAGCCATATAATTGCACATACCATTTAGAAAGATTTTAATAAATTATATTCAGAATTATAAATAAAAATGAAAATGACTAAACTCAGAAATATAGACATGGGAGTCATATATTCCAGAATAATGTTTCAGAATACAACTAATTCAATTAATTACCAGAAAATAAGGGAATATGAACCTTTTAATATAATATAGGATTATTAATATTAAATATAACTGATAAAATGGCTGAATTTATATAATGACAGGAAGTAAATTTTGATGTTTTGACTTTTCAGAGTATACCAAACTGAAAGTAAAATTACTATTTTTTGGACAGAAAACACTATAAAACGGCATTATTTAATCTGAAAATAAGCTGAATGAACTGAAAGATTAATTTAAATAACATCTAGTGAATAAAATTGATAAATAACCCAAGTTTAGGTATTTATATAGTGAAATATTAAAGTGTGCACAGGATATGAAAATATATTTGAACAATGTTAAGAATAATATTATATGGGCTAAGAGTTTAATTGAAACTGAAGGAAACAGTTAGTTGATTATTGGTATTCGAACGGTTAACATAAACGAGAGTTTTGTGACGATCTAACCTATCTTACAACGGTAAAGTTAAGTGGCGAACAGTACGTTACTGTGAAGTCGAGAGTGAATTATAAAATCCTTCCAGAACATATACATTGTGGCAAAAACAATCAAGAAACACTAATTAACACTAAACAATACACATCTACTCCGAAAAACACCACAAAACACTAGAAAACTGTATAATACATTAACCCAAATTAGTGACGGAATCGGGAAAAGTGTTTGAACTAATAATTACACGGATACACTAAATACAACTCAGAAACAGTACACCAGTCACTACACAACATTTAACAAGAGATTTGCAGACACAAGAACAGGAATACTGCCAGAAAATACATTATTTGGAACGCAGCAGGAACGAGCAACATTTTGATCAACTTGATGGCCGCCATTTGCTTTTGACGATCCCAGTGCCTTCTCCTAGTTCAGCCCAGCTGTTTGGTGAAAACAATTATTTTATTTTCAAATTATTATTCAATGTTTGTGTTTAGTAATAATTATTCATTTGATGTAACGTTATACTTTTTAAATATTAGCCCGATTTCTCTGACTTTGATAATAATTGGCTGTTTAAAGAACCCTGTATAATTTTTATATAATATACTTTGTAACTTTTTCGATATCCTGAGAGTCGATAATAATCGATAAGAGTCAAATTGCTATTAATTAATAAAACATTAATATTCTTCAACACTAAATAGTTCTTCATTTCATAAATATTACTAGTTATCACTAATATAATTATAATTAATAATCTATCAGGACTTTACCACCTATAAGTGAAGATAACCTAAAAAATAAAAAGGTAAACAAGTATCGATTGGTTTGAAGACAGTCTTATGAGTGGTGATAGTTTATTTAAAATATACCAAAACTTTAATAACAATTTTCAGAAGAGCATTACACTTTTTAAAACTTCACAGCCCTATATTAATTAATTAATTAATTAAATTAAAATTTTTTTTTAATTATTTTTTTTTTATAAACATAATTTTTTTTTAAATTTCCTTCAAAACAATAATTTTTGTTTTGAAACTTTCGGTGAAGCTGAACATATATATTTCTTCATCAACTTTACGCTACTCGACCGGTCTTGCTACCATTGGGACTCGACCAGCTGGGAAACTTAAGGAAGTGTTTCAGGCCAGTAAGACGTCGAGAGCCACACCAATTAAACATATTACATTGGACTTGATTACATCGGAGTCTCATACTTCACGATCTCTTATATCATCAATAACACACACAATCAATCATCCTTTTAAATTATTACAATCTTTATTTGACGCTTAGTATTGTTGTTACCTTTCCTTCTGGTGCTTCGGAAGACGTAGGATTTTCGTTCTTCCAGCTTCACACGTTTTTTGATTGTTCGGTTTTCTGTTTATAGCGCTTTTGTTTACATAACTTGCTAATATGTCCGGCCTTTCCACAGTTATAACATCTTCTTTCCTCATTTACTTCGCTCGTAGGTTGTCGGGGTTTTGGTTTGGAGTATGTTACATGGGGGTAGCTTTGGGTTTTATATGTACTTACGAATCGCTTATCGCGGTAGTTTCGGGTATCATTTCCAATTGGTCGAGTTTGGAATGAATGTCTGTGTTGACTCTGGGACATAGAAACACATCTATTCTGGTCAGAATACCAGACGTCGGACGAATGTATACAACATAGTTCTAGCTCGGTGAAAGTGGTAGGTCGCTTCACGAGTGCTAGCCGAGATCGCTCCTCGGGGGATAGTCCTACTAAGATAGTGTCTACTAACTGTTGTTCACTCCATTTAACTTGTAGCAATAAAGCAGATTCTCTTACCTCAGATATATAATGAGCTAGTCTCTCGTATGTGCCTGTAGCGGGTCAATTTTTGGGTGTTTTTATTTTAATCGTTCGGGGCAATTATATATATATTTTACTTATTTCGTTTTCGGGCGGACTGGTATAATAAATTTGTAAAACGGTATTATTGTGCAACGTATTTGTCCGTGTAACAGACCAGTGTTGAGATACAGCGTTTGGAACAAAGGCGATGCGCAATTTCAGTGGTGTAACACGGCAGAGGAATTTGCATCTCCACAAAATTCGCAGAACTCTGTACATGTGTTTCGACGCCCGTATGCAACCCAGCCGGGCGGGGCTCGGCAATGACGCCGTGAGAGACACCACAGTTGAGGCAAACATGGCGCTGGGACGAAAAGTTAGTAGCTCCAAGTGATCGGCTACCGGAAAACAGAGTTAAACTCCGCCTACTGTTGGTGACATCACCAGAGCCAACTCCAATATTAAGCTCTGGTCACACACATATACCCGCTATAATCCATGCATAAACTGAATATGCCTCAGCAAATCAACGGTATACGACGACTAAAACTTGGTGGCATTGAATTGCCGCTTCCGCCAGTTCAACCAAGCACATTGGCAGTTCCACTATAATTGCCGGCCGGCAGGGAGCTGAGTAAACTCTCTTCAAAGTTTTTTTTCAGTTTTCCCCGTAAAGAGTGTAATATCAGTAGAAAAAGTTAGTGACCGACATCAATCCAAAATGAAGTAATAAGTGAAGTAATTTTCGGACAGTGAGAAGCCAAACATTTACTAAAAACGATGAGTGCGCGCGCGAACATGTGGCCGTGGGTTCAAGTTAAGGGTTGGGAATTTTATTCTAAATGTTAATGGGTTAAATAAATTTTGTGTGTGTTTGTATGGGTGAAATATTGCAGGCTGGGCAGTCTGAATGAAATAGATTAAGGTAAGATAGTAGAATAAGTTAGAATAGTAATGGCACTAATGTAACGAATCACAAGATGAAGAAATTATTACAAAGTTATTTTATATACAGAAGTACGGTATGTAAAATTTGTTGAAATTTAAATGATTTAAAAAATAAAAGTAAAATGTAAATTCTCTTCAGTCAAAATGTGTCAGAATAATTATTTCGTAACCTCACACTGTTTCTGATCTCGCTTATAAAGAACCTTGGGACCCGTGAAAGATCGAAAAATGGGTAAGTACAAACAAGTGAATAAATTGAATTAAATGTATAAATAAGTATGTATTTATACAAATGGTGCCCGAACAGGGACATTATATAAAATAATTATATAAATAAGCCAGAACTCAGAAACAGAGTGGGTAGCGAAAGAATACAAAATACGTAAAATAAGGTTATGTTGTAACTACACATGGTAAAAAATAGTACAATAATTTTATGTATAATATGAGGGTGTAATATTTAGTACACGAAATAAATTTTTTTTGAAAGAAATATTTAAACAAAATTTTAAAATGGCAAATAACGAGAACGTCAGTCTAGCTGACAATACCAATGAAAGCCAGACAAGCGCAACTGAATCACAAATTATGAGTGGAGAAATTATTCACTCGACGCCAGTCCCGATTAACAGGGCTGACGAAAATCAAATAGTAAAAATGATGCAGACGCTTTTTAACATACAAAATAATAAGTTCGATGAGAAATTTAGTAACCTAGATGAGAAATTTAGTAACCTAGATGGAAAACTTAGCGAACAGAAAAACGAAATTAGAAATATCCAAAATAATCTTAACATGCAATTTGATGAAGTGAAGAAAGAAATTAAAGAACAAGGCTGTATTTACGATAAGAAATTGAGTGAAATAGAGACGCGGTTAGGCGAAATAGAATTAGAGAATGAGAAAGTAATAAACAAATTAAAATCGAACAAAGATGACAGGGTAAGTAGTAGGGGAAATGATAATTTAAATAAGGAGTTGACAAGTAATAACAATGATAATACAAATAAAAATGTGGTGTTAGAAAATGATGGTGCAGATGTTGAGAGTGATAACGTAATTGTAGAAAGAGTAGAAGTTGATAAGATGGTTGTGTGTGATGAATTAGAGAGAGAAAGTAGAAAGAATTTACAGGTAGAGTGGATGCAGGGGGTAGATTTTTCCCGTAATGTTGTAGTGGGGGGTGAAGAAATAGCTTCACGTGAGTATTTGGAAAAATATAGGTCTACAGATAAAGTTCCCTTGGTTTTTTGTGCACTTCATAGGTGGTGCCATAATGATGAATTAGTATCTCCTGCATATTTTGAGAGAGAGTGTGTAGTTTGGTATGATGGTGAGAAATGTTTTGAGAGAGAGAGAAAGAGAGAACTAGAGATTTTTAAAGTAAAGAGAAATTATGAAGAATTCGTTGAAAGCTTAGACATAGAGAGAAATAATAATAAAAAGAATGAGTACTTACAGTATAGTGAAACTGAGATAGCAGTAGAGGATGATAATATAACTCACCTGATGTTAACAGAATATAATAACGGCGACAGGACCATACTCGAGCGCGACCAGGTATATGACGATATTGTAGAAGCATATGACAAGACAGGTAATCATTATGTTCATAATCATGAGGTTATGTATGTAACTGTAAATGACTGGTATAATCATAAGATTAGACTATTATTTGACGATATGGGGTAATTGTGTATTGTTTATTGTTCATGAACATTTATTGATATGAATAATGTGGTTTTGAAGTGCATTGTCTTATGGAACGATTTGTGGTTAATGATAAAAAAACAATCAGTTGGACTGTATATTCTTTTATGTGTTAATGTCATTGTTAAGTGTATTTGTGTACTACATGATAATGTACTATAGGTTATGTAAACAATGTGTAGGTACAGTAGAAAGTGATAACATTAATTATCAATTTAATTGAATTTGCGATTAACCAGTATAAATTAATAATAATTATAAAATTTGACAGACTAATTAAGCGATGAAAATAATTGTGAACTGTTAAATAATTGAAAAATAATTACTTAATTAAGGTCGTATAAAAGAAAGTTTGAGAATGAAGTTAAATGATTTTATGAAATTAAGATTCTATAATGATTGGTAGATGATTAAATGGATAATGTGTTCAAATTGAGGTATATTATTATAAGGGGAGAAGTGATGAATTTTCTAGGGCTATATCAAGGTGAAATGTGGAAAATAGATTTTGGGGGATAAGAAAATAAGACAGGTGAGTTAAGTAGAATTAAAGTTAAAGGGAATTAGTGAAAGAGAATAAGAATTTGAAATACAGGTAACACACAGAGATAGTGTTAGATATTTAGGGACACAGTGGTAGAGAGTATATGTAGCGAGGCGTAATGTGAATGAGATATAAACATATTTGTTGATGATATTTTGTAGTAAGGGTGAGGTGGTAAGGTGTGATCAACGTGCGGCGTTGTGGCGAGAATAGAGTAGTTCGCGTGACTGTTTGCCGATATTTTGGAGGGGCATTGGCTCGTATGGTTATAGCCAGGTAGGGAACACACATCCTAGTACAAAGATGAGCGGTGCCAGAGGTAAATTGAATTTAGAGTGTTTTGATAGATATTTTTATAGAGAGGGGTGTCATGTAGTAAAAGTTAATAGTAGAATCAGGGGAATAAAGATTATATATGTATAGAGATCGAATACAGTAAATGAGAATAAATAGTTCAAATCACCCACAGTAGAATAAAGTAAGATTGTTGAATAAAGAGAGAGATTGATGATAAGGAATATAAAATTTTTATTTTTTCGAAGCCAGTGACAAACTTTTGGTAGAATTGAAAATAATGTAAAGTTAAGAATTGTTTATTTTATTATTATGTAAAAGTCAATTTGATTATTATATTAATATTTTGTTCATTTTAAATGTTTTATTTTATTATGTTTTGTATTTCAAGATGGGATATTACAGATGTCAAATGTGTTTTAGATAGAAATTGTGCATAACATATGTAGGTCAAGGGTTTTGGACTTGACCTAGTTTCGATCAGCTGATGAGGTCATACACCTACTAAGCTTGTATAAGGAAGTCAATTTTAATTTGTTTGATTAATTAATTCAAACCAATATTTAAATAATTTTAAATATGAGGAAAACATTTAAACAAATTTAATAAATAATTAATGAATAAATTTTTTTTTGAATTTTAAAATTTTGGAAAATTTTAAATTTTTTTTTGGAAAAAAAAAACTTGATTTTTCGCCTGCCAGCGAATGAATATTTTAGGTAATGATTATTTTATTATGTGTGCATTAACCATGTTTATTTTATTGTATTGCATTGTATTGGTAGATTATAAGTGGTTCTCATGTTAGAGTGAGGATGTGTTTAGATTAGTAGAAATGTCTAGGTTAAGTCATGTGAAACAAAAATTTAGAAAACAAGGAAGAGAATTTTTTGATAAAATATTTTTTTTTTTTTTAATTTTGAATTTTTTTAAAATTTTTAATAAATTTTAAGAGAAATTTTTTATTTTTTAGTGTGTTATGGCAATATGTAATGTTAGTGTGTGTGAGCCCAGTATCTGCTAAAGGCAGCCCAGCTTGCAAAAAGGGGAAACATATCGGCGGAGGAGCTGGAATAATTTTAGCCAGGGATTGAGGATTTTTGGGGTAGCATGTTAAAAGGTGAGGTGCGCTGTGGTGCGAGTCTGCTCGATTTCTCGGTGTTGGGATCTCTTACGGAGAAGTCCAGTGATCTCGTTCAGATGAGTCCATGGTCGCTGAGCCAGGGGGGTCGTGTACCCAGGAGATTAAGAACCAGGGGGTTGTTGGCCCCAGTTCCTCACCGGTCCTCTTCGGGGTTATCGATGAGATTTCTTCTGTTATGAACAGCAGAATTCTCATCGAGGGGGTATTGTAGTGGGTCAATTTTTGGGTGTTTTTATTTTAATCGTTCGGGGCAATTATATATATATTTTACTTATTTCGTTTTCGGGCGGACTGGTATAATAAATTTGTAAAACGGTATTATTGTGCAACGTATTTGTCCGTGTAACAGACCAGTGTTGAGATACAGCGTTTGGAACAAAGGCGATGCGCAATTTCAGTGGTGTAACACGGCAGAGGAATTTGCATCTCCACAAAATTCGCAGAACTCTGTACATGTGTTTCGACGCCCGTATGCAACCCAGCCGGGCGGGGCTCGGCAATGACGCCGTGAGAGACACCACAGTTGAGGCAAACATGGCGCTGGGACGAAAAGTTAGTAGCTCCAAGTGATCGGCTACCGGAAAACAGAGTTAAACTCCGCCTACTGTTGGTGACATCACCAGAGCCAACTCCAATATTAAGCTCTGGTCACACACATATACCCACTATAATCCATGCATAAACTGAATATGCCTCAGCAAATCAACGGTATACGACGACTAAAACTTGGTGGCATTGAATTGCCGCTTCCGCCAGTTCAACCAAGCACATTGGCAGTTCCACTATAATTGCCGGCCGGCAGGGAGCTGAGTAAACTCTCTTCAAAGTTTTTTTTCAGTTTTCCCCGTAAAGAGTGTAATATCAGTAGAAAAAGTTAGTGACCGACATCAATCCAAAATGAAGTAATAAGTGAAGTAATTTTCGGACAGTGAGAAGCCAAACATTTACTAAAAACGATGAGTGCGCGTGCGAACATGTGGCCGTGGGTTCAAGTTAAGGGTTGGGAATTTTATTCTAAATGTTAATGGGTTAAATAAATTTTGTGTGTGTTTGTATGGGTGAAATATTGCAGGCTGGGCAGTCTGAATGAAATAGATTAAGGTAAGATAGTAGAATAAGTTAGAATAGTAATGGCACTAATGTAACGAATCACAAGATGAAGAAATTATTACAAAGTTATTTTATATACAGAAGTACGGTATGTAAAATTTGTTGAAATTTAAATGATTTAAAAAATAAAAGTAAAATGTAAATTCTCTTCAGTCAAAATGTGTCAGAATAATTATTTCGTAACCTCACACTGTTTCTGATCTCGCTTATAAAGAACCTTGGGACCCGTGAAAGATCGAAAAATGGGTAAGTACAAACAAGTGAATAAATTGAATTAAATGTATAAATAAGTATGTATTTATACATGCCTTGTGCACGAAGTACTAAGTTTCGCTTCAATTCTTCGTAGATACCGGTGGGAATGAAATGTCTTATTAGTGTGGTGTGAAGTTCTTCTACCGGGTGATTATACCTTAGAGATTCTAACACTCTATCTTTTAATGGAGGTCTACACTTAGGTAAAATAACTTGCAAAATCTGGTTATCTCTTAGTTGTTGCAGTTCCTTTAATTGTAAGATGTGTTTGATAAAATCAAGCATATTTGTAATATTCAGCCCATCAGTGATTTGTATATCGGACAAAATACTTTCTACAGGGTGGGTTATCTTTCCATAGAGCTCGGGAGTTAGATTTATTTGACTCATCTTTCTAGGTTTTTCCGCAGGTTGATTAGTCCGCAAGTGAGAAGGTAATTCATAGGTACTGGTCATATTTTCTAGTTCATTAGGGAGTAACGTAATGTTTACTGGTTGAATATTTACTTGACTACCAGTTAACCGTTCCTTGAATGGATTTATATTTGATTCCTGCAGAATCTGAAGTTTTGCAGTACCGTTTGGCTGTTCTTGAGTCGGCGATTGGGTAGGTGAAATATTTAATTTCGTCATAGCTTCTTCGATTTCGTCTAATCTAAACGATTCGGATCGTCGACGTAATTCGCGCATTATCTCGGGTAATTGTTGTAATGCTTCCTCGGCGAATTTATGCACATCATGAGGGGTATCTTTATCACCTGGCCAGTTCAACAAATTGGTGATACGGCGGGTTAGATGCTCGATTCTTTGGGTGGTGCGTAAAATTACTGCGGGAGATTTTTCATCACGCAGGGTTTGTTCGGTTAATTCATACGTGTTGTTGTTGTTTTTTGTTATGGTGTAGGGTCCAACGTATAGTAATAATAATTTCTTTGATATCCCTTCTAGAGTGCTAGGCAATACCCTGTTCTTTAACAAAACTTTCTCTCCTACTTCATATTTAATTATTTTACCCTTTATTTTCTGGTATTTATTTCTGCGTTTTTCCAGATTTTGCATCACCTGATTATAGAATTTTAATTTATTAAATTGGTACGGTGGAGACTTAGGAAATTTAATCAATTCTTGGATCTCTCTGGGTGGTTGTTTTTCATACATGGCAGTGTATGGAGTGCAATTTATAGATGGATGGTAAGCCAAGTTAAAAAAATCTTCTGTGGCTGATAAGTAATCAGGCCACTTCCTTTGTTGTTGATGACAATAGGTCCTTAAAATTCTACCAACCTCTCTCAGGATTCTTTCTGATGGATTGCTACTGGGGTGGTATACGGAGGTCTTATAGCTTTTGATGTTCAGTTGTAACAATGTGTTCTTCCATTTTCTGCCTCGAAACTGTGTACCATGGTCGGTAACTATTGAAACAGGTATTCCTATTTTTGGAATGTATTGAGTAGTTATTACTTCAAGAATTTTCTGCGTAGTTGCTCGACTGATTGGATACAATTTGATGAATTTGGTGAAGTGGTCCAGAATGATTATAAGGTATTTATACCGGCTTCTACCTTCACTCCTAGGAAATGGTCCACATATGTCAATGAATAATTTTTCCAATTTTTGTTCTGACGATATAGGTATCATTACACCTTCCCTTCGTTCATGATTAATTTTGACCAATTGACAGATATGACAGGGTTTTATATAATTTTGTACCTTCCTGTGTATGTTCTTAATGTAACAATTCTCCTCCAATGCTTTCACTACCTTTACAGCACCCATATGTCCGTATCTTATGTGATATTCCAACACTAGTTCTTTTTCCATGATTTTGGGAATGATTACCTTCCAGTCTTCTTGGTTCAATGTATTTTTTATGAATAAAATTCCTTCTTGTTCACAATAGAATTGGTTTATTGAAGAGTTTTGGTTCGCCATACGTTCCTTGATTTTTATTAATTTTGGGTCTAATAACTGATTAGCTTGGATATTTTGTAATAATGCTTCTAAATCAGATCTACTTTTGAGAATGTTGTACACCTTGATAATCCTTTCTTTCTCACCCTCAAATGTCTGGGTGTCCAGGTTTATTCGAGATAACACGTCTGCTATCACGTTTTGACTCCCTGGAATATATTCCCATTTGATATTGTACTCCTGCAAGGCGAGTATCCACCTCGTAAGCCTTCCATGACTCAGCTTACAACTTCTTAAAAATGAGATGGACTTATGATCTGTTCTGACAGTTACAGGATATCCCAAAATGTACGTTCGGAATTTACTACAAGCAAAGACTATGCTTAATAGTTCCTTTTCTGTAACATTATACCTTCTCTCACAGTGGTTTAACACACGACTGGCAAAACTGATGACTAAATGGTTTCCTTCTGTGTCTTCTTGGTACAATACCGTCCCAAGACTGACATCACTTGCGTCACAGTTCAAAAAGAATGGGTGATCAAAATTTGGATGATGAAGGATTACTGTCTCTAAGAATTTATCCTTTATCTGTTGTAGTATAGCGTCCTGTTCATGTCCCCATGTCTATTTGTTTTTGGAAGACAGCTGTTCCTGAAATTTAGATGTCAATGCGGAATAATTGCGTTGGAACTTCCGGTAGTAATTACACAGTCCTAAGAAGGATTGGAGTTGCCTCTTATTCTTTGGTTGTGGGAACTTCTGGATTGCAGTAACCTTTTCTTGTGATGGAGAAATACCTTGTTCAGTCAAATTGAAACCTAAAAATTGAACCTCCTTCGCTATTAATTGGGATTTTTCAAGTTTTAGTGTTATGTCGTTCTCTGCTAACTTACTCAATACATATTCCACCCTGTGACAATGTTCCTCCCAGTTGGATGAGGTAATCAACAGGTCGTCTACATAAACTGTGGTGAATTGTAGCACTTCCTGACCCAATACCTCGTCCATACATCGTACAAAAATTGCTACCGAATTGACTAATCCAAATGGCAATCTTTTAAACTGGTAGTTTCTACCCTCGAAAATAAAAGCCATATATTTTCGACTCATCGGGTGCAACTCCACCTGCCAGTAACCACAAACTGTGTCCCAGGTACTGATAAATTTCGTACCATGAAATTTCTTTAGAATTTCTTCTATTTCTCCAGGTGATGTACGATCATTTACTATGTGTTTATTTATTTCTCGGGCATCCAAGCAAAGTCGAACCTGCCCGTTCTTCTTCTGAATTGCTACTATTGGGCTAGTATATGGTGATTGGCTATGCTCAATTATATCATTTAACAACATTTTATTAATTTCATCTCTAACCGCCTCCTTCAATGAATATGGTATAGGATAGGATTTTCTGTGGAATTCTGCTGGTTCTTTAAATTGTATTCTACACTGATATTTGTCTAAACTCTCTTATCTCCTGTAATTTACTGTTCCACAGGTCTTCATTTGTCATATTATAGATTATTTTTCTGCATTGGGTGTCATTATTTAAAAAATTTAATTCCCTAACTTGGTGATGGGTACGGTTCAGAGGGGCACCATCGCTTCCTATTAACTCTGCCGTCCACATAACACCTTCTGAGTTCAAGGACACCTTCTCCTTGCTCAAATCAATAATGGCTGAGTATTTCCTCGGCATATCGCATCCGATTAATAATTCGAATGGTAGGCCGATTGCGACCAAACATATAATATTAATTGTAACACCTTTGCTTTCTATTTCCAATGACACTTGTTTTCTCACTGTTTTATTTTGACGCCCAGTGGCACCTATTAAAATAACATTATTGACAGGTAAGGTAGGTATTATATTTTTACTTTGTTTCTGTATTCTCTCCAGTTCAGCGTCGTTAATAAGTGATACATTTGCACCAGTATCTATCATTATTCGTGTAGGAATTCCTTCAATTTGAGCGGTTATGTATAAAATTTCATTATGCTGGTTGATTCTACTCGTCACCGTTTCTTCCAACAGTTCTTCTCGAAGATTTTTCAAATAATAATTGTAAATAATAGTAAGATTTTGACTATCCGTCCTTAAACTTTGGTTGTTGTTATACTTCAAAATTCTTTTATTTTCCATAATTAGCTTTTCATAATTAGTTGGTAGTAATTTGTTATTACTATATTTTTGAATTTGGTGGTTATTGTACCCAGTAGTTAGTAGCAGTAAGGGGTCGCGAGGGTTTATTACTGCCTCACTCCGTTTAAATTAAGGCTATCATGATTATTTTCCGGGCATGACTGTTGATTTGCCTGGACTGGTGTGCTGGTTCCTGGTTGTTCAACCTCTCGGTTGTCTAATTGTTCACTTCCCCTTGATTCTCGGAAGTCCTCCTGGCTTCTACTTCTGACTCGGTTATAATGGTGACTCATCCCTGTGGGATTTCCTCTTTGATCATAACTGTTATTAAAACTGTTCCTCCGAGGTTGATGGTATCTCCAGTAATCCTCTTCTTCGGCACTGATGTAATTTATTCGGGGTCGGTACGAACGATTATTATTATAATTACCCTGATTATTATTGTTATTAACTCCTGAGTTACTCCTAAAATTATTATAATTTTGGTTTGTTCGGTAGTTATTATAATTATTATTGTTTCTATTACCCAGATGGTAATTTTGATTGGGCCTGTTGTTATCATTATTGTTAATTGGGTTTCGATTGAAGTTTGCTGGTTGGTTATTATTTGGGGTAAAATTTTAGTTGTAATTACGATCGTTGACATAACTATTCCGGTTATTCATGTTATTATATTGATTATGATTCATACCATGGTTATTATTTTTTGAACCGCACTGATCAGTTCGTTGTCTGCTTCTTTTGTAGTAACCCTCGTGTTCATAATTTTCTAATAAGTCAGCCATTGCGTGGACCGTTTTAATCTGGCTTCCCAGGCGTGCTCTGGCAATTCCTGTGTCATAATGGTATGCCATTTTAGTTACTAGGGATTCTTCTGGTATTCTTGGCTCTAGGTGTCTCGCCAAACACACCTTTCCCCAGAAGTAAGTAGTTGGAGATGTACCTCTATTTCCATCATATCTTCCCTGACAAATGTTGTCCCTTATAATATTTTGTATAGCTTCGGACCAGTATTTTTCTTTAAACAGTTTTTTAAATTGAGCGTAGTCCACTATCTCATTCCTGGTTGCTGTCCACCAGTTGTCCGTAATCTCCCTAAAATGCTCATCCAACATCTCTCTAATCGAGCTCCAGATAGTTATTCGATGTTTATTAAAATGTTCCTCAATTCTGGCCAGGAATTCCATGGGGTTTCTGCGATAATTTTTGAAATTAATTCCTTCTCTGGTTTCATTTGTGGAAACATGAGTAATATTATGTGGTCTGGTTCTAATTAACTCAATTTCTTCTTGATTTTGGCGTACCTGACCAGTTAAATTATTCACCGTAGTGTTAATATTGTCACACCTTTCTCCGGTTTGTTTCTGTAAATTCACTAAATTTTCTTGTTCCTTTTGTATTCCTTCTATTTGAATACGACTATTTTCTTGGAGCTGGTCTATTCTAGTATTTATCACTGCTTTATTTTGTATGATGGTTTCGTTAGCTTTTCTCAATCTCTCATTAGTGTCAGCTATTTCTTGCTTCCTTTCCTCATCGATTTTGTCCATCTTCTGGTTAATTGTATCATTGACTTGTTCAATTCTACCATTAATTCTTCTTAAATTCTCTTCATTGATTTGCCTGAATTCTTCCTTCATTTGGTTATTATTTTCACTTATAGTTTGTCTTAAGGTTTCATTAGTACTTTCTTTAATACTGTCGATTTTCTCATTTATCCGTTTTAAACTCTCATTAGTGGTTTCGTTTTGTTTCCTAAAATTTTCGTTAGTTTCTTCTTTGTTTTGGTCAAATCTCTCCTCCATCTGTTTTATTAAATTTTCACTCATTTTCTCATTTGTTTGTCTGTTATCTTCCTTGATACTATCAATTTTTTCATTTGTTTGTCTGTGATCTTCCTTGATACTATCAATTTTTTCATTTGTTTGTCTGTGATCTTCCTTGATGCTCTTCAAATCTTCCTTCGTTTGTCTGTTTTGTTCCTCCATTTGTTTTAATAAGTTTTTACTCAAAATTTCATTTTGTTTCCTTGAGTTTTCAGTGAATTCTTCCTTCTGCTTCTTCAAATCTTCCTTCGTTTGTCTGTTTTGTTCCTCCATTTGTTTTAATAAGTTTTGACTCAAAATTTCATTTTGTTTCCTTGAGTTTTCAGTGAATTCTTCCTTCTGCTTCTTAGAGTCTTCTTTAATTAATTCCCATAGTTGTTGTAAATCCAGGCTTCCTCTGGCTTCCTCTCTTACTACCGTTTCCACATCCTCCACCGATGTTACTTCTTTCTCTTCCATCCTGACTTCTTTCTCTGCCTCCTTCGTCCGTTTCAATGATGTAGCCCTCTTACGCATCTTTATTATTTCTTGGAACTTATAGCAGTCGCCAGCTAAAAATTAGGAAATTAATTTGGTTGTTTCAATTTCTTCACCTAATATTCCCTAATTTCAGCCTCACTAGTTGGTGCGCCAATTTATAACACTATCTTAATGGAATAATAACTCATGGATATGATTTAATAACATAATGATTTAATCTGTGTAACATAAATTCAAATTATTGGAAAATTCCATTCGATACATAAGGTTGTCACAGGGTCGATATTTATCTCAGGATTTATAATTAAATAATTTTAATATATTTCGTGGGAATTCTTGTGGCTGCTGTGAAAAGTTCCTTTGCATGTTGATTAATAATAGAGAGTACCTTTACAAACAATATATTACTTATAATCTAAAAATTTACACAAATTATATATTAAGTTACATACAAGTTTGACGATATTCAATTTGTCCGTCTCAGAAAATAATGTAGTTTATTAGTGTACAATAAATGTTTTCCTTGTAATCACTGTTAGCTTATATATTGAATTTGGTTGCACTTTAAAATGTTGACTAGTGATTAGTGTTAGTGTAAATTGTTATATTGTCTAGTGGTTGTTCCTTGTTGAAAAAAAATATTGTCAAATTATACTTTACACATCTAGACGATATTGCTGAAGGGTTCCTGGTTTATTCTGAATATTTTTCTTGATTGTGTGTATTATTTGTTCATGAAAATGGTAGTGGAAGGATTATTATCTTCGATGATGGTCCTTCAGATCTTCTTTCACACACGGGTCATCTATTTTTATATACTTTTAATTACCTCTAGACACGCACTATTCAACTGCTTTCCATCACAATTAACAATTAATTGTTATTTCTTCTTTTTTGGTCATAGAACTCATACAAATTTCTTAAATTTTAATTGGTCATTTATGTACAGGTTAAATGTTATAGGATCAACACCCATTACCTACTTTATATTTTATAAATTACCTTTAATAGATAATTTTATTATTATACTCTAATTATATATGCAATGTTTATACAATTAATAATTAGATAATTATAAACAATTTGATACTAAACATGCCTCAGTTTATAACTGTAAAACCTTATTAATTTGAATTTCTATGATATGTGGTGGAACAATTTTTATGGTTTATTGTAATTTCTACTTTGACTACCTGAGATATATATATTTACATAAATTAACTGGTGACAAAATCTTATAACATACAACAAAACTCTTAATAATAATAATTGTTTTTGACAGTTTTAGTTTATTTATACTGCTAAACTATTGTCTGTATGATAAACTAAAATTCTGTCTAATAATAACAATAAAACACTTTTCATACAAAAATAATTAACACTGTTTAACAGTAGTCTGTGTCACTATTTATATTCTGTCACTCATATAACTGTAAGGTTTGTGTCCCTTTTTCTATCCTTAAAATATGTCGATACAATTTTGTTAATACAATTTTAATTTATGATTAGGTACTCTTTATTGGGTTTGGTTGTTATTATTCAGGGTAAGTTGATTAGGCCTACTAGGTTTATTTATTTCACTTTTTTCTGTTTACTGCCCTATTCTACTGGGTTATTTCTGGGTTTCTGGATAATATTATATAAGTCAAACCAAATAGTTTTCCTTTAATTTGCTTTCAATTATTATTTCTTGGTTCCTCTCTGGATCGGATTCCACTATTATTTTGTAACATTTTGTTTCATTACAATACTTATGATAACACGTTTCTTTTTCGTTTTCGAAATCTAAAACACTCAAACGATTTAATAATGAGGGTTTGTCCGGTTTATTTTCACGTAACGTCTTGCGAAGTTCCGCGACAGTTACATTAGAGTAGGGAAGACCACGCAATAATGCTTCATAACTTAATTCGTCTTCCAACAACAAATCGGGGTTAAATTGAGCCATTTTTGATAATAACAACTTTAAATACACGACGTATTACGAATGACAAATCTTATGTCACTTACTTTAATTCGTTTTATCAATGTTTAAAATAGTTAACGTTAATTCATTTAAACACATACACATATATATCTTATTTCATATTAAGCTTCCATATGCAATCTTATCTTAATTAATCAACATAACTTATCTCACAACAATTAAATTCTCAGTATTGACATATATAATTAATCAAAACAAAACGATAATACCATTTTAGTAGAGAGAAATTTCATATACGGAAAGTTCATTGCTTTAACAACAGCACAAAGAGTCAGCTGTTTTGGGGTGTCGTCGAGTTGCGTAGGGTGGTAATTCAGGACAATACAAAACAGGAAAGAGCTTGTCTAATATGGTTTTGTTTTCTTATGGGGAGGAGGGGTTATGAATGAGAAGGGTGTTTACAAAGAGGAGAGTTTACATTCCACAACACGTATTTAACATGAACCGACTGGCTTCTATCGACTGGTTTGGAATTGAATACTTACCAGCTATAACTTGCTTTATACGGCAAACTAGCGATACCAATATTATTATAATATAATTAAAATTTTACTCATTTATTTTTTGTTTATTTCAGAGTGAATAAATTTATGTTTGTCCTAGTTATCGTTAACGAATTATAAAATGACACAACCACAGCAACATAATTATGTGGCGCAATTTTCTGTATGTGACACTCTGTAAACAATTAATTAATTTTTTCTTTAATAGCAAAGTAAATTATTTTTACAATAGCAGAGTGGCGCAATTTTGTACCGTCTCCCTTGTTAAGACAACACAAAAGTCGGGAACTAGTTCAATTCTTTACCAGTAAACTAAACTAGCTGCCGTTGTTAGTAAAAATACTTACCAACAAATTACAAAACAATTATGAGATAGGAAATTGACAAGGTTTGCATAAATTTATTCACTCACTAGGTGTTAGCGAAAACATCTCTTTATTGCTATTCAAATATTATGCTTGATTTTAAAGAAAAGTTATTTTAGTAAATTCTGCTTTTACTGCTTCAAAGATCTTAAGTATATTATTCGTTCTATCTCAAAATTTATTCATATAGATGTTAGTTTTAATACCACGGATCCGGGTCTCAACTTTCTCAAAATAATTAATTTATCAAAACTTCAACCATATTATTGGAAGAATAATATTGGTGATACTCTACATTATTATCTTACATTTATCTATACATTGCGGTCACTATTACTTCATTACAAAATTTACAAATCTGATAATTTGTTCTTTACATTGCTAAAGTTCTTTAAAGTTCTTTGTTACTTCTTTTATTAAGGCGAAATTTACAAAAGTTGTGGTTTGATATCACCTGAAATTCATATGAGGTTGTTGTTGTATCCTTGGGGCATCTCCTGTCGTCTTCTAAGGGCGGAGTACGTTGTTCCTGGTGAATCTACATCGGGTTGATTATTTCTGCTCTCAAAGATCGGTTGTTTACTTGAAGATCCAACTGTTGTAGTTTCACTTTCCTTGGTCCAGACTTTTGTAGTTCACATTTTTTTTAATTTTAATTATAGTTCTCACTTTGCAGTACTAAAGTCTAGTAGTTACCTATCTTACACTTACATTTTATATTTTAAAAAGAGATGTGTTGGCTACCTTTTTCTTTCTGTATGTATTCTCACTAACTCTACACACTACATTATTCACAATAAAACCATCTCACGCTGGATATACTTTTAAGGACATACACTTACGTGTATGTACACAACACCAAAACTCACATCTTGTCATGGCGAAGTTCTACTGGCGAATGCGCGTATAGTTTAGGGGCGAGGGCTCAGTAAGCTGGTGCGTATTTACGCACTAAGAAAATAGTTCGTACTTTATATATTAATAATTATTCATTAATTAGAATGTAAATACTTTATGTTTACTTTATTATGACTTAGGGATTTCTTTATTTATATAGTCGCATTTTCAATCATTAAAATAATTATTATTATTATTCTTTACTTAATACCTTTCTTGGCGTGTTGGTACTGGAAAGTTTCAAGTTGATTCAGGAATCTGGGTATAGGTAAGGGTGTATGATACTCTTACTTATTAAAATTAAAAATTTTAATTTGTGCGATTTTCGATATATTTAAAATCGTCACAGGAACAGACAGAGTCGCCACTCATATTACACTATATATGCTGTGTGTGTGTGTGCGTGATTTATTATTTATACTGAAATTACCTCAAGATATTTTATTTTTCTAACTAGGAACATGTTTCGAGAGCTATTGTGCTCTCATCCTCTGTCTTCGCGATTCTGCGTCTAGTGAAGTACCTATGTATTGGTCTGTTGCCATTGTAGTCTCCTGTTGGTTTCTGGTATCTCAAAGTGGTATTTTTGTGTGTGGTTGTGGTGTGTGTATTAGTATTTTGTGTATTTTCGATGTTGAGTGCTTTGAAAATGGTGTCTTGTTTTGTATTTGTTCGGGTATTAGTTTGTTTTGTGTTTTATGTTTGTATATTTGTAAATTTTTCCAAATGTTCATTATGGTCCCTTTGTGTGGTATGTGTTTTATTAGGGTTTTATTAGAGTTTGCAAATATATAAACAAACTCTAATTGTTTCTAACGTTGCTACAACAATTCTACAAATATATTACCATGTACTCAACGCAACTAAATATGTATTACACCGGCCAGGTCGCAGGATTTGTTTCTTTCGTTGCATTAAGTATATGTAGTTGCACAATAATTAAATAGTTTTTAAAAGGAGTGAGATGTTGTTGACATGAAATAAATCATTTAAAATCGTTTCAAATAATCATTCTAAGATTTATTAATTAACAGAAAAAAATATTTCAATATTAAAATTTCAAACATTAGACACATAAATATTTACCTTTATAAGTGTTACAAATATACTGTAACCTGCAATGCTATTCATAACATACCACAAAAAAATAAACACCCATATAATCTTATTGACTAAACAAACATGTTAAACAAATTATTTAAATTCTTTTTATTCCTGTGTGCCTGAAATTAACTGAACTTTTAAATACTGATAGCAACTCAGTTACAAACAAAATAAGATTAAGTTTCAAGAATGAATTTATTGTTGCTATAAACAAAAATAAAATAATCTACCATTTACTTCCAATCTATAATGGACTTATACTGACACACCCAAAAAATACTACAAAAATTTATTGTCTTTATTAGATTTGCTTGTTAACTTACTCTCTTATCTACGTATTATTTAATCTTAAAACTCTAATTATTATATTCATATTTAAGTTCTTTTTCGAGAGCTCTCTTCACAATAAAATATAATTGTTTTTGTATCACCTGCGTATATTGCCGTTACCGTTGCTTGTGTGTGTGTGTGTGTGTGTGTGTGTGTGTGTGTGTGTGTGTCCAGAATCCTGAGAGTATGATGATGATGATGATGACTATGCTGATGCGGTGTTTGTTGTCTCTAAATGTAGTTGTTGGTGATGCTTCAGAATTCCTTCTTACGTCTTGGTGTGAGTGTGGGTGTGCGTGTGTATGTCCATGTCGATCTGCAAACGGGCAGCATAACGTCCTGTAGATTTGTTGAGTCCGAGTGTCTGATCGCGCAAAATTGGCAGTGGTATTTATACTGGTGGCGATTTGACAGGAACAGTCCTACTTTCGACAGGTTAGAGATGGTCAGTTCGCTCCAGAGCGTCCTTTTTATTACACTCACTTTTTGGTTACTTATCGCGAACTTATGAACATACTCGTCACATGAGCGATCTCATTGTTTGCATAATTTTTCTCTGTTCATTCACATATACCACACATATTAATTACTCTTCAATTACACTAGTAATTAATATTAATTAAATAGCATCATTAATATTGCAAATTTTTTAAGAATTTTTATATCAACATATTCATTAAAAATTCCTTTATGCAATGGTGTCTTTATAATTGGCGTAAGTCTTTGCTTACAGGTATAACACACATAATTAGTTTATTATAATCCTCTTAAGACCTGAATAATTGGAACAAACAATTCGTAGCGCCACCCCATCGCATCATTCAAAACAGGTCACAGCTGGCTCACACACATGCCGTATCTTACGCTGGCGGCAGGTGTACGTTTTTCGACAGGTCAGATTTTGTCAATTCCAGCATTTTCTTGCACAAAACTGTCTAAAACTTTTCCGTATACTTGCTATGCTAATTACGTATTAAACATACCGCCCTGGGCAAGTATGCAAATATATGTATTGTTGCAATATATATATATATATATATATATATATATATATATATTGTTACATGATATTTTTCCCATCATCTTGTTGTGTAATTGCATAAGTAAATATATTTACAAACCCTAGAAAAGTACCAGGAAACATAAAGTAGCTTGTTTAAATGACTACTAATTATAGGTTTTATACTAATGACTAATACTAAATAATGTTCTAATAATTATGTTTGAACTATTAAAGTTAGTAAGACTAGGAGGACAATGTTTTATAAATAGTTACCATGTTAATACTTATCACACTATGTGTGTGAAAGTTGAGATTAACTCATAAGTTCAATAAGAGTTGTAATATGTTTATAATGGAAGTAGTTAATAGTAAAGAATGGTAGAATAATTATGTTTTGAGATATTAAAGTTAGTAAGTAAGGAGGACAATGTTTTGGGAACTACTTACCATGTGAATACCAGTTTTATTATGTTTGTAAAAACTGGAATGGATCCATAAGTTTAATAAGAATTGCCATATGTTTCATAATAGTTGTTAGTAATTAATTGTTTGATGTTGATTGATAATATATGCTGTAATATTAATTAAACAAATGTTAATGTTATTGGAAGAGTACAAAAATTACAATAATAGAGATATTTGTGAAACTAGGTATGTTAGGCCTAGATAGTTAAGGAATTTGGAAAAGAGTTTATAGTAAAACTAGAATAATTAATGTCATGTTGAACTATGTTATTACTGATTGTATCTAACAGTTTTTAGTAAAGTGAAAGGTATAAGAAAGAACTAATTATAAATAATTTGGTACAAATAGTTAAAAGTGTAAACTAGTAACTCTGGAAATATGGAATGGAAATTAATCAAAAGTGATATCAAAACAATCTGTGTTCCATCAGAAATGCAAAGATACTAATATCTTGAAGATCAAAGATCATATAAAAAAGTTATAACAATTTTAAGAATATTGTATGTAAGATGTTAGAAGTTTGTTTATTTTGAGGCTCAGAGAGAACCATAGTAACTCAAGATGATACAGTTTAAACCAATGAAAGCTAAGCTATAGGCTTTAGCAACAGACATGTTACAAAATTAATTGAAAGGATTCCATTGTTAGAACTGAACAAGTGAGGATGATATAAAAAACGAGAAATCAAATCTAAAATATTTCGAGTGTAATAACAGTGAAGATAATTAAAGTTAAATTATTATAAAAGATCAAATGTTTAGAAAAAAGAAGTAAACCATTATTCGAAAGAAGGATGCTGATTAACATATGAAGAAACGAATTCAACATATCCAGGAAGGGAAGTATTCTTGCTATAACTAAACTGAAGAAATTACCTTAATGTCACAAGTTTACACTTAACAAAGAAACTGTTTACACATTTTGATTAAAATAATATTTGAACTTTCACTGGGAAAATAATTAATGAACAGTCTTATTTTCATGGTAAAAACTATTAGCGTATGGTAATATAACCATTTAAAGTGTATTAAACATTGAAAATACGTAGTTCAACATAACCTAGACACTGAACATTGTAAAGTTAATAATAAACTATGACAGTACAATAATCTCGATGTCAGAATTATGGTGTGAGTGGTAACAAATTATCGGATTTTATTGTATCACACATACACACACATGCATGGAGAGAACAATTTCCTTTGTGAAGAGACAACTACGCATATTCAAATAGATCACCACGATTCCAAGGTCAGGAGCCGACGTGCAGAGATGAACGTACGAAATGGCCATCCAAGTGGAAATAGATCGTAAATAGGCACTCTCATTGGTCCAGAAGACGGGACGTCATTAAAATAAGTGATGACCTAACGAACAATGACATGACAACAGGGCGTGAGCCAATTCCGAACAATAGACAATGACGTGGATGCGCTAACACATACACAAAATATGTGCTTTGCATCTTCCCAGTTCCTTACAACTCATCAAGATGTCTACATGCTAAATTTGTGGCTGGCACAGTTTTGCCAGTAAAAGTGTTCTTTTACTGATTTAAAATGTAATTAACAGTACAAGTAATGTAGCACAGTTAACTGCTACTTGAGATGTAATTAGATTCAGTGTAACAAGGGACAAAACGAGATTATGAGAGATGCCGAACACCTGGCCAAACAGAGAACATCGGAAGGGAGACCGCAACTAATAATCAGGAAAGTGCAAACTAATTAACTGTTATTCTTTGGTGAAAATGAGCTCTAAATATAAATCCAAAATTTACAAAAGGTACCGATCATATAACATGGGGGAAAGAGTGTGTGTGTGTGTGTGTGTGTGTGTGTGTGTGTGTGTGCGTAAGAATATGTTTGTACTCATAAATTATTAATCAGCAAATTGAGGCATTGGTTTCTGTCATTTATTAAAGAGAAATAATAACGAGAGAACTGCAGTCTCTTGGAGAGGTATGGTAATAAACCAGACATACCATCAAATAATGAAATTAGTGTACTCAGTATTGATAGAGGAGTAGAAATCACGTAGCTAGTGATGGTAAGACGCCATTTTGTTGTATTGTAATATGTAACTCAGAAAAGGTATGATATTAAATTCAGTATATGTCCACACTAAAGTTGTTCAAATCATTGCTTCGTATACCTCTCTTGTTTCTAAATCTCGCTGCAACGAAACCCTGGACCCTAGAGAAGAAATTCAATTGGAATCTAAATCATGCACTAAAACCGAGAAATTTATGGTAAGTAGATGTTTGTTTTTTTTTATTGTATGTTATTACCATAAAATACAAGAATAAAATATGTGAAAAGTTGGATTGTTGACAATTTGCGCCCAGAACAGTGACTTTATTAGGATATGTTGACAATTGGCCCCGAACAGTCGACTTTATATAAAATTACTTTATATAAATAAGCCAGATTCAGAGACATAGAGAGTGACAAAATAATCCAGAACCTAATACGAGAGGTTATGGAGGTTATGTTGACAAAACATAGTAAGTAGTAATTGTGTAACTAATTACAAGTAGAACGAAATAGTAATTCCAACATTTAAATTACAAAAATGGCAGGAAATAATAACAGCTTAGAAATGGAAAATACAGCGACAGAGTCAATTTTATTAGGAATAAATGCTAACTCAACACCCAAAACAATTGAAAATAAAATCTCGGAAGATTTATTTACATTGATTAGTGACAAATTCGAACAACAGAATCTAAAATTCGAGGACAAATTTAACCAAATGAATGTGAAGTTAAACAGTTTCGAGAATGAGCTCAAGAAACAAAATAACTTACAAAATGTAAAATTAGTTCAAGTAGAGGAGAAACTTGAAAAATTAAAAAATGAAATACAGAGACAAAATTGTAATATTAACAAGGTAGACAAGTTAGAGATAAACAAAGATGACAAGGTAAGTAGGGGAGAGAATTGTAACAATATAAATAAAAGTATGATATTAGAAAATGATTATGTAAACAGGAGTAGTGATAATGAAATTTTATGGGGAATAGAATATAATAATGATGGAATGATAGTGTGTGTTGAAGGGTTAAAGAGAGTGTGTAGAGAGAGTATAATTGTAAAAGAATTGCAGGGGTTAGATTTTTCCCTTAATGGTGTATTTGGGGGTGATGTATATGTTTTTAGGAAGGACGAGAGTGCCTTCGATGTAGATTTTGGAGACAAAAGGTCTGCAAATAGTTGTCCCTGGATTTTTTGTGCACCCGATAGGTGGTGCGAGAATAAAGTTGTAGTATCCCCTGCATATATTGAGAGAATGTGATTTGGGGTTATGATGGGAGATATTGTGAAAGAGAGTTGTGTGATAATTGGGAGATAGAGTTGTATAGAGTAAATAGAAATTATGAAGAGTTGATAGAAAGGTTAGGTGGAGAGAGAAGTGATAAATATAATGAATACTTACCTTGGGTTGAAGCTGATATAGCAGCAGTGGGAGATGATGTTGATAAAGATGACTTTATAACTTACCTAATTATAACAGACTATACCAAAGGCGACATGACCATACTCGATCGTGACAAATTATATGAGATAGTAATATGGAATAAGCATATTAATTCAAATAGTATTGTGGAAATATATGAAGAATTAGATAAGTATTATATTGATAGTAATAATATAAGACATTCAATATTAAACCATGTATATAGTTTTAAGATAAGACTATTATTTGACGATGGAGGCTAATTATTCTAATTGTGTTTATGAACATTTAATTATGTGAACAGTGTTTTTCAGGATGGACTGTTTATGACTGATTATGGTAAATGATTAATTGGTAATGTGGACTGTATATTTTTGTGTATATTAATGTCAATGTATTTTTGATGTGTGTATTTTATGTATTTTTTATGTAAACTATGTACTGTAGAAAAGTTTGATAATGATTATAAATGATATTATGAGATTCAGATTCTAATGGTTAATAAATGAAGCAGGTAATATATTTGGATATGGAGATGTATTGTTGTTAGTAGATAAGTGATGAATTTTCTAGTGATATATTAAGGTGAAATGTTGTAAAAGAGTTTGGGTAATAATGATAGAATAGAGGCATTGGAGTTAGTTAAATAGAGTTAATGGGAGTTAGTGAAAATAAAGTGTTGAGATACAGATAATATATAAAGAGGTGTTAGATATTTTAGGGACACAGTAGTTAGTGATTATATGTAGAGTTGAGTAATGTGAATGGTATATATATATTTGTTGATGGTGATATTTTGTAATAAGGGTATTGGTGTAGGGAGTCTGCAACGAAAGGTGTTGGGACAGGAAAGGACCGTTGTGTGCCGGAAAGGGTTATCTGAAAGGGTCAGGAACCAATGTGGGAATGAGCATAGATAGGGAACACACATACTAGTACAAAAAATGAGCGGTGCCAGAGGTTTTAAATGGGATTAGTGAAGGGGGTTATTATAGAGATATTGGTGTCATAATATGTTAATGGTTAGAAGCAGTTGTTAGTAGTAAAAAAGAGGTGAGTAAGGTTAGGTTGACAAATGCCAAAATAAGATATAGAGAATAATGAATAATAGAGAGTCGCCCAAACTAATAAGGATAAAAGGTTAGAAAAAGAAAATTCATCGTAGAACTGAAAGGTAAGGATAAATTTAAAATTTTTTTGGTATAGAATCTGATATAAACAAATGTTAAATATTAAAAGTTAATAGAGAATTGTTGATAGTAATGTCTTATTAAAGTTTTGCTACAAGTTATGTAAATGTGAATTGTTCAATGTTAGTGTTTAATGTTTAATGTACAATGTTTTATTATGTTTTTATTATGTTGATGCTACAATAGGTCAGGAGGTTACTACAAGGGTAGTGACGGTAATAATGTTAAATTTTATGTTGGTTAGCAAATCTATGGTAATGATTCTGTTATAAAAGAAAAATAACGCAAAGAAAGTTGAGTAAAGAAATTTAATAGTTCTGAAGTGCTGCCGTGATAGTTAAATATACTGATATTATTTGAAATAAATGAGTAGAGATAGTAGTTGTTGTTTGAGAGTAGAATTTGTTTTCTGTTTAGTATAAGGGTATATTTCATTATGATGAGAGAAGTAAGTTGATATTGACTGGAGTCAGAGAATTTGATAAAATATATATATAGGAGTGTTGAAAAGTAGAAGAATTATCTGTCTAAAATCTTGTTCTATATTTTTTTTGGTGTTTTTGTGTTATTTGGAATTTATGAGTAAGGAAAACCAACGCCTCAAGACACAAACCAATGCATCTAAAAGGAAACATATCAGTTGTGGATATGGGAGTATATCAGACCACTATTTTAAAATTTTGCATTCAATGTTTCAGAGTTTTGTGGTGTTGTGACCGCGGTCCTGAGCTGGCCGGAGCGTCAGAACAGGAGCGTTGAGTGCCTCATGGCCTTATGGTGTAGGGATCTCTCCGGAGAAGTCCAGTAAGGTCAGAGGGTGCGATCAGCATCATTGGACCAAGGGTAAGTGATGATAAATTTTGATATATTAACATTACAGGGGGTTGTGACGACATATCTGAACTGATCCTTTTAGAAAAGTGTGAATGAGTCAATGAAAGTTTTTATGTTTCGACATAAAATCTTTCGTTGAGGGGGTTTTGTGACAGTACAATAATCTCGATGTCAGAATTATGGTATGAGTGGTAACAAATTATCGGATTTTATTGTATCACACACACACATGCATGGAGAGAACAATTTCCTTTGTGAAGAGACAACTACGCATATTCAAATAGATCACCACGATTCCAAGGTCAGGAGCCGACGTGCAGAGATGAACGTACGAAATGGCCATCCAAGTGGAAATAGATCGTAAATAGGCACTCTCATTGGTCCAGAAGACGGGACGTCATTAAAATAAGTGATGACCTAACGAACAATGACATGACAACAGGGCGTGAGCCAATTCCGAACAATAGACAATGACGTGGATGCGCTAACACATACACAAAATATGTGCTTTGCATCTTCCCAGTTCCTTACAACTCATCAAGATGTCTACACGCTAAATTTGTGGCTGGCACAGTTTCGCCAGTAAAAGTGTTCTTTTACTGATTTAAAATGTAATTACAGTACAAGTAATGTAGCACAGTTAACTGTTACTTGAGATGTAATTAGATTCAGTGTAACAAGGGACAAAACGAGATTATGAGAGATGCCGAACACCTGGCCAAACGGAGAACATCGGAAGGGAGACCGCAACTAATAATCAGGAAAGTGCAAACTAATTAACTGTTATTCTTTGGTGAAAATGAGCTCTAAATATAAATCCAAAATTTACAAAAGGTACCGATCATATAACATGGGGGAAAGAGAGAGTGTGTGTGTGTGTGTGTGTGTGTGTGTGTGCGTGCGTAAGAATATGTTTGTACTCATAAATTATTAATCAGCAAATTGAGGCATTGGTTTCTGTCATTTATTAAAGAGAAATAATAACGAGAGAACTGCAGTCTCTTGGAGAGGTATGGTAATAAACCAGACATACCATCAAATAATGAAATTAGTGTACTCAGTATTGATAGAGGAGTAGAAATCACGTAGCTAGTGATGGTAAGACGCCATTTTGTTGTATTGTAATATGTAACTCAGAAAAGGTATGATATTAAATTCAGTATATGTCCACACTAAAGTTGTTCAAATCATTGCTTCGTATACCTCTCTTGTTTCTAAATCTCGCTGCAACGAAACCCTGGACCCTAGAGAAGAAATTCAATTGGAATCTAAATCATGCACTAAAACCGAGAAATTTATGGTAAGTAGATGTTTGTTTTTTTTATTGTATGTTATTACCATAAAATACAAGAATAAAATATGTGAAAAGTCAGATTGTTGACAATTTGCACCCAGAACAGTGACTTTATTAGGATATGTTGACAAAACTCTTGTTAAGACACTCTGTAATTAATTCTAAGTCCATGTATTTTGGTACTTTTCCAAAGATCATTGTAGTTTATACTGTAGTCAAAAGGACCTACCATCAAACAGTTTTAAATTGTATATTATTTAGTAATTATTAAAACGTAAATATTTTGTACCCTGAGAAATAGGAGTAACTGCTGCCATTCTGAGCAAATTTAAAGAACAGCCGGCAAGACTTTGTCAGTAATTATATTTTTCTTTTAAAAACCTTTAATAAGGAGAATAAAGGATTTGAGTTAAATAACACCATATAAAATGTTTTCTTTTCTTTACTTAGTTGATAATTTTAGGTATATGATATTATGTACAACATATAATCGAATGTTAATTTTTTCATCAACTGGCATAGGTTGGTAACACTCCCGATAAGAAAAGTACCAGATTTGAATCTGCCTTACTGAGAATTAGTATTCATAGTATTATATTAAATGAAAGATTAAAAAATATAAAAAATTAGAAGGAAAAAGAAACCCTTATGATATATGCAATATTACTTACCAATTTACCAATACATTTTATTTGCAACATCTGATTGCAAATTGGCGCTCAACCAACATTACCCTGACAACATACTCATCCTTAAAACAACAAACATTAACCCGTAAATAAATAATTGGAGTGGCTATAAAATTGGCGATCCCAAAGTGAGAGTTAAGATTGATACGGGAGAATTCCCGTCGTGTTACAAATTTGGTATAAAACGTGAGGCGTTATAAAGAGGGGAACATAATAAAACATAGATAAAAAATTTGAGTGTTACAATATATATATATTGTAATATATTCCAACACATCTTTTTATGATTTCTTTCATTATGGATTATGAGTTTTACATGGACCTGGTTAGGGTATACCATGCCAACACTTACCTGCAGTATATGGTACTTTTCTGCTTTGCAGGCTATTAGGTGTGGGATTTGGGCTTATTAGGTATCAGGTAACGAGTTGGGACGATGTGTTTTCAAAAGAATTTTTTTTTCAGGAAGCTGAGTTGTATAAATTGTGAATAAATGAAAACTACCTTTTTAGTCTATCATTCCAGTGATTATAATTGTCACCCTCAAGGTGCTTATCTTTAAACAAATCATAATAATAAAAAGAATTTCAAATATTTAACACAATTTAAGGCGGGTTCCACCATTTATATTCTTTCTTGAATATTACTTTACACATATTTTCTCTAGTGATATATTGTTATAATGCTTACGTCTAACAATCACATATTAAAATCATATATCTTAGTACATAATTTATAAGTTCCTGAAAATAAGACATACAATACACAGTATATACACAAAACATATAACATGGAAATATACACACATATATGGGCAGTTTCACACTGTCTGCCTGTAATTATAATTCATTTATAAAAATCATTTTTGTTATATTGAATTTAATTATTTAATAAAATGGAAATACTGAATTGATTTCATTCTATGAAATCCGTAACCCTGTTCTTTATACATGAGAAAATAAAATACGAACTTTTTAAATGAATATAACAAGTGTTATATTTATCGTTATCTCTATGGTAATTATTATTAATATAAACACTTTTATTAAGGGTAACTCCCTTTTAATTATTCTACTCTTCAGCCTGCTTGGCTATCAACAATAATTAATATGAAACAATAAAATTTGTGACATCTAATATCTTGATAACACTCTTAGAGCTTCTCTGCACTCTCCCTTAATTTATCACATTTAATTTATCAAATGTAATTCTTTATACAGTGCACAATCTCATGAAAACATTTGCTTAGAGTCTTTCTGCACTCTTATTAACATATTATTATAATAATCACACATTATCTAAATGTTCTGTCTTTTTGAATAAATGTCTCTATATGATATACAGTACAACATTTAAAAGTGTCTTTAAGCTTCAGTCATACCGCCTATATAAAAAAATGTTTATCAATTATTTAAAACTGTTCAATTTCGTTTATAGCGGCTTTTCATTTACTTGTTGTGTTTTACAACATTATTATGAACCCTGAACCATATCAGGTCACCTGTTTTGATGATTTCATGTTACACAGATGTACACGGGTCTCAGGCGTCGGCGTTGAGTACAGCTATTCCTCTCGAAACCTCCGTCAGCGTCGCTTAGCGGTGTATGAACAGCTAGGCTAGGCGTCGTTCCTTTATCGTCATGGACACAGCGTCTCTGGCCTCGGGTATAGTCTGATGTCCGTAGTACGTAGTTGTAGTAACTCAGGTGTCTGCCGGTCTCATTGAAGCGTCTTCTGCAGCGTATCGTTCCGTGTGTACGACTCAATGAATACTTTATGAATGAGAGACAGATGCTCGTTTTTGGCTCGCTATTTATAGGGCAAAGCCACGTGTGCAAATGAGTTTCTATCGGCGAATACCTCAACAATCCTTTATTTATTTAGGTAACAAAGTTGTTTGTTAGACGTGTCTTGAACACAGTTATTAGCTATGTATACACGCGATCTTTAATTAGCACCGCGAAAGGTGTGAAATAGTAAAACGCTTATAGTTCACGACACTCTCACTATATCGTTATGTGTTTGGTGTCTAAATAAAGCTACATTTCCGCACTATTCACTGGCCAACCTAGTTCTTCTTAATCTTTTGTCATTTTTTTTATTATTTAAGTTTTAAAACACTTCTGACATGTGCCGACAAAATTATACATATTTATGCAGGTGGACTGTTATCTGTTTTGTTTGCTATATAAAATCTTATCTGTACCCTTCTAAATGTACAATTGTAGCAGATAACGCTTATTATGCGTACTCCAGTTAGAACGATAAACATTGATAACAATGTTTCGTTATAACACTCCCCCACTTGCTTTAAAAAAAATTGTTTGTGCTTTACAGAACAACTTTTTTTTTTTTTTTTTTTTTTTTTTTAAATCTATGTTTAGTACATACACAGTCAGTTATATTACATGTTTATTAGAAAGAATATAAAATCTTATCTTAAAGTAACAATCACATATGGGTATTATTGGATATAATGACGCAGAGATGACGCATGGTACTTTCCGACGTCCTTTTGCTTCACTGGGTCATATACCATGTAGGTGTGTGGTCCTAGACGACTCCTTAGTTCATATGGGCCACAGAATAATCTGAAGAATTTCTTGGAAGCGTTTAATATACTACTTCCCACAGGATTTGTCTTTATCAATACCCAATACCTTATCACCAATCTGGAATCTTGTCAATCGGTGAATTCTATTATACCGGTCTCTCCTTTTACCTGCTTGATGATATAGCTGTCGTTCAGCTCTGTTTATTTTTATTTGAATTGGCAAATCTACATTATAATTTTCCGGTTTATTAATCATGTTGTGCCAGAATCTTTTAGGTATTTTATTCTCACTTAATTCTAACGGTGTGTATCCTGTAGCTTCACTATAATTGTGATTCATTGCATCTTCGAAAAATTGTAGATAGTCAGGCCATTTACTCTGTTGATTGTAGCAATATAACCTCATGTACTTGCCTAACTCTCTATTTATTCTTTCAGCAAGATTAGTTTGTGGATGCCTTATGGATGTAAGTACAGGTTTTATACCTTGTCTTGTCAATGCGTCCTTCCATAATTTATTACCAAACTGCTTACCTTGATCTGTCAACACTTTATCCATTTTTCCATACTTTGGTATATACTTCTGGGTGATGACGTTCAGAACAGATTTCATGGTGGGTCTTCGTACAGCATATAACTTTACTAGCTTGGTAAACACATCTACCGTCACACTTATATGGCGGTACCCACGACTTGATCGCGGGAGTGGTCCAAGGAAATCAAGTGCAACTATATCCCCCTTCTTCTTAGTTCTGATACTCCCCATTTCAACGCAAGTGTTTAAATTCGGATGTTTGGCTGTTTGACAATCATGGCATTTCCTAACAATTATTTTAATTTTTCTGAACATATTATTACAGGTGAAGGCTTCTTTCATAGTTAAATAGCACTTCAATGGAGATGCATGAGCTAGACTACGATGACATGGCATAATTAATTGCTGTAACATGTCATGAGATAGCACAACTTTCCAATCATAATTAATAAGCTTAAATAAAATTCCATCTTTCACACAATAATTTATAGGTAACGGATTATTTTTTATATTCTGTAATCGCTGATCTTTATCTTGCTCTCTAGCGAGATTACGTAGTAATTCTTGTACTTCTCTCTCGGGTTTGTATGTTATGTTGCTAAGTACCCTGACATCTTGTGGTTTAGCTTCATGTGTTTCTTCTTTTTCTTCTATATAACGGCTTAAGGTATCAGCTACTTCATTGTCTTTGCCTTTGCAGTATTTAATGGTGAAAGAATACTCCCCAATGGCAAGTATCCATCGCATCAACCTCGCACTCTTTACCTTACATGTTAATAGGAAAGATAAAGCCTGATGATCTGTATGAATTTCAAAATGAGTTCCGCATAGATAGAATCGGAACTGGGATAATGCATATACAATAGCTAGTACTTCCTTTTCTGTAGTGCAGTACTCTATCTCCGCTCCTCGGAATACACGACTGGCATAGGCGATGACCCTTAAGTCTCCTTTTGAGTCTTTTTGATACAATACACTTCCCATTGCATATTGACTTGCGTCTCCATATAGCACATAATCGCCGTCTTTCTTCGGATGGTGTAGCATTAAATTTTGTTTAAACAATGTTTTGACTCGATCCACTGCTTCAGTGTGATGCTGCTCCCATCTCCATTTTCTCGTCTTTTGTGTTAACTCCAGCAGAGGTTTTACTGTTGCTGCATAGTCAGATGAGAAGCGTCGATAATAACCAGTCAATCCTAGGAAAGCTCTTACTCCTTTTACATTTTTAGGAATAGGGAAATTTAGGATACTTTGGATCTTGATAGGATCAGGTTTGATACCTCGTTCGGATATAATATGACCAAGGAACTTGATATTGGTTTTTAGGAATTCACATTTTTTATAATTGAGGGAAATTTCGGCTACTCTAAATTTCTCAAAAATAACTCGTAATTGATTTACATGTTCCTGAATAGTTTTCGACACGACGAGTATGTCATCTACAAATACCATTGTGTAAGGTGACACCTCCTCTCCAAGTGCATTTTCTAGACATCGTACAATAGCAGACAAGCTAGTGCTTAATCCAAACGGTACTACGTTGTATTCATAGGTCTTGTTTTTGTAGAGGAACGCCGTATACTTGCGGTCACTCTCTCGTATTGGTATCTGCCAGAAACTAGAAGTAAGGTCTAATTTTGTTAAATATCTAGCTCCTTCACATTTAGCAAATAACTCTTCAGCATTTGGAGCGCAGTCGTACATCTTTTCAACAACGTTGTTAAGGTTACGCATATCCATACACAGTCTAATCGCATCATCTTTTTTCTTGATTACTACAAGTGGATTCAGGTAATTGCTATGTGATCTGCGGATGACATTGTTATCTAACATACGCTGAATTTCTTGATCTACCTGCTCCTCGTATTTCATTGGAATCGTATATGTGCGTCTGACGAACTTGGACGGGTCAGTTACCTTAATTCGATGCTGGTAGACGTGAGTTTGAGTTGGTACTTCGCTAAAGATGTCCTCATATTCTCCTAACAGATCATTTATGTGTTGTTCTCCTGGCTGATCTTCTACTTCTTCTGGATGTGTCCGTTCTTCGGCTAATGTGATCTTGGGTCTACTAATTTTAAGTATTTCCGGTTGTGGAGGATTCTGTTCTTTAACAGGTGCTCTTAAATCTATAGTTTTACATATATTATTAACTGTACATGTCATTTGTCCATCTTTCATATTGATAACAGCATTGAATCGGTCTAGCGCATCCACTCCCAGAATGCAGTCATATATTAGCTTATCAACTATCAGTACAGGTAATTCTATCTCTAATCCTTGACAGGTAATACTAACATACATCTGATGGTTTACTTTTTCCATCGATTTATTTGCTGTAGTTATTTGTATCTCCCGTGTAGGCAACTTCGGTACATTTTTAAAATGAGCATTATGAATTTTTTCCCATGCACTATTGATAATTGTGACCTCACTCCCTGTATCAACTAATGCGTTAACAGGTACATTATTAACATACAGTTTTATTTGTGGACATACAGTATTATTTATTGGATTAATTTTATCGGTCATAAATAATTCTTCCCTAAGATCAGGTGGGAATATACCTCCTATACAGACTCCAGAATGTAGTCATTGATTTTCAGTCTTCGATGTGGACGGTTTATTACGTTCATCAGTGTTTCTCGGTGTCTCTTTCTGTTTTTTCTCAACGGTAATCGCCTGCGTATTTTCATTCCTATCGGATGTCCATGGTTTCGAAAATCGTTTCGACGAATTCGGCCCTCGGTAACCTCCTTTGTAATTACCTCTTTCATTATTTTGCTCCTGCTTCTCATATGTTCGTCCATCTTCATGGCGTCTATCATATGATACATTTTTGTTTTTCGGATATTTTTCATCGTCTGTACGTCTATCTTCTCTGCCTTTATCTTCTTGGCGATATCTTTGCGAATACCACGTACCTCTATCTTGATTTTGGTTCCGGTTATCTCGCTGAACTCCTCTTGGTGGGTCTCGTTCACGGATTACACCCTCCATCTGTGTTAAAAGTATTAATAGATCTTCAATGGTAGCTATACCCTGAACATGTATAGCTAGTTGGATGTTCCTGCTGAAATGATTAGCAAGCTTAATGACTAATTCTTTTTGTGTTAAAGCGGGACGTAAATGTTTACTCATCTCTACTAACATAATGACGTATTCATCTTCAGACAGCTTACCTGGATTATATTTACCAAATTCCAGTGTATTTCGTATTCTCATTTGTATGTATTCATTCCAATACCTCCGTTCGAATGCTAGTTTAAATTCTTCATACGTTTTTAAATCGTCATTCACCATCGTGAACCAACTGGCTGCTGCCATCTTTTAAGTAACGGCTTACAAAGTCTATTTTATCTTTGTCACTGAGAATAGATCCAATACTATCCATTTCTTTCTCACATTTGATACGAAATTCATTGGGATTTTCCCCTCTGGATCCTCTAAAATAGTTAATGGGTCTCTCTTCTCTAGGTACGGTCGAGTATACTAACGCTTGTGTTGGTAGTCTTCTCACTTCTCGTGTAAGTCGGTCTACTTCACCTTTTAACTTGACTTCCAGCTGATCTACCCTGTTGTCATGGTGTTGGATAGATTTCTTGATGGTGTCGTCTGCTGCGGCGAGACTTTTTGTTTCTTCTTCAATTTTCATGGTCTTCCTGACATTACTCTGCACCAACTCGCTGATGACTTGTATCTTGGTATCTTGTCGATGCGTAATTTTTTCGAGTTTCTGGTCCAGTGTGTCGGCCATAGATTTAAAATTTTGTTGTAGTCTTTTTCGCTGCTCTTCGAAATTTTCATTCATCACCACCGCTTGTTGTTTTAGAGACTCTTTAACTTTACCTTCTAAGGTCTCCATTCGTTCCATAATTTCTACCTTACTTTCAGCATTATACGCGTATAGTTTCTGAATTTCTGACGTGCTTGCTTCCAATCTTCTCATAGTTTCAACACCACTAGTTTTTATTTCTTCAAACCTTTTTACGTTTTCAACGTTGCTGGCTTCTAACTTCTTCATTATGTCGGCTAAACTGACCTCTTGTTTATGTGCCATGTTTAATTTTAATTTGGTGAACCGATTTTAAAATATTTATTATTAATTTGTATATTATTAATTATTTGGATTATTATTAAATATTGGTAGTCATTTATTCATCAACATACAACCGTTATCTTGGGTGCCTGTAGTATCAGTTTCTGATAACCACAATATTTATCTAAGCTCCCCTTTGTTTACTCTACTGATAACGCTAACTGTACGTTCTTATCAGCTACATTCAACATATAAATGCACGTTTTATAATAATTACACATCAACTCTAAATATTTGTTCTACGTGAATTTATATTTATTTAACTTCTTACTAATTTTTAATTTTTTCGTATTGTTTTTTTTTTTATTTATTTAATCGTGCCCCACGTTGGAAGCGACATTTTCTTTTGCAACACATCTTTTTATGATTTCTTTCATTATGGATTATGAGTTTTACATGGACCTGGTTAGGGTATACCATGCCAACACTTACCTGCAGTATATGGTACTTTTCTGCTTTGCAGGCTATTAGGTGTGGGATTTGGGCTTATTAGGTATCAGGTAACGAGTTGGGACGATGTGTTTTCAAAAGAATTTTTTTTTCAGGAAGCTGAGTTGTATAAATTGTGAATAAATGAAAACTACCTTTTTAGTCTATCATTCCAATGATTATAATTGTCACCCTCAAGGTGCTTATCTTTAAACAAATCATAATAATAAAAAGAATTTCAAATATTTAACACAATTTAAGGCGGGTTCCACCATTTATATTCTTTCTTGAATATTACTTTACACATATTTTCTCTAGTGATATATTGTTATAATGCTTACGTCTAACAATCACATATTAAAATCATATATCTTAGTACATAATTTATAAGTTCCTGAAAATAAGACATACAATACACAGTATATACACAAAACATATAACATGGAAATATACACACATATATGGGCAGTTTCACACTGTCTGCCTGTAATTATAATTCATTTATAAAAATCATTTTTGTTATATTGAATTTAATTATTTAATAAAATGGAAATACTGAATTGATTTCATTCTATGAAATCCGTAACCCTGTTCTTTATACATGAGAAAATAAAATACGAACTTTTTAAATGAATATAACAAGTGTTATATTTATCGTTATCTCTATGGTAATTATTATTAATATAAACACTTTTATTAAGGGCAACTCCCTTTTAATTATTCTACTCTTCAGCCTGCTTGGCTATCAACAATAATTAATATGAAACAATAAAATTTGTGACATCTAATATCTTGATAACACTCTTAGAGCTTCTCTGCACTCTCCCTTAATTTATCACATTTAATTTATCAAATGTAATTCTTTATACAGTGCACAATCTCATGAAAACATTTGCTTAGAGTCTTTCTGCACTCTTATTAACATATTATTATAATAATCACACATTATCTAAATGTTCTGTCTTTTTGAATAAATGTCTCTATATGATATACAGTACAACATTTAAAAGTGTCTTTAAGCTTCAGTCATACCGCCTATATAAAAAAATGTTTATCAATTATTTAAAACTGTTCAATTTCGTTTATAGCGGCTTTTCATTTACTTGTTGTGTTTTACAACATTATTATGAACCCTGAACCATATCAGGTCACCTGTTTTGATGATTTCATGTTACACAGATGTACACGGGTCTCAGGCGTCGGCGTTGAGTACAGCTATTCCTCTCGAAACCTCCGTCAGCGTCGCTTAGCGGTGTATGAACAGCTAGGCTAGGCGTCGTTCCTTTATCGTCATGGACACAGCGTCTCTGGCCTCGGGTATAGTCTGATGTCCGTAGTACGTAGTTGTAGTAACTCAGGTGTCTGCCGGTCTCATTGAAGCGTCTTCTGCAGCGTATCGTTCCGTGTGTACGACTCAATGAATACTTTATGAATGAGAGACAGATGCTCGTTTTTGGCTCGCTATTTATAGGGCAAAGCCACGTGTGCAAATGAGTTTCTATCGGCGAATACCTCAACAATCCTTTATTTATTTAGGTAACAAAGTTGTTTGTTAGACGTGTCTTGAACACAGTTATTAGCTATGTATACACGCGATCTTTAATTAGCACCGCGAAAGGTGTGAAATAGTAAAACGCTTATAGTTCACGACACTCTCACTATATCGTTATGTGTTTGGTGTCTAAATAAAGCTACATTTCCGCACTATTCACTGGTCAACCTAGTTCTTCTTAATCTTTTGTCATTTTTTTTATTATTTAAGTTTTAAAACACTTCTGACATGTGCCGACAAAATTATACATATTTATGCAGGTGGACTGTTATCTGTTTTGTTTGCTATATAAAATCTTATCTGTACCCTTCTAAATGTACAATTGTAGCAGATAACGCTTATTATGCGTACTCCAGTTAGAACGATAAACATTGATAACAATGTTTCGTTATAACACTCCCCCACTTGCTTTAAAAAAAATTGTTTGTGCTTTACAGAACAACTTTTTTTTTTTTTTTTTTTTTTTTTTTTTTTTTTTTTTTAATCTATGTTTAGTACATACACACTCAGTTATATTACATGTTTATTAGAAAGAATATAAAATCTTATCTTAAAGTAACAATCACATATGGGTATTATTGGATATAATGATGCAGAGATGACGCATGGTACTTTCCGACGTCCTTTTGCTTCACTGGGTCATATACCATGTAGGTGTGTGGTCCTAGACGACTCCTTAGTTCATATGGGCCACAGAATAATCTGAAGAATTTCTTGGAAGTGTTTAATATACTACTTCCCACAGGATTTGTCTTTATCAATACCCAATACCTTATCACCAATCTGGAATCTTGTCAATCGGTGAATTCTATTATACCGGTCTCTCCTTTTACCTGCTTGATGATATAGCTGTCGTTCAGCTCTGTTTATTTTTATTTGAATTGGCAAATCTACATTATAATTTTCCGGTTTATTAATCATGTTGTGCCAGAATCTTTTAGGTATTTTATTCTCACTTAATTCTAACGGTGTGTATCCTGTAGCTTCACTATAATTGTGATTCATTGCATCTTCGAAAAATTGTAGATAGTCAGGCCATTTACTCTGTTGATTGTAGCAATATAACCTCATGTACTTGCCTAACTCTCTATTTATTCTTTCAGCAAGATTAGTTTGTGGATGCCTTATGGATGTAAGTACAGGTTTTATACCTTGTCTTGTCAATGCGTCCTTCCATAATTTATTACCAAACTGCTTACCTTGATCTGTCAACACTTTATCCATTTTTCCATACTTTGGTATATACTTCTGGGTGATGACGTTCAGAACAGATTTCATGGTGGGTCTTCGTACAGCATATAACTTTACTAGCTTGGTAAACACATCTACCGTCACAATTATATGGCGGTACCCACGACTTGATCGCGGGAGTGGTCCAAGGAAATCAAGTGCAACTATATCCCCCTTCTTCTTAGTTCTGATACTCCCCATTTCAACGCAAGTGTTTAAATTCGGATGTTTGGCTGTTTGACAATCATGGCATTTCCTAACAATTATTTTAATTTTTCTGAACATATTATTACAGGTGAAGGCTTCTTTCATAGTTAAATAGCACTTCAATGGAGATGCATGAGCTAGACTACGATGACATGGCATAATTAATTGCTGTAACATGTCATGAGATAGCACAACTTTCCAATCATAATTAATAAGCTTAAATAAAATTCCATCTTTCACACAATAATTTATAGGTAACGGATTATTTTTTATATTCTGTAATCGCTGATCTTTATCTTGCTCTCTAGCGAGATTACGTAGTAATTCTTGTACTTCTCTCTCGGGTTTGTATGTTATGTTGCTAAGTACCCTGACATCTTGTGGTTTAGCTTCATGTGTTTCTTCTTTTTCTTCTATATAACGGCTTAAGGTATCAGCTACTTCATTGTCTTTGCCTTTGCAGTATTTAATGGTGAAAGAATACTCCCCAATGGCAAGTATCCATCGCATCAACCTCGCACTCTTTACCTTACATGTTAATAGGAAAGATAAAGCCTGATGATCTGTATGAATTTCAAAATGAGTTCCGCATAGATAGAATCGGAACTGGGATAATGCATATACAATAGCTAGTACTTCCTTTTCTGTAGTGCAGTACTCTATCTCCGCTCCTCGGAATACACGACTGGCATAGGCGATGACCCTTAAGTCTCCTTTTGAGTCTTTTTGATACAATACACTTCCCATTGCATATTGACTTGCGTCTCCATATAGCACATAATCGCCGTCTTTCTTCGGATGGTGTAGCATTAAATTTTGTTTAAACAATGTTTTGACTCGATCCACTGCTTCAGTGTGATGCTGCTCCCATCTCCATTTTCTCGTCTTTTGTGTTAACTCCAGCAGAGGTTTTACTGTTGCTGCATAGTCAGATGAGAAGCGTCGATAATAACCAGTCAATCCTAGGAAAGCTCTTACTCCTTTTACATTTTTAGGAATAGGGAAATTTAGGATACTTTGGATCTTGATAGGATCAGGTTTGATACCTCGTTCGGATATAATATGACCAAGGAACTTGATATTGGTTTTTAGGAATTCACATTTTTTATAATTGAGGGAAATTTCGGCTACTCTAAATTTCTCAAAAATAACTCGTAATTGATTTACATGTTCCTGAATAGTTTTCGACACGACGAGTATGTCATCTACAAATACCATTGTGTAAGGTGACACCTCCTCTCCAAGTGCATTTTCTAGACATCGTACAATAGCAGACAAGCTAGTGCTTAATCCAAACGGTACTACGTTGTATTCATAGGTCTTGTTTTTGTAGAGGAACGCCGTATACTTGCGGTCACTCTCTCGTATTGGTATCTGCCAGAAACTAGAAGTAAGGTATAATTTTGTTAAATATCTAGCTCCTTCACATTTAGCAAATAACTCTTCAGCATTTGGAGCGCAGTCGTACATCTTTTCAACAACGTTGTTAAGGTTACGCATATCCATACACAGTCTAATCGCATCATCTTTTTTCTTGATTACTACAAGTGGATTCAGGTAATTGCTATGTGATCTGCGGATGACATTGTTATCTAACATACGCTGAATTTCTTGATCTACCTGCTCCTCGTATTTCATTGGAATCGTATATGTGCGTCTGACGAACTTGGACGGGTCAGTTACCTTAATTCGATGCTGGTAGACGTGAGTTTGAGTTGGTACTTCGCTAAAGATGTCCTCATATTCTCCTAACAGATCATTTATGTGTTGTTCTCCTGGCTGATCTTCTACTTCTTCTGGATGTGTCCGTTCTTCGGCTAATGTGATCTTGGGTCTACTAATTTTAAGTATTTCCGGTTGTGGAGGATTCTGTTCTTTAACAGGTGCTCTTAAATCTATAGTTTTACATATATTATTAACTGTACATGTCATTTGTCCATCTTTCATATTGATAACAGCATTGAATCGGTCTAGCGCATCCACTCCCAGAATGCAGTCATATATTAGCTTATCAACTATCAGTACAGGTAATTCTATCTCTAATCCTTGACAGGTAATACTAACATACATCTGATGGTTTACTTTTTCCATCGATTTATTTGCTGTAGTTATTTGTATCTCCCGTGTAGGCAACTTCGGTACATTTTTAAAATGAGCATTATGAATTTTTTCCCATGCACTATTGATAATTGTGACCTCACTCCCTGTATCAACTAATGCGTTAACAGGTACATTATTAACATACAGTTTTATTTGTGGACATACAGTATTATTTATTGGATTAATTTTATCGGTCATAAATAATTCTTCCCTAAGATCAGGTGGGAATATACCTCCTATACAGACTCCAGAATGTAGTCATTGATTTTCAGTCTTCGATGTGGACGGTTTATTACGTTCATCAGTGTTTCTCGGTGTCTCTTTCTGTTTTTTCTCAACGGTAATCGCCTGCGTATTTTCATTCCTATCGGATGTCCATGGTTTCGAAAATCGTTTCGACGAATTCGGCCCTCGGTAACCTCCTTTGTAATTACCTCTTTCATTATTTTGCTCCTGCTTCTCATATGTTCGTCCATCTTCATGGCGTCTATCATATGATACATTTTTGTTTTTCGGATATTTTTCATCGTCTGTACGTCTATCTTCTCTGCCTTTATCTTCTTGGCGATATCTTTGCGAATACCACGTACCTCTATCTTGATTTTGGTTCCGGTTATCTCGCTGAACTCCTCTTGGTGGGTCTCGTTCACGGATTACACCCTCCATCTGTGTTAAAAGTATTAATAGATCTTCAATGGTAGCTATACCCTGAACATGTATAGCTAGTTGGATGTTCCTGCTGAAATGATTAGCAAGCTTAATGACTAATTCTTTTTGTGTTAAAGCGGGACGTAAATGTTTACTCATCTCTACTAACATAATGACGTATTCATCTTCAGACAGCTTACCTGGATTATATTTACCAAATTCCAGTGTATTTCGTATTCTCATTTGTATGTATTCATTCCAATACCTCCGTTCGAATGCTAGTTTAAATTCTTCATACGTTTTTAAATCGTCATTCACCATCGTGAACCAACTGGCTGCTGCCATCTTTTAAGTAACGGCTTACAAAGTCTATTTTATCTTTGTCACTGAGAATAGATCCAATACTATCCATTTCTTTCTCACATTTGATACGAAATTCATTGGGATTTTCCCCTCTGGATCCTCTAAAATAGTTAATGGGTCTCTCTTCTCTAGGTACGGTCGAGTATACTAACGCTTGTGTTGGTAGTCTTCTCACTTCTCGTGTAAGTCGGTCTACTTCACCTTTTAACTTGACTTCCAGCTGATCTACCCTGTTGTCATGGTGTTGGATAGATTTCTTGATGGTGTCGTCTGCTGCGGTGAGACTTTTTGTTTCTTCTTCAATTTTCATGGTCTTCCTGACATTACTCTGCACCAACTCGCTGATGACTTGTATCTTGGTATCTTGTCGATGCGTAATTTTTTCGAGTTTCTGGTCCAGTGTGTCGGCCATAGATTTAAAATTTTGTTGTAGTCTTTTTCGCTGCTCTTCGAAATTTTCATTCATCACCACCGCTTGTTGTTTTAGAGACTCTTTAACTTTACCTTCTAAGGTCTCCATTCGTTCCATAATTTCTACCTTACTTTCAGCATTATACGCGTATAGTTTCTGAATTTCTGACGTGCTTGCTTCCAATCTTCTCATAGTTTCAACACCACTAGTTTTTATTTCTTCAAACCTTTTTACGTTTTCAACGTTGCTGGCTTCTAACTTCTTCATTATGTCGGCTAAACTGACCTCTTGTTTATGTGCCATGTTTAATTTTAATTTGGTGAACCGATTTTAAAATATTTATTATTAATTTGTATATTATTAATTATTTGGATTATTATTAAATATTGGTAGTCATTTATTCATCAACATACAACCGTTATCTTGGGCGCCTGTAGTATCAGTTTCTGATAACCACAATATTTATCTAAGCTCCCCTTTGTTTACTCTACTGATAACGCTAACTGTACGTTCTTATCAGCTACATTCAACATATAAATGCACGTTTTATAATAATTACACATCAACTCTAAATATTTGTTCTACGTGAATTTATATTTATTTAACTTCTTACTAATTTTTAATTTTTTCGTATTATGTTTTTTTTTTTATTTATTTAATCGTGCCCCACGTTGGAAGCGACATTTTCTTTTGCAACACATCTTTTTATGATTTCTTTCATTATGGATTATGAGTTTTACATGGACCTGGTTAGGGTATACCATGCCAACACTTACCTGCAGTATATGGTACTTTTCTGCTTTGCAGGCTATTAGGTGTGGGATTTGGGCTTATTAGGTATCAGGTAACGAGTTGGGACGATGTGTTTTCAAAAGAATTTTTTTTTCAGGAAGCTGAGTTGTATAAATTGTGAATAAATGAAAACTACCTTTTTAGTCTATCATTCCAATGATTATAATTGTCACCCTCAAGGTGCTTATCTTTAAACAAATCATAATAATAAAAAGAATTTCAAATATTTAACACAATTTAAGGCGGGTTCCACCATTTATATTCTTTCTTGAATATTACTTTACACATATTTTCTCTAGTGATATATTGTTATAATGCTTACGTCTAACAATCACATATTAAAATCATATATCTTAGTACATAATTTATAAGTTCCTGAAAATAAGACATACAATACACAGTATATACACAAAACATATAACATGGAAATATACACACATATATGGGCAGTTTCACACTGTCTGCCTGTAATTATAATTCATTTATAAAAATCATTTTTGTTATATTGAATTTAATTATTTAATAAAATGGAAATACTGAATTGATTTCATTCTATGAAATCCGTAACCCTGTTCTTTATACATGAGAAAATAAAATACGAACTTTTTAAATGAATATAACAAGTGTTATATTTATCGTTATCTCTATGGTAATTATTATTAATATAAACACTTTTATTAAGGGTAACTCCCTTTTAATTATTCTACTCTTCAGCCTGCTTGGCTATCAACAATAATTAATATGAAACAATAAAATTTGTGACATCTAATATCTTGATAACACTCTTAGAGCTTCTCTGCACTCTCCCTTAATTTATCACATTTAATTTATCAAATGTAATTCTTTATACAGTGCACAATCTCATGAAAACATTTGCTTAGAGTCTTTCTGCACTCTTATTAACATATTATTATAATAATCACACATTATCTAAATGTTCTGTCTTTTTGAATAAATGTCTCTATATGATATACAGTACAACATTTAAAAGTGTCTTTAAGCTTCAGTCATACCGCCTATATAAAAAAATGTTTATCAATTATTTAAAACTGTTCAATTTCGTTTATAGCGGCTTTTCATTTACTTGTTGTGTTTTACAACATTATTATGAACCCTGAACCATATCAGGTCACCTGTTTTGATGATTTCATGTTACACAGATGTACACGGGTCTCAGGCGTCGGCGTTGAGTACAGCTATTCCTCTCGAAACCTCCGTCAGCGTCGCTTAGCGGTGTATGAACAGCTAGGCTAGGCGTCGTTCCTTTATCGTCATGGACACAGCGTCTCTGGCCTCGGGTATAGTCTGATGTCCGTAGTACGTAGTTGTAGTAACTCAGGTGTCTGCCGGTCTCATTGAAGCGTCTTCTGCAGCGTATCGTTCCGTGTGTACGACTCAATGAATACTTTATGAATGAGAGACAGATGCTCGTTTTTGGCTCGCTATTTATAGGGCAAAGCCACGTGTGCAAATGAGTTTCTATCGGCGAATACCTCAACAATCCTTTATTTATTTAGGTAACAAAGTTGTTTGTTAGACGTGTCTTGAACACAGTTATTAGCTATGTATACACGCGATCTTTAATTAGCACCGCGAAAGGTGTGAAATAGTAAAACGCTTATAGTTCACGACACTCTCACTATATCGTTATGTGTTTGGTGTCTAAATAAAGCTACATTTCCGCACTATTCACTGGTCAACCTAGTTCTTCTTAATCTTTTGTCATTTTTTTTTATTATTTAAGTTTTAAAACACTTCTGACATGTGCCGACAAAATTATACATATTTATGCAGGTGGACTGTTATCTGTTTTGTTTGCTATATAAAATCTTATCTGTACCCTTCTAAATGTACAATTGTAGCAGATAACGCTTATTATGCGTACTCCAGTTAGAACGATAAACATTGATAACAATGTTTCGTTATAACACTCCCCCACTTGCTTTAAAAAAAATTGTTTGTGCTTTACAGAACAACTTTTTTTTTTTTTTTTTTTTTTTTTTTTAATCTATGTTTAGTACATACACAGTCAGTTATATTACATGTTTATTAGAAAGAATATAAAATCTTATCTTAAAGTAACAATCACATATGGGTATTATTGGATATAATGACGCATGGTACTTTCCGACGTCCTTTTGCTTCACTGGGTCATATACCATGTAGGTGTGTGGTCCTAGACGACTCCTTAGTTCATATGGGCCACAGAATAATCTGAAGAATTTTTTGGAAGTGTTTAATATACTACTTCCCACAGGATTTGTCTTTATCAATACCCAATACCTTATCACCAATCTGGAATCTTGTCAATCGGTGAATTCTATTATACCGGTCTCTCCTTTTACCTGCTTGATGATATAGCTGTCGTTCAGCTCTGTTTATTTTTATTTGAATTGGCAAATCTACATTATAATTTTCCGGTTTATTAATCATGTTGTGCCAGAATCTTTTAGGTATTTTATTCTCACTTAATTCTAACGGTGTGTATCCTGTAGCTTCACTATAATTGTGATTCATTGCATCTTCGAAAAATTGTAGATAGTCAGGCCATTTACTCTGTTGATTGTAGCAATATAACCTCATGTACTTGCCTAACTCTCTATTTATTCTTTCAGCAAGATTAGTTTGTGGATGCCTTATGGATGTAAGTACAGGTTTTATACCTTGTCTTGTCAATGCGTCCTTCCATAATTTATTACCAAACTGCTTACCTTGATCTGTCAACACTTTATCCATTTTTCCATACTTTGGTATATACTTCTGGGTGATGACGTTCAGAACAGATTTCATGGTGGGTCTTCGTACAGCATATAACTTTACTAGCTTGGTAAACACATCTACCGTCACAATTATATGGCGGTACCCACGACTTGATCGCGGGAGTGGTCCAAGGAAATCAAGTGCAACTATATCCCCCTTCTTCTTAGTTCTGATACTCCCCATTTCAACGCAAGTGTTTAAATTCGGATGTTTGGCTGTTTGACAATCATGGCATTTCCTAACAATTATTTTAATTTTTCTGAACATATTATTACAGGTGAAGGCTTCTTTCATAGTTAAATAGCACTTCAATGGAGATGCATGAGCTAGACTACGATGACATGGCATAATTAATTGCTGTAACATGTCATGAGATAGCACAACTTTCCAATCATAATTAATAAGCTTAAATAAAATTCCATCTTTCACACAATAATTTATAGGTAACGGATTATTTTTTATATTCTGTAATCGCTGATCTTTATCTTGCTCTCTAGCGAGATTACGTAGTAATTCTTGTACTTCTCTCTCGGGTTTGTATGTTATGTTGCTAAGTACCCTGACATCTTGTGGTTTAGCTTCATGTGTTTCTTCTTTTTCTTCTATATAACGGCTTAAGGTATCAGCTACTTCATTGTCTTTGCCTTTGCAGTATTTAATGGTGAAAGAATACTCCCCAATGGCAAGTATCCATCGCATCAACCTCGCACTCTTTACCTTACATGTTAATAGGAAAGATAAAGCCTGATGATCTGTATGAATTTCAAAATGAGTTCCGCATAGATAGAATCGGAACTGGGATAATGCATATACAATAGCTAGTACTTCCTTTTCTGTAGTGCAGTACTCTATCTCCGCTCCTCGGAATACACGACTGGCATAGGCGATGACCCTTAAGTCTCCTTTTGAGTCTTTTTGATACAATACACTTCCCATTGCATATTGACTTGCGTCTCCATATAGCACATAATCGCCGTCTTTCTTCGGATGGTGTAGCATTAAATTTTGTTTAAACAATGTTTTGACTCGATCCACTGCTTCAGTGTGATGCTGCTCCCATCTCCATTTTCTCGTCTTTTGTGTTAACTCCAGCAGAGGTTTTACTGTTGCTGCATAGTCAGATGAGAAGCGTCGATAATAACCAGTCAATCCTAGGAAAGCTCTTACTCCTTTTACATTTTTAGGAATAGGGAAATTTAGGATACTTTGGATCTTGATAGGATCAGGTTTGATACCTCGTTCGGATATAATATGACCAAGGAACTTGATATTGGTTTTTAGGAATTCACATTTTTTATAATTGAGGGAAATTTCGGCTACTCTAAATTTCTCAAAAATAACTCGTAATTGATTTACATGTTCCTGAATAGTTTTCGACACGACGAGTATGTCATCTACAAATACCATTGTGTAAGGTGACACCTCCTCTCCAAGTGCATTTTCTAGACATCGTACAATAGCAGACAAGCTAGTGCTTAATCCAAACGGTACTACGTTGTATTCATAGGTCTTGTTTTTGTAGAGGAACGCCGTATACTTGCGGTCACTCTCTCGTATTGGTATCTGCCAGAAACTAGAAGTAAGGTATAATTTTGTTAAATATCTAGCTCCTTCACATTTAGCAAATAACTCTTCAGCATTTGGAGCGCAGTCCATTTGGAGCGCAGTCGTACATCTTTTCAACAACGTTGTTAAGGTTACGCATATCCATACACAGTCTAATCGCATCATCTTTTTTCTTGATTACTACAAGTGGATTCAGGTAATTGCTATGTGATCTGCGGATGACATTGTTATCTAACATACGCTGAATTTCTTGATCTACCTGCTCCTCGTATTTCATTGGAATCGTATATGTGCGTCTGACGAACTTGGACGGGTCAGTTACCTTAATTCGATGCTGGTAGACGTGAGTTTGAGTTGGTACTTCGCTAAAGATGTCCTCATATTCTCCTAACAGATCATTTATGTGTTGTTCTCCTGGCTGATCTTCTACTTCTTCTGGATGTGTCCGTTCTTCGGCTAATGTGATCTTGGGTCTACTAATTTTAAGTATTTCCGGTTGTGGAGGATTCTGTTCTTTAACAGGTGCTCTTAAATCTATAGTTTTACATATATTATTAACTGTACATGTCATTTGTCCATCTTTCATATTGATAACAGCATTGAATCGGTCTAGCGCATCCACTCCCAGAATGCAGTCATATATTAGCTTATCAACTATCAGTACAGGTAATTCTATCTCTAATCCTTGACAGGTAATACTAACATACATCTGATGGTTTACTTTTTCCATCGATTTATTTGCTGTAGTTATTTGTATCTCCCGTGTAGGCAACTTCGGTACATTTTTAAAATGAGCATTATGAATTTTTTCCCATGCACTATTGATAATTGTGACCTCACTCCCTGTATCAACTAATGCGTTAACAGGTACATTATTAACATACAGTTTTATTTGTGGACATACAGTATTATTTATTGGATTAATTTTATCGGTCATAAATAATTCTTCCCTAAGATCAGGTGGGAATATACCTCCTATACAGACTCCAGAATGTAGTCATTGATTTTCAGTCTTCGATGTGGACGGTTTATTACGTTCATCAGTGTTTCTCGGTGTCTCTTTCTGTTTTTTCTCAACGGTAATCGCCTGCGTATTTTCATTCCTATCGGATGTCCATGGTTTCGAAAATCGTTTCGACGAATTCGGCCCTCGGTAACCTCCTTTGTAATTACCTCTTTCATTATTTTGCTCCTGCTTCTCATATGTTCGTCCATCTTCATGGCGTCTATCATATGATACATTTTTGTTTTTCGGATATTTTTCATCGTCTGTACGTCTATCTTCTCTGCCTTTATCTTCTTGGCGATATCTTTGCGAATACCACGTACCTCTATCTTGATTTTGGTTCCGGTTATCTCGCTGAACTCCTCTTGGTGGGTCTCGTTCACGGATTACACCCTGCATCTGTGTTAAAAGTATTAATAGATCTTCAATGGTAGCTATACCCTAAACATGTATAGCTAGTTGGATGATCCTGCTGAAATGATTAGCAAGCTTAATGACTAATTCTTTTTGTGTTAAAGCGGGACGTAAATGTTTACTCATCTCTACTAACATAATGACGTATTCATCTTCAGACAGCTTACCTGGATTATATTTACCAAATTCCAGTGTATTTCGTATTCTCATTTGTATGTATTCATTCCAATACCTCCGTTCGAATGCTAGTTTAAATTCTTCATACGTTTTTAAATCGTCATTCACCATCGTGAACCAACTGGCTGCTGCCATCTTTTAAGTAACGGCTTACAAAGTCTATTTTATCTTTGTCACTGAGAATAGATCCAATACTATCCATTTCTTTCTCACATTTGATACGAAATTCATTGGGATTTTTCCCTCTGGATCCTCTAAAATAGTTAATGGGTCTCTCTTCTCTAGGTACGGTCGAGTATACTAACGCTTGTGTTGGTAGTCTTCTCACTTCTCGTGTAAGTCGGTCTACTTCACCTTTTAACTTGACTTCCAGCTGATCTACCCTGTTGTCATGGTGTTGGATAGATTTCTTGATGGTGTCGTCTGCTGCGGCGAGACTTTTTGTTTCTTCTTCAATTTTCATGGTCTTCCTGACATTACTCTGCACCAACTCGCTGATGACTTGTATCTTGGTATCTTGTCGATGCGTAATTTTTTCGAGTTTCTGGTCCAGTGTGTCGGCCATAGATTTAAAATTTTGTTGTAGTCTTTTTCGCTGCTCTTCGAAATTTTCATTCATCACCACCGCTTGTTGTTTTAGAGACTCTTTAACTTTACCTTCTAAGGTCTCCATTCGTTCCATAATTTCTACCTTACTTTCAGCATTATACGCGTATAGTTTCTGAATTTCTGACGTGCTTGCTTCCAATCTTCTCATAGTTTCAACACCACTAGTTTTTATTTCTTCAAACCTTTTTACGTTTTCAACGTTGCTGGCTTCTAACTTCTTCATTATGTCGGCTAAACTGACCTCTTGTTTATGTGCCATGTTTAATTTTAATTTGGTGAACCGATTTTAAAATATTTATTATTAATTTGTATATTATTAATTATTTGGATTATTATTAAATATTGGTAGTCATTTATTCATCAACATACAACCGTTATCTTGGGCGCCTGTAGTATCAGTTTCTGATAACCACAATATTTATCTAAGCTCCCCTTTGTTTACTCTACTGATAACGCTAACTGTACGTTCTTATCAGCTACATTCAACATATAAATGCACGTTTTATAATAATTACACATCAACTCTAAATATTTGTTCTACGTGAATTTATATTTATTTAACTTCTTACTAATTTTTAATTTTTTCGTATTATGTTTTTTTTTTTATTTATTTAATCGTGCCCCACGTTGGAAGCGACATTTTCTTTTGCAACACATCTTTTTATGATTTCTTTCATTATGGATTATGAGTTTTACATGGACCTGGTTAGGGTATACCATGCCAACACTTACCTGCAGTATATGGTACTTTTCTGCTTTGCAGGCTATTAGGTGTGGGATTTGGGCTTATTAGGTATCAGGTAACGAGTTGGGACGATGTGTTTTCAAAAGAATTTTTTTTTCAGGAAGCTGAGTTGTATAAATTGTGAATAAATGAAAACTACCTTTTTAGTCTATCATTCCAATGATTATAATTGTCACCCTCAAGGTGCTTATCTTTAAACAAATCATAATAATAAAAAGAATTTCAAATATTTAACACAATTTAAGGCGGGTTCCACCATTTATATTCTTTCTTGAATATTACTTTACACATATTTTCTCTAGTGATATATTGTTATAATGCTTACGTCTAACAATCACATATTAAAATCATATATCTTAGTACATAATTTATAAGTTCCTGAAAATAAGACATACAATACACAGTATATACACAAAACATATAACATGGAAATATACACACATATATGGGCAGTTTCACACTGTCTGCCTGTAATTATAATTCATTTATAAAAATCATTTTTGTTATATTGAATTTAATTATTTAATAAAATGGAAATACTGAATTGATTTCATTCTATGAAATCCGTAACCCTGTTCTTTATACATGAGAAAATAAAATACGAACTTTTTAAATGAATATAACAAGTGTTATATTTATCGTTATCTCTATGGTAATTATTATTAATATAAACACTTTTATTAAGGGTAACTCCCTTTTAATTATTCTACTCTTCAGCCTGCTTGGCTATCAACAATAATTAATATGAAACAATAAAATTTGTGACATCTAATATCTTGATAACACTCTTAGAGCTTCTCTGCACTCTCCCTTAATTTATCACATTTAATTTATCAAATGTAATTCTTTATACAGTGCACAATCTCATGAAAACATTTGCTTAGAGTCTTTCTGCACTCTTATTAACATATTATTATAATAATCACACATTATCTAAATGTTCTGTCTTTTTGAATAAATGTCTCTATATGATATACAGTACAACATTTAAAAGTGTCTTTAGGCTTTAGTCATACCGCCTATATAAAAAAATGTTTATCAATTATTTAAAACTGTTCAATTTCGTTTATAGCGGCTTTTCATTTACTTGTTGTGTTTTACAACATTATTATGAACCCTGAACCATATCAGGTCACCTGTTTTGATGATTTCATGTTACACAGATGTACACGGGTCTCAGGCGTCGGCGTTGAGTACAGCTATTCCTCTCGAAACCTCCGTCAGCGTCGCTTAGCGGTGTATGAACAGCTAGGCTAGGCGTCGTTCCTTTATCGTCATGGACACAGCGTCTCTGGCCTCGGGTATAGTCTGATGTCCGTAGTACGTAGTTGTAGTAACTCAGGTGTCTGCCGGTCTCATTGAAGCGTCTTCTGCAGCGTATCGTTCCGTGTGTACGACTCAATGAATACTTTATGAATGAGAGACAGATGCTCGTTTTTGGCTCGCTATTTATAGGGCAAAGCCACGTGTGCAAATGAGTTTCTATCGGCGAATACCTCAACAATCCTTTATTTATTTAGGTAACAAAGTTGTTTGTTAGACGTGTCTTGAACACAGTTATTAGCTATGTATACACGCGATCTTTAATTAGCACCGCGAAAGGTGTGAAATAGTAAAACGCTTATAGTTCACGACACTCTCACTATATCGTTATGTGTTTGGTGTCTAAATAAAGCTACATTTCCGCACTATTCACTGGTCAACCTAGTTCTTCTTAATCTTTTGTCATTTTTTTTATTATTTAAGTTTTAAAACACTTCCGACATGTGCCGACAAAATTATACATATTTATGCAGGTGGACTGTTATCTGTTTTGTTTGCTATATAAAATCTTATCTGTACCCTTCTAAATGTACAATTGTAGCAGATAACGCTTATTATGCGTACTCCAGTTAGAACGATAAACATTGATAACAATGTTTCGTTATAATATATATTGAGGCGATTCATTACGTCTACTCTCCGGTACCAGCGACACGGCGCGTGGCACCTGAAGAATACGAGGCGAGCCAATCCGGGATCAGCAGCCGCCAAGACGTGACCAACAACGTGCTCGGAGCAAGCCCGGTTAGTGCATAAAACCCGGGCCGGCAGAAAATTTTGAGCACTCATCGCCACGCCATCGGACGCACTTCATCTCCTCTCCTCTCTCGGACGACATCGACACGGAGTCAGCCGGAAGGAACGGCCGAAGAATAGAACTGCCGCCGTTCTTCCGTCTTCGCACTCCCGTTCCACGCCAGCGATGGACGTCGCTGGGCCGGGAGCCGACTCTACAACCAATGCCAAAAGAAGAGGAGGACTACAGTACGCCACGATCAGCGGGCGCAGCCGCCGAACATCTCAGCCCGGCACGACCAACATCAGCCCTCTCGCCACAGGTCCTTTTTCGGGCCACCAAAAACACTAGAGTGTACGATTGGCGCCATTTGTCATGCGGCAAGCCTTTTGTCCGGTGACTATATATATATATATATATATATATATATATATATATCCAGTAGGTATTAAAATAAACCAAGAATATACTTGCAAAATGTTTTTATTGTGACTCAAAGTACACACCTTAAACTATTTTTCTATATAGTTTCCGTCATTGTTGAATCACTTTTCATAGCAGATCACCTTAGGCGTATACACCTTTGTCACAAAAATTTCCCACCTATGATTTGAACCACATACTAACAGCTTATATGATATTCTTGTCGTTATGGAACTGCTAACAACAATAATAATAGGAAAAGGTGTAAAACAATGATTTCTAATAGTTGAAAAGGTGTTATTCACATGGTGTAAGATCTGGGTTGTACGCTGAATGATTAAATTGTTCCCAATCAAAGCTTATGAGATGTTGCATTGCAGTGGCAGTGCGTGCGTGGGAATTTTCATGAGGCAACACAATGCGCCGGGTAAGCATTTTGCAATAGATATCCGAGCTGATTGTCAAGCCTTAAGCCAAGAAGTCCATAAACAAAACCTCTTTTCTGTCCCAAATGATTGGGCACTGACTTTCCAGAGGAAAACATTGACTTGAATTTTTTCTTTGTGGGAGATGAAGTGTGCCTCCACGCCATGGATTATTGTTTCATTCAGAGGTTGTGAGTTATATGCTTGTCTCGTCCCCGATAACTGTGCAGCTCAGGAAGGCATCCCCTTGCTGCCTGAATCATGTCAAAAAAAGACAATGCACTATCCCACCATTTCGTTTTGTGTTATTCCCAGTAAGAATTTTCGGAACCTTGAGTGCACACAATTTCATAAGACCTGAACATGAAATTTTAGAAAATGCAGAAAGAGCGATGCCATAGTGAATCTTCTATTGTCTGTAACCTTCTCTTGAACAGCATCATGTGTCATCAATCACTGAAGACGGCCACTCTGTTCATCGTTGTGAACATTTTCGAGTCCTTTGTTAAAAATGATGCCTATATCAGTCATTGCTTCTTCTCCATAAACATTCCAAACTTGATGGTGAACTTCAATTGGTTTAATGACTTCCACATTCAAGAAACAAATCGCACACCTGCTTTCACATGCAGTAAGCGTCTCGATTTTCTTAGACTTTATAAACATGTCCACCGAAGCTTACTCAGTGCACAGTTGTTTACAAATGGTGTTGTTGCCTTGCCAGTGAATCAACAAATTCACCACACATGCACAACAACATGCTGGTATCGATACCACGGCAATATTTACGAATAAAACTTACTTTCTGGATATCCCTCATATTATGTTTTCACAACAGATACCAAGTAATTAGACAGTTTTGGTTGATGAACCCTCTTTCGATAAGTTATTTTCTGCTCGAGCTTTACACTCTGCTTCGAACTTGTTTATTCTATCAAGAAATGTACCAGATGCAGTAACTTCTTCACAAGAATCTTCTAGAGGTTCACCAACAGTACGAGCATATGCCAGGTTGCAAACATTTGTAGGTGACCCCATTATTTTACCGTATTCTGGATGGTAATGTTTTACATGCATCTGTAACAAAGTTTCTTTGCTGAAATATTTACCGCACCCTTCTCTGGGACATGTAAATCCTTTACTGCCAAGTGGGCTAGGCTGAACTCCTGAAACTTGGACTGGAGTTGATAGTTGCACTGTAGAAGGTACAACTTTTTGAGTCTCTTGTACTGGGACACTAACAGGCTTCGGATCAGGCTCAATTTTTGTTTTTTGTAAAAGAGTTTTAATAAGTTTAATCTCTGTGTTGGCCTGAGATAGAGGAGGATTTGGTATTTTCATACTACTTGACGATGTACTGACATTAGGCAAGGAAGACTGGAACCTAACAACATGTTCCCTCTTGCTTCCCACTATAAAGCCAAAATAGGACAGGGCATTCCTAAGTCCTTAAAGTATGTATGCACCTCACTGTGTGATCTGAACTTTTGTCCACCTGGATTGAGTAGGAACACATCCCACTTGGCACTATTGTGATGTAACATTGTATGCTTTGTCCAAGCAGTAGGTAGTTTCTTATCAGGTACTATTATTCATTCCCATAGAATTTCATCAAGACTGTCAAATTTGACAGGTGCTGCTCCTTCATGTATTTCTCCAGCCCAACAATTAGTATCATTTTATCTCAGCATCTACAAATGTTAGTAGTACTGCTGATATAAATAACTCTAAAAACATACTAACCACAGAAGATTTAAACAGATACATAAAGACATTGAGTGTATATAGTGTGTGGAGGGTTTATACAATAAAGATACCAGCAGGAAACCAGCTAGTTTATTTGCACTATGTCACTGCAGAAACAGTGACACAAAACAAATTAATGAACCAACTTGTGCCTCATACAATGCTTCCAGTAATTCATTAAAGTGTACTTGCGTGTATACAAGTATTATAAGTTAAACACATTTACTTTCAGTACATGCTTATTATAATAAATAATATAATATACTTCTGTATATAGTAATTGTATTATAAATAATCTACAAACATGTTACTTATTTTCCAGGTTTTATTACTTTGTTAAAAGAAGCAAGTTTTTATCATAAACTCGTTCAATGTATATAAGATGTGAAATGTGAATTGAGGATGTATATTATCTTACAATAATTATGTTGGATGTGAAGTGTACATACGTTAAATATTGCTACGCTAAGGAAATAGATAATACTACATCACTGTGTGACTACATGATGCTTTGCACATATAGCATGCACGGTAATATTATGTAACAGTCTAGATGATTCGAGATGCCCTTCCAGACGTTACTCGACTATTCTACCAGCATCCAGGCCTGCTGTCTCTCTACAATGCAAAGGATGTATCTGGAAAGTGTCAGATTATTTTGGAATCTCAGCCAGGTATATATAAGCATCCAGCAGCAGCCAAGTTCAATTCAGTTAGACCTGGTGGCATTTAAAGTGTAGAGTGAAGTGATTGTTCCAATGGTTGTTGTGTTAGTGCAGAACTATAATAAGGCGACATTTATTGTTGTGTGTTGGGTAAAAGTACCAGTGTAGATTTCTAACTGTTTGTTTATAATTAAAGTTTGTAATTAGTAACTTCATCTGGTGTGTTGAACAGTTTCCACTGTACAGCACAATGATCAGTGAGACCATCATAACAGTGGTGTCAGAGGTCGGATAGGAGCTTTTTATAAGAGTGGAAACAGAAGACACTTTGTAGATGAGTAGTGTGTGTAGTAATTGATTTACAATAATTTATATCAATCAGGTGATGGGAATTTTCAAAGCACTGCTACTGTAAGTAAAGGAACGATAATGACAGGAAGCAGAAGAAGCAGAAAAATGACAGGATGGGAAACAACGATAGGAGGTGGAAGTAGCAGAGGAACGACAGAAAGCATTCTCGGTGGAAACGCAGGAACAGCAGAAAATGCTGTTTCTCAAGTCAGAGGAACAACAAGACAAGAAACATAAGTAGGAAGCAGAAATTCTAAAAGCACTGTCACAGGAGCAAAAACAATTGCAAGAGCATACTACTGCATAGTTTGGTCTCATATGTGGTGACTTGGGTGATTTACGAGGTGAGCTGAACAGGTAAGATGTCTACTGTAGAAGAATCTGTCTCAAATATAGACAAATCAATATTGATCAATGTATCCGTTGTAGTAGACCAGTCAGTTTCAAACGTAAGAAAGCAAATTAAAAGTGAAGTTGAGCAGTTAATAAAAATACAGCAATGCGTTTCAAAACAAGTGGGTGAAGAGACAGTGCCTATGATAAAGACAGAAAAACATTTAGAAAATAAGGTATCAGAGAAAGTGCCTTCCCCTGCAGTTGGTCCAGTTCACATCAAGGCCCCAACATTTGATTGAAGCACTTAGTGGGTGACATATCTTGGTCAATTTAAATCGCTCAATGGATAAAGAAAAAGTAGTTATGTTCATTCTCACTTTAAAAGTAGAGCTACTATAGAAAGTGCCACCTGATAGCCAGAACACCTATGTCAAATTGATAAGAACTCTAGAATTATGGAATGGCAATAAACGTTTGTGTGAAGTGTACTAAACTCAGTTTAGAGCAAGACAACAGCATTTTGGGGAGAGTCTTTGAGAGTTTGAAGTAACTGTCGACAGACTAATAAGACTGGCATGTCCTGAAACACGAGAGGATTTGTGAACGAGGTTTGCAATACAGATTTACTGATGGTGTCAGAGATAATGAATTACAGCAAGAGTTAGGAATGGCAAGACACCAGAATAGTGAGGAGACACCTTGTACACACTCCACAGCCAGCATCGGGTTGGACAAATCATAAATTGTGTGCACTAAAAGATAGCGATGATACAGACGATTAAGATGAAGAACAGGGAACTGAGACTAACGATCGGCACAACAGTACAAAGGAAAACAGGATGGAAAACCAAAGTGTTATAAACATGGGAAATGTGGGCATCTCCAGAGATATTGTCAATCAAGAAATAAGCAGCAGGGAAACGAGCAGGAGTCAGTACAATGGGGGATGTGCTGACTAACTGGAGAGACGAAGTCCCTAGACAACATGCAATTTCTACGCTTCAGAAAAATAGCGGGAGCTTGGTAGTTACCAGATTCATTCAAGCCGACCTCAATTACTGATGGCAAAGGTAACAATTTCTACTGTACCCCTTAATCTGGTAAACAATCTCAAGCCAATAAGGTGCTCTCACATCTTGTGAACAGCTACTGGAAGGCCTATAAAAGTGTTTGGGAAAGTGGAGGTACACCTATGCCTCAGTTGCCTTGAGTTTGATCACCTGGTACACATTGCAGACACTGTAGATAAAGCAATTTTTGGTATGGACTTTATGAATGCATATGGTTTCATAGTCAACTTCAAAAACAATGTCTTGAGAATTGGGCAAAAAGAAGTAATGCTCTCCACAACAAATATGGCAGAAAAATAAATTTACGTTATAAATCAAGTGGCTGTAACTATCCCATCAAACTCCGAAAAAAATCAGCTTTGTCAAAACTTAGGTAGATACTAGGGGGAACTAGTGTTCTATGTTTGTACCCAGGCAGTCAGCACACCATTCTAATGCATTGTAAATGTCAGAAGTTTAGTAAACCAGATGAAACCAGAAATGTGCTTATTAGAGTGTAAAATATTGTGGACCAAGCTGTCACTTTACAAAGCGACACACCTGGGTAAAATTTTTCCTGTGCTTGGATGGACGGATTGACTCGACGAAGACCCAGGACTTCAGACACTTCAAAATTACCAGAAGAACTTGGGGAGCTGTTGAACAGATCTTCTGATGATATCTCAAGGGCTGAGGTAGAAGAATTCAGGGAGTTTTTATATGAATTAAAGATGCTTTTATGGTTCAGGGTCAGTTGTTGAGAAGATCCTCCCTTATACAACATTGCATCAATACAGGGAATACTGATACACCAACCTCCTCGAAGAGTTCCATTACGTAAGCAGAAGAAATTGTCTCAGCTAGTACAGAACATGTTTACAGAGGGAATTTTCGAGCTGTCGACAAGTGAGTGGTCTTCTCCAGTGGTGTTGGTAGCAAAGAAGAATGGTAGACTACATTTCTGCATAGACTACTAGAAGTTGGGAACAACATGACAAAGAAAGATTGCTAGCTTATGTCAACAATGTGCTCGACATTGTTAGTTTTTTACTTATTGTAAATGAGTATAAATGCTCAATTAGTCTCAGCAATATTCTAAGTTGTATGTTTAATAATATTTATTTATAAATGAGAACACACTTCTTTAGCTGCTCTGAATCATTCAATTTTTATTCCTTAATTCTTTTATTATAATAATTTTCTTTTCTTCTATTAATTAATAACAAATTTTCCTTTTTTAAGGTTCCTGCTCCATCTAGCTCTCTGATGCATGAAAACAATTTTTATCTCAGGGTCTTCAGTAAAACAATCGTCTTCAGTAAAATTATAAATTCATACAACAAGTTTTACGTTAATAACATACATGAAGAAAAAAAAATTGTAATGTGTAGTAATTAATTATTGTTTGTGTATGATTGTTTGGATGTGAGTTCTTGTGATTATACAAAAAAAAATCAATTCAGATAATTTTACAAACTTAATATTACACATTAGAAATATAAAACTAATAAAATAATTAATAATTAGACATTAGTAATACAATTGACAAGAGAAAAAAAATAAAAAAATAATTGTCTATTATATAGCTCATAGTTCATGAATTTTCAACATGGCGCGCTGCTGTCCCCTTTCAGTAACAGTTAAATAAAGCAAGGGACGCCATGTTTCTTGAGTTGTATACACACTACTGAATGTTTAATAAAAATTATATGAGTTCTACACTTTTGTTTGTTCAAAATAAGTTTGTGTCACTCACTTTGTATATCATAGATTATATTTATAAATGTAGTCACACTAAATGTGTTCGTTATTTAGTTTGTATTGAAGTGTTGTGTACAACATTGATAGTTGTCAAGATGGCTTTAGTATTAAAACGGTCTCACCAAATTCAAAGATGTAGTATTCCATTTTAGGATATTATTTTCAGCTTTCCTTATTCAGGTTGGTCGAATATATATTGTTCGTTAGTTTACTGGTGTCTCGTATAACTTTACGTGTTTTTTTTCTATAATTTTCTTCTCTAATATTGTTTGGATTGGCAACTGATTTAGTTTGTTCTTTTTGCATTGAACGCCCACACTAGAAAAACCCCTTTCTTCCTTGTAAAACCAGCTTTAGATTCATTTATAAGAAGTCTTGGTTTGTTTGGTGTATTTTTCGGTCTCAGGGCTGTTTTATCCGCCTCCAGTAAATATAAGTTTTTAATATAACTTACTTTTCCTGATTATTTTTACATAATCCCATTTATGTTTTTCTTTCACTTAATTTTATATTGTCACTCTTACTTCTTTTTCTTACTTCTTCGCACAGGCATCCAGAGCTAGATAACTCCGACGGCCTGATGTCCACAATATGCCGCTGTCGCCAAGGGCCACAGTTGTCTGTTTTTTTAAATATTTTTGAGGTTGTTCGCCCTCAACTTCAGTTCATCTCTTGCCAGATTTGGAGTGGGGCAGGGACGCAGAATATGCTCAAGAGTTTCCTCTTCCACCTGACACACAGTGCAAGTTGAGCTGTCTCTAAGGCCAAATCGATGGAGATAATTGGCAGTAACAATGTGTCCGTTCTAGCTCTGGCTGCGAAGGTAGCCACCCACCTCGAGACCTCCCTATACAATGAGGGGTCAGCTGGCTATCTTTGTATCTCAAAAAACCGTCTACCCATTGTCTCAGCCGCCCAGCTCTCTGTCCATTCTTCTCGTATTTTGGACTTGATGGTTTTCTCGCAGTTTTTGAGGAAATATTGCGGATGATATATTGGGGCCATTGAAGCAGCCAATCCGGCTAGTCTGTCAGCACACTCATTTCCCTCCATGCCACAATGCACCGGGACCCACTGAAATACCACGCTCTTCTCCATCAGTTGCAGATGTCTATGCAGTTCTCTTATTTCGGTAATATGAAAATAATAGTCGCTGGGTTTTGAGGCCTTTAAAAGTTCCAAAGAGCATTTTGAATCTGTTACTATGCAGACTTTCTTTTCTCTTAGGTCCAAACAGCTAACCAAAGCTGCATTAATTGCCGTCAATTCTGCGTCCATGCTAGATCTAGAATTTGTTGGGGCATAGAAGCTCTCGCCTGAGTTTTGGTTGTAATACCCAGCTCCTGATTTCTTCAAATCTAAGTTGACTGATCCGTCAGTATAAATCTTAACATAATCAGAAAATGTGGTGTTCAGCAGTTCTAAGGTCTCCTGTCGAAGTAGTTCTGGAAGATCAGCTTTAGTCAGTTTTTTCGGGAGTTCCAAATAAATTTCCATTTCCAAAAGGTCCCAAGGTGGTTCTTTAAAGCAAGGTGGGATAAGCTCTGGAGTTCCTACTGTCATTTCCTTCAAGAGTTTTTCCGCTCTGTTTGTGAAGGCTTGAGGAATGCTGGAGGCCGCAAGTGATGACAGCGGATGTGACAATGGGAGTGAACGATTCCCCACAATTTTCTTCAAAATCATTTTCTTAAAGTACAGATCGAGAGGCTCGATGGAGAGATCTATTTACATGGCTGCTACTGATGTGGTTCTAGGACAGCCAAGGCAAGTCCTTATTGCTGATGATTGGATAATTTTTAGTTTATCTATATGTGTTTGAGCAGCTGAGCCCCAGATCTCGCAGCAGTATGAAATTTTTGAGCGGATGAATGTTTGATAGAAATTTCTTAATGTGGTAGTATCTGCACCCCATTCCCATCCAGCCATTGATTTTATTGCATTCAAGCATTTCATAGACTGCCCAGCCACTTTCTGAATGTGCTGACTCCATCGAAGTTTCTTATCTAGGTAAACTCCTAGTAATTTTGGGCATTCATTGACTGTCAGGGAGTTTTTGTTTATTTTTAGGGAAGGAGAGAAATTTGCATATATATTTCTCCTTGAGAAAAATGAGCATTCGGTCTTTTTTGATGAGATCGTTAAGGACCATTTTTCACACCACTCATAGATTCTGTCCAGAGCCCCTTGCATCCGTTCATTGGCCACTTCTGGAATTTTGTCAGCTGTGAAGAGCGTCACATCATCCGCGAAGATCACACAATGCACGTCGAAGGGAGCATGCTAGTAATATCATGAAGTACAATGTTAAATAGGGTTGGGCTTATAACTGCACCCTGTACAATACCGCTCTCTACTGTAGCACTACCAGACATTACTCCATTTACTGATGTCCTGATCTGGCGTTTTTCCAGAAAACTGTTTATGAACCGCAGCATTTTTCCCCTTATCCCAAGTTTCATACATTGTAACAAAATAGTGGAGTGCGGAGTTTTGTCAAAGGCCGAGTCAAAATCCAAGAATACTACAACAGTTGATCTCTGGGCCTCAAAATCTCTATAAATGGTATTTGTAAGTACTAACAAAGCATCCTTGGTACTTCTCTGTCTCCGGAAACCAAACTGAGATTCACTGAGTAAGTTGTCTATCTCCAATGTCCATGTAAGGTGGTTGTTAACCATTCTTTCGAGTAATTTCCCCAGGCAGGAAGTCATAGCAACTGCCCGGTAGGATTCAATATCTTCTTTCCTTTTCCAGGTTTTAGAATAGGTAAGATTTTTGAAGTTTTCCACTGTTGTGGGAGGTTGCTCGAGTTCCCAAATGCCATTATAAAGTTCTAATATTTTGTCAAGAAAAATTAATAGGCAATTTTGCAACATTTCATTATAAATGTTGTCCATTCCAGGGGCCGCACTAACTAACTGATCAATTCCATTTTTAAGTTCGGCCATGTGAACATTTGATTTGCTGAGTCTTTTTTAGTAAAGCAAATCTCAAAGTTAGCAGTAAGTGACATTTCTAGCCTTGTTAAAGTTTTAGGCCAAGAGATTTTCTTTCCTGCTTTCTGTTTGTAAAAGTTGTTAAATGCTTCTGCTTTTTCTGAGTCCTCTTCAAGCCAAACTCCAGATGGTAATTTTATTTGTTCTATCTTTTTCCCTGGAGCGCCCTCAATTGCCCGAAACCTTCTCCACACCGCACTACTTGGAGTGTTTGGATTCATGGAACTGACAAATTCTCTCCATGCCTTTCTCTTCGCCACCAGGATTGCCTTCCTCAAAACAGCATTGCACTTATTGTAATATATGCGATGTGTAGTAGTACGCTTCAGTTTCCATCTTTTCCTTGCTCTCTGGCGCTCTCTTCTTAATGTGCTTATTTCCTCTGTCCACCAACTATTGATATGTCTTGAATTCCCAGATGGCTTCTTTTTAGGAATGGATTCGTCTGCTGCCTTACGAAGAGCTTCCTCTATAGCTTCCACCGAGCACTCATGGTTTTGTGTTCTGCTGATCGCTTCTTTAAATGACTTCTAGTTGGCTTTCTTTATAGTGTATAGTCCTTGAACTGCAGTTGAATTTTCCACCCTCCTCCTGGTAGAAATGAGCTCGCAGTACATAGGGAAGTGATCACTTCCTAAATCTTTCCCAACATGCCAGTTTTGTACTCTGTTTGCAACTGCTGGTGATGCCATGGTCAGGTCCAAAATACTAAGTGAACCGTTAGATGGAGACTGATGTGTTGCTTTTTTTCCTTGGTTCAGGAGAAGAACGCCATGCTTCTGGATCCACCTGTAAAGAACCAGGCCATTACCATTCTCCTTTCCAGTGTTCCAAGCTTTGTGTCTACTGTTGAAATCTCCCATAATACAGTAATTTGGGGAATCTGGAATTAACACATCCAGATCCGTCTTCTTGATTGCCTGACCAGGGATGTAGACATTTACCAGAGTTATCAACCAATCTTTGTTTATTCTCAGTTTTATTTTCATACATTCCACTTTTTCTGATATATGTATTTCCCAGTCTTCTACATTTATAGATTCATGGACCAATGTAACCAGTCCTCCTCCACTTCTCTCTTCACGTGACAAGTCAAACATAGCAAAGTCTCTGAATTTTGGGTGTAAAGATTTATTCAGTGGCAATGAGGACTCCTGAACACACACTATTTTAATGTTTCTCTCAAATATTTCTCATCTCAATTCATCCACCTTCCTTCCCAGAGATCTGGCATTCCAATGCATATTAAGAATTTCTCTACTTTCTGTCAGTTTTGGTGAAGTGACTTTAGTTTTATGAATTTTAAGTTTTCTTTTTTTTCTTCTATCACTAAAATTTTGCCCTATGGAAACATGTCCCTCTTTTTTTGTACTTCTTCCCAGTAATTCTTTTTGTAATTTAACAGCTATAATCCTGCTAGGGCACCAAATTTCTGTTCTTTCTAATTTGTCTATTCCACGCTTTCTCATTATGAGGTTTTTGTCAATATTAAGCTGTTTTCGCATAGATTTTATGCTTTGTACTTTCCTTCCCCATAAAATAACTTTTAATCTGTCAGGATGATTGCGTTTCGTTGATGAAACATGTCTTGAGCCCTGATAAGGGCTTTTTGAAAGCGTTCGTTTTGGTTTTGGCATGATTTGTGGGACTTCTGGAAGAAGCTACTGCTGGCATTTAGTTCACTGTTTTCAGATATAAAGCACTGATTACAGCTATCCAGGGGCAGGACGAGGACCAACCAGCTTCATCCCCTATATTTGTGACAGTACAAAAAGCCTGATATAAAAAGTATGGTATGCAAGGTAGTAAAGTATGGTATTCCGATGTTTTTAAAGTCATTTCTATGGGTAATATAATTTCCCTTGGTTTTTGCCTACAACGACGCAGTTCCGAGACAACAAAATAATTTCAAGGACAGCAGTGTACGTGCAGATAAAAAGACTTATAATGGTTACAGCCACTAATAACGGCGCTTCATACTTCTGTGTCATTGGTCGAACACGCCAGACGTCATTAAAACAACAATGACGTGATTAAAATACGTAACTAACAAGGCGATTATATAACAAGAGACAAAGAACGATGACGTTTACTCACACACACATACATAAAATTTGCATAGTATCTGTCCCAGTCTGCAGAACATCACCATGGCAGTAACACGTTAAAATTGTGCTGGCCGAAAATAGTCAGCTAGTGTTTTATTTGAATTAACAAGATGTAATTAAAAGTAAATAGTGAACACATAACAATAACCACTATGTAAATTCAGTGTAAAGGACAGACGGAAGCTAGATATACAAAGTCTGACCCAGTCTGCAGAAATTCATCATGGCGATAACACGCTAACAATTGTGCTGGCCTGAAACTGTCAGCTTAAGTGCTTTAAAGAATTAACAATGTAATCAAAATGTAAACCAGTGTTAACTACAAAAAGTCTAGACAGTGTGAAGTAATATTTTTCAAAAGTATAAGTAAAATCAGTGTATTCAGAAAGATGTAACCACTCCGTTTTGGAATCAACCTGTGAACCGCTGCCAGAACGTCCAGTCTACTTACAAGGGAAGTGGCAAACCCAAATTTTATTTAAAGAGCTCTTTTAATTAGAAAATTACAATTATTATGTGTACACATTCAAAAGTAAATTGAAAATTGTCTGTATGGATGTGAGAGAGAGAGCGTTGTGTGAACGTTAAATGTCGACTTCTAAATGGGGGTTGGTTTGCGTTAACGATAATTAAATATAATAAAAGTCAAATGATCATGAAACTAATGCATAGTCAGTAAACAGAATTGTATGAATTAGCGTTTAATCAAACATAAAGGAGTTTTATAGTAAAGGGCCGAAAGAAGTAATGGCCGCCATGTTAAAATGTTATACTGTGTACACGCTTAACGAAATTACTGAATAAATTAAGATTAATGGTAACTGCTTCAAATAAACGTATTCTCATTTCTGTGACCATCTCTGTCAGCAATCTCGCTGAGTTGAATCCTTGGACCTTAGGTAATTATAAAAACGACAAGATCGAAGTAATCAGATTCCCAACTTATGGTAAGTACCATAATTATGGTGTACGTGACACACGTGCTTCATTCAAGTAATGTAAATAGATCTGAATATAGGTTACTGGATATTTCCTATTACAAATACATTTATTTTTATTTAAAAGATATATGACACAGCACAAATGGCGCCCGAACTGGGACTATATAAAAATACATTAATGTATTTTATGTAATAAGCCTGAATGGTGGCAGAGTGGACATTGAAACTGAGAATACGGTTGTAGGTTAGGTGGTAACGATAATATAAAGCGACAAACCATTAACAATTTTTTATAATGACAGAAAATAAAGAAAATAGTTCTTTATTAAGCATAACTGATAGTACGAATAACAGTCAAATAAGTATGACAGAATCAATAGTCATGAGTGAAGGAGTTGTTCACTCAACACCAGTCCCAAATAACAGGGCTGAAAACAACGAAATTATGAAAATGATGCAAATGCTTTTCAATACACAGAACAATAATTTTAATGTAAAATTTGACGAAATAAAAAATGAAATCAAAAAACAAAATTTTAATTTTGATAAACGAATTGATGAAATGCACGCACGTTTCGATAAAGCGGAAGAGAAAATAGTTGCATTAGTTAATGAGAAGTTTGATAGACAAAAGAATAAAGTAGATGAAAATTACGAGAGCAAAATGGGGGTAGAGAATAGTAGAGAATCAAATAAATTGAATGAAAATAAAGACAAGGTAAGTAGTGGTGAGAATTATGATAATAGAATTAAAAATATGGTGTTAGAAAATAATTGTGTGAGTATTGAGAGTGGTGATAAAAGTATAATGGGAGTAGAATTTGATAATGAAGTGATAAAAAGTGTTGATGAATTAGAGAGAAAGTATAGAGAGAATTTACAGATAAAGGGGTTGCAGGGGGTAAATTTTTCCCGTAATGTTGTAGTGGGGGGTGAAGAAATGGGTTCACGTGAATATGTGAAAGACGATAGGTCTACAGATAAATTTCCCTTGGTTTTTTGTGCACTTCATAGGTGGTGCCATAATGATGAATTAATGTCCCCTGCATATTTTGAGAGAGAGTGTGTAGCTTGGTATGATGGGGAGAAATGTTTTGAGAGAGAGAGAGAAATAGAGGTATTTAAAGTAAAGAGAAATTATGAAGAATTCATAGAAAGGCTAGGCATAGAGAGAAATAATAATGATAATGAGTACTTACCTTACAAGGACATTGAGATAGCAGTAGATGAGGTTAACAATGATAATATAACTTACCTAATGTTAACAGATAATACCAACGGAGACTGGACAAAATTGACCAATATTGAACAGGTATATGAACCAACAGAAGTGATAATGAATGACATAGAAATAAGAGATTATAATAATAATAATAATAAATTTGATATAAATAAGAATGATCTATGTTACAAATATGTTAGACTATTGTTCGACGATATGGGGTAATTGTTTATTGTTCATGAACATTTAATGATGTGAATAATATGGTGTTGAAGTGCATTGTCTTATGGAACGATTTGTGGTAAATGATAAGATGATAATGTGGATTGTATATTTTTGTGTATAGTAATGTCAGTGTATTTGTGTAATTTTTTGCTGTTGTGTATTTTTTATGTAAACATGTATTGTAAAATTTTAAATAATTGAAGGAAGTTTAATGATGATTTTTAAATGATATTGTGAGATTCAGATTCTAATGGTTAGTAAATGATTAAGTATGATGTATTTGGCTATTGAGAGGGATTGTTGTTAGTAGATAGGTGATGAATTTTCAAATGGTATATTAAGGTGAAATGTTGTAAAGAGTTTGGGGAATAGTGATAAATCAGGGCATTGGAGTTAGTTGAATAGAGTTAATGGGAGTTAGGGAAAATAAAGTGTTGAGATGCTGATAATATATAAAGAGGTGTTAGATATTTTAGGGACACAGTGGTTAGTGATTGTAAGTAGAGTTGAGTAATGTGAGTGGTAATTATATTTGTTGTTATTGATGATATTTTGTTGTAAGGATCCGGTGTTAAGGAGTGATCAACGAGCGACATGGCAAGGGACCAGCGTTCAGCGTTGTGGCAGGCGGAGCAATTTCGGGTTAGAGTGTTTGCCGATATTGGTGGAGGGCAAATGGTTATGAATGGATATGGCCAGTTAAGTAACATACATCCTTATATAAAAAACAAAATGAGCAGTGCCAGAGGTTTTAAATGGGATTTGTGAAGGGGGTTATTATAAGAGATATTGGTGTCATAATGTATTAATGGTTAGAAGCGGTTGTTAATAGTGAAAAAGAGGTGAGTAAGGTTAGATTGACAATGCCAAGATAAGATATAGAAAAATGAATAATAGAGAGTCACCCAAACTAGTAAGGATAAAAGGGTTAGAAAAGGAAAATTCATAGTAGAAAGGTGATGTAACTGAAAGGTAAGGTAAATGGAAAGGTAAATGACAAATTTGAGAATTTTGCATAGAATCTAAATGAATGTTAAATGATTAAAAGTTAGTAGAGAATTGTTGATAGGAAAAATGTTATTAAAGTTCTGCTACAAGTTAGGTAAATATGAATTAAGTAATGCGAATTGTTCAATGTTAGTGTTGAATGCTTATGATGTACAATGTTTTATTGTTTTATTATGTTTATGGTACAATAGTGTGTGTGGATAGGAGGTTACTACCAGGATAGTAACGATTGTAATATTAAAATTTTGTGAAGGTTGTCCATTCTCTAGAAATGATTCTGTTATAAAGAAAGTTAAACATAAGAAAAGATCGGAAAGAAATTATAAAGCTTTAAAGTTGTTTGCCATGATATAGATGTTGTAAGAGTATATGAAGTAAAATATTAGAGTTAATGGTTGTTGCTTAAGCAGTAAAATGCACTGTTTGTTTAGGTTAAGAACAAATTTATTCATGTGATAAAGAGAGTGAATATAATTGACAGTAGTCAGCAGGGTGTACTGGATACTGGATTGTTAAAAAGAGAAGTAATTTCCTATCTTAATTCTTGATATATATTGTTTGAAACTTGTAGAGTTAAGCAAACCAATGCCCCAAAACGCAAACCAACGTACTAAGAGGAAACATATCAGTTAGGGATATGGATATAGCGAAGGCCACTATTTTAAAATTTTGTATTGGATATTTCAGAGTTTTATGGTGTGGTGACCGCGGTCCTGAGCTGGCCGGTGTGTCAGAACAGGAGCGTAAAGTGCCTCATGGCCTTATGGTGTAGGGATCTCTCTGGAGAAGTCCAGTAAGGTCAGAAGGTGCGAACCTCATCATTGGACCAAGGGTAAGTGATTGAATTTTTTTTATATACCACTACAGGGGGTTGTGGCTCCATATCTGAGCTGATCCTTTTAGAGAGGTGTGAATGAGTCAATGAAAGTTTTTGTGTCTCGACACAAAACCTTTCATTGAGGGGGTTTTGTGACAGTACAAAAAGCCTGATATAAAAAGTATGGTATGCAAGGTAGTAAAGTATGGTATTCCGATGTTTTTAAAGTCATTTCTATGGGTAATATAATTTCCCTTGGTTTTTGCCTACAACGACGCAGTTCCGAGACAACAAAATAATTTCAAGGGCAGCAGTGTACGTGCAGATAAAAAGACTTATAATGGTTACAGCCACTAATAACGGCGCTTCATACTTCTGTGTCATTGGTCGAACACGCCAGACGACATTAAAACAACAATGACGTGATTAAAATACGTAACTAACAAGGTGATTATATAACAAGAGACAAAGAACGATGACGTTTACTCACACACACATACGTAAAATTTGCATAGTATCTGTCCCAGTCTGCAGAACATCACCATGGCAGTAACACGTTAAAATTGTGCTGGCCGAAAATAGTCAGCTAGTGTTTTATTTCAATTAACAAGATGTAATTAAAAGTAAATAGTGAACACATAACAATAACCACTATGTAAATTCAGTGTAAAGGACAGACGGAAGCTAGATATACAAAGTCTGACCCAGTCTGCAGAAATTCATCATGGCGATAACACGCTAACAATTGTGCTGGCCTGAAACTGTCAGCTTAAGTGCTTTAAAGAATTAACAATGTAATCAAAATGTAAACCAGTGTTAACTACAAAAAGTCTAGACAGTGTGAAGTAATATTTTTCAAAAGTATAAGTAAAATCAGTGTATTCAGAAAGATGTAACCACTCCGTTTTGGAATCAACCTGTGAACCGCTGCCAGAACGTCCAGTCTACTTACAAGGGAAGTGGCAAACCCAAATTTTATTTAAAGAGCTCTTTTAATTAGAAAATTACAATTATTATGTGTACACATTCAAAAGTAAATTGAAAATTGTCTGTATGGATGTGAGAGAGAGAGCGTTGTGTGAACGTTAAATGTCGACTTCTAAATGGGGGTTGGTTTGCGTTAACGATAATTAAATATAATAAAAGTCAAATGATCATGAAACTAATGCATAGTCAGTAAACAGAATTGTATGAATTAGCGTTTAATCAAACATAAAGGAGTTTTATAGTAAAGGGCCGAAAGAAGTAATGGCCGCCATGTTAAAATGTTATACTGTGTACACGCTTAACGAAATTACTGAATAAATTAAGATTAATGGTAACTGCTTCAAATAAACGTATTCTCATTTCTGTGACCATCTCTGTCAGCAATCTCGCTGAGTTGAATCCTTGGACCTTAGGTAATTATAAAAACGACAAGATCGAAGTAATCAGATTCCCAACTTATGGTAAGTACCATAATTATGGTGTACGTGACACACGTGCTTCATTCAAGTAATGTAAATAGATCTGAATATAGGTTACTGGATATTTCCTATTACAAATACATTTATTTTTATTTAAAAGATATATGACATAGCACATATTGTCACTCACACTAATGAAGTTGATTTTATTGTTATATGGTCACTTTATATAAAATACATGCCATTCTCACCTTTTGTCCATACTAGGTTCATAACACTTTATATTTTTATCATTGTTTACACTGTGTCATTTGCACTGTTTCATTATTATTATTATTTATAACTTTTCTATTCACTTATCTCACCTTGTATGTTTTTCGAATAAACACAATTATGAAAATATTTACCTTGTCTTTACCGTAACACTATATATGATATAATTACAAATCCAGTCTTAGGTTAAAGAGCTAGCTTGACTTTTAGGCTTGTGTTATACAAATGATTTTGCTTAACTCTAAATACATTTTTTACTTACATAGCACAACATTATTATTTACAATATTATAATAAAATATACAAAATCATTCCTTAATCTATTGGGTAATTAGTATGTCACAGTCCAGTCTAGTCCTTTATTATGTCTGTTTGTAAAGTTATTTACTATGTTTGTTTACAAAGCTAATTCCTGTTTTTAATTTATTCATGCATCTGTAAAATACTTATTTTTTATTCATGGTTTATTGTTGTAGTTATTATAATTCTTCCTTATATAATTATTTTTGGTTGTTCTCATTTGATTACTCATTCTTTACTGCATTCCTCATTCAGTTACATAGTATTTATCTATTTGATTAGTTTTACTATAAATTTTGATGATTAAATTGAGTTTCCTTTTTTGCATTATCTCGTGATGCTACAACATGCTGTCTGGAACTTTTGGTTTACCACATTGGACCTGAAGAGCAGATATATTGGCAAACGGGTCTTCATCAAAAAGCTAAGGAAAAGATAGCTTTTCGACACTAAGTAGTCTCTTCCAGTTTAAAGTCATGCCATTTGGTCTCTGTAATGCACCAGCATCATTTGAAAGACTAATGAATATAGTCTTCCAAGGCCTGACATGGAAAACCTGCCTTGTTTATTAGGATGATATCATAGTTACCAGAAAGTCTGTCAAGGATCATTGGAAATCCTTAAGAAAGTCCTAACCAGAATTTGCAATGCCCAAGTGAAACTGAGACCAAAGAAGTGCACGCTATTTCAGAAGGAAGTACAATATTTGAGCCACTTGGTCTTGGGAGCTGGTGTTAGTGTGTATCCCAGTGAAGTTTACACCTCGAGAAACTAGCCCATTCAAAGACTAAACATGATGTTCAGAGTTACCTTGGGTGTGCCCATATTACAGACGTTTTGTAAAAGTCACTATTATTGCTAAACTACTACATGAACCAACAGAAAATAAACGAACATTGCAGCGGTCAAGAGAGTGTGATTAAGCATTCAGGACTTTAAAAATTTCATTATGCTCAGAACCAATTCTTGCTTTCCCAGCTTTCGAATATTGTAGACGTGGATGCAAGCAATACTGGTCTAAGAGCAGCATTGTCTCAAGCACCAAACGGTTAAAAACGAGTAATAGCATATTACAGCAAGAAGAGAGTTGGTGGCTGTCGTCCAAGCATTGGAGCACTTCCATAAACATCTATGAGGGAGGGAGTTTTCATTATGTCCTGACTATGCCATGTTTGCATGACTCTTGAGATGTAAAAACCCAAAAGCGCAGTTAGCAAGGTGGCTCAAACATTTGGAAGAATACAACTTCAAGTTACATCATTGGTGGGGGTGTCTGCATGGCAATGCAAATGGCATGTCTTGAAGACCTTGCTAAGAAGAGTGGCAACATTGCCGCAGAAAGGAAGAACACAACTCAAATGAACAAGTTCGAGTCATCACTATAGATTCTTTAGCAGACAGTTAGACAACACATGAATTCCAATAAGAACAAATAGGTGATGAATATATTGGACTGATCTTGATTGGGACGATAACTGGCAAGAAGATCTCCTAGTTCCAAGAGTAGCAGAATTGTTCTTCACAATTGGAGAACCAACTGTGAGAAATAAATCGTTTGATAAGAGGACAGCTGAAGATAGCCAGTGACAAAGTCAAAATGTGGTATGATATTTGCAGCAATAGTGAGGGCATTGAAGGAGACCAGGTTTGCTTATACAACCCAAAGTGCTGTCGTGGTCATTCCCTGAAACTTCAAACTATTTAGGAAGGCCCTTACACTGTGAAAAAGACAGTCAACGATATTTTCTATTGGATACAACAAGAAGGACAGCAGAAATTGAAGGTCATCCACCTAGACCGCCTGGGAAAGTATTACTGTTGACATTATTTGCCAGTTCGGTATGAACAGGCTTTAGGAGAGGGCAGAGCTACTCTAAGAAAATAGATAATACCGCATTGATGCACGACTACAAGACGCTTTGGACATACAGTGTGCACAGCAATATTACATAACAGTCTCAATGATTCGAGATGCCCCTTCCAGATATTACTCAACTATTCTACCAGCATCCAGGCCTGCTGTCTCATACAATACAAGGCACCTATCCAGAAAGTGTCAGAATATTATGGAATCTCAGTAGGGTACAAATATAAACATCCATTAGCAGCCAAGTTCAGTTCAGTTAAACCTGGTGAAGTCAAGTGCAGAGTGAAGTGATTGTTGCAGTGATTATTGTGTTAGTGCAGAACTATAATAAGGTGACATTTATTGTTGTGTTGGGAAAATTTAACCTGAATTATTGCATAAAAATGCTTTTGTTGATTCCTAACTGTTGCTTGTTTCTAATTAAAGTTTGTAATTTAGTAACTTCATCTGGTGTCTGTTATTCTGTTTCCACTGTACAACAGGACAATCCATGAGACATCTTAACAATACAGTATTGACAGTAAACATTTTTATCAACTTTTTTATTGTTCTTAATATAGGGTTTTTATGGAGAAGTTTATAAAGGATATTTAGAACAGTTAGATAAAGATATAGACCCACAATTAGTTGCAGTGAAGAAACTGAAGGCAGATTGTATCAGTGCAAATCTACATGACTTTGAAAGAGAGATTTCAATAATGAAGGTATGTGCCAGTGTTCAACTTATACCATCTTTATTTTTATCTTTTGTTTTCATTTGTATTAGTTTTACTCTTAGATTCTCACACATTTCATAAGATTTTCATATTTGTTTCTAATACACACTCAGAAACAGTGTAGATTTTTTTGGAGAGGGCAAGGTGAAAACCCTTATCAACCACTGCCAGGAATAATTGTAGGTTCCATTAATTAACATTAATTTTATACCATAGGTGTTTTCATTTTTATCTAAACTCCTAATGATGATTTTTGCTTTCAGAGGAGTATGTTTAACATAAAATATTTGTTCGTCAAACAGATAACATAAAAGTGTTATAGTCAGTGTAATGTATAGCATTACAGTGGGTATTTCAATTATCTGTATGGGTACAATGTAGAATAAAGATGTGCACTGTTACACCCAGAAGAAGAACAAGTTACTTAAGCTGTAAAAAATGTAGACACTGTGTTTACTTGTACACAGTTTATTTAAAATTTGAATATTGAGAAATTTCTCACTTTCTCATGACTGTATGGGAATATATTGTATGTGAATATCAAAAGAGATAAATGATTTAAAAATATGATTAATTTTAATTTTATATTCATTAATTTGAAAATATGTTAGCATTTGTAAGAATGCACAATATTGTAGACTTTATATCAAAATATTTTAATTTTTTATATGTCTTAAGTAATGCTTTTGAAATTAGGAAACTAAACCTCTAGTATGATCACTTGTGGTATTTGGTTCGTCACACAGTCAGATGACCTTCCCACTGTTTATTCCCAACCCATAATTCTGACCTCACACTGGTGAGTAGACACTGTAGCAGGATTTGAACCTACAAACTCTTGCACAAGTGGTGAGAACATTAGCCATTTCTAGATCCCTGGATATCAAATAGTCCTTATTATTTCAAGATTCCTCTTAATTAAAAACCTTTTAAAGTTTTGAATTATGTACTTCCAGTTTGATAATATTAACTTGGAAGGTTGTTATTCATTCCTTTGTCATATCCAAAGTGTACCAGTGGTGCCATTAATTGAACTTTGACACTTTGTATTTTATTTTCTTGGATTTCGTTGTCCATGACATGTCAGTTACTTAACTAAATACAACTATTTCATTAACGACTCGGAACACAAAGTGTTTTATGAGTAAAAACAAAGTTTTACTTTACAACCTGAAAACCGGTTCAGGTTGTAAGATAAAACTTTATGTTTTTCCTCATAAAAAACTTTGTGTTCCGAGTCGTTAATGAAATAGTTGTATTTAGTATTTTATTTGTTAAAAAAGTAAATTGTGCACTATTAAACTAAGTTATAGGAGAGGCACATTTAACATTTTGCAGTCAACATGTTTTAGATATTGAGCCATCCCTGTGGATTCATAAGCAACATTTAATTTTGTGCTTTCTTCCATGTCTGGTGAGAAGTTTGGATTTTTGATATCGTACCGTACACATATTTTTATATTGTACATTTTATCTCTTTTCCGTACTCTGCTGTTGAATTCTCCTGGTTTAAATGATCATCTGTACCTCCTTTGTTATCCCAAAAGCTAACTGAATTTTCTGCTTTCTCATCTATATTCAGTTTACACACAAAAATGTATATTCATATGATCATATATTTTTTTTTAATCCCTTAACTCATTGTGATCTTTCTTTCTGGTCATGGTTTCCAGCTGTGTATTTGTTTCTCTGGTTACTTGGATACATGCCACCCTAGCAATTATTTTTACTCCATCAGATCCAAGCATATGGTTTTCTCTATCATTATTATCCCCTTTTCTTGTTCTTCATGCTATTGCTAACAACTATAGCTCTATTCATCACACTCATTCTCGAACTCTTTTTTTCTGTTCATCCTCTTAATAGTCTGTATCCACTTTCTACTCTTCTGTTCTATTATTTTCTGTTATACTTTTCTTTGACTCGGATCTAAATACATCCTCATTACACTTATTATTCATAGTCCTTCTAATAAGTCTTGTTGTTACCATAATCATCCAGATTGTCTGTCTTCACTAGACAGCGACCATTTGATCAGTGTCTTCACTAGCTTTTTTGATCCCAGTGAGTCACTGCTGATTGCCCCCCCCCCACATGTCTTGTCAGTTCATCTGCACTAGTGTTTCAATCCCACTTTTCTCTGCCTTTCCAATAACCATTCTTTCCTTTCCTGTTGTCTTCCTTCATTCTTTCTTCCGTTGCTTCTGTCTCCCTTCCTACTTTCTTCATTCCTTCTTTTGTCGTGTCTGTTAACTTATGCCAAATTTTCTTTCTTTTATGGACAGGTCATTGTTCATATAAACTGCAACATTATTAGTTGTTTAATTTAATTTAAATTTTGTAATTCTTAGTTTATCTTCAAAGTTTCATAGCACCACTACACATGTGTGTTCTTAGTGACATTGTTTTTTTTTAAATTTGTATTTTCAACACTTATTCCCTTCCTTTGTTTAGTCCTTTAACTATTATGTGACTCCTCCATTTTTTCTTTTCCTGTTGTTTTCACTTTCACTACACCATTTTCATTTATGTTTGTCTTTCTTATTTGTTTCCTTATATCACATCCTTTTATTTCTTTTTGAGGACTGTTCTTTCAGTTTATTTCTTATTTAATACTCTTAACATTTCCAGCTTGTTTGCTGTCCAACTTGCACTCATTTATCAAATTCAAAATAAATTTTAAATTCATAAAATAAGTCAGCTAGAAATTCCATGATTACAGAACTCAAAATATGCCTACCAAATGGACACAAATTAGAAAAAACGTGCAGCACTTTTGAAGGGACTAGCACTTTTGAAGGGACTTACTATATTAGAGTTCTGAAATTTTAATTATAAGAATGTTATGTGTCACTTGATATAGCTACTGTATTTAAACAGTTTCTTATGTACCATTTACTTTATCTTTATTGAAGGAAGCTGAAGGAATAAGTATGTATTACAAAATATATGGTTATTCCAGAGACTACAACATGAAAATATTGTTCAAATAAAAGGAGTTATACAGGAACCTGAAGTTAGCTTAGTTATGGAATATGTGCCTCATGGATCTCTTCAGTGTTATTTGAAGATTAACAGTGACAGGCTAAAACCAGAAAATTTATTGAAATTTGCTTTTGATGTTGCAAAGGTAAAATAAATTCCTATTATATTGTAGTATTCTCTAACACAACAGTAAATATATCTAATCTAGTGTCTTGTTCAAATATTTTATGAGGTTTAAATTTTATAATAACTATCTCCGTAGTTCTCACTTCAGTGTTTATTCTGTGAATAATTGTTTTTGGATCTCTTAAGATATTCTCTAACTCAATAGAAAAAACACTCAAAAGAACAAAAAGAAATGTTATATGTTCATTTTTAGCATGTTTGTGTAAGAAGCAGGATGATGCACAGTACTCTTGTGCTGCATCGCAAATTCTTGTTCAGTGCTTTCCAAAAGATGAACTGATTATGCTTTATGTATCTACAGCACTGTAGACCTCTCCTAAGTTTTACACCATATAACTGACTATAAGTGGCGGCTGGTTGTTGAAAAATTTGGGGGTTGCAGATGGGTTGGATGGAATAAAATTATTTTATTCTCTGAACAGAAAATGTCCAAGTCTCCTCCCCTCCAAATAATACACAAGGAAAGCAAAATACTGCAATTTTAGTGTCACAACCACGTAACCACGAATGTGTATTGTATGAATCTTTTTTAAATTTACGATTAAATATTCTATTACCTGATTTTACACTTTGATTAAAATTTGAAATGTCTGGTGTATGCTACATACTCTCTTAATTTAAGTTTTTCGACAGAATTCATTGCGTCTTACCAGTTAAATATAATTAATATCTTACACTATGACACCTTAATCCTTTATGTACTATTATTTACATTTGACAATGAATTGGATGGACACTAACAACGAACTTACAAATTCCAACCTGGCGCACCACATGTTATTTACCAACAAACAGACTGGCGGCGCCGTGACGTACAAGCGGGGTTTGCAGTCCGTAATCACACCAACGAGCCTATACCGCTGTAATAGGAACATCCGAGTCTAGCCAGCCAGAGCACTACTCCATTGTATTTTCCCGTATACAAAGCGCGTCACAATTGGTGCATACACCATGGCAAGAGTGTTTACGGTTTTTAGTATTCCTCTGTGCTTTTCAAGCAGCAAATGATTAATTACGATGATTTAGCTTCAAAACACTATTACTAGTTATTGTTTTATTCATAATTCTATAATTTAAAATACAATTCGGGAATTATTGGTGGTTGTACAACCGTGCAACCTAAGCATGGGCCGCCACTACTGACTATATAAGAGAGACACCACAGCCAGTATAGTTCCATGAACCAAAGTGATATAATGTGTTATTAAGACAGTGTATTAGTGAAAGTGCTAATATATGGACTATTGTATATTAAAATTTAATATTTGTCATGGTGGTGTAATTAATCAAGGAAGATTATTTCATCCATATGTGCACCAAAACATGTATAAAGATATGTGCATGTTTTTTTTTGTACTGGCCAAAAAATCAAGGAAATTGACCATTAAAATAAATTGTTGCTTACCATAACTTCTAGTTTCCACCATCTCCCTTCTAGTTTCTAAATAGTCCCTTTGAGCATACTACAGCTATACCTATACAGTGATCCCAGTGTTTTTCCCATGATTCCATGCATCTATTGATGTTCTCAAATGTGAGTGCATAAAGTACTTCTGGTATTTCTGCCTGGATCATGTCAGTGTTAAAATGACACTCTTTCAGGCGCAATTTTATATTAGAAAGTAGGAAATAATCACAGGTGGTAAGGTCAGACAAATAGGGTGAGAGGTAATGTGTAAAGGTCAGACAAATCACTGTAATGTGTAAAGTTTTTGGAAGTCAGGAATTGTTGAACGAATGGTGTGTGAGTGGTCCCATTGTCATGGTGGAAAAGCCAATTGTTCTTCCACTTCTTTGGACGTTTGTATTGAAAACCTCTCTCAACCACTTCAAAACCTCACAGTAAAACTTGCCACTGATGGTTTGACCAGGTGGTAAGAATTCCTTGTGGACCATCCTGAAAATGTTGAAAAAAAAAATCAATATGTACTTCTTGACATGGCTGTGAACTTGGAATGCTATTTTCAGCCGCAGTGAATTTGGTGACTTCCGTTGTGGCGACTGCTGATTAGTCTCATGATCATAACCATAAATCCATGATTTATCACCAGCTAAGATATTAGAGATGAAGTTGGGTTTGTATCTGACTTGTTGTTTGAGTTCCGTACAGACAGAAATGTGTCTCTTGTTGAACTTTATATGCTCCAATTGTCAGACAAAATGCATTGAACTGTCCTGCTATCTCACAAACATTATGGATTGTTTGCCTGTGATCTGCAAGGATAGCCTCATGAACTTTTGCTATGGTTTCTATTGTTCTCCTTGTTGGGGTTGCCTGGAACGCTCGTCATTGTCAACAGATGTTCATCTGTTCTTGAAGCATTTGTACCACAAAAAGGTTTTGTTTTGGCTCATTGCATTATCTCTAAAGGCTTTCTGTAGCATATAGTGGATTTCTACAGCAGTTTTTTTTAAGTATGAAACAGAAGTTGATGCAGATTCTTTGCTCATTAAAATCCATCATGTCAGCTGAAAATAAGATCACTGAATTACTCAAACATAATCGCACAAAATCACACTGAACAAAAAGTGTCATCTCAACTACGGGGCTATTGGCCTACTGATTCAGGAAGCACACATCTAGCTGTGGAAGGATGTACTCCATCCAGTTCACGCATGCTGTCCAAATTCCCTGAATTTTTGATACATCTCATATGTACACATGCCTGCATATATAGACTGTTCTGTTCCTCTCATAAGAATTTAATTTTTTTCTGCAATTTATTTGTGCAACTGAGACATAATGACCCATATTATTAGTCAAGTTGGAAAAATCTGAAATTAATGTATCCACCGTCACTGTTTATTAAAATGTGTGCAGATTATTAAAAGGAAATAGTAATAGATCAGTGTATTGTATTAGCTCCAGGAACAAAATTGCGATAATATTATTAACTACATTACAATATACATACACTTATAAACCGCATACATTTATTTATGTGAAAGTTTTTTATATATTGTGAAACATAAGTTTGTAAATTCTAGGGCATGGAGTACCTTGGTGAGAAAAAAATTGTTCACAGGGACTTGGCAACAAGGAATATTTTAGTAGCTAATGAGAATCATGTGAAGATATCTGACTTTGGTCTTGCACAAGTTATGGGGAGCAATAATTATTATATTTTGAAAACCAGTAGAGAGTTACCAATTAAGTGGTGAGTTTACTTGAAGAACAGATAGTACTGAATAAATATATTCTATATAATAATAGTAGGGAAGTTTATCAGACTTGTATATGTTCTGTAAAATAATATAATTAATACTATATTAGTGGTAAAAAAAATGTATTTCTGAATTTATGAAGTGTATATTGAATAAGAACTTTTACATATTACTTTTTCATAATGCATGTTGATATTTTAGAAAATTGTTCAGAAAGTGATACATAATTCTATCATTCGGGGTTGTATGCTAGAACTACACCCCGGGACAAGTGTGTTGTACAGTTTCACAATACAAATTATCCAACATGTTGGTTGGTACATTAAAGGAAAACAAAATAGAGTTACTTAACACTTTCAATATTTATGTACATTGTTTTGACATGGTATTCTTTACATGCGTCTGTGTGCCTTTCAAAACATGAGATTACAATAAATATGTCTGACCTGATAATATAACTAAAAACCTGTATATATTTATTAGGTATGCTCCTGAGTCATTAAGAGATGGAAAGTTTTCTACTCGCTCGGATGTTTGGTCATATGGAGTGACGTTATTTGAGATGTTTTCTTTGGGAGAAGACCCACAGTTACCAGCTCTTGTGGAAAAAAGCACTGACCAAGCTTTGCTATTAGCTGCTTTAGACAGTGGATCTAGACTCCCATGCCCCTGGACAATGCCCTCAAAACATTTATGTTACATTAATTTCACCATGTTGGAGTCATGATCACATAGTCGACCTACATTTACAACTATTTGTCACACTATTACTGATCTTCAAAAAGAATTTTACCCATTGTCATCATTTTAAATTGAATTTTCAGGTACAGTTTACTATCAGTAAAATTAATTGTTGTGTATTTTATTAAATTAACATAAAGCTGGGAATATTTATAACTATACAGGCAGTCTACTATTTATATAGAGCTAATCCATTACAAAATATGAATTTCAAAAAGCACTGTTAAGAATTGTTTAGGTTTTCATAATAAGATTAAATAGGAATTACCTGAGACACTTGGAAAATAGTTTTTGTATTCTGCTAGCGACACTATTGAAAGTCAGTAATATTACAGATCCTATCACATTTATTGGTATTTCATGGTAAATAATGCTATATGTCGATTTAGCAAACAGTGATTTCTTTTACTATGAATTTACTAAATGTGGCTGAGTCTGTTATAACTCTAAAATACTGTTCTCTGTGTTGTGCTTGATTTTTTACCTGAATGTAGGTTTTAATTAAATGGAATCAAAGCAGTGAGATCTGTAAATACAATGTATGTACTATAGCCAAGCATAAGTGAAGTCTGAAGTTTGAGATACTAAAACTAGTAGGCGATTAGGGATAGATGGGGTGGAAACTACTACAGCAAAGCCAACTGGGTAAACCGGATAACTTCAGTAGTCTCCCCTTATTTTCTCCTACTCTACCCCTCTCTCCCTCGTTCATATTACATGCCCACTTTTTTTTAATAATTATTGTTTTCATTTTAAGCAGTTTTGCATTTATTTTTATTTTGTGTAGTTTTTTATGTTTTGTATTTATTTAATTTTTTATGGATTGTTAAAGAGTATTCTTTAAATTTATGTATTTTTGACTTTATTATTTTCTTTATTTTTTCTGATTAACAAATAAACACTTTTAAAGTGCAAAATATAAGGTTCATGTGTCCAAGTTTGTCATACACGTATATTACAAACATTAGTTGTTTTAGGCAACAAGTTGTGTCCCTGTCACATTTACTCAAATCTGTGGGTTAATAGAGATCAATGAATTTGTGTGTTTTCAGGATAAGTAATGAAGCAAACCCAGACGTGTATTTACATACAATTTTTATGTAAAAGGTATATAGTCTTTACTTATTTTTAACTCTGTAGAGGGAGGGGACAAAATAAAAATTACTGTTATTTGTACCTACATTACTTGGAATATATTTGTAAACAGTTTAAGTCTATGATGATTATGTATTACATAAGAGTTCATGGATCCTTGAGTATGATGAGCATATGAGTCTATAAAAATTGAACTGAAGGCTTGAAAGAGTAGGAAAATCATGAGCAAAGACAGAACCCTCAGGTCTCATAAGTACATAAAAATGACAGTTGAATGGAACTGGCAATTGTTTCTGACTCCCATTTCACATGAAAAAAATTGTAGATTTAAAATGGGACCAATCAGGGAACTAAAATTTTAACTGATTACCCTCAGTGACATCTGTCATATAATGGAGTTAGGATATTATCTTTAATGACACACCAAGATTCATTATGAATGACAATGACAACTTTGAAACAGGGAGAATTTCTGTATCCGCATACTGCATACAGAGTAAGTGTAAACAAAACACACTGAAAATTGGAAAGAAATTGAAAGTGAATGATGAGAGAGAGAGAGAGAGAGAGAGAGAGAGAGAGAGAGAGAGAGAGAGAGAGAGAGAGAGAGAGAGAGAGGGAGGGAGGGAGGGAGGGAGGGAGCGAGAGAGAGAGAGAGAGAGAGAGAGAGAGAGAGAGAGAGAGAGAGAGAGAGAGAGAGAGAGAGAGAGAGAGAGAGAGAGAGAGAGAGAGAGAGAGTCCACTTGTGCGTGCATACTCACTCGCCTGAAGCACATGTTTTACTTGTCTAACCTCTGCTGTATAAGTGATTGTTATTCTGACTATAAAACAATTTGAAAGTATTTGTATATAAGTGAAAAAGTGCTAATTACAGTTTCTGATATGCTTATTTAGTGTGACCTCAGTTTTCCTCAGTAAAAGTGATGTTATAAAACTTTTTTCTTCTATGTAAAGGAGAAATTTCAAATCTTACATTTTGTAATAACTAACACTATGTTCATTCTAACAAAATATATTAAAAACACTATTTAAAAAACGTAAAGGTTGTTAGAATGTAAAAAATTATATTGTTTTAAATTTTAAATTTGTTCTGTACAATTTACCAAAATAGATTTACTTGAAAGACATGTTTTGAAATGGTATCCAAGTCACTTATTGACAAATCTGTATATTTACCTTATTCCGTCGTGTGACTTCGTTTTGCGTTTACTTTATGCGTTTCGAGACATATGTCCCATCATCAGAAAATAAAATAAAAATTCACTCTTACGAGGTCGTTAAACATTAAAATACAAATATTTGAAAACGATTACACACATGCCCGCTTTACTTGAGTGCCGCACTCGAGTCGGACCGATCGGACATCGATTATCAATATAGCTACCGCGTAGACAGGTTTATTGCGGTATCATAGAGCGGGTTTGATTTAAATTTAAATGGTCGTTTAGCACGAAGTCACGACTGTGTATGTCATTGTACGCCCTATATATCTTTGGTGCCCTATGTATCAGTTAATCACACCCTAATTATAAATTGGCCTCCTTTGACATTATCAACTTGTATACTAACATACCAGTTAGGAAATGCTGCAGATTCTAAGGAATAACTTGTTTGAAGTAACAAATTAAACGCCCAAATGATAGAAGAGCTAATGAGCCTACTTGAAGTCATTTTGGAGTCAAAATTATTTTACTTTCGATAACCAGTTTTGCAGTCAACGTAATGGTTTAGCAATGGGCTCGCCGCTGTCTGTTGTTTGCTTGCTGACATTTATTTGAATTTCTATGAAAACACGTTTATGCCTTCTAACAACATTCACAAACATAACATCATATTTTATGCACGTTATGTTGACGACACATTTATAATATATAAAGGTACTCTACGACAGATCGAAAATTTTAAAAACTTTATGAATAATATAAATGAGAACATTCAGTTCACTCTTGAGACTGAAACAAATAATAAATTTAACTTTTTGGACTTAACAGTTACTAAACACTTTGATAAACTGAAATTCAATATATATAGGAAACCAACCACCACCGATGTAACCATACCTGTCGACTCACATCACCCCTTTTCGCAAAAAATGGCAGCCTTTTAATTACTTTATACACAGACTTTTAACAGTACCTCTGATGACGAGGATTTTTATAATAAACTAAACACAATAAAATACATAGCTCAAGCCAATGGCTACAATAGTTCCTTGATTGACAACCTCCTTAGGAAACAAAAGCATAAGCTATCTAAACCTCGCATAGAAAAGGAACGGTAAAACCATTTTTATTCTACGACATACACCAGAATAATGCCAAAAATTTTAACTAGTGTGTTAAATAATAATAATAGAACTGAAATATAGAAAACTAACAATAATCTTTTGAACACACTCCGCAATAAGATAACTATCCCTTTAGAAAAGAAAACGGGGTGTACAAATTATTGTGCGACGATTGTGAATGCTTCTATATCGGCCAGACGGGAAGAGGTTTCCAAAAACGTTTTATTGAACATACACCTAAGCACAATCTGAAGGGGTCAGACAACATCATCAGACATAAAATCCAACTATGCACATCACTTGATTGACGAAAATCATAAATATACAAGCTTTGTTTCCAACTTAAAACCCATGCATTTTTGTAATAAAGGCACTTACATGTACGCCTTAGAAGAATTTGAGATATATAGGGCGTACAATGACATACACAGTCGTGACTTCATGCTAAACCGATCATTTAAATTTTAAATCAAACCTGCTCTACGATACCGCAATAAACCTGTCTATGCAGTAGCTATATTGATAATCAGTGTCCGATCGGTCCGACTCGAGTGCGCACTCAAGTAAAGCGGGCATGTGTGTAATCGTTTTCAAATATTTGTATTTTAATGTTTAACGACCTCGTAAGAGTGAATTTTTATTTTATTTTCTGATGACGGGACATATGTCTCGAAACGCGTAAACGCAAAACGAAGTCACACGATGGAATAAGGTAAATATTATACAGATAGATTTACCTCCTTTTTCTTTGTGGTCTTCAAACATTTTTCATTTTTATTTTGCCTTCTGTACATACAATTTTTAAGGTTTCTGTTTGTGTTGTGTTCACAATTATGTTCAAAAGTTTTCAGTTATAGTATCAGGATAATCTTTACGTGGTACAGCTTTCATGGTATTGTAAGAAAAGGTTCTATGAATAATATTTTTTAATACGTCATCATGTTTAACACAAATTACTCCTGTAATATCCTTCAGAGTACACTCCTTCTGTCTTTAATATGCTTTTCCTGGTGTTCTGTCCACTGAAAACATTTGTGAAACTTTTTAGTTTCAATGTTTTCAAGGCCTACAACATGTTTTGTTGCACTTTATTGATGTCAGCAAAACACAAAAAAAGTCATATGGAGTGATGCAGGACGATGCGGAACATCCATCATGTTGTTCCTGACCAAAAACCAATGCAAGCTCAAGACCATTAGGCAGGCATTTATGGCATACTGTTGAAAGATCTAATCACAACTTCTCCACAGGTTTGATCATTTTTTGACACACTCTCTTGCTGTGTACTCATCACCTCCAAACAAAACTGTTGTTTAATTATTTGTCTGATAGAAGCTAATTCCTTTCGTACGATTCCAGAACCATAAAAGAAAGAAAACCATGTGGTCACAGAAAAAAAATTGAAACCACAGTTTCTGTGATCTTGCAACTGTGAATTTTTTTGAAATTTTCCCTTGATTTTGTTTTGTTTCTACGCTCTAATAGTGTTATGAAGTCACTCCCTCGACCACAAATGTAGAAAGAAATTATCAGTCATATTCAGCTTGTTCCCACGAATGATGACAAATATTTAAATGACTGTTTCGTTGATAATCTTTAAGATTCACAGATATGAATGCTGAGAATTACCAGTTACCTCATAGTGAGCTAAGACATCTTCATTCAGTGGGTGTCACATGTTTGCAAGATTTTCATTATTTTATTGAGATAATTTTGGTCGGTATCCAAGTGACAGTTCACCTTGAATTACGAATACCACATGTAAAACTTGTGTTTTATATAAAACTTCTTTAGTAAAAGTTTCTTGAAACAGAAAAGCTTCAGCAGCTGTTTTCCTAAAGGAAACAAATTTTTCACACATTCTGTGTTATTATCAGAAATTGTAGCAATTGTTAATTGATGTTTCAACAAATTTTGTTTGCATAGTTCATGTTAATATTTCTAACCTGGTTAGTATTTATTATAATCTTGTTAGACATAATAAATATGTCTAATCTTTCAAATGGTAAATTTTGAAGTTCATAAAATGCCATCGTCATAGCAGAGCATTGCTATAAAAATTACAATATTAATAGATGAGAAATGAACTGTATACATTTGTCTTCAGCATTTTAATTCTTTCATTTAGAGACTCTTAACTGTTTTATTTTGAAACTATAATTTTTTTGGTAGCCCAAAAGTTCAAATTATTACACAACAGACTAATGCCCTTTCAATTTTCAGCAGTGTCCTAATAAAACTGAACTGAGAACTTTAGATTTATGTTGAATCAGCACCTGAATCTTGATAGACTTTTTGAAAACAGATGTAACTGAATGTAAAATTGTTTTGCTTTATTTATTAAAGATACAATATGCTTAATTTTGTGTGTGTGAACCTATATTTTTGTTTTCTTACCAAAGATTGTGTATGTAGATATTAAGCGACTAATAGAAGTGCTTCTGTGACTAACATTATGTATGTAAAATGTTAAACAAACATTGAATATCATGAATATAGTTTTTGTATATATAAAACTAATGTACTGGTAACTGTTATTCAGGTCTTGATGAGATTTTTGGACAGTGAAAATGCCATGTGTGGAGAATACCTAAGCATGAATGGTATTCAGTAAATTGTGATAGGCATAAACTGTAAGCCCAGCATAAGAAGGCAGGGATGACCAAGAAAACTCTAATGAAGTCGGAACAGCCAAAGTGGCAAATAAACAACTATGTCTATAGTATAACTGGATCAGTTATGATATGATGTAATTTGTATGGTGTATTCAAAGAATGAAGTGTTTACTTTTCTCAGCACCAAAACATACATAATTCTGTGATTGCATTCACATCTAATAGAGTAGGTTTTGTAAATCAAAAATAAAGGTATAATATGTAGTCATCCTTATGTAAAATATTATTTGACTTTTGTAGCATTCTGTATTCCATGAATGTTAGAAACAGGTGTATTTTTGTATTTGAAAGGCATTTTTATTTATACTCAAATTCTCCACTTTTTAGTATAACATCTCACATCTCTTGTTCTACAAAAGAAAATAGCAAGGAGGTGGATAAACACAAGCAAATTGATACTGCTGTTTACATGACGTCCGTGAGTTAGCAGATTAGCAGTATATTCTTCTGTAGATTGGATATTTGTTTTTGACACAGTTTAATAAATTTTCATTAACTTTTCTCACTTATGATATTTTTCTTGTCAGTTTTTAGAGAATCCATTTGATTTCCATTTTCATTGAGTTTCATCATCATCTTCAGCAAGGATGCAAGGATGCTAAAAGTGGTTTTGTTCCAGTCTCAAACGTATAGACTAGAAGTGATCACTCCAATGCTTCTTCAGATGTCCCACACCTCTCCGTCCTTTCAGCTTATAATTCAATAGTTGTTTGGGGATGCGGCAGTCATCCATTTGGTTCAGATGGTCCAACCGTTTTAATCAAAATTGGACAATCATATTGAGTATACTCATAATATTCAGGTCCTACCATATGCCTGAGAAATCTCATTTTGACCGCTTGGATACGACTGGCCTGGTATTTTGTGAAAGTCCATAGAGAAGTGTGGGGAGGGCTGTCACCTTGCAGAACTTCTGATATGTCTATACTCATTGATTATAGTTCTCCTTGTGGTCTCACACATCTGGTTGAACTTCACCACATCATTGATTGTCATGTAAGACACATTATAGCCCAGATATTCAAAATTACTGACCTGCTCCAGAACTGTACCATCTAAAACAATTTTTGTATCAGCCTGGTCTTCAATGTGGATATCTGTAATCGCTAATCCTTGCAGATTCGACTCTTTCATTATGTTCCATTACGACAATTCATTAAGTTTCACTAAATAGTTACTTCAAGTAGTTACTGTATTTTCCATGTTCACACAAGCCAAAAGATTGTGCCTTCGTAGTGCTCAATATCTGGTGCCTGTGCATACAGGAGTTATAGTCATCTGAAGACTCGCAAAGCCTCGTAAAAAGTCAGTTGTTCTATGTCCCACATTCATGTGACTTGTCTTACTCTCATTTTTTATTTCTATACTTAATTATTATTACGATTTAAGTTTATCACAAATTTTCTTAAGGCTTAAATAGAATAATATAATTTTGTTATATTAAATTGTACTTTAATGTACAAAATTTTAATGTGCCATCGTTGTTATTTTTATGTGTATGGTCATTGTACGTAACACACACATTTTTTGATTTAAAATTGAGATACAAATTTAAGAATTAAAATCCATATATTCCTATATACATAGCCTCTCTGTGCCAGTGTGATTTTCTTTGTCAGTTTTGAAGTTAAAACAGTTAAAAACAATTGTTCACATAATGTTAATAATAATAAGTGTAGTTTCTTTAGTTCTTGTACTATATACCACATGTTAATTTCATTCTAAAAACACATTTACCACATTATTTGAGAAGGTAATTGGAGATTCGTTTCTTTCACAGACACAGTATTAATGTGAATATACTGTTTAATATTATTTGTTATACACATTTAAATTGGACAGTTTATGCATCGAAAGCACCAAAATATAGTTTTCCAGTATTTGCTTTAAAAGTTCGTAGGTTATTAAAAATTGGGTATTATATGAATATATATATAATACATTTTACAATATTTACATTATTAAAATATATTAGTTCTAATGTTTACCTCGAATAATGTGTCACTACACCATTCAATTAATATCAAATTCAGCTCATACATACTGTGCTTAAAATAGGAAAATATTATGTTTTTTAGAATAATAATCTCCTGCAAATAACATTTCTTTTTTAAAATGCTTTCTTATAACGAGCTTAATGTAGCTGTAAATTGTTTTAATAAACCATAATTGTAGTATATTATACGAACAGTTGTTATATCGAGTTTTAATTTTTTTCTTTTTTTGATAGGCAGAGAGAATCATAAAGATTTTTTGTAATTAAGATTTTATAGATAGAAAACTTAATATTATGTTTAAAGAGTCATTAGTTAAGTATTGTTTTGAGATGCAAGATATATTAAAAAAATCAAATTGTATTTTCCTAAAATATAATTTCATTCTGTTTAACAGCAAGCAACCAGCAATGCTACTTTGCCAGTAATATTTGCAGTGAATTTAAAAACTGAAAAAATATATATGCAACTATTGTACCAGACTGTGTGTGTGTGTGTGTGTGTGTGTGTGTGTGTGTGTGTGTGTGTGTGTGTGTGTGTGTGTGTGTGTGTGTGTGTGTGTGTGTGTGTGTGTGTGTGTGTGTGTGTGTGTGTGTGTGTGTGTGTGTGTGTGTGTGTGTGTGTGTGTGTGTGTGTGTGTGTGTGTGTGTGTGTGTGTGTGTGTGTGTGTGTGTGTGTGCATCCTCATAAGTATCCAAAAGACAGTTCCAGAGTCATAAAAAAGTCTGTAACAGTTCATTAAATTTAATACACGTATATCTTTTTCATATTTTTGTATTGTATTTAGGTTTTTTATTCATATATATTGTTACAACACAAACAAGCCACCCCAATACCAGGGAAAAAAACGATGAATCAACTATATAAAATGTTTAAACTATGAATATGACGCGACAAACGACTATGACCCAACCCAAGTGATTGACTCAATAAAATGAAATAAAATAAAATCAAATGAGAAGGTAAATGAAAAGGAAACAAACAAAATATAAATGAAATAAAATTAGAAGAAATGAAAAGACACAAACGAATAATATAGAACAGAAAAGGAGAAATGTTACACTCAAATAAAGTAATGAACAAGAAACCAATAAATGATAAATGTAAATGATTATCAACTAAATAATCAATGTAGATGATAATTATTAAAATCCAATAAAGTAATGACAAACTAAAGTACACTAACCAAGTAAATAGAGAGTAAATGTTATAAATAACTCTATAATGATATGAAACTTGTTAACAGTATAACTAACCATTATGAAGTGAGAGATAGATAGATAGATAGAGAACATGATTAAGTGTGAAAGAGAATTTAATGTTAGGGAATACCCACTAGTAACACTTAAATACTATAAAAAGTGCAAAGTGCCAGTGTAAACCCCACAAAATAAATAGAAACCCTATTGATAGGTATAGACACCTAAAAATCAGTGATAAACATTAAATATTATTATATACATAAACTTTCACAATTGAACTTACTTTCGTTTATCTCTTTCCCAAGCGTTTCGAGGTGATGTTCCTCTTCCTCAGTGGGATTAAATACTGAATGTCATTTTAACAGTATAACGGTTATGGACTGGTGTGTGTGGTGGGGGTTGATGGTGGGAGGGAATTGGCGCTGAGGTTCAAATTGTGTGTTTGGATCAATGTATCGAATAGTGTATGCGATCTATAATGTAATTGTTCATTTAATATGTTGTTTGGTTGTAGTGCGTGATGTCTGTATATTTCAAATTGTTCAGCTGTGTTTAGTTTTCTACTTTTAGGTAAGTAGTGTAATATTTCCATGTTGTGTTCTATGTTTGTGTAACTGTGGTTTTCGTTTTGTAAATTTGTGGCAAATGTGGAATGTATGTAGTTTGTGGTGAGGGCTTTTAAATGTTCTGAAAATCTGGAGGAAAAAGATTTTCCCGTCTGGCCGATGTAGAATTGGTGACAATCATTACAATTTAATTGATATACCCCTGTTTTGCTGTATGTGTCTGTGTTTTTGTTAGTATTATTTATGTGTTTCCTAATGGTGTTGTTGGTTCTGTAGGCTACTTTATAATTATGTTTTCTAAATGTGTTTGCAATTTTGTGCATATTGGAATTGTACTATGTAAGTGTTATGTATTTACTGGGTTGTGTGCTGTTGAACTGATGTGTTTTACTTTTTGTGTTTAGGATGCGTTTGTGTAGTTTATTTATTAAATCGGGGTTGTATCCATTGTTGCCTGCTATATATTTGATTGTGTTTAATTCTTCTTGGTAGTCATGTGTGTTTAGGGGTATTGAAGTGAGCCTATGGAGCATGTAGTTGAAAGCTGCATGTTTGTGTTGAGTTGGGTGGTTGGATGAGTTATGTATGACCATGTCTGATGTGGTGGGTTTCCTGTATATTTTGTATGTGTGTGTGTTGTTTGTTTTGGTGATTGTAAGGTCTAAGTAGTTTATGCTATTATTTAGTTCTATTTCAACCGTGAATTTTAATTTATGGTGTATAGTGTTAATGTATTTGTGGAAAATTTCTATTTGTCTTTTGTTGCCGTTGTAGAGGAGTAAAATGTCATCAACATACCTGTGCCAATATATTATTTTATCGGTGTATTTGTTATTGTTCAGTATGTGTTCCTGTTCTATGGTGTGTATAAATATTTCGGCTAGTATACCTGATATAGGGGAGCCCATGGGTAGTCCATCTGTTTGAGTGTAAAACATGTTATAGTGTGCGAAATAATTTTGATCAGTGATAATTTTTGTTTGTTAGATGGATGATCTCTTTTATGTGTGTTTCAGGTGTGTTATTTATTTTTAGTAATTGTTCTAATGTAGTTATAGTTTCTTTTATGGGAACATTGGTGTATAGGTTTGTTATGTCGAATGAAGCTAGTGTGGAATGTGGACGTGTTGAGTTTTATTCACTAGATCTAGATTATTTAGATCTAGATAAAACTCAATACGTCCACATTCCACACAATTCCACACTAGCTTCATTCGACATAACAAACCTATACACCAATGTTCCCATAAAAGAAACTATAACTACATTAGAACAATTACTAAAAATAAATAACACACCTGAAACACACATAAAAGAGATCATCCATCTAATAAAAATTATCACTGATCAAATTATTTCGCACACAATAACATGTTTTACACTCAAACAGATGGACTACCCATGGGCTCCCCTATATCAGGTATACTAGCCGAAATATTTATACACACCATAGAACAGGAACACATACTGAACAATAACAAATACACCGATAAAGTAATATATTGGCACAGGTATGTTGATGACATTTTACTCCTCTACAACGGCAACAAAAGACAAATAGAAATTTTCCACAAATACATTAACACTATACACCATAAATTAAAATTCACGCTTGAAATAGAACTAAATAATATCATAAACTTCTTAGACCTTACAATCACCAAAACAAACAACACACACACATACAAAATATACAGGAAACCCACCACATCAGACATGGTCATACATAACTCATCCAACCACCCAACTCAACACAAACATGCAGCTTTCAACTACATGCTCCATAGGCTCACTTCAATACCCCTAAACACACATGACTACCAAGAAGAATTAAACACAATCAAATATATAGCAGGCAACAATGGATACAACCCCGATTTAATAAATAAACTACACAAACACATCCTAAACACAAAAAGTAAAACACATCAGTTCAACAGCACACAACCCAGTAAATACATAACACTTACATAGTACAATTCCAATATGCACAAAATTGCAAACACATTTAGAAAACATAATTATAAAGTAGCCTACAGAACAAACAACACCATTAGGAAACACATAAATAATACTAACAAAAACACAGACACATACAGCAAAACAGGGGTATATCAATTAAATTGTAATAAATGTCACCAATTCTACATCGGCCAGACGGGAAGATCTTTTTCCTCCAGATTTTCAGAACATTTAAAAGCCCTCACCACAAACTACATACATTCCACATTTGCCACACATTTACAAAACGAAAACCACAGTTACACAAACATAGAACACAACATGGAAATATTACACTACTTACCTAAAAGTAGAAAACTAAACACAGCTGAACAATTTGAAATATACAGACATCACGCACTACAACCAAACAACATATTAAATGAACAATTACATTATAGATCACACACTATTCGATACATTGTTCCAAACACACAATTTGAACCTTAGCGCTAATTCCCTCCCACCATCAACCCCCACCACACACACCAGTCCATAACCGTTATACTGTTAAAATGACATTCAGTATTTAATCCCACTGAGGAAGAGGAACATCACCTCGAAACGTTTGGGAAAGATAAATGAAAGTAAGTTCAATTGTGAAAGTTTATATATATAATAATATTTATAAAGTGAACGAAGAGGATGAATCAACAAGATAATTATTAAACATTAAAGGTTAATGGTGAACTGTGCTAGTAAATAAGAATATTGTTATTATTAGGATTAAGATTAATTGTAGATGAGGAATACAATAGTATTCAGGGAAAAAATCCCATGAAGATTTAAAGTAATAGTGTTACCATGGTTAGAGAGTAAAGTTTATATAAGAAAAAATGTGATAAAGAATATAAATGCAAAATCAATAAACATCCTATGTTCAAAGGGATAGTTAATTAGATAAAGTAAATGGTGTGATGATGTTTGTCACCAAAAAAATAAATAAGAATAAACAAAATGTAAACAAGAGTAGCATAATAACTGTTAAAGATTTGTTTGATTAAGTTTATGAGTAGGAATATGGCTGAAAGTTATACAGACCATAAGCCTATATGTTGTGTTATATTTTATAGAGAATAGTAAATAATAGACAGATAATAAACAATGGCAATATAGATAAGAAAAAAGATAAATTCATATAAACCTAATAATACTGGAAAAGCAGTTAGAAAATAATAGACAAACCATAATATGTAAAATAATGAATGCATACAATTATTATAAAATAGACCCAAATCAATTAAAAAAGTAAACAAATCATTTGTAACACCAAAACAAAACATGTATAAGGGTAAAATAATATTTAATTTGTATAAAATAAGAAAAGATAGCCAATTACTACTTAGGCCTATGAAATGCCTAACTGGATAAAACAAAAAACTACAAATTGTAAGAAATTAACTATGATATTGGCAAATCCAAGGCAAGTAAATAGTTAATGATAATTAGTGGATCATATTAAGAGATAAATGTTAAATTAAGGACATAAAATAAGAAAGAAATGTAATTAGATAATATCAACATAATTGTCAAAACATAATACATGAGCAAACCCAGCTTTGAGGGATGTCAAAATGATCTTTGAAAGAAAATACGAACAGTTGTGATAATATCTCATACTTAGATAAGAAGACAAAAGAATAATAGCAATCAGAAGATATTTAGTCATTTTGAATAAAAATTCAAATATTATAACAATGGTCTTAAGTCATGAATAGCCAATGAGAGTCAACCAGTTACCATGACAGCTTAACGTTATTTATGAATATTCTGTTAGAAACTGTTAGTCCATTATTGAAGCTCAAGAGGAATAGACGCCAAGCCGTAAATGACTCAAATTTTAATATAAAACGATAAAAGTAATCCAAATTTAATAAAATGAACAAGTAAGAAGATGATGAAGAACTAGGCCGTCCAACTGATGCCAAAGACCAGATTAATAAATTCTAAATTAATAAATTTCGATCAACTTATACGAAAAAGATGCCAGGCGTAATTACATTCCCAAATGATGGAAGATTGATGACGAAAGCTGACCCAACCTATTTCAACTGAATGACATTACACCTTAAGTCAACTGATTGATAAGTATTGCTGAATTACCCGAATTTATGGAATAAATTCTTTTTAATTTTTTCTCACAACACTTTGAACTCTCACTATAAACTGATGATCTTATTTCTTTCAAAGATTAATTAAAAAATAAAACACTAAACTTATGTGAACTAGAAAAATAACCTGTATAAAAATTACGAAATTTGAAATACACTTTTTAACACTTCAGGAACAAATTGTAATTACACCTTATAGTATATAAGTACCAGTAATGTAAGGTAGTGTACTTTATTGTAATCAAATTGATATTTTTTCGTAAACCAAAAGAATCCAGATTTATTGAACGAAATTGAGAAAATAAACATTCAGTAGACGCCATGTCTGATTAACTAAATCGTTCAAAATCGATTTCGCCAAGCCTTGAGATACAATTGTCTTTTACCACCGGTGCAAATTTGTTTAATAACAAAATATAATTTTGTATAATACTGAATAAATACTAATCACAATTTAATAAACTAGTACAAAGTCGTAACCACTGTTCTTTATTTCATAGGAAAGTGCATTATATGATTTGTGTATTATAGAGACAAGCAAAAGTGACGGTAAGCGCTCACGTCGGAAACTCGGCAAACTACCAGTGAGATTATGAAATTCGAACGTGGCGGGAGTAAATTTGAATTCACCATACCATCATAGCCACGAACGCTCAATCGTCCTATTTTTTATTTTAATTGTTTTCAGTTAAACAATTTGGCGCCACCCGGGAAATACAACCAGATATAGAAGAACAGGTAAGGTTTCCACTCGCGTGTACTGGTAATTCGAAAGATCGCTACGGACATCGTCAGCGTGAACATAAAGTAATGACCACGACGTGTGAGGCGAACACACAAAACATACACATTTAAAGAGTACGCAAAGATCTCGTCGTTACAATATATATATATATATATATATTACATAACCCTGCTCAGTACTGATAAAACATAAAGAAGTATTCATATAATCATAAGAATAATAAAATCAGTAGTTACCCATTCCCAAAGTCAGAAATGGGTGATTAAGTATCATACTATGAAAACCTTTGTACCATAAAATACTGTAGCAATTGAAAACAATGTACTAAGTGTAATCATAAAAGTGTGGTGTACAAAGTGAGACATAGTATGTTATGTGGAAATAGTAAAAACTTAAAAGGACATCAATCACAAATAAGTGAAGATGCAGTGTTGTAGTAATAAACTGTAATACTAATGATAAGTTGTTGTAGTTTTGTGTTGTTAGGCCACAAAGGCAATATCACTGTATTTAATATATTATTTTTGTTTATGTTTAAAGGAATCCAGGGTTATATCAGATTAATAATGGCTAATTAATATAAAATAGAGAGATGGTGTGGAAAACAAAATAGTGTAGAGTAAGAATACATTAACTGAAATATAAGTCAGAAATAAACTAAGTTAAAAATCATTAAATTATAAAATACCGGTAGCCAAGCTTAAGTAAAGATGTGAAGAAAAACCTTATATAAATTAAATTTAATTATAGCTAAAATTTGTAAAGGAGTGTTTTTTCTAAAAGAAGAAATGAAATAATAATTAATACTAGCCTATTTACTAAAACTGTACCTAGGTTAGCCAATAAAAAACCATCAGTTTCTTGGTTACTAAGGGTAACTAATCAACAAGAAATTAATTTAATTGTTCAGAGTGATCAGATAAAAAAAAGTAATGTCCAGTACAATTTAAAAAATTTAATAACTCTCATTTGGAAAAAATCCCTACCAAATTAATGAAACGAGTCAGCACCATTCAATACATCAGAGATATCTTTGAAACAACAATAATTCACGCCAGAAACTCAATGAAAACGTAAATCCAGCAGAACATCACTCGGCCTAGACTTCGGAATTAAAAATCTTTGGGTGAGATCGTCTCCTTTAATAAATAAAAAAATTACACATCACCAATAAGTAACGAACACTAGAAACAGTACCACATCTTCCAATTTATAAGAAAACTGAGGGTGAACAATATAAACTTTATTTTATTTAACAAAAAATTTGACAAACGTGTGCATTGTGAATCTATGGCAGCCATCTTCTTTTTCTTTGCTTTAGGTGAAGTCTGCGCTCTGGCGGTTTAAAAACAAACTTAAACCGCTATATATATATATATTGTAACGTGTCGCAAAACGTCCACCTCGTTTAAGCCTCGCAATGGAGCGTCAATTTGTAACGTGTCGCTTTCTATCGTCCTGTAAAAACCACACGTTTGTGTGTCACGAATGCATGAATTACCAGTACCGAAATCTTAATGGGTGTAATCCTTACCTGTCCTTCGATGAGTGTATTTAATTCCCGATAGGCGCCAAATTGTTTATGAAAACAAAAAGTTCAAACTGAGCTGTCGTTCTGTGCGGTGATAACCAATTCGAATTACCCTCACAAACTGGCGGGCATTCGAATCTCGCTTGTGGTTCGTCGTGTTGCCAACGTCTCTAAATCTGGTAGACAATTTTACTCATCGCTAAAGTGCACAAACTTTATAATACAATTTAAGTGAAATAAAGGACGGTTATTACTAATCAGTACTAGTTTATTAACGTTTGAAATAGTTAACTTTTGATCATTTAGATACAAAATATAATATAATATAATGTTTCTCCGGCAATAAACAGACTATATCTCAAGGTTGGCTATGTTGGCTGAAGAATTTCTATTTCGACATGGCTGCCGATAATGTTTATTTTCTGCAGTTCATTCAGTCAACGAGTTCTTTTGATTACATAAAAATAGAAACAAGATGTTAATAAAGTACACCACCTTACATCAATGGCACTTATATTCTATGAAGGTTTAAATACAATTCGTTTTTTGAGTGTTAAAAAGTGTGTGCTAATAATTCATACTTCGTACATAGGTTAATTTATGTTTACATACAAGTTTAATATTTATTATCAATCAATCCTTGAAAGAAATTTAGTTACCAAGTTCGGAATGAGAGTTTTTGTGTTGTGAGAAAAGTTAATTAATTTAGTTCGTAAATTTGGGTAATTCAGATATACTTAACAAAATCTTGTCGATTTCTGGTGATGAATCACTGTTATTATTCAGGTTGGGTTGACAATTGTTAATCTTTCATCATTTGGATCTTCTGTTTCATCAAGTTTCTTTTTCAATTAATTTGGATTTTTTAATTATTTTTAACTATTAAAAACTGGTTTATTAGCTCTCTTCGTTTAAATAGGTCTTTGTTCGACTTCTTGAATCCACATCTCATTAACTTTGGTAGTATTTATTACTATTTTAATTAATAATTGAGTCGAATATGGTTTGGCTTCCATCTCTCTTGATCGTCAATAATGGACTAATGTTTTATAACGGATTTAAATATAATAACGTTCCGTTGTTATGGCAACCACCCCCTACTCTCATTGGTTGTATACATTTGTATCTATCGTTATAATATTTGAATTTTAGTTCAAAATGAATAAATATTTTCTAATTGCTATTATTCTTTGGTCTTCTTATCAATGTATTAGATATTAACATAACTGTCTCTATTTTCTTTCAAAGATTATTTTGACATCCCACAAATTCATGTATTAAAGTTTTGACAGAATAGCTAATATTATGTTATTACATATTTTCCATATTTTATGTTTTTATTCTAATTCTGACATCTTATTATTTTTCACTAATTGTAATTAATGAGTTACTTGCCCTTAATTTTCTAATACAATAGTTAATTTCTTACAACTTGTTTATTTTGAATTTATACAGTTAGGCATTTTATAGGCCTAAGCAGTAATTGGCTATAACTTCTTATTTTACACAAATTAACAATTATTTTTCATTTACATATGTTTTGCTTGCTGTCACTTATGACTTATTTATCTCTTGAATTACTTTGGGCTGTTTTACAATAATTGAATGTAATTATTAATTTACCAAAATCATTGCTTATCTGTTATTCTCTTTTTTCTTTTTCTGTCTTTACTCTGATGATTAATAGTATGTTTGTAAAATTTATCTCCTTACTCATATCTATTGCCATTTCTTACAACTTGTTTAGCACTTAATACTACTATAAAACATAACACAAAAATAGGTTTATGGTCTGTTCATTTTTCAGCCATATTCCTTCTTATAAACTCAACTCTTTTAATTAAACAAATAACAATTTTGGTGAATAATATTGTAACACCATTTATTCTATCTTGATAATCATCCCTTTGAATATTTTTATTAACATAGGATGTTTTATTTGCATAGCACTCATAACTCATGTTTCTTATTATTTAACACTAGGACATTAGTTGTCTATCAATCTTTTATTTCTGGTTTATTACCTTTGTTTCTTTTTTCTTAAAATTATGAATTGTTTATATTACCACTTCTAACACTTACACTGTTTATCACTGTCACTTCCTACCTATCTCTCACTCTTGGGTTTTTACTTTTTTATACACAAATTTATAGTTAGTCTGTCAACATTTTATGTTTTGGTTTTCTTATCATAATAAGGTTATTAACAACATACATTATCTATTAATACTGTTTTCACTTACTTATTATGGTTAGTATACTTCTTTTTGGATTATTTTATTTAATGCTCGTTACTAGATATGTATTACTTATTTGTGCTTTTTATCATTAGTTTAGTTTACACTTTCTCATTTTATTGTCTTTATTTGGTCAATCACTTGGGTTGGGTCATGGTCATTTGTCTCGTCATAGTCATTTTATTTTCCTTGATTTAATATAGTTAATTCTTTATAGTTCTTTTCTGGTATTGGTAGTTCGTTCACATAAGTTGAGGCCTATCCTTATTACAATGTTTTTATTTTAATTTTACTCTTAATACTAGTTTTTTATCGGTTTGTTCTGGGTATTTTACCTTAATCAGTGATTTACATGCTTTAATATATGGCTATTACAGCTTCTCTGACATTTTACTGCTTTCTGTACTTAATTTTATAATTTTAACATGATTTGTTCCTTATACTTACATCATCATCAATATAACTTATTCTTATTACTAATTCAACAACTTTAAACATTTGAACAATTCTACTATCACTAATCACCTTCTCTTTATCTCCTTATAACATCATTACCATTACTTTAGACATTTAACATATAAATTTTGCATTTAAACATTCATTTCTCTTAATCCTTATTTCTAACTAAAAAACAATATTATTTGGACTAATCTTTAATTGACTGATATTAGTTCGTTTTATCATTAAACTTATTCAACTATTCACTTCTTTGAGTGTTTTTACATAGGCACTCTCACTTCTGGATGAGTTCTTGCTTAATAGTAACTAGGTTTGTCTATCATTGGTTACACTGGCACTTAAGGTTTTCACATTACTACTTAGTGTTTAAATAAAAACTATACTAGTGTTTTATCAAAATGATCAATTTTGAAGGAGAGGCATTATGTTACAACACAAATAAGCCACCCCAGTACCAGGGATGAAAAAGATAATTTTGAATATAAAATAATAAGTAATATAAAATAAAATGCTTAATGTAAATAAAATATAAAGACAATGACTTGACAAACGACGACATAACCCAACCCAAGTGATTGACCCAACAAAAGGAAACAAAAGAAGAAGGGAACCACGAAAAACAAACGAGAATAAAACCAAAGAAGAGAAGAAGGTGATTAACCAAACCAAAAGAAGAAGGGAAAAAACCGAAACTAAACAAAAATGAAACAAGTTCATGGAATTGAATGAATCAATGTAACATGTTAAAATGAACCCAAAGGAGAAGGAGGAAAACCAAAGTATTAAACAAATACAATGAAAGTGAAGAAGAAGGAAAATGAATAAAAATGAAAACCAATGATGATACACAAACAAGTAATAAAGAATATGAGCAGGAGAAATAATGCACTCAAATGTAATATTGGAAACAAGACCAATAATTAACCTATGAAAATAAAATAAAAACAAAAGTAAATATTATTATCCATTAATGGACAATAATAATCTATAGAAGAAACCCAATTAAACAATGTTAAAGATAAATATAAAAAGCAAACTAACCCACAATTTAGAATTAGATGTAATAATAGAAATGTAAGGACATGAAATTGTTAATATTATTAAGGAAATATTGTAATGAAAGAGATAGTACGGTAGTGAGATAGTAATTAGAGGGATTACCTATTCAGAAACACTTAAAAAACAAAAACATTTGTGAAGTGCAAAATGAAAGTGTAAAAACCCCAGAGTGTAGTGATAAAGAAAGTACACTAATTAAATTATAGTAAACTATAAATAATTTAAAAGTGAAGGTGATGATTGAATGAAAATAGTGTAAAATAAAGAATAGTAATATAGTGAAAAATAGTGAATGATAAAATCATTAACAATTAATAAATCCAAAAGAAACACTAGATAAAAAAAGTGAAGAATAGTAGTAATTAAGAATGGCAGTATAAACTGATAAGACAGTAACTAATTAAGAAAAATATTATTTTAAATTTAAGTATAGCAATTATAATTGAAGGGAAGAAGACCAGATAGTGTTAACATGGAGGGAAAGTAAAGATTGTTTAAAAATGAAGTAGTTAAAAACAAATCAAAAAACACCCATGTTATAAGTTCATAAAGTGATGTTGTTTATCACGCTAAAAAATAATATAAAATAAGATAAATTGCAAACAAAGATTAGCAAATAATAGTTAAATAATTATTCAAGCAAGTTTATAAATTGGATATGGCTGTAAGAATTATACAGACCATAGGCCTAATTATTATATGTAATAAGATCAAAAAGTAGTAAATAATAGCCACATTGTTTTTATTGGCAAAGGAAATAAGTATAAAAGTTAAGAAATGTATGAATAGAAAACGTGGAAACCAAATAGTAAACAATTATGTATAAAATAATAGTGACAAGATAATAACACATAAACAGACCCAAAACACGACACAACCAATTATAATAACAAAATAAAGCCCATTAGGCTGAAACGATATGTAATTTAAATGAAATAAGTCAAATACCATAATGGCTACTTAGGCCTATGAAAATACCTAACTGTCGGAAACAAACAACTACAAGTTATAACAAATTAACAAAGAAATTAGCAAATCCGAGGTGAAGGAATCACCAAGAATAAATTGTAAATCATTTGTGAAACAAAATATTATAATAAGCATTTGAATACAAAAAGAAATGTAATTAACAAGTATTAACATAATTGTAAAAACATAAAATCTAAAATAACCCAAACTTGTGGGGTATCAAAATAATCTATGAAAGGAAATACATACTATAGTGACAATATTTAATAGCCAGGAAGGAAGATAGAGGAATAACAGCAGTCAGAAGATACACGACGATTTTGAAAGGAATTCAAATTTTGATAACAATGTATCATATCAATCTCAGCCAATCAGAATTTTTTCGTTACCATAGAAACAACGGTTGAAGACGAAATTACTGTTGAATACCGTTACTCGTGAAGTGTCAGTCAAGCAGTACAGAAGCCAAAGTTTGGAAGACCAATTTTCTAATAAAATAATGTAAAACAGTAATCGAAGTTCATAACCATGACTGTATAAGATGTTGACGAACCATCAGAGAAGTCCACACAAGATCCAGGACCATACAACTGAGAATTAACAGAAAATTATGACCAGATATTATAAGAAAAGGACGCCAGACCTGTTGAAGTCCAAAAATTAACGAAAAAAGAAATTATTGCAGCCCAATCTTATCCCGATCCAATGAACGAAAACACCAAGTCATGCTGCTGTGTTAAGTACTATTGAATTACCTATTTCCAAAAACCTAATCACTCTAAATTTTATTAAAGGTAAATTGATCTCACTATAAACTGAATATTTCACTGAAAATTTGTTAACATTAAATTTAACCTATTGTTTAAACACGAACTTTCAAAACACATTTAACCACACTACAGCACAGATTGTAACATCACACCATATTATTTATGTACACTTAGAATAAGGTAAAATACTTTTATTGTAATCATAGGAATTCTTTATCTCATAATCAAAAGAATCCACGATTTTGGAACGAAATTAATTGTAATAACAAAACGTTCCGCTGCCATGCTGATGCGAGCACATCATTCCTTAATCGATTTTCATCAGCCTTGAGAGGAAGTGTTTCATGTAAAAAGTCGGTGCGAATTTATTATAATCTAATTGTCAAATTGAACATTTTATAATCACCCATTAAAAATAACTATTACAGGGAGTAACCGTTGTTATTGTTTCATAGGGAGTGCATTATATTACTTGTGTTTATTTACGAAGACTAGGTTTGATTTTCAGATGAACCTGGTAAGGTAAAGAATTACCAGTGTAAACTTGAGTTTAAGGAGAACGTGGAATTTAACTGGAGGTCATATCCAATCGCGCATTCACTGAAGGAGGCCGTGAGAATGGAAATTAATAAGATGATCAGCAGTGACATAATTGAGATTAGTCAATCTCCATACACTAGTCCAATCATTGCTGTTCCCAAGAAAAACGGACAAGTCCGGCTTTGTTTGGATGCGCGCAAGCTAAATAAAACAATCGTTAATGACTGAACATCGCCCAGTGAGATAGAGGAGATATTGAAACGATTTCACGGTACCAAGTTTATCAGTACATGGGACACTGTATGTGGTTACTGGCAAGTGGAGTTGCATCCACAGAGTCGTCAGTATGTGACGTTCATATTCGAAGGGCGCAATTACCAGTTCAAGAGACTGCCCTTCGGACTTGTAAATTCAGTAGCCATCTTTGTGGCCTGTATGGACCAAATACTAGGACAGGAAGCACTCCAATTTACCACAGTCTATGTAGACGATCTGCTAATTACGTCGGAAACCTGGGAGGAACACTGTTACAGAGTAGAACATGTACTCGAGAAGTTAGCAAAGAATAATATAACTCTCAAATTGGAGAAATCCAAATTCATTGCTCGAGAAGTACAGTTCTTAGGTTTTAATCTTGATGCTCAAGGGATACCCCATCATCCGAAAAAGTGGAGGCGATTCAGAAGTTCCCTAAACCGAAGAACAGGAAACAGTTACAATCTTTTCTCGGACTCTGTAACTATTACAGAAAGTTTCAGCACCAATATTCCGAGCTGACAGCCAAGTTTCAACCTCAATTGTCTGCAAAGAACAAATGGGCCTGGGGAGAAGAACAGGATGTTACTTTCCAGCTCATCAAAGATAAGTTCTTAGAGATTGTTATACTTCGTCATCCGGATTTTAAGAAACCTTTCTTTTTGAATTGTGATGCTAGCAACATCAGCTTAGGAACAACTTTATATCAGGAAGATGAGGAGGGTCACCATCTGGTGATTAGCTTTGCTAGTCGTACCCTGAATCAATGCGAGAAGAACTACAATGTGACCGAGAAAGAATTGCTTAGTGTAGTATTCGCATGTAGCAAATTCCTGACATATATTCTAGGGTACCCAGTTACCGTCCGCACTGATCATAAATCCATCTCATTCCTACGTAGGTGCAAGTTGAGTCACGGCCGATTGGCTAGATGGGTACTCACCCTACAAGAGTACAACCTACAATGGGAGTACATCCCGGGGAAAAAGAATGTTGTAGCCGATGTGTTGTCATGCATTAATTTGGAAGACCAGACCTTTGAGGGAGAGAAGGAGAGCTTAGTAAAAATCTACAACCTGATTAAAACAAGATCCGATTTAGAAGCTTTATTGATAAACATCCGCATCCACCAACAGTCTGACCCTAAACTAAAAAATATTATTAATCGATTGGAAGCAGACAATGACACCGCTTCTACATACTACCATATTAACAAAGGTAAACTATTCGTTAAAACAGCCTTAAATAAAGAAACATGGAAGGTGAATATTCCGAACCACATCGAAAAAGAAATAATAATCGATTACCATATCAGGTATGGCCATATGGGAGCGCTGAAAGTGATACAGGCTTTAGAGGAGAATTGTCAAATAAAAAACATTAACCGAAAGGTGAGAAATTACCTAAAATCATGAATATTTGCCAGTGCGTTAAAGTTAATAACGAAAAGAAGGAAGGTATAATGATACCAATAACATCTAAAGTGAAACTGGAGAAAGTGTTTTTAGACATCTGCGGACCATTTCCCCGTAGTGGCGGCTGACACAGATACAAATACCTCATCATAATTATGGACCATTTTACAAAATACGTAAAGCTATATCCGGTTAATCGGGCAAACACAATAAAAGTTCTTGGAGTCATAACGGAGTTATATGTGCTAGAAATAGGTAAACCATCTTCAATCATTACTGACCATGGTACACAGTTCAAAGGAAGAAGATGGCGGGACACATTATTATCACTTGGGATTAAAACATATAAGACGTCAGTCTACCACCCAAGTAGTAATCCGGCAGGGTATTGAGAGAAGTGGGGAGAATCTTGAGAACGTACTGTCACAACCAACAGAAAAAGTGGCAAGAGTACTTATCAGCCACAGAGAAGTTCCTAAATTTTGCTCACCATCCAGCTATAGGAATAACCCCTTACTCCGCAATGTACGAGAAACCAACCCCCCGAGAGATTGAAGAGATAATAGAGTTCCCGATGAGTGATGGTCGTAAGTTTGACAAAGTGAAATTTTATAACAAGGTGGCCGAAGACCAAGAGAAACGGCAAGCCAAATATCAAAAGGCGATTGGACGAGTAATAACTTATAAAGAAGGAGAAAAAGTTCTGTTAAAAAACCGAGAACTACCCAGCACCCTAGAAGGGATAACAAAGAAACTATTGTTACTATATACTGGACCATATCTCGTTGCCAAAAATAATAACAACAATACATACGAACTGAAAGAAATAGTTTCCGGAAAAGTCAAAGGAGTATACAACCAAGCCTCCATAAAAAAGTATTACGAAGAATGAATTGTAATAAAATAAAATTATCAAAATTTAAAAATAAGTAAGATCAACTTACACAAATAATTTAAAAGAAACAAGTTGGAATTAAATAAGAAAAAGAATATGAATTTTGAAAATCATCAAAATTCTAAGAATGATAAGATCCACTTATAAATAAATTTAGAAGAAAACTAGTTGGAGTTAATTAATTAAATAAAGAGAAGAATTTTGAATACCATAAAAATTTGAAAAACAAGTAAGGTCAACTTACACAAATAATTTAGAAGAAAACAGTTGGGAATTAATTAAGAAAAAGAATATGAATTTTGTAATAAAATCAACAAAATTTAAAAATAAGTAAGGCCAACTTACTCCAATGATATTAGAAAGAAAATAATGAGAATTAAATAAAAAGAAGAATTTGTGACTGTAATAAAATCAACAAAATTTAAAAATTAGTAAGGACAACTTACGCAAATGATTTAGAAGAAAATATTGAGACTAATTAAAAAGAGAAGAATTTGGTATAAATCACCAAAATTCTAAAATATAAATAAGACCAACTTATACCAGTGAATTTGAAAAGAAACAATTTGGAAATAAAGAAATAGAATTTGAATATCATAAAAATTCTAAAAGAATTGTAAGACCAACTTACACAAATAATTTTGAAGAGAGTAAGTTGAGATTAATTAATTAAAGAGAAGAATTTGAATTTTGAATAATCAACAACATTTAAAAATTAGTAAGGACAACTTACGCAAATGCTTTAGAAGAAAATATTGAGACTAATTAAAAAGAGAAGAATTTGGTATAAATCACCAAAATTCTAAAATATAAATAAGACCAACTTATACCAGTAAATTTAAAAGAAATAATTTGGAAATAAAAAAGAGAAGAATTTTGTATAAAATCATACAAATTCTAAAAAATATTAGTAAGACCACCTTACATAAAAAAATTAAAAGAAATAATTTGGAAATAATTAAGAAAAAAGGAATTTGTGTTTATAATAAACTATCAAAATTTAAAAAAATTAGTGTGGTCAACTTACACAAATAATTTAGAAGAAAACATTTGGGATTAAGTAATAAGAGAAAGAATATGAATTTTGAATACCCTCAAAATTCTGAAATATAAATAAGATCAACTTATAAAAAATTTGAAGAGAATAATATGATTAATAAAAAATAGAATTTGATTATTATAGTAAAAGTATCAAAATCTAAAAAAAAAATATATATATATATAATATAATAAGAACAACCGATGACTAACTATTTATGAAATTATTATGGAAACAGATAATCAAGAAGGATGACAATAACATTAATCAGTTCTGAAAAAACAAAGAAGAACAACTTGTACAGTTACGTTATTTTTGAATTTATAAATACGATATATCTCACAAATGTGGTTATGTATACAAAAACTAAGACGCCATCTATGCAATTAACTAAGTCATGGGCCAGAAGTTCGTTACGCGAAGTCATAGGAAACGGAAATTGCTTGAAATAACAAAACAGCTGTTCTAATTGTTACCAATGAAATACCCCTTTTTATTCTTTACTTTGTTACATAACTTTTTTAAAACCAACTGTAACCCTTCCAAAAACATAATGTGTAATAATAACTTTGATTAAGTTTAATGATTATATGTTTAAATGATTATACAATAATAACATGTATATATTTATATTTATATAGTGGTGCTCAACCCAGCACTTAGAATAATTACGCACTCACACAACCACGCACCCTTTCATTCTCATGGTACAGACTTTAAATTTTGGAGCTCCTTTTATATAGATTGAAATTTTGAATAATTTGTTAAATGATTGATTTCTACAATAACATATATTGGGAAATAAAGGATTCAAAATATATAAGGAACGCTCTCACCAATTTCCGTGTTGGCTTCCTCGCACTGCCAGTCTCGTTCGTATATCGGCACAATCGGTGTATTTTACTGCGCTTGACGGGACACCTTTGGTCAACCCACGTAACCCACCGTCGTGGGACCGATTCTATACGTCGATCTTGTTTACGAACGATTTAATCGGTCGAGGACGCCTACACCAAACCGAACTATTACTTTCCTTAATACATTTTGATAGTAGATATTATACTGTTTATTAACCACCTACAGTGGTCTAAAAAGTTAAAATTCACTCGTAAGTGAATGGGCGGCCGGCCGGCTCAAATCAGAGCTGCAGATGAAATGACGGCAATTTCTGGTTGAAATCTGCGGAAGTGGGGTGTATTGACGTCACATTCCTTTGTCTAAGTTGTTGACATCGCTGTTTGTAGTTGTCAACACATTCTCCCCCTCTGACGTAACGAAGGCTTGGCTCTGCTTATCTCAATAACTGCACACTGTTTTTGTGATGTGACACCGTTTTTTGTCATGAATTAGTTCAAATCCTGGCAAATACTGTAATATAGTCCACTCACTGTAAATTCTATATCGGGTATTTGAGGTTGGGTTGGGTATGTCAAAAAATAGGAAAATACAATATTTATGATCTCTTTACCATATTTTAGGTAATTATGAAATGTACCATGATTGTACCATCACAAAACCCCCTCAATGAAAGATGGTGTGACGAAGCACACAAACTTTCATTGACCCTTTCATACTTCCTAAAGGGATCAGTCAGGACAAGTCGCCACAACCCCCTTACAATTTTATATAAAAAATAACAATAACTCACCCTTGGTCTGGTGATAATGACTGTACCTTCATGACCTTACTGGACTTCTCCTGCGAGATCCCAACACCATAAGGCCACTTAGGCTCTTAACGCCCCTGCTCTGACGAGTTAGCCAGCTCAGGACCGCTGTCACATCCCAAACACTGAAACAATTTATAAAAAATATTAATATAGTGGCTTATTGAATCACTACCACCTTAACTGATATGGTTCCCCTTAGCTAAGTGCTGGTTTGTGCCAATAAGCACTGGGTTGGCTTACTATTTATAAAATTATAAATTATATTAAATAAAATTAGAAAGTATAAAAATTATAAAAATAATAAATCTCAAGGATTAAAAAGAATATCTTGCCTGCATATTACAAACCCTAGCTTGAATAATAGTTTCGATTCCTATCGATAATAATTATCTTCGTTCTATAATTACTATAATTGTAACATAAGCACAAAATTATAAAAAATTGAATAAAATATATTTGAAAATATAAAATATATATAATATAAAATATAATTATCTATCTCCCAAACTTGGAGAAAAACAAATCAAGAAATTTAATGAATCGATTTATTTACTTATAACTTTTAAAATAAACTTTTATTATGATTATTAGTATTATTATTATTATTATTATTAACAGTTAATCATCTGGCTGATAAATATTATTAACAGCGCCATTTAAAATTTTTTTCTCTTCCTACACATATTATAAAATCATGTTAAAAAGTTTTCAAATAAATACATAATACATTAATAATTAACACTGATATATTAATAATACAGTTAATACATTTTAAATACTCAATCATATTTAATCATATCTTAATAAATGATTAAGATATATCAAAATTGAAATATCATTTTAAAAAAATGTTAATTTTTTCATTAGTTACATTAATAAATTTGTAGACACTTTCCAAGTCCAAAACATCACTTTTCTAACACTCCAGGAAAACAATGGATCTTCTGATATACTTAGTTACATAAAAAAAATATACAACTCCTTAATGAGTTAACCTCTTAAGTTACACAAATTTCAACTTTTCTATTCTATAAAATTTTAGAATAAAACAAGATTCAAGGGATCAATGCCAAAATATAGTTTTTTTTTTTTTTTTTTTTTTTTTTTTTTTTTTTTTTTTTTTTCCAAGAATTAGGGGTCCCCCTCCCCGTTCAATAATAAGATTAAATTTTCAAATTTCTACCAATTTTGTGTGGAGGAAGACCATCGTTGCTTTCACTTCCTTACGTCAGTTCCGCCAACCATGGTCCACCTCCCAAACTCCAAAATCCACGATCAGAGGTGGTGAGTCTGTGATCGCCCGAAAATGGGGGAGAGTCCCTTCTGTAAATCAATAACTAAATTAATACTCATACACTCAAAATATAAAAACACCAACATAAAAATAACTAAGACGACCAGTACAATTTTAAATTTGTAGCATTGTGTGTTCCTACTATCTCTCCATTTCCATTGTCGGTTCTTCTGCAATACCGCACTTAACTTAGCGGTTAGGTAGGCGTAGTTCCTTTGAAATTTCCTATAAAAGTTGCACAGCCCAAGAAAACTCTGAAGTTGTTTGATGTTTCGCGGTTCAGGGAAACGCATAATAGATTCGACCTTGTCCGGGTTTGCGGAAATTCCTTCCGATGTAATAATGAATCCTAAAAAATTAATCTTCGTTTGTAGAAATTTGGACTTATCCCAATTTACGGTTAATCCTCCCGCTTCTAATTTTCCTAACACATATTTTAAATGTTCTAAATGGTCTTCAAATGTACGTGAAGCTATTAAAATATCATCTACATAAACTGTGAGAAAATCTAAATCTTTTGGTCTCAATATTCTATCCAAACATTTAATGAAACTAGCTACGCTGGTATTTAGCCCAAATGGTAGTCGCTTAAACTGATAATTTTTTCCATTAAATAAAAATGCTGTGTATTGCCTACTTACCTCGGCTAAAGGTACCTGCCAATATCCAGCAGTCAGATCTAAGGACGTCATAAATCTTACGCCACTAAACTTTTGAAAGATCTCATTTATAGATTCTGGTGATTCTCGGTCTGGTATAATAATTTGGTTAATTTTCCTTGCGTCTAGGCATAATCTTACTCCTCCTTCCTTCTTGATTACCACCACTAACGGATTTGAGTAGTGAGACACTGACCTCTCTATGATACCATTATCTAACATCTTGTCCAACTCTTCTTGCACCGCTCGTCTTTTAGAGTAAGGCACTGGATAGCTCCGCTGCATGAATGGTGTGTGTTCCTTTATCTGTAACATACATTCATAATTTTTTGCCCTTCCTGGAATATCGGCAAACACTCCCTTAAACTGCTCTATTACCTGCCATAACGCTCTACGTTGGCCACTCCTTATCACCTCACCCCCACTACAGAATTCATCCGCCCTTATCTCCCATACTTCATTATTAATATTACTCATTTCATTATCAACATCTTCTAAATACTCACCCTCTATACAAAAATTTACTTTAGTATCTAAGTGATTCTCAACTACTTGTTTCTGTAACAATTTCACACCAGTGGTTCTAACTTTATTTATCACATTTTCAAAATTAATTTTCACAGACCGATCACCCCCATCTAACTCCAACACTTTTTCTTTAAAATTTATTACAGCTTTATTTCTTTGTAAAAAATCATTTCCCAAAATGATGTCTAAACTTAACCCCTTGACTACCAAAAATGTATTATCAAAATTAATACCTCCAATTGAGAAACTTAAATGTATCTGTTTTGTCACCCTTTTACTACGTACCCCCGTGACTCCTATTACTGTAACCCCTGCTACGGGTAAAACTGGAATATTCTTATTCAATTCTTTCAATTCACTTAAAATGTTCTCGGCTATTACTGAAATTTCGCTCCCTGTATCGACAAGTGTTTTCAAGTTTCTATTATCTATTGTTACCTGTATTTCCGTGAGTCCAGCTCTCACCTCCAATGTCGTGTTACACTCCTCCTCCAATAAATCTGCAACGATGTCTGCTTTTATAACGTTGGATTGTAAGTTCTCGATGGGTCGGACCTCATGAGTTTCCCTGAACAGTGGTCGGGTCCTACTTACCACTGTTGACTTCAGTTTTCCGGCTGTGTCCTATTATGACTTGTTGATGGCACAGGGTGTCCGCGTGTTGGTCCCTGATGGTGATACGGTGCTCCTCTGTTACTAGGGGCTCCTCTGTTCGCAGGTATGAATTGCTTTACTTGGTTATTTCTTGGTGCTTTACAGAAATAACAATGCTGCATGTGACCCCGATTCTCCTTCCTGCAACTAGAACAACTCCAACCGCCTGGTGTCTGTAAATCATTTCTAACATTATATTTATTGCCAGTATGATTGAAATAAGGCCTTGGCCGATTAAACTCATTGTTATTATTGTTATGGTTATACATATTTGGTTGTATAGGGCGTCTACCCATTTCATGATCATTTATACTTTGTAGTATATCTAATACCCTTTCCAGTTCATCAAGATTTTCTATTTCTTTAGTCATCAGAGTGACCTGCACTTCTCTAGGTAAGTGCTTACTAACATACCTAACAAATGACTTAAATGGTATAGGAGGCTCTAAATATTTAGCTTCGTTGTACAATTTTGTTACATAAATAGTAATGTTATTATTACTAACGTTACGTCCCATGAAATTACCCGTTCCCATAATACGGCTTCTTAAAGTCTCCTGCTCTTCTTCTGTCCAATATTTACCCTTAAAAGCTTTTTCAAAAGTATTATAGCAATCCCATTCTAACCTATGAGCTTCAGCCCATATGACTGAGTTACCCTTGAAACATTTAATAATTTTATTTAATTTCACTTCCCGGCTACTACTACTAAAATGATTATAATCCCTAGTCTGATTAAGGAATCGCATGGGATGTATTACTCTGTTTTCATGACTAAAATTCTCTAGTTCTATTTCATTATAGAAATCTCTAGTTACTACTACTCTATCAGTTATGCTTGAAACATTTTTATTTATTTCTCCCCGTAATTCGTTTTTTACACTGGTCAAATTATTTGCAATCATATCATATTTATCATGCACATCATACTATTTTGTACAGTTAAGTCATCAATTTCTTTAATCTTACTTTGTAACAAATTAAATCTACTCTTGGTATTTTTCTCATGTTCAGTCATAGTACTATCTATAGCTTCTAAATTTTTAGTAATATCTATCACGTTTATTTCAATGTTTTCTAAATGATTTTGCAACACATTGGTTTTAACTTCTACTTGACTTTCTACAAAATGTAAACATTTCTGTTGTATTTCTGTACTGCTTGTCTCTAATTGACTTTTAATCGTGTTATTTACTGTGCCATAAACTAGATCGATTTTCGTGTCTAAATCATTTATGGTACTACTGAACTTGTCATCAACAATGGCTAGTGTGGTTTTCTGTATGTTATCACAACGTGTTTCTACTGTGTTAATTCTCTCCTCAAATTGACAATTTTGTCTTTTTATTTCATTCTTTAATTCATTGAATTTAATATTAGAATCGATTTTCTGTTCATCTAGTTTTTTATCAAAACTGTCAAATTTATTTAATAAAAGTTGTATCATTGCATTAGTTTCATCCTGCTTACTATCTAAACTAGTTGAAATGGATGTATTGACTTTCGTTATTTCTACAGATACAGGCGTATGCACCTCGTCAATCTGACTAGTTTGAGGTGTTTGTACATCCATCTCGCCAGTCAAATTTACATTAGTTGTACCTATTTCTAACGTAATATTGTCATTAGTACTCATTTTGGCAATTGTGTAATGCACGCATGCATACAATTGTCTAACCTAATTGTGGGGTTATGTTTACTAGTTATAAAATTTTGTCTGTTACCTCAAGCAATTTTTTCCCGTGTTCTTTCTAGGCGTATCCCATGTAATAATATATATACATAATATTACATAAGGTCCCTGTTCGGGTGCCACCTGTACAGTTACGTTATTTTTGAATTTATAAATACGATATATCTCACAAATGTAGTTATGTATACAAAAACTAAGACGCCATCTATGCAATTAACTAAGTCATGGGCCAGAAGTTCGTTACGCGAAGTCATAGGAAACGGAAATTGCTTGAAATAACAAAACAGCTGTTCTAATTGTTACCAATGAAATACCCCTTTTTATTCTTTACTTTGTTACATAACATTTTTTAAAACCAACTGTAACCCTTCCAAAAACATAATGTGTAATAATAACTTTGATTAAGTTTAATGATTATATGTTTAAATGATTATACAATAATAACATGTATATATTTATATTTATATAGTGGTGCTCAACCCAGCACTTAGAATAATTACGCACTCACACAACCACGCACCCTTTCATTCTCATGGTACAGACTTTAAATTTTGGAGCTCCTTTTATATAGATTGAAATTTTGAATAATTTGTTAAATGATTGATTTCTACAATAACATATATTGGGAAATAAAGGATTCAAAATATATAAGGAACGCTCTCACCAATTTCCGTGTTGGCTTCCTCGCACTGCCAGTCTCGTTCGTATATCGGCACAATCGGTGTATTTTACTGCGCTTGACGGGACACCTTTGGTCAACCCACGTAACCCACCGTCGTGGGACCGATTCTATACGTCGATCTTGTTTACGAACGATTTAATCGGTCGAGGACGCCTACACCAAACCGAACTATTACTTTCCTTAATACATTTTGATAGTAGATATTATACTGTTTATTAACCACCTACAGTGGTCTAAAAAGTTAAAATTCACTTGTAAGTGAATGGGCGGCCGGCCGGCTCAAATCAGAGCTGCAGATGAAATACGGCAATTTCTGGTTGAAATCTGCGGAAGTGGGGTGTATTGACGTCACATTCCTTTGTCTAAGTTGTTGACATCGCTGTTTGTAGTTGTCAACACATTCTCCCCCTCTGACGTAACGAAGGCTTGGCTCTGCTTATCTCAATAACTGCACACTGTTTTTGTGATGTGACACCGTTTTTTGTCATGAATTAGTTCAAATCCTGGCAAATACTGTAATATAGTCCACTCACTGTAAATTCTATATCGGGTATTTGAGGTTGGGTTGGGTATGTCAAAAAATAGGAAAATACAATATTTATGATCTCTTTACCATATTTTAGGTAATTATGAAATGTACCATGATTGTACCATCACAAACTCATACCAATAATATGAAGAAAATGGCGTTGACAAGAAAATAATAAGACATTAATGAAAGGCAAAGAGAAATAAAGACCACATGAACATATATATATATATATATATATATATATATAAATTAATTTTAATGAATACAAAAGCGGATTAATAACTTTCTGAGAAAGAGAAAAGAAAGAAAAATATGTTTATATAATATGATCATATTAACAACTTGAAAGTCAATTATAAAGCAACCAATTGAAAAAACTAACTGAAATAAAATAATACCATTCAAATAATTAATAAGAACCAAAGAGAAAATAAAACATAAAAAAAAGTATGCTATCAATGTAAATAACCAGAAGAAGATATAATGAGAATTCAGATGAAGAAGGAAAAGTTACAGCATAAGTAGTAACAAACATATTAACAAAGTTTCCAACCATAATAAAAATGAATATATCAGACGAGCTAAAAAGTTAGAAGAATATATAATGAGAATAATAAATATTGAGAAGAATAAATGAGATAGAAAATGTGAGATAATCTGAGAAACAACGAAGTGAAGTATCCAAAGATATTTTTATTAGTCGAAAATGAGACTATTCTATATGTAATTTTTATTCGATGACTGTCTGTAGATAATTCCAGCAGCATTATGTTTTTGAGCAGAGATGATTTGCCTCTGGACTCAATTAGAAGTGATGTATGGCGAGCAGAGTATATGTAGCCACAAGTGCCTCTCTGAACTGCCCCAGCTCACATGTTAGGGAACGTTAGGGAATTAATATCCCAGGGATAAAACACAAAGTTTAAGAAAAAGAAAAAATATAATAATAATAATAATATATCTCAGAAAACACTAACTATCCAAGAAGAATCAAAATCAAATAAGAGACTATAAAGTTTATTAAGCTCAAGTATGAAGAAGCCGATATAGAAATGGGAAGGAAAACGAAGAATAATAAAGAAATATAAAGTTATCATAAGCAATTATTTCATCCATAATCAAGTCTGAAATAATCACTTCTGGAGGAAAGCAATCTGTAGCATGATAGATAATGCCAATAACTGAATGGTAGAATGATCATAAAAATAAAATAAAAACATTTTAAAATCCGAGAAAGCAAAATAAAAAATTAATAAAGAACCACCGTGAAGTATAATCATAGATTAAAGTAAAAGTTCATTTAAAACCAATGTTACAAAGAGTGATGAGTAAATAAATGTAAACTGCAAAACTAAAAAATAAAAAGGTAATACCCAGGTAGGATAGGAGTAGGTAAAGAAGAAACCCAAAACATGACAACATCCACAAGATAGAGGAAATACTTTTATAAGGAACAAGAAGAATAGGAGAAATTAATGAAGAAACCAGAACAAGACAGCATCCACAAGAAGGAAGAGTGCTCTTATAAAAAACCCAAACCCCAAAAGAAAGTGATAAAAATAAATAAAATTAAAGTATAACAAAAAATATCAAATTTAGAAACTATGTAAAATAAATGTAAGCCAAAAGTGTATAAAGTAAGAATTGAAAGTGAACCAATGTGAAATAATTATAATGCAAAAAACAAACCTTCATTACCTTCTATAAATAGATTTCTTGATTTTAATAAAACTATAAAACTAATTAGAAATAAAATCAAGAATAAAAAGGGAATCAGTGCAAGTTTTGTGTTATATTAAATAAACCAAATGTGTCAATATTGAAGTTCACAAACTAAGTAAATTGTGAAAAAATACAACTTTGTAAAGTGTTTATTTTGTGTCCATGAATAATAATAAATAAAGTATTATCATGACCGATAATACAGGAGTTTCTAAATAATAGCTGCCACTCTTTATTTACAACATTCCTTAGAATTACAGTAAATAAAGCAAGAGCAGGCATATAAAAAGTGAAGTGAAGAACCATTACCACAAAAATCAAACAAAAAAACAGCTAAAAACTGAAAATGAACCTAGTGTAAGAAATAGTGTATAGGAGAGAAGGAAAGATATGTTTTGTGTATTTAGAATAAGTTTAAATATCTCAAGGATAAAATATCTAAGAGTACAATCCTTTTAATATAAAACTTTTATTATGAAAATGTTTATTGTTTTAAAAATAATTAATCCAGAGTAAAATGTCTGAGTTTGAACGACTATTGTTAATTTCAATCATGTGTTATGAATTAAGAGTATAATTATATACTAATTGTTATTTTGTTAAAATAAGGAAATGTTAATCAATATTATATTATAATAGAAAGTCAGAGAGGGTATAAACAAAAATATTATTTAAAAACTTTGTATGTAAAAACTGTTAAAAATCTAGGCCAAATGTTAAAACTAAACAGCATTAAAATTAAGGAATTAAGTACAGAAAAACAATTAAACTGATGGAATTTGTATAAGGTAAATCAGTCATAAAGTCATGTAATTGGAACTATAAGTAAGGAAGATTTTGTAAAAAGATAGTGAGAATTATTGTTAAAAATGCAAATGAAAAAACTAAAAATTCTAAGAGGGGAGTTACATATTAAGGTATAATATTTAAAAAGAGAACCAGTTAATCTAATTACAAGAAATTAAGGGAAGATAAACCTTTTAGATCAATCTGAGATTTAATACAATCATTAATATAACATGGAAAATGGCAACATTTTGGAAAAGAACAGGAAGTGAATTTTAAAACTTATAATTTTCAAAATGAAGTGAAAATGTCATTTTAGATCAAAAACCTAGTAAAACTACCTTATTTGGTATCAAATCAAACAGAATGAACTGAAGAAGAAGATTAGGTGTTTAGTAATTAATAAATTTAAATAATAACAAAAATATATTCAGTTATATAATGTCAAAATTTCAAATGCACAGGATGCAAAAAATTTTGAAACAATGGATTGCCAATATTAATTTGGCTAAGACTTTATGAGAAGACAAAGGAAGTGAATTAGTTCATTATTAGATGTCGAATAGTACACTTAAGACGAGCTCTTAGTCAATTTTAACCTAAAGCTAAAACAGAAATGGCGTATGTGTAGTAAGCCTAGCCTAAAGTGAAAAACACGAGTTTTGGTAAAAATACATTCTAAACGGAAAATCAGTGAACTGAACACCTGCGAACATTAAATTAATATGCAACAGAACAGAACACCAGTGAATATAACATTTAAACGATTAAAACAGTAATAACACACCACAAAACACAAGTACAATTTTCGACCTAACTGACGAAAGTGAAATTAACTGAACACTACACAATTTTTCGAAGTGGACCACTAACACTCAACCAGAAACACTACACAATAACCAGAAGGAAGAATCGCAGCTACAGGAACGAAAATTCATAAGGAAAGCAGCCTTTATTGGACGCAGAAACAGCGAGGTGCGTTCATCTTTCATCTGAACTCGGAGCGGCAATTTTTCTTCCCACAATCCCATGCGACTCTGCCAATGAAGCTGAATGGTTTGAAAATTTTTAATCACTGTTATATATTAAATGTCATATATGTACTTTTAATTTTTAAGCTGATATATATTGTAATGTTATACTTTTCATACTTTGCCCTTTTTCTCTGACTATATTTAAAATAACTGTTAAAAGAACCTGAATATAAATAATTGTACAAACTATTGAAAAAAATACCCTGAGAGAGTCGAGTAATCAGTCGATATTAAATCGATATAATAACTATTTGTTAATAAAATTCCTTATTTACTACAAAATTGAATATTATTTATTCCTAAAAGATAATTAGCATAATACGTGATTTTAATTGAGCTAACTACCAGAATTTCACCACCTAGAAGGAAGATAACCTACAAATAAGAAAAGTTCACATATCGATTGTTCTAGGAGACAATTCTATTAACTGGTGAAGGAATTTTAAAAATACAGAAAATGATTTAATTCTTTTAAAATAAATAATAAAAAGTGCTAAACACCGCAGAACATAATTAAATAATTATTATTTAATTTAAAAAAAATTTTATAAACAACAAAATTTTTTTTTACAAACAAAAACAAATTAATAAAACAATTAATTTGTTACAATAGTCATGTTTCATTCTGGATGAACAGAACAGAATGAATACATTTTGTCTTTTAACAGTTTTATTATAAATTAGTACTAGAAATTTGTTGTATAAGACAACAAATATTTACTATAAATCGGATAAGCATTCTTATTCACTTATCATAATTGAATGGTCATCAGATCATTTTATAATATGCAAAATATGTAGGAGAATATTGGTTTTTTGCTTTTGTTCAGAAAATATAATTTGTATTTTGGGGACAAAGAAATTGTAAGGCAAAATTAAAGTTCAGTTGTATTAGTTGGTTATAGGAGACAAAAATGATGAAGTGTGATTAAAATGTAATTTGATATTTTAAATTCATTAAAGTAATTTCTCTAAACCTAGTCTTTCTAAAGTAAGAAATTACTCTAAAAGTCATTTCCAAACGTAGTGCACAGTGGCTCGTACGAAAAAAAAGTAATTACTCTACTTACCTAATTACCTACTTATCTAATCATTACATAAAGGATTTAAGAAACCAAGAAAGGAACACTTCCAATGTCTTATTTAAATGTATAAATAGTATTAAACTACTCTCAAAAACATTGTCATAAGTGAATTAAAATTTATTAAGGACAAATTAAAATTGAACCAAAAATGCTCTAGGTTTGTCAGTTCACTTCTCATCGATTCTAAGATACAGTTATTTCACCTGTACCTTACAAAACCTGATAATCTTCATCAGGTTGAAAATAGAAGTAAGTACTACTGGAAACAATTGTGTCTAAGAATCAAAAGAAAGTGGTATGACAAGTCTTTTATTTTTTGAATAGTATTTTTTTTTACAAGCATTTAATTATTATTGCTTATATGTATTTCGTAAGAATGTATTTGCTGTGCATAAGAGTGAAACTGAAGTATTATAATGGTTAAATTTGTTATATTACTTTATATTTTTGCACTGGATCAGTGCATCCAAGTCCTCTGGATTGGTATTAAAAATTATGCACTATTCTTTTCATGCAATAGTAACATACCTTTAACTTGTCCTATTTACAAGTTGGTAAAATAACCAATCTGTTCATGTATCTTTTATTGGTATATAATATCTTCACCACATATTATTTACACTTGATATGACATTTGGTTTAGTTTAATTTGTGGTGTTGCTTCCACTGCTGACATACCGTGATTTCAAGTGAATGACAAAGAAAACATATTAACTTATTGTTGTATTGGAGTGTTAGTGGTCTCAAATATTTCTTTCCTGAAGATGGCTTGACTGCCGAAAGCGCTCGTCAATACCAAAGACAACATAGTGGTTGTATAAAATTACTAGTAGAAAAAGAAAACATAATTGTTAGAAGAGTGTACTTTTGGAGTTCAGATCATTCTGGTTCAGTCTTGCAAGAGCATCAAATATATATGAGAAGATAAAAAATGAGAAGAAAAATCCTCCCACAAGGGCAACAAATAAGAAATCGATGGTAAATCATTCAGTTTTGTGATGTAACTAGGAATGAACACTACCATGGCCCAAAATGCTAACATTTGACAGGACCATCTTCTCAAAAGTTTACATTACTTCACGTTTAATACAGTGTACTAGAATCATTACTACCATCAAAAAATTATTTTAGCCTTTAAAAAAATGCTTAAGGAATTGCAAGGAATAAAAAAGTGTAGTAATTTGCTTTTGAATATACAAAGACATTTCTATGTCATGAAAACAAATTTTTGATGAAATAGAAAGCACCCATATCCTTGCTTATATGTCTTTTTAGATTGTATTATCAAGTAGGTTTTATTCTGCTAATTGAAAATGTACAGTTTAACATACAAGGGTTAGTTAAAAATTTCGCAGAGTAGTTTAGCACTAGAACTTAAATTCATATTTCTTGTACACAAATATTAATTTTCAAATCTGTTTATTCATTTTTATAGTTGTTGAAAATTTACATGTCATGTGTATTTAAAAAAACGGACAAAGTCAAACATCATGGTGTGATTGAATTGTTTGTCGAAAATGGCCTGGCACCAATGGAAATCCACAGCAAAGTGGTAAATCTATTAGGAGATGCTGCACCTTCAAAGCAATGGTTTATAAGTAGGCACTTGAGTTTAAACATCGTCGTATGAGCATTGAAGAAGATTATAACAGTAATTTCTGTTTTCCTGTAAATTCCTGCTCTTCATATCCTTCTACGCCATCTCTTATTGGTCCTTCACTGTATGTGTCTGTACCACATAAACCTACGTTGTTCAACTATTCCACTAATACTTTCTTTAACATTTGCTCTGTTCCTTATTACTTCATTTCGTACATGGTACAGCTGGCATATCTGACAATATCTTGTCAAACAATCCATTTCAACTGTTGCCAGTTTGTTTTTCCTTTTAGTCATCTGCCAACACTTGTATGTGTATGTGGTAATTGGCTACACAATTGTTCCATATAAATTAATTTTAACAAAACTGATTACAATTTATATAAATAGAAGAATCTACAAAATTGGAAAGTAGCTGTCTGTGTGATACTTACAGGAACTGGCTAGAGATAAACTTATAAATAAACTGAACAAGATATCTTTTAAACCATCTTGGGCCTGAGGAGTCTAAAGTGTATTCAAGATATTGCTAACACAATCAAAATCTCCTAACATGTTTACCATTTCACTGAGAATTTCAATTGGCATTAGATATTTTTAACAGAGAATTCATGATTTTGTCCATTTTTTTTTTAAACACGTGACCATAAATTTCGAACGGCCAGTAAATAATGTGGGGGCTGGCAACGAGCAAGAACCTTTTCTTGACACCAATATTTGGCTTTCCAATCACTTCTTTTGTTGTTATACATATTGGTACTTCCTCTGTTAGTTCTATTTCCACATGCAATAGTAAAAGTTCCTCTTCTCCACACCTTTTGACTTCGTCTTCGGCTAATGTCACTTGCTTGATCGAATGGTTGGCGGACCCTGTCATTTTAGCCATGCTAAACTTTATCTTCCCTTAGCCAACCCTCAGGACATTCTCTCATAAGTCCACAACAAATCCGTAGGCATTTATGATGTCCGTACCAAGAATTGCTTCATCGACATCTGCAACAAGCATTTGGTGGCTAAACGCAAGAAGACCCAGGCAGACTACCTTTCCTAACACTTTGACAGGGGTCCCAGTCACAGTCTGTATGGTACAAGAGCTAAATTGAGGTTGGCGGTTGCTGATTAAGTCAAGGGCACACAATGGACACTGTATTGCCCATGTCAACTATAAAGGCTGCAGGTTTGTCTTTAATTAATCCTTTGACAATCAGGTTACCTGTGGTTTTATGAAGCATGGAGACTGTGTGCAGTTCCGTATCTTTACATCTCCAATTAGTGCATTCATGCTCTTCTCACCGATTTTTTGCCTGCCAACAATATTCTCGAAGATTGCCATTTTTTTCACAATTGTAACACTTGTCTTTTTTTCCTTTGGTTCAAAAGATCGTTGTGGTGCTACTGACTTCTTAAACTGTTGATCTTGAATCATCTCTTTATGCTGCCTGTTATGACGGTACTGCGATACTGGATCTGTTTGACTCCAATGTGATGACATACTTTTATTAATGTAGGTCGCCTAGTTGACAGCTTCAAAATGGAGAACAAGACTGTCTGAGCTATTCTGATGCTGTGCCATCTGTAACACTTGTTGTAATTCACTATCTCTAATACCACCAATAGTTGTAATAAGAGAAATCCACACCCAGAAGTAATCTGATATTTCAGGATAAGTGACTCTCATCAATTTGTCAACATTTGCTTCAAACTCCTGGAGGCTTTCCCCAGAATTCTGCTGTCTCACTTTAAGTTGAACACGGTCACATTGCACAGATGCTGGTCTGGTCACCGTACCATAATTCAAAGCTTTTGTTCATTCGGCATAGATGTTCTGACTATCAGATGACACTTTCTCTATTATTTATGCGGGGGTCCTTTTAAAGCAAGAATGAGTGAAATGCCTTTCTTCTGTTCACTTATTTAAGCAAGCAGTAGCTTCAGATTGGCAAAGATAAGTTGCCCAGTGAATGCTTCCATCAAATGTTGGGGCCTTTGCGTAAACTGGCCCTACTACAGATAATGGCACTGTCTTATTACTCTTAGTTTTTGGATCTTCTTCAGCGTTTATTAATGGTAGTGCTTTATCAACTGTTTCTTTCACTCAATGTTAGACTTCAATTTTAATGTGTTTTATTGAATTTATAATTGAATCTTCTAAACTTGACATGTGTTTATGTAGTTGACAGATTTGTCTAGGTCAGCTACTCTATCATCTTGTTTTTGCTTATATACTAACGCCTTAATGTCTTCTGTTTCACAACAAAATTCTTTTTGTCAGGTATTTGCTATTTCATTTTTACGCTTACATTTTTCGTGTCGTTTTCTGCTTCCTGTTGGCATCGTTTCTCAATCTGTAGTAGCATTGTTTGGAATGCTTCTATCATCTGACTGGTATCTGACCACTCACACTACTCTTCTACAAAATGTCCTCTGTTTCCACTGTTAAAGGTTCTATTATCTACTTCTAACACCACTGTTACGATAGTCTCATGTATTATATTGTACAGTGGAAACAAAATATAGACACCAATGAAGTCACTAATTACCAGCTTTAATTAGACAGAAATAAGAATTTGAAATCAACAAGGTACTCTCATATGATAATTCAAGTTAAATTTGTACATACGCAATAATAGTGTCAACTATTAAGAGTTCCACACTAATTGTAATACAATAATCCAATAATCACTTTCCACTAATCCGCAACAATCACTTATCCGCACTGTACAATATCACCAAGTGTATGATATGGTAAATGTTGAGGTAAAAAGTATTCTTGGTTCACCTGATATTTCATTTGTGTTATATAGTCATTCATTCATATCTATACTGATATGTTGGTTTTATCATTAAAATACTAGGGTGGTTGTCAGAGGGTTACAGTATATAAGAAATTGCAAACCAAGAATCTTTGAATACTTAGTATGCATAGCATACAAGTACATTATTCTGAATTTCAGGCACTAGTTACAGAAGGTGACAATACATCTGTAGTTATACTTCATGTGATCATATTCTCTTTCTTACTCAAGTTATAAAAGTACAGGCTTAGGAAGTAGAGTGAAGCAATCAGTACTTGCCATTGACACATTCACTCAATTTATGCTTTTGGATTATTACAATTTTGCTTCTACACAGCTCAGAAAACATCAGATGGCACTTCACAGTAGACAGTTCTGGTCCCACGTGTTCTTAAAGCATTATTAATTAAAGCCTAGTTATTTTGTAGAAAGTATGCAAAACTTTTTAGAAGCAAAGTGATCATAAATATAAAAGAAAAATCAGGTATTTACATAACAAATACACACGTGTTACAAGATTATTACAGTTTTTATAGTGAAGTAGCACATTGGAAATGTTAAGTATTGAAAAAACAAAGATGTAAATCTACCTCTACTTCAAAATGTATGCTAATTGTATGGTATGTATACTGAAAAATACTTACTAACAACGTTGTGTGAGCTGATTATTATTGTGTGTGTGTGATTTCATACTTATTCCTATGAAATTTTGGTTTTTTCATTAAAATATGTAATCTGATTTTTTAAGATAACCGCTCTTCAGTAACCTATAATTTATACTTTTAGTAATATACTTTTGATTTTTCAATGTGCAAGCTATAACTGTCTTGTTTGCAGTTACAGAAAAAAATCCATTATTAGGTGTATTGGGTCTCTAAACAGTTACTTCTTTGGTTATCAAACTTGGGACACATTGTATGGTTTTTATTGTAAACTACCTCAAATATGTATATGCAGATATAGCATTGTAGCATTTTGTATATAACACAGTTATTACTTGATGAAGTTTAGTTTGTGTCAGACTTGTGTATTGTAATACAAAGAACTACAATTCATTTACATTTATGTTATGTATTCACACTGAGCTTTAAACAGTATGCCATATAATTAATATTGTTTATTGTTTTTAAATGTTGTATTTTTCGAGACTGAATGTTAAATGTTTGTACATATTTATTATAAAATATTGTTGGTTTATTTGCACACTTTGTTTTACATGTAAATAAATGATTATAAAATAATAGTGTATTATTATTTTAAGATTAACTGTGAAATTTGTAAAACAGTGTTTGAGTTTACAGAATGCAAGTGCATTTCTCAACAAGTACAAATGTAAATTACTAAATCAAAGAATCAAGTCTGAAGATGAAAATACAGAGGATAATTTTTATTGCAAACTGTAAACATCTACCAGCCACTTGATGCTAAAGCCCTTGGTGCACCAATTAAATCTTCGTCCATGCATTCCTATCTTTAATCTTCTTTCCCCTTCCCCTCACTTTTCATCATCTTCGGATTTTCCAATCCGTTCCATATGTCATAAATGTAGACGTCACCTCTTTGTAAGTAAAAACATCTACCAGCCAAACAAACAAAACAAAACATTTCTCATATCTTACATAAAAATTAATTATAATAACCAAGGGCATGACAGTTTAATACACTATACAACATTTGTAAGGACAATCATGTTCATGTAGCAACATACGTATGTTCAGTCAGCATGACAGCAGCAATTATAAATGGATAAATAGATTTTGGTATTTCATCATCTTCACATCGTGGCATAGGCAAGGTGCTGCATGAACCACCTTCAAAGATCCTCCAGCCATCTCTTCCTGTGTCTACCCACACATCTGTGTCCTATAGGTTTATATTTCTATAAATATAGTCTGGAAATCTGACATTCTTTCTAAGTGTTCTTTCCACTGTTGCTTATAACCTCATTCTTTATATGGTCAAGTTTAGACACCTTTTTACTCCTCTTAAGAACAACATGTCCGAGGCCTGTATTTTACTTGCTTGTTGCCTATAATTCATATTCACAGAACAATACGGGGACCGCCACAACTTTGTAAAACTTCAATTTTGTATCTCAATGTACCTTGTTCCTAAAAATACACTTGATTGTGCCACAGATCATCTGGAACTTACCTACTTTACCATCAATATCATAATTTTTATCATAGCCAATATCACTTCCCAAATAGTTAAAATAGCTCACCTGTTCTACAATTTTATCACTGTTCCTCTCGTTATTTGAATTAGCAGTCTCTGTAATTCCAACTTTGTCATGTTCAGTGTTTCCACCATTTTCAAGTCCTAAACCACCACGACTTAGGTGGTTTAGGACTTGAAAATGGTAGAAACACTGAAAGGCCTCATCCTGAACATGACAAGTAGTAGTTCAGCAAGTAAACACGACAAAGTTGGAATTTATCACTAATTATTATTTTTGTTTTTACTGATTCGTTCCCTCGAAATGCCACTACCTCTTTGTTTTTATAGTGGAGATTTTCATATTGTAATGCTGGAAAATGATAAAGCTGAAAAACAGATTTTTGTAAACCAGATTCTGTACTTTGAATTACAAACATGTAATCAACAAACAACAGCACATTCAAATATCTGGTATTTAAAGAGGTAAAGAAATATTAAATGCAGTGTAAGTGGCATTCACTTGCCAATTACCAACATATTAATTGGTTGTCAACATATTGCCAATTGCCAATATTTTAATTAAATATCACTATAATATTGACGACTCGGAACACTAAGTTTTTATAAGTAAAAACGTAAAGTTTACCTTACAGCCTAAATCGGCTTTCACCTATAGAAGGCTTCATCAGAGGCTGTCGTAGGTAGCGTTGTTCGTCTTGTTGTTGGCGACGAGATAGTTTTTCGAAAGATCGAAGCTGTGTGTGTCCATGACGTGTCCGTTACTTAACTAAATATCACTATTGTTTGACGACTCGGAACACTAAGTTTTTTTATAAGTAAAATCGTAAAGATTTACCTTACAGCCTAAACCGGCTTTCACCTTTAGAAGGCTTCATCAGAGGCTGCCGTATGTAGCGTTGTCCGTCTTGTTGTTGGCGACGGGATAGTTTTTTGAAAGATCGAGGCTGTGTGTGTGTGTGGTGAGATGTGTTCGAATAATGCGTGCGATTTGAATTGTGTCTGTTCGTTTAGGATGTCGTTTTTATTTGTTTTTGTGTGTTTGTATATTTCTAATTGTTCTAGAGTGTCTAGTTTTCGGCCTTTTGTGTGTACGTGTAGAATGTTCATGTTATTGTCGATGTTTTTATATGTGTGGTTTGCTTCAATGAGGTGGTTTGCAAAGGTGGATTCTGTAGTGGTGTGGAGTGCCTTTGTGTGTTCAATGTACATTACGATTTTACTTATAAAAAACTTAGTGTTCCGAGTCGTCAAACGATAGTGATATTTACACTTTTATTGTATAATATGTCCGCCGAATTAAAAAGCAATTTATTTTTATTAATTGTGATTTCTTTGAGGACTCTACAGTTCTGCAGGTTGTTATATGGGAGTAAGTCTAGTTTAGTTAAAAGTGGTAGATTATTCAAAGGTTATATACAATACCTTGTATTAGACAATAGGATTAATAGGATTTTAGACTAGTAAAATAAATACAAGGGATGCGTGTATTCATCATGTTCTGAGTTAAGTTACACACACTAATATTAATCTAAGATACCTGTTTCTGGTGGTCATTGTGGTGGTGTTTTATTTTGATGAAATGAAAAAAGACAGTTTTAGTGTTCATAATTAATCTTCTGTTTTAAACATTATTATTTACATAAGTTAATTGTATAAAAATATATGCACTTCTATAGATCAGTTTTATTAGTAGAGGAAAATAATTTGTAACTTTATGAAAATGAGTACCTAAATATTGTTACTTTCCTCGATAACAAAGTTATAATCTGTTGTCTCGAGTTGACTGTATTTTGTAAGTTTTTTATTTTTTATCAACCTTCGGTTGTTATTTGAATTGAAAGTGATTTGAGAATTAGCGGTGGTCTTTTTTTTTTTCTACGGTTTTCACTGTCGAGAGAAAGAGAGACAGAGTATGACTGGGCCCCTCTCTCGAAATATTTCAAGTAATTGTTTACGTTGACCGTCGACTCCGACGCAGCCGGGTTCGTTGTGGGTTATGTCTCTCTTTGCCGTGTGTGCACTTTGTGTAGTCCGTATGTCCACACTCCTCGCTGTTAGCTATAAATTTCCTGAAAATTACGCTTATTCTACAAATAACAAGAATTGAATTTCCCAATAAAACGTGTTTATTTTTTATTATTTGTTCTACTGCTTTATAATATTTATTGACATTTATGTCGAACTATGTTTGAGTCGTATCGACTCTTGTGCTCGTTTCGATTCTAGAATTTCTTTATATATTTCTTAACATTGTTAATAAATTTAATTTTATTTGTATATCTCAGGGTTTGGATTCTTTGAAGCTGTTAAAAAAAGTCAGAAATGCAAAGAAAAGGTACTATACATTACAATAAATTATAAATTAAATTAAAATTGTGCCGGTGTAAATCCGGCTGTCGAAGGTTTTAGAAAAGTTTTTTTTTAATTGTCAAATAAAGTGAATGCAGGGGTCGGCTGAAGCGACCTTTGTTCGGCTCGGTTACGGTTGCGCACGCAACTTATAGAAAGGGGAGCATTTGGCTCCGCTGCTAACGGCAGACGACTCACTGCACCGCTGCGAGATACAACGGTCCTTCTTCCTCTTCGAACAATTACGGCGTAGTTATCTGCATCTTCATGGCTTGCTGAAGCGTAAACGACTCCCGGGTTCTTGATTAAGCCGGAGACTTGGCCTTGCTGATCGCCGTACACCTGCATCAGTCATGGACCATTAAACAAGATCATGTCCGAAGAGGGAGCTGGTGACTCGTTCTCGATGTAGCACTTGCCAGCAGTACTAAGGTGATATTCACACTTTTATTTTCCTTTTGGGGCCGGGCCGGCAGTGCGCCTGTTTTACATTAAATATCTTTGAAGCCATGTGACCACGTGTCCAGACTGTCTGTTAGAAAGGGGAGCAGCTGATCATAACTCTGAACATTATAAGTTAAATTCAAGAACACTTTTTTATTACTGATTTACATAACACTAAGTGCACTGCTTGTAATTGTGTGCTGCACTGGGGGAGCGTGCCAGATATTTTTTTTTACACTTGGATATTTTACAGTTTGCATCTCATTATCATTTAACTCTGTACAAAATTTATAGAACATGTTAGTAGCTCTGTTCCGGCTGGAACAGCAATGAATAATATTAACTTCACTATGGGTTTAACATCTAAGGGCTGGGGGTTTTCCTTTGTTGTTTTTGGGCCGTTTTCTGGGGTTTAAAAGGGGACTTAGTTTTCTCTGACACATGTTGGTGCAACCTCAGGCAGGTTGGAGGCCTGTCAAACTTTGTCAACCACATGCTGGCGTGCTGCCACAGCTACTAGGACACAACCACCTTATTGTATTTTTTCATTTTAATTATATTTATAGAGCCATTCGGGGTTAATAGAAAATAATTTGTTTTTTTTTCTGGACATATATTAGTTGATTTTGCTCCTTACAAGAGGGCTATACTGATTGTTTTTCTTAACTGGCAAAACACATATTGATTAACTTTCACTTGTAGTATCTGCTGTTTAATTTTCTTTAACTATAAAACATGTACTCATTAATTTTTTTTGTAAAACATATATTGTCTAAACTTTTCTGAAATTGTAAATCCTCGAGTGAGTAATTTCTGATTGTTAAAGTACATATGGATTTTTAAATCTTTCGGAATTTGTAAAGTAAAGTAACCGTTTAGAATTGTATAACAACCGTTTGAAATCAGGTGATGTAGTTCTGTAAATTTTTATCTAATGCTGTGAAAGGAACTTAAGGTTCATACACTCATGATGGGTCATTGATCAGTGGAATGCTATACAAATGGGCGGTCCGGTTTTATTTATGCGTTATGAGTTTTATTATCCTTTCTGGGGGTTCTGGCTTTTATATAAATCTACATAAACGGGTTGCCGATGAGCGAACATTTTATCACTGCTGGGTTCTGAGTATTGTAGTTACACTGCCTGCAGGGCGGGTGCATTCCAGGGGCATTCGTGTTAGAATTAATGTAATTGTGAGTCTATGTGCTTTATGTTTCTGTGTGTGTTGTGATGTTTGTCCGTGTCTAGCTAGCCACAAGATGGGGGAGAACTTTATATTTATATATATATATATATATATATATATATTCACTGAGTTTATACACACTTGTTATGCTGTTATATGTTTATATATATATATATATATATATATATATGTATTTACTGAATTTATACACACTCGTTATACTATACACCTATTGTTTTCCTTTAATACTGTTAAAGCAGGGCTTAAATTATTCGTGATATTTATGATTCATGGGGGGGAATAATTATGTCATAGAGTTGGCTTGCATGTATGAATTCTAGGCATAAAATAAACTTGTTATTGTTACATTATGGCTGAGTTTCATTGCAAGTCCCGTCATACTGGACCCGGCACAATTTTTGCTTCTCTAGGCTCCAGCCTAGTCCTAATTGACTTGTGGCTTCTCTTTCAAAAAAAAATATTAAAATGAAATAAGTTGTTGGATACTCATAAACAAAAAAAAAGGCACATAAAAGGAAAGAGGGGTCACAAATGGTACCGCAGAGCGTGGTTTATAAAGTCTGACACTGCAAATGGTAGCAGTGAGCGTGGTTCATCCTAGGCTTGAACCCTTGGGTCCTGGTGTGTGACGGGGCTTGCAAACTCGGAAATATTAATGCCATTGTTGTGACATAGTTTTGGTATATGCCAGTGTAGGCTAGTTGGAGGTAGCATAACTTGTGAGTTGGGTCGCACCACTGAGGCGGTTATTGGTGTTTAAAATAAAAAAAAAAATGTAATGGTTGTACGGCCGGGGAGTCTCAAGCGTGGCCTGGAAGATAGAATGTTGATTCGGGGTCGGAGTTTAGCGTGTTATATTGATGGGATCCGGTATGGCCTGATCGGAAATCGGTACCGGCACCGACTTGTGTCCGGTTGATGTCGAAGTATTAATTCCCGGATTATGACTTTCAGTTGTTAGTTGGTTGTTGTGAGTTATGTGTTGGTATGGCGTGTGTGTCGAATTGCTGTTTGATGTTATGTGTGTTTAGTATTGTTGCTTGTCACTTGTCTCCTTCTGTCGTGGATGTGAATGGTTCTGAATAGGCCAGGTCTCCGCAGCGCTAGAGAACCCGGGGGTCTACTCAAAGGAAGGACAGTACTTGAGTTTTTCCGATTCTTGTTAATATGTTTTGTAGTTTATGTTTGTGTTAGGTGTTTAGTGGGGATTTGTTTTATGATTGTTTGTTTTGAATTGTGCAATTCTGGCGGCGGTATGCTATCAGGATTGCCCCACCCTCTTACAGGCGTTCTCCAGAAATTTCCGGTGGTGAATGGATTTGATGAGGACCAGCTGCTGGTTTTCTTGGACCTGGTCCTGCAGGTGGCAGATTTCCCGGGGGTGTCCGATGGGGAGGTCTTGTCTCTTATATATCCGTATTGCCGGAGTACGTTGGCTGATCTGGTCACCAAGGCCCTGCGTCGGGGTGACAGTGTTGATGCTTTCCATGGGCAGGTGTTGAACTTCTTCCTACCCATTCGACGACGTGCCCACCTTGAGTTGGAAAAATTCTATCGCCCACAGGCCAACGGAGAGGCGTTAGGAGACTTCGTGCGCGATATACGGAAAGCTGCCCAGGTGTTAAGATTGGGGTTGCCAGAGACGGAAGTTATACAAGCGATTCTAGAAGGACTGACTCCCCAGGAGAGATCTCGTTTGGCATTCGCGGACCGTCCACGTTGTTTTGCGGACCTTGAGCGACTGTGTGTGCTTTCAGGAATGGTCAAGGAGTTTGACGAGTCCCGGGGAAAAGAGGCTACCGATGTCCAATACTCCAGCGGTTCATCAGGAAGAGCCAAAAGGGACAAACATGGTGGTTGGAGGAGAACCCAAGAGACGCTTAGAAAGCCAGAATATTCCGGAAGTGGTGGAGGCTACAAGGGGGTGGCAAGTGTGAAGACGGTAACAACAGCTACAGCACAGAAAACAAAGAAACATGAAATTAACAGGGGAAAAAGAAATTATGTTAGGGAACAACCATCGGCAAGTAGGGAGCCTGTAGTTAGGCGTTATTCTTATTTGCAGAAAAGTGAGAGTTTAAAAGTTCCAGAGGAAGTACAAGTGCCTAATAGAGTGGTGAATGAAGAAGGGGAAGCAGAAGTAGAAGAGCGGAACTGCTTCGTGGGATCACAACACGACAAGGACACATCAGTTAAGACGGAGTTGCAGGACTCAAAGAGGACGTCATGGTTGAATCCAGAGGTCGCAGAATTTGTTCCGGTATTTACCTCTCGGTTCATGACGGATCCAGATCCGGTAATATCGTCATTGCCTACACAGGGATATGAGAAGTCATTGGATGGTGTAGCTTTACCATCGCCAGTAGAAATTAATTTAGTCATTGCACATGAACCTGGACAGCTGGATTCCAGGGCGGAAGATGTTGAGGACGTTGTAGTTGCTGAGAGTGGTCAAGGAGTGGAATCGAAGCAAGAGTCAGAAGAGCGGTCTGCAGATGCTGCGCAGGTGAATATAGTTGTAGGTGTTAGGGAGACTGTAGAGTCTGAAGTTGCAGATGGACACAGGGATGTCCGGGCTGCGAGTGTTTCTGAGGTTGTGGATGGACAAGGGGATGTTCATGCCGCAAGTGTGGTAGAAGTAGATGAGGTAGAAGTTGAGGAGAAATTTGGTGGCAGCGTTGTAGAGTGTGTGAGTGAGAATGATGTAGTGTGGGAAGATGTGCAGACGCCTTCTGTAAGTAGTGTTGAGGATTCCGAGGAATGGGAGGAAGTTTCAGGTGGACCAGGTGAGCAACTAGAGGAGGACGAGGATGTGCAGTGTTCAGATGGTGGTAGTGGAAGTGATGGCGATGACGTTGGTGATGAACGTGTTGATGAAAATGAGATCGGAGAAGAGGTTACGCAAGAAATTCATGAAGGAGCTGGCGATGCGTGTGATGAAGAAGATGGATCAGAGGAGCAACGGGAAGATGCTGAGGAGGTGCAGTGTCAGGAAGTTGATTTGGATTATGTGGACGAACAAGGGGAAATTGTAGAAAAGGAAGAAATTGTAGCAGAGGAGTTAGACGACGAGCATAATCCAAAGCGGAGTGAAAGTAGTGAGGTAAGTTGCCTTGATTCTGATTCCGAAAAAACCAGTCAGTACAGCTCAACACGAAATAATTTCTTAGAGAGTGGTGTTCGAAAGGAACGGGTACCCAAAGCCCGTCATAGAAAGGTAAGAAGAAGAGGTTAACGGGTAGTGGGTAGATGTTCCCCACACTCCCAGTGGTGTTCATCTATTTCAGGGTTGCGCCCCTGCCCACGCGAGCCTTGGTTTCCTCCATTCATCCTTATTTTCGGAGGGAACCAGGTCCTTACCCTTAGTCCTGGCTATTGACCCTTTAATGATCCTTGCCCCGTTTCATCTTCCCGATAGTCCTACCCCTCCCCTAAAAAAAAAAAGTGGTAGTCAGTTTCCCCTGTTTTGAAAGTTAGTAGATGGAGTGATGGTGTGCTGTTGCTGGTTGTTAATAGTTGTTGATGTTGATGTTGTTCATTATAGGGTCGGTGCCATGCCGCATTCTCCGGTTGTTCCCCGGGTGTTTCGTTGAGAAAGAGTATTGTATTATTGTGTATCGACGTCGGTGAAAAGTAAACCCCCTCTAGTTATGGTGTATTTGAATGAGTAAATGATGGGATTAATGTTCGTGTGCCCTTGGTGCGGTCCTCTCTGTCTGGCTGAGCGGGGCCGTCCGCCCTTGTGTAGGGAAGTGGCCAGCCACATGGCTAGGTTGGAGATGCCTTGTGGGTGCATGTGACTGGTCGGTCCAAGAGATGGACGAGGAGTAGTGCGGTCGCTCACATATCAAGGTGTGAGATACCTTGTTGGGTCGTAGGACGAGTATGTGAGTGGGACCGGTGGGAGTAGGTGATGGTCACCGGAGAGGGTGACGTGTTGGGGCGGTCCCGTGGGGTTGGCGTAGCGGAGAGGGTCGCATGGGGATGTCTGTTCTCCTGAGAGCAAGTCTGCCTGGCCAACTTACCCACGATGTCCACGGGAGTATTTATGATGGGGGGGTACACTGCAGGGTACTCTCCAGAGTTTCAGAGTGGGGCAACCGGGTTGCCCTTTCGGGGTGGGGGTGTGCCGGTGTAAATCCGGCTGTCGAAGGTTTTAGAAAAGTTTTTTTTTTAATTGTCAAATAAAGTGAATGCAGGGGTCGGCTGAAGCGACCTTTGTTCGGCTCGGTTACGGTTGCGCACGCAACTTATAGAAAGGGGAGCATTTGGCTCCGCTGCTAACGGCAGACGACTCACTGCACCGCTGCGAGATACAACGGTCCTTCTTCCTCTTCGAACAATTACGTCATAGTTATCTGCATCTTCATGGCTTGCTGAAGCGTAAACGACTCCCGGGTTCTTGATTAAGCCGGAGACTTGGCCTTGCTGATCGCCGTACACCTGCATCAGTCATGGACCATTAAACAAGATCATGTCCGAAGAGGGAGCTGGTGACTCGTTCTCGATGTAGCACTTGCCAGCAGTACTAAGGTGATATTCACACTTTTATTTTCCTTTTGGGGCCGGGCCGGCAGTGCGCCTGTTTTACATTAAATATCTTTGAAGCCATGTGACCACGTGTCCAGACTGTCTGTTAGAAAGTGGAGCAGCTGATCATAACTCTGAACATTATAAGTTAAATTCAAGAACACTTTTTTATTACTGATTTACATAACACTAAGTGCACTGCTTGTAATTGTGTGCTGCACTGGGGGAGCGTGCCAGATATTTTTTTTTACACTTGGATATTTTACAGTTTGCATCTCATTATCATTTAACTCTGTACACAATTTATAGAACATGTTAGTAGCTCTGTTCCGGCTGGAACAGCAATGAATAATATTAACTTCACTATGGGTTTAACATCTAAGGGCTGGGGGTTTTCCTTTGTTGTTTTTGGGCCGTTTTCTGGGGTTTAAAAGGGGACTTAGTTTTCTCTGACACATGTTGGTGCAACCTCAGGCAGGTTGGAGGCCTGTCAAACTTTGTCAACCACATGCTGGCGTGCTGCCACAGCTACTAGGACACAACCACCTTATTGTATTTTTTCATTTTAATTATATTTATAGAGCCATTCGGGGTTAATAGAAAATAATTTGTTTTTTTTTCTGGACATATATTAGTTGATTTTGCTCCTTACAAGAGGGCTATACTGATTGTTTTTCTTAACTGGCAAAACACATATTGATTAACTTTCACTTGTAGTATCTGCTGTTTAATTTTCTTTAACTATAAAACATGTACTCATTAATTTTTTTTGTAAAACATATATTGTCTAAACTTTTCTGAAATTGTAAATCCTCGAGTGAGTAATTTCTGATTGTTAAAGTACATATGGATTTTTAAATCTTTCGGAATTTGTAAAGTAAAGTAACCGTTTAGAATTGTATAACAACCGTTTGAAATCAGGTGATGTAGTTCTGTAAATTTTTATCTAATGCTGTGAAAGGAACTTAAGGTTCATACACTCATGATGGGTCATTGATCAGTGGAACGCTATACAAATGGGTGGTCCGGTTTTATTTATGCGTTATGAGTTTTATTATCCTTTCTGGGGGTTCTGGCTTTTATATAAATCTACATAAACGGGTTGCCGATGAGCGAACATTTTATCACTGCTGGGTTCTGAGTATTGTAGTTACACTGCCTGCAGGGCGGGTGCATTCCAGGGGCATTCGTGTTAGAATTAATGTAATTGTCAGTCTATGTGCTTTATGTTTCTGTGTGTGTTGTGATGTTTGTCCGTGTCTAGCTAGCCACAAGATGGGGGAGAACTTTATATTTATATATATATTGTAACGCAACAGAAATGCTAGCATTCATGTTACATAAAAGACGGTTCACAGAATAATAAACAAATTGATATTTAAACCCATAATAGAACAGAGATCCAATAATTACAATTATAATCATAGACAAAATTAAATAAGGATGCAAGGTAGTGTTGACTAGAATAAACGAACCTGTAAGATAAATAATAGCTAATGATATATGTTTAATGAAAAGCAAAACAAAAAAATGAAACAATGACTTAATTTATGGTAAATAACAAATAAGAATTTTGTGTTAAGAAGTATTATTTTATGACAAAAATGTTATGATAAAGTTTATGTGATGTTATATCAAATATGTGTTGAGTTAATGAAAAATAATGAAACAAGTTGTATTATTCAATGACTGTCGTAGAATGAAGTGTGAGGCAGTTAATCAATGTTCATAAATTCGAATTTTGTTGTATGTGATCAAGAGATCAAGATAAAATTGTTATTAGATATAGAAAAATAATTGTTTATATAAGTGCTAATAATTAAGATTTGATTGTATGTATGAATTTATATAAAAGGGACTATAGATGCCTAACAGACATAACCACAGGTAGATCAGTTTACAATAAAAGGCCTAACAGGCAAAACTACTATATAAACACTCATAACATAAAGATTAGGTGCATCAATTAATAATAATTAATAAATACGCTATGAAGAGCTAGAAAAAAAACATTAAATTAATAATAATATTTAATAAAATTTATACAAATTATAATAATACCATAATGCCATAATATCGATTGGTAAAATATAATATCGAAGGTGGAGTAAATATAATAAAAAAGAAAAAAAATGGACTTATATCAAAAAACCAGTAGAATATGTGTATAAAATAATAAACCAACTATCGGTAAAGTTACATTCCGATAGGACAGCAAATTGATAAAGAATAGACAAAAAATATATGAAAGAAACACTATATATTCAAAACATGTGGAAGGCAGAAATTATTATATGTTGCTAGGGACGACAAATAAGAAAAAGAAGTTGTTGATTTTAGACAAGACAAGAATTGCTTTGAATGAAAAAAAAACGTGATGAGATTAAAAAACCCAAGAATAATCTATTTAATCGTAATATTATAATTATCAGATACGATTATAAAGTACAAGATTCTCATGACAATAGTTACGTCTAACACCAATACAGATTAACCAAATAACACTACAATCTGAATTAATAATAGAGAGTAAATAACTGAAGTCTACAAGAAAGAACTTGGATTGTCCCATATCCGAAGGGAATTGATGAGATATTAATCAAATAGAAAGAATTAACAGTAACACAACTCATAATATTCACAACACCAGAAATTATAACCCTTTCAATTACATGGAACAACACTAATTGCTTCAATCGAAAGAAGAACTGATTTGGATCCTGGCGGTGCAGAAGAAACATCAACCGGGCTGTAGATCAATCCAGAAGCTGTATTCCGACGTGGACAGGACAAGAATTACTTTTATTAAACCAAATAAAGAAAACCGTACTGCATAATCATCCAAAACATTAAATTTAGCGATCAACCGCCTACACGATTTGCTTCGTTCGAGTCTGGTAAATTATATTATATTAATCATACTAAATACACAACACATAAATTTTGTAAATCTTGCATTCTTATCTATGTATTTTTAGTCTTCCCCACAGTTACAAGAACCTTCACACCCTGAAATAAATTAAATACAAATTAATTACATCCATATATTCCACAACTCCAAATATCTCCGAGATTTATATAATTAAAGTAATACAAAACAAATTGACAAATACAACAGTGGGGTTTTAAGGAGAGGAAACCCGTTTATCTACAAATGGCGTCCATCGCGGGGCTTGAACAATAGCGACCGCCAACGTCTATCTACAAATTGGCGCTCAACTTGTGTAGGGCTTAAGTTAAGTAACTGTAACCATATTAATATTACTTAACCAGAGCAGGCAACTGTGGGAGAGTAAACATGCATACCAGAGGTAGATCAAGGATTAGGGCAGGAGAAACGGAGAAGGAAATAGATGAACAAGAACAGGAAATAGAATTAATAACAGACAGTGAAATGGAACAACAGACAGACGAAATAGCGGAAACTGAAATTATTATGGACAAGGAAAAGGGAGTAATGGAAGAAGATGCCCAAGGGGACCAAATAGATAAAACTGGAGCCAGAGAAGTACCAAGTTGGCAGGAGATGATGAAATTTATGACAGAACAATTTAGGAAAACAAATGAGGAAAATAAGGAAGACTCAAGAGAACAATTTAGGAAAATGAAAGAGGAAATTAAGGAAGACTCAAGGGAACAATTTAGGAAACAGGATGAAAACTCAAAGAGACTGGAGGAAAAATACGATAAAACAAATGAGGAAATTAAAGAAACCTCATAACAAATTTACGAAAGGTTAGATAGGAATGACGAGGTTTTAGAACAAATGAAGGAAGGAATCCTACAAATGAACAAAGAAAACTTAAGGCGAATGGATGAAAGAATTGAAAAAATGAACGAAGCAGGTTTAAAGCAGATTGAGGATAAGAAGGAGCAGTTCAATAATGAGATAATGGAAACTTTCGAAGGGAAGTTTGAAAACGATGACACGCTTAGCCCAGAAGTGGATAAATACGAGGGGGAGACAAATAAAGAAATGGAGCTGTGTTTAAAGAATATGTCTAAAACACTAGACAGCACTTCCGAAGGTATTATAATAAATCTGACCATAGAAGAGAATATCCAGAAGATAAGGAAAATATGGAGAAAGAAAATAGTCAATACCAAAGAAGAAATGGAGATGAGGAAAGGTGGATTAATTAGTGCATTTAACATCCCAATTAATGAACGAAGGGAGTTCTGTAAAGGTATGGGATATAGAAGAAAATTTATGAAAATAAACCATAATAGAACAATCACAAAAAATTTAAATAAATTTAAATATTATATGAAAATATCAACGATTAGAGAATATTTGACCAAGTCAATTATATCGTTAATACGGAAGGTACCCGTAAAACATTTGGTAAATAGTACCGATATCCAAGGAAATGGAAAGATAGGGTATACACATGATTATGCTAGAATAGAGGAGATACGATACTTGATAATTCAAAAGGAGCTAAATATAACTGAATACCCTGACTTAAATGAAGATTTTACATCAGCCAAGTTGCGGTACCAGATACACGAAAGATATTTATCAAGTATAAAAACTGGTATGAACACTGCAGTAATCCGGACAACGGGTGCAGTCGAATTAATGGACCATGGTTAGAAAAAGAAGCAGTCAACTAGAAAAATGGGACTGATTTGATGAAAACTGACCAGGCAACCAATTGACAAGATACGGAAATATTATATAATGAATAAATTCTAAAAATAATAAGAACAACTTATTACCAGTCTTGAAGAAAATTACTTGGAATTTAAAAAGAATTTGAGTTGAATACTACCACTAAATTCTAAAAATAATAAGAACAACTTATTAAAGATTACAGAAGAAAGCGATAATTATTATTAATGTTTATAAAGAAATAGTGTGAATAATGAACAACAAACCCAAGATTACAGGAAAAGGCGAGAATTATTATTAAATGTTTATAAAGAAATAGTGTGAATAACAAACCCCAAGATTACCGAAGAAAGTGATAATTATTATTAATGTTTATAAAGAAATATTGTGAATAATGAAGAATGGAACCCCAAGATAAAAGTTATTACCTCAAATCTACATATGCAAAATAAAGAAAGAAAAAAAAAAAATCATATGACCTAAAATATATACTACATTGCCACATGATGGAACAATTTCAGTAAACGATTGAATGTAACCAATATAATGTTAAAGAAGACAAGAAAGAAAGAGTATTTATGAACATAATTCATTGAAAAATAAACAGCCAAAATAGTGAAATACGATAAGAAGAAGAATAGTTGGGGCTAAGGAATGTATTTAGTCAAAAATACAATTATAATGATCATTACACAACAACTATTTAGAAAATATTGTGATCAGAGAAAAAAAAAAAAAAAAAAAAAAACGAAGGAGATACTTAACATTACAATCTCAACAAAAATGAAAACAAAAATGACTACAAATGATAACTGTCAAAGTCAATATCAACGAATGTTTAAGGAATTAAAATGGAATTACGAAATATGAAGAATAGTAATGAAGAAATATAAATGCAACAAAGAAAAAATCTTTTCCCAAATATTTATTATTAAATGATTAAAGAGATTATTATTATATTTTATAGCTGACTGTAGATGAATTCCAGCAGTACTATATTAAAATGTGGTGTGGGCAGCAGAGTATGAAGCCAAACAGTGCCTCTCTGAACTGTACCAACGCATGTGTTAGGGATTGTTAGGGAAATTAAATATTTAAGGAATATTAGAATAGTTGCAAGAATAAATTCAGTTTCCAAAGGAATGTGACGAAGAAAACAGAAAGAAGTGAGTTGACAGAAGAATAATTGAAAAATACAGTAATTATAGTAATTATAAATAGAAGAGATGTAAAACTAATGTATCAGTGAATAGTGCAGCCAACTACCAACAAATAATGTTTACAGAAATAAAAATGATCAAGAATGTTAATTAAAATGATGAAATGTTATTAAATAAAAAAAAGTATTAATACTAGTCTAATGAAGTTACATTGAGAATCTCATCGTCAACCATTAACAATGAAATGAAGAAAGGCATGTGAAAAAGACAAGTTTATTTGACCTAAACTTCATTCAGGTAAACTAAACTTTTTTAGGAGGGGAAGCATATGTAACGCAACAGAAATGCTAGCATTCATGTTACATAAAAGACGGTTCACAGAATAATAAACAAATTGATATTTAAACCCATAATAGAACAGAGATCCAATAATTACAATTATAATCATAGACAAAATTAAATAAGGATGCAAGGTAGTGTTGACTAGAATAAACGAACCTGTAAGATAAATAATAGCTAATGATATATGTTTAATGAAAAGCAAAACAAAAAAATGAAACAATGACTTAATTTATGGTAAATAACAAATAAGAATTTTGTGTTAAGAAGTATTATTTTATGACAAAAATGTTATGATAAAGTTTATGTGATGTTATATCAAATATGTGTTGAGTTAATGAAAAATAATGAAACAAGTTGTATTATTCAACAACTGTCGTAGAATGAAGTGTGAGGCAGTTAATCAATGTTCATAAATTCGAATTTTGTTGTATGTGATCAAGAGATCAAGATAAAATTGTTATTAGATATAGAAAAATAATTGTTTATATAAGTGCTAATAATTAAGATTTGATTGTATGTATGAATTTATATAAAAGGGACTATAGATGCCTAACAGACATAACCACAGGTAGATCAGTTTACAATAAAAGGCCTAACAGGCAAAACTACTATATAAACACTCATAACATAAAGATTAGGTGCATCAATTAATAATAATTAATAAATACGCTATGAAGAGCTAGAAAAAAAAACATTAAATTAATAATAATATTTAATAAAATTTATACAAATTATAATAATACCATAATGCCATAATATCGATTGGTAAAATATAATATCGAAGGTGGAGTAAATATAATAAAAAAGAAAAAAAACGGACTTATATCAAAAAACCAGTAGAATATGTGTATAAAATAATAAACCAATTATCGGTAAAGTTACATTCCGATAGGACAGCAAATTGATAAAGAATAGACAAAAAATATATGAAAGAAACACTATATATTCAAAACATGTGGAAGGCAGAAATTATTATATGTTGCTAGGGACGACAAATAAGAAAAAGAAGTTGTTGATTTTAGACAAGACAAGAATTGCTTTGAATGAAAAAAAAACGTGATGAGATTAAAAAACCCAAGAATAATCTATTTAATCGTAATATTATAATTATCAGATACGATTATAAAGTACAAGATTCTCATGACAATAGTTACGTCTAACACCAATACAGATTAACCAAATAACACTACAATCTGAATTAATAATAGAGAGTAAATAACTGAAGTCTACAAGAAAGAACTTGGATTGTCCCATATCCGAAGGGAATTGATGAGATATTAATCAAATAGAAAGAGTTAACAGTAACACAACTCATAATATTCACAACACCAGAAATTATAACCCTTTCAATTACACGGAACAACACTAATTGCTTCAATCGAAAGAAGAACTGATTTGGATCCTGGCGGTGCAGAAGAAACATCAACCGGGCTGTAGATCAATCCAGAAGCTGTATTCCGACGTGGACAGGACAAGAATTACTTTTATTAAACCAAATAAAGAAAACCGTACTGCATAATCATCCAAAACATTAAATTTAGCGATCAACCGCCTACACGATTTGCTTCGTTCGAGTCTGGTAAATTATATTATATTAATCATACTAAATACACAACACATAAATTTTGTAAATCTTGCATTCTTATCTATGTATTTTTAGTCTTCCCCACAGTTACAAGAACCTTCACACCCTGAAATAAATTAAATACAAATCAAAACATAATATATAACCAAATATAAATAAAGGATTAAAATAATCAACAATCGATACCTGAAGTCTATAGTCCAAGCATATGTTAATTAGAACATATCTTGTTTAATGTGAATTAAGTAAACAAATAAAGAACCTTTATATATTTGTCAAATCTTGTTATTTGGAGTATGGTTTAGTGAACTGGGAACAAAAAGTAACTGAATAAGTATAGAATAAATGGTTAATATAAACATCGAAATAACCTATAAGTTTCGTTGAGCCGATACTGCAGCGCTTATAGCGGAATTATCTGACATCAAAGAGGGAGCGTAAAATTACGAAATTAGACAGATCTCTCTTCAAGGTATAATAGGGTTGGATGAAATTGTAGAATAACGATTAAGTTTAAGTTCTAGGCACACTAACACTGATAATTATTAAAGAGTTAAGTTAATATTAATTAATTACATCCATATATTCCACAACTCCAAATATCTCCGAGATTTATATAATTAAAGTAATACAAAACAAATTGACAAATACAACAGTGGGGTTTTAAGGAGAGGAAACCCGTTTATCTACAAATTGGCGTCCATCGCGGGGCTTGAACAATAGCGACCGCCAACGTCTATCTACAAATTGGCGCTCAACTTGTGTAGGGCTTAAGTTAAGTAACTGTAACCATATTAATATTACTTAACCAGAGCAGGCAACTGTGGGAGAGTAAACATGCATACCAGAGGTAGATCAAGGATTAGGGCAGGAGAAACGGAGAAGGAAATAGATGAACAAGAACAGGAAATAGAATTAATAACAGACAGTGAAATGGAACAACAGACAGACGAAATAGCGGAAACTGAAATTATTATGGACAAGGAAAAGGGAGTAATGGAAGAAGATGCCCAAGGGGACCAAATAGATAAAACTGGAGCCAGAGAAGTACCAAGTTGGCAGGAGATGATGAAATTTATGACAGAACAATTTAGGAAAACAAATGAGGAAAATAAGGAAGACTCAAGAGAACAATTTAGGAAAATGAAAGAGGAAATTAAGGAAGACTCAAGGGAACAATTTAGGAAACAGGATGAAAACTCAAAGAGACTGGAGGAAAAATACGATAAAACAAATGAGGAAATTAAAGAAACCTCAAAACAAATTTACGAAAGGTTAGATAGGAATGACGGGGTTTAAAACAAATGAAGGAAGGAATCCTACAAATGAACAAAGAAAACTTAAGGCGAATGGATGAAAGAATTGAAAAAATGAACGAAGCAGGTTTAAAGTAGATTGAGGATAAGAAGGAGCAGTTCAATAATGAGATAATGGAAACTTTCGAAGGGAAGTTTGAAAACGATGACACGCTTAGCCCAGAAGTGGATAAATACGAGGGGGAGACAAATAAAGAAATGGAGCTGTGTTTAAAGAATATGTCTAAAACACTAGACAGCACTTCCGAAGGTATTATAATAAATCTGACCATAGAAGAGAATATCCAGAAGATAAGGAAAATATGGAGAAAGAAAATAGTCAATACCAAAGAAGAAATGGAGATGAGGAAAGGTGGATTAATTAGTGCATTTAACATCCCAATTAATGAACGAAGGGAGTTCTGTAAAGGTATGGGATATAGAAGAAAATTTATGAAAATAAACCATAATAGAACAATCACAAAAAATTTAAATAAATTTAAATATTATATGAAAATATCAACGATTAGAGAATATTTGACCAAGTCAATTATATCGTTAATACGGAAGGTACCCGTAAAACATTTGGTAAATAGTACCGATATCCAAGGAAATGGAAAGATAGGGTATACACATGATTATGCTAGAATAGAGGAGATACGATACTTGATAATTCAAAAGGAGCTAAATATAACTGAATACCCTGACTTAAATGAAGATTTTACATCAGCCAAGTTGCGGTACCAGATACACGAAAGATATTTATCAAGTATAAAAACTGGTATGAACACTGCAGTAATCCGGACAACGGGTGCAGTCGAATTAATGGACCATGGTTAGAAAAAGAAGCAGTCAACTAGAAAAATGGGACTGATTTGATGAAAACTGACCAGGCAACCAATTGACAAGATACGGAAATATTATATAATGAATAAATTCTAAAAATAATAAGAACAACTTATTACCAGTCTTGAAGAAAATTACTTGGAATTTAAAAAGAATTTGAGTTGAATACTACCACTAAATTCTAAAAATAATAAGAACAACTTATTAAAGATTACAGAAGAAAGCGATAATTATTATTAATGTTTATAAAGAAATAGTGTGAATAATGAACAACAAACCCAAGATTACAGGAAAAGGCGAGAATTATTATTAAATGTTTATAAAGAAATAGTGTGAATAACAAACCCCAAGATTACCGAAGAAAGCGATAATTATTATTAATGTCTATAAAGAAATATTGTGAATAATGAAGAATGGAACCCCAAGATAAAAGTTATTACCTCAAATCTACATATGCAAAATAAAGAAAGAAAAAAAAAAATCATATGACCTAAAATATATACTACATTGCCACATGATGGAACAATTTCAGTAAACGATTGAATGTAACCAATATAATGTTAAAGAAGACAAGAAAGAAAGAGTATTTATGAACATAATTCATTGAAAAATAAACAGCCAAAATAGTGAAATACGATAAGAAGAAGAATAGTTGGGGCTAAGGAATGTATTTAGTCAAAAATACAATTATAATGATCATTACACAACAACTATTTAGAAAATATTGTGATCAGAGAAAAAAAAAAAAAAAAAAAAAAAAAAAAAAAAAACGAAGGAGATACTTAACATTACAATCTCAACAAAAATGAAAACAAAAATGACTACAAATGATAACTGTCAAAGTCAATATCAACGAATTTTTAAGGAATTAAAATGGAATTACGAAATATGAAGAATAGTAATGAAGAAATATAAATGCAACAAAGAAAAAATCTTTTCCCAAATATTTATTATTAAATGATTAAAGAGATTATTATTATATTTTATAGCTGACTGTAGATGAATTCCAGCAGTACTATATTAAAATGTGGTGTGGGCAGCAGAGTATGAAGCCAAACAGTGCCTCTCTGAACTGTACCAACGCATGTGTTAGGGATTGTTAGGGAAATTAAATATTTAAGGAATATTAGAATAGTTGCAAGAATAAATTCAGTTTCCAAAGGAATGTGACGAAGAAAACAGAAAGAAGTGAGTTGACAGAAGAATAATTGAAAAATACAGTAATTATAGTAATTATAAATAGAAGAGATGTAAAACTAATGTATCAGTGAATAGTGCAGCCAACTACCAACAAATAATGTTTACAGAAATAAAAATGATCAAGAATGTTAATTAAAATGATGAAATGTTATTAAATAAAAAAAAGTATTAATACTAGTCTAATGAAGTTACATTGAGAATCTCATCGTCAACCATTAACAATGAAATGAAGAAAGGCATGTGAAAAAGACAAGTTTATTTGACCTAAACTTCATTCAGGTAAACTAAACTTTTTTAGGAGGGGAAGCATATGTAACGCAACAGAAATGCTAGCATTCATGTTACATAAAAGACGGTTCACAGAATAATAAACAAATTGATATTTAAACCCATAATAGAACAGAGATCCAATAATTACAATTATAATCATAGACAAAATTAAATAAGGATGCAAGGTAGTGTTGACTAGAATAAACGAACCTGTAAGATAAATAATAGCTAATGATATATGTTTAATGAAAAGCAAAACAAAAAAATGAAACAATGACTTAATTTATGGTAAATAACAAATAAGAATTTTGTGTTAAGAAGTATTATTTTATGACAAAAATGTTATGATAAAGTTTATGTGATGTTATATCAAATATGTGTTGAGTTAATGAAAAATAATGAAACAAGTTGTATTATTCAACGACTGTCGTAGAATGAAGTGTGAGGCAGTTAATCAATGTTCATAAATTCGAATTTTGTTGTATGTGATCAAGAGATCAAGATAAAATTGTTATTAGATATAGAAAAATAATTGTTTATATAAGTGCTAATAATTAAGATTTGATTGTATGTATGAATTTATATAAAAGGGACTATAGATGCCTAACAGACATAACCACAGGTAGATCAGTTTACAATAAAAGGCCTAACAGGCAAAACTACTATATAAACACTCATAACATAAAGATTAGGTGCATCAATTAATAATAATTAATAAATACGCTATGAAGAGCTAGAAAAAAAAACATTAAATTAATAATAATATTTAATAAAATTTATACAAATTATAATAATACCATAATGCCATAATATCGATTGGTAAAATATAATATCGAAGGTGGAGTAAATATAATAAAAAAGAAAAAAAACGGACTTATATCAAAAAACCAGTAGAATATGTGTATAAAATAATAAACCAATTATCGGTAAAGTTACATTCCGATAGGACAGCAAATTGATAAAGAATAGACAAAAAATATATGAAAGAAACACTATATATTCAAAACATGTGGAAGGCAGAAATTATTATATGTTGCTAGGGACGACAAATAAGAAAAAGAAGTTGTTGATTTTAGACAAGACAAGAATTGCTTTGAATGAAAAAAAAACGTGATGAGATTAAAAAACCCAAGAATAATCTATTTAATCGTAATATTATAATTATCAGATACGATTATAAAGTACAAGATTCTCATGACAATAGTTACGTCTAACACCAATACAGATTAACCAAATAACACTACAATCTGAATTAATAATAGAGAGTAAATAACTGAAGTCTACAAGAAAGAACTTGGATTGTCCCATATCCGAAGGGAATTGATGAGATATTAATCAAATAGAAAGAGTTAACAGTAACACAACTCATAATATTCACAACACCAGAAATTATAACCCTTTCAATTACACGGAACAACACTAATTGCTTCAATCGAAAGAAGAACTGATTTGGATCCTGGCGGTGCAGAAGAAACATCAACCGGGCTGTAGATCAATCCAGAAGCTGTATTCCGACGTGGACAGGACAAGAATTACTTTTATTAAACCAAATAAAGAAAACCGTACTGCATAATCATCCAAAACATTAAATTTAGCGATCAACCGCCTACACGATTTGCTTCGTTCGAGTCTGGTAAATTATATTATATTAATCATACTAAATACACAACACATAAATTTTGTAAATCTTGCATTCTTATCTATGTATTTTTAGTCTTCCCCACAGTTACAAGAACCTTCACACCCTGAAATAAATTAAATACAAATCAAAACATAATATATAACCAAATATAAATAAAGGATTAAAATAATCAACAATCGATACCTGAAGTCTATAGTCCAAGCATATGTTAATTAGAACATATCTTGTTTAATGTGAATTAAGTAAACAAATAAAGAACCTTTATATATTTGTCAAATCTTGTTATTTGGAGTATGGTTTAGTGAACTGGGAACAAAAAGTAACTGAATAAGTATAGAATAAATGGTTAATATAAACATCGAAATAACCTATAAGTTTCGTTGAGCCGATACTGCAGCGCTTATAGCGGAATTATCTGACATCAAAGAGGGAGCGTAAAATTACGAAATTAGACAGATCTCTCTTCAAGGTATAATAGGGTTGGATGAAATTGTAGAATAACGATTAAGTTTAAGTTCTAGGCACACTAACACTGATAATTATTAAAGAGTTAAGTTAATATTAATTAATTACATCCATATATTCCACAACTCCAAATATCTCCGAGATTTATATAATTAAAGTAATACAAAACAAATTGACAAATACAACAGTGGGGTTTTAAGGAGAGGAAACCCGTTTATCTACAAATTGGCGTCCATCGCGGGGCTTGAACAATAGCGACCGCCAACGTCTATCTACAAATTGGCGCTCAACTTGTGTAGGGCTTAAGTTAAGTAACTGTAACCATATTAATATTACTTAACCAGAGCAGGCAACTGTGGGAGAGTAAACATGCATACCAGAGGTAGATCAAGGATTAGGGCAGGAGAAACGGAGAAGGAAATAGATGAACAAGAACAGGAAATAGAATTAATAACAGACAGTGAAATGGAACAACAGACAGACGAAATAGCGGAAACTGAAATTATTATGGACAAGGAAAAGGGAGTAATGGAAGAAGATGCCCAAGGGGACCAAATAGATAAAACTGGAGCCAGAGAAGTACCAAGTTGGCAGGAGATGATGAAATTTATGACAGAACAATTTAGGAAAACAAATGAGGAAAATAAGGAAGACTCAAGAGAACAATTTAGGAAAATGAAAGAGGAAATTAAGGAAGACTCAAGGGAACAATTTAGGAAACAGGATGAAAACTCAAAGAGACTGGAGGAAAAATACGATAAAACAAATGAGGAAATTAAAGAAACCTCAAAACAAATTTACGAAAGGTTAGATAGGAATGACGGGGTTTAAAACAAATGAAGGAAGGAATCCTACAAATGAACAAAGAAAACTTAAGGCGAATGGATGAAAGAATTGAAAAAATGAACGAAGCAGGTTTAAAGTAGATTGAGGATAAGAAGGAGCAGTTCAATAATGAGATAATGGAAACTTTCGAAGGGAAGTTTGAAAACGATGACACGCTTAGCCCAGAAGTGGATAAATACGAGGGGGAGACAAATAAAGAAATGGAGCTGTGTTTAAAGAATATGTCTAAAACACTAGACAGCACTTCCGAAGGTATTATAATAAATCTGACCATAGAAGAGAATATCCAGAAGATAAGGAAAATATGGAGAAAGAAAATAGTCAATACCAAAGAAGAAATGGAGATGAGGAAAGGTGGATTAATTAGTGCATTTAACATCCCAATTAATGAACGAAGGGAGTTCTGTAAAGGTATGGGATATAGAAGAAAATTTATGAAAATAAACCATAATAGAACAATCACAAAAAATTTAAATAAATTTAAATATTATATGAAAATATCAACGATTAGAGAATATTTGACCAAGTCAATTATATCGTTAATACGGAAGGTACCCGTAAAACATTTGGTAAATAGTACCGATATCCAAGGAAATGGAAAGATAGGGTATACACATGATTATGCTAGAATAGAGGAGATACGATACTTGATAATTCAAAAGGAGCTAAATATAACTGAATACCCTGACTTAAATGAAGATTTTACATCAGCCAAGTTGCGGTACCAGATACACGAAAGATATTTATCAAGTATAAAAACTGGTATGAACACTGCAGTAATCCGGACAACGGGTGCAGTCGAATTAATGGACCATGGTTAGAAAAAGAAGCAGTCAACTAGAAAAATGGGACTGATTTGATGAAAACTGACCAGGCAACCAATTGACAAGATACGGAAATATTATATAATGAATAAATTCTAAAAATAATAAGAACAACTTATTACCAGTCTTGAAGAAAATTACTTGGAATTTAAAAAGAATTTGAGTTGAATACTACCACTAAATTCTAAAAATAATAAGAACAACTTATTAAAGATTACAGAAGAAAGCGATAATTATTATTAATGTTTATAAAGAAATAGTGTGAATAATGAACAACAAACCCAAGATTACAGGAAAAGGCGAGAATTATTATTAAATGTTTATAAAGAAATAGTGTGAATAACAAACCCCAAGATTACCGAAGAAAGCGATAATTATTATTAATGTTTATAAAGAAATATTGTGAATAATGAAGAATGGAACCCCAAGATAAAAGTTATTACCTCAAATCTACATATGCAAAATAAAGAAAGAAAAAAAAAAATCATATGACCTAAAATATATACTACATTGCCACATGATGGAACAATTTCAGTAAACGATTGAATGTAACCAATATAATGTTAAAGAAGACAAGAAAGAAAGAGTATTTATGAACATAATTCATTGAAAAATAAACAGCCAAAATAGTGAAATACGATAAGAAGAAGAATAGTTGGGGCTAAGGAATGTATTTAGTCAAAAATACAATTATAATGATCATTACACAACAACTATTTAGAAAATATTGTGATCAGAGAAAAAAAAAAAAAACGAAGGAGATACTTAACATTACAATCTCAACAAAAATGAAAACAAAAATGACTACAAATGATAACTGTCAAAGTCAATATCAACGAATTTTTAAGGAATTAAAATGGAATTACGAAATATGAAGAATAGTAATGAAGAAATATAAATGCAACAAAGAAAAAATCTTTTCCCAAATATTTATTATTAAATGATTAAAGAGATTATTATTATATTTTATAGCTGACTGTAGATGAATTCCAGCAGTACTATATTAAAATGTGGTGTGGGCAGCAGAGTATGAAGCCAAACAGTGCCTCTCTGAACTGTACCAACGCATGTGTTAGGGATTGTTAGGGAAATTAAATATTTAAGGAATATTAGAATAGTTGCAAGAATAAATTCAGTTTCCAAAGGAATGTGACGAAGAAAACAGAAAGAAGTGAGTTGACAGAAGAATAATTGAAAAATACAGTAATTATAGTAATTATAAATAGAAGAGATGTAAAACTAATGTATCAGTGAATAGTGCAGCCAACTACCAACAAATAATGTTTACAGAAATAAAAATGATCAAGAATGTTAATTAAAATGATGAAATGTTATTAAATAAAAAAAAGTATTAATACTAGTCTAATGAAGTTACATTGAGAATCTCATCGTCAACCATTAACAATGAAATGAAGAAAGGCATGTGAAAAAGACAAGTTTATTTGACCTAAACTTCATTCAGGTAAACTAAACTTTTTTAGGAGGGGAAGCATATGTAACGCAACAGAAATGCTAGCATTCATGTTACATAAACGACGGTTCACAGAATAATAAACAAATTGATATTTAAACCCATAATAGAACAGAGATCCAATAATTACAATTATAATCATAGACAAAATTAAATAAGGATGCAAGGTAGTGTTGACTAGAATAAACGAACCTGTAAGATAAATAATAGCTAATGATATATGTTTAATGAAAAGCAAAACAAAAAAATGAAACAATGACTTAATTTATGGTAAATAACAAATAAGAATTTTGTGTTAAGAAGTATTATTTTATGACAAAAATGTTATGATAAAGTTTATGTGATGTTATATCAAATATGTGTTGAGTTAATGAAAAATAATGAAACAAGTTGTATTATTCAACGACTGTCGTAGAATGAAGTGTGAGGCAGTTAATCAATGTTCATAAATTCGAATTTTGTTGTATGTGATCAAGAGATCAAGATAAAATTGTTATTAGATATAGAAAAATAATTGTTTATATAAGTGCTAATAATTAAGATTTGATTGTATGTATGAATTTATATAAAAGGGACTATAGATGCCTAACAGACATAACCACAGGTAGATCAGTTTACAATAAAAGGCCTAACAGGCAAAACTACTATATAAACACTCATAACATAAAGATTAGGTGCATCAATTAATAATAATTAATAAATACGCTATGAAGAGCTAGAAAAAAAAACATTAAATTAATAATAATATTTAATAAAATTTATACAAATTATAATAATACCATAATGCCATAATATCGATTGGTAAAATATAATATCGAAGGTGGAGTAAATATAATAAAAAAGAAAAAAAACGGACTTATATCAAAAAACCAGTAGAATATGTGTATAAAATAATAAACCAATTATCGGTAAAGTTACATTCCGATAGGACAGCAAATTGATAAAGAATAGACAAAAAATATATGAAAGAAACACTATATATTCAAAACATGTGGAAGGCAGAAATTATTATATGTTGCTAGGGACGACAAATAAGAAAAAGAAGTTGTTGATTTTAGACAAGACAAGAATTGCTTTGAATGAAAAAAAAAACGTGATGAGATTAAAAAACCCAAGAATAATCTATTTAATCGTAATATTATAATTATCAGATACGATTATAAAGTACAAGATTCTCATGACAATAGTTACGTCTAACACCAATACAGATTAACCAAATAACACTACAATCTGAATTAATAATAGAGAGTAAATAACTGAAGTCTACAAGAAAGAACTTGGATTGTCCCATATCCGAAGGGAATTGATGAGATATTAATCAAATAGAAAGAGTTAACAGTAACACAACTCATAATATTCACAACACCAGAAATTATAACCCTTTCAATTACACGGAACAACACTAATTGCTTCAATCGAAAGAAGAACTGATTTGGATCCTGGCGGTGCAGAAGAAACATCAACCGGGCTGTAGATCAATCCAGAAGCTGTATTCCGACGTGGACAGGACAAGAATTACTTTTATTAAACCAAATAAAGAAAACCGTACTGCATAATCATCCAAAACATTAAATTTAGCGATCAACCGCCTACACGATTTGCTTCGTTCGAGTCTGGTAAATTATATTATATTAATCATACTAAATACACAACACATAAATTTTGTAAATCTTGCATTCTTATCTATGTATTTTTAGTCTTCCCCACAGTTACAAGAACCTTCACACCCTGAAATAAATTAAATACAAATCAAAACATAATATATAACCAAATATAAATAAAGGATTAAAATAATCAACAATCGATACCTGAAGTCTATAGTCCAAGCATATGTTAATTAGAACATATCTTGTTTAATGTGAATTAAGTAAACAAATAAAGAACCTTTATATATTTGTCAAATCTTGTTATTTGGAGTATGGTTTAGTGAACTGGGAACAAAAAGTAACTGAATAAGTATAGAATAAATGGTTAATATAAACATCGAAATAACCTATAAGTTTCGTTGAGCCGATACTGCAGCGCTTATAGCGGAATTATCTGACATCAAAGAGGGAGCGTAAAATTACGAAATTAGACAGATCTCTCTTCAAGGTATAATAGGGTTGGATGAAATTGTAGAATAACGATTAAGTTTAAGTTCTAGGCACACTAACACTGATAATTATTAAAGAGTTAAGTTAATATTAATTAATTACATCCATATATTCCACAACTCCAAATATCTCCGAGATTTATATAATTAAAGTAATACAAAACAAATTGACAAATACAACAGTGGGGTTTTAAGGAGAGGAAACCCGTTTATCTACAATATATATTCACTGAGTTTATACACACTTGTTATGCTGTTATATGTTTATATATATATATATATATGTATTTACTGAATTTATACACACTCGTTATACTATACACCTATTGTTTTCCTTTAATACTGTTAAAGCAGGGCTTAAATTATTCGTGATATTTATCATTCATGGGGGGGAATAATTATGTCATAGAGTTGGCCTGCATGTATGAATTCTTGGCATAAAATAAACTTGTTATTGTTATATTATGGCTGAGTTTCATTGCAAGTCCCGTCATACTGGACCCGGCACAATTTTTGCTTCTCTAGGCTCCAGCCTAGTCCTAATTGACTGTGGCTTCTCTTTCAAAAAAAAATATTAAAATTAAATAAGTTGTTGGATACTCATAAACAAAAAAAAAGGCACATAAAAGGAAAGAGGGGTCACAAATGGTACCGCAGAGCGTGGTTTATAAAGTCTGACACTGCAAATGGTAGCAGTGAGCGTGGTTCATCCTAGGCTTGAACCCTTGGGTCCTGGTGTGTGACGGGGCTTGCAAACTCGGAAATATTAATGCCATTGTTGTGACATAGTTTTGGTATATGCCAGTGTAGGCTAGTTGGAGGTAGCATAACTTGTGAGTCGGGTCGCACCACTGAGGCGGTTATTGGTGTTTAAAATTAAAAAAAAAAATGTAATGGTTGTACGGCCGGGGAGTCTCAAGCGTGGCCTGGAAGATAGAATGTTGATTCGGGGTCGGAGTTTAGCGTGTTATATTGACGGGATGCGGTATGGCCCGATCGGAAATCGGTACCGGCACCGACTTGTGTCCGGTTGATGTCGAAGTATTAATTCCCGGATTATGACTTTCAGTTGTTAGTTGGTTGTTGTGAGTTATGTGTTGGTACGGCGTGTGTGTCGAATTGCTGTTTGATGTTATGTGTGTTTAGTATTGTTGCTTGTCACTTGTCTCCTTCTGTCGTGGATGTGAATGGTCCTGAATAGGCCAGGTCTCCGCAGCGCTAGAGAACCCGGGGGTCTACTCAAAGGAAGGACAGTACTTGAGTTTTTCCGATTCTTGTTAATATGTTTTGTAGTTTATGTTTGTGTTAGGTGTTTAGTGGGGATTTGTTTTATGATTGTTTGTTTTGAATTGTGCAATTCTGGCGGCGGTATGCTATCAGGAATTGCCCCACCCTCTTACAGGCGTTCTCCAGAAATTTCCGGTGGTGAATGGATTTGATGAGGACCAGCTGCTGGTTTTCTTGGACCTGGTCCTGCAGGTGGCAGATTTTCCGGGGGTGTCCGATGGGGAGGTCTTGTCTCTTATATATCCGTATTGCCAGAGTACGTTGGCTGATCTGGTCACCAAGGCCCTGCGTCGGGGTGACAGTGTTGATGCTTTCCATGGGCAGGTGTTGAACTTCTTCCTACCCATTCGACGACGTGCCCACCTTGAGTTGGAAAAATTCTATCGCCCACAGGCCAACGGAGAGGCGTTAGGAGACTTCGTGCGCAATATACGGAAAGCTGCCCGGGTGTTAAGATTGGGGTTGCCAGAGACGGAAGTTATACAAGCGATTCTAGAAGGACTGACTCCCCAGGAGAGATCTCGTTTGGCATTCGCGGACCGTCCACGTTGTTTTGCGGACCTTGAGCGACTGTGTGTGCTTTCAGGAATGGTCAAGGAGTTTGACGAGTCCCGGGGAAAAGAGGCTACCGATGTCCAATACTCCAGCGGTTCATCAGGAAGAGCCAAAAGGGACAAACATGGTGGTTGGAGGAGAACCCAAGAGACGCTTAGAAAGCCAGAATATTCCGGAAGTGGTGGAGGCTACAAGGGGGTGGCAAGTGTGAAGACGGTAACAACAGCTACAGCACAGAAAACAAAGAAACATGAAATTAACAGGGGAAAAAGAAATTATGTTAGGGAACAACCATCGGCAAGTAGGGAGCCTGTAGTTAGGCGTTATTCTTATTTGCAGAAAAGTGAGAGTTTAAAAGTTCCAGAGGAAGTACAAGTGCCTAATAGAGTGGTGAATGAAGAAGGGGAAGCAGAAGTAGAAGAGCGGAACTGCTTCGTGGGATCACAACACGACAAGGACACGTCAGTTAAGACGGAGTTGCAGGACTCAAAGAGGACGTCGTGTTTGAATCCAGAGGCCGCAGAATTTGTTCCGGTATTTACCTCTCGGTTCGTGACGGATCCAGATCCGGTAATATCGTCATTGCCTACACAGGGATATGAGAAGTCATTGGATGGTGTAGCTTTACCATCGCCAGTAGAAATTAATTTAGTCATTGCACATGAACCTGGACAGCTGGATTCCAGGGCGGAAGATGTTGAGGACGTTGTAGTTGCTGAGAGTGGTCAAGGAGTGGAATCGAAGCAAGAGTCAGAAGAGCGGTCTGCAGATGCTGCGCAGGTGAATATAGTTGTAGGTGTTAGGGAGACTGTAGAGTCTGAAGTTGCAGATGGACACAGGGATGTCCGGGCTGCGAGTGTTTCTGAGGTTGTGGATGGACAAGGGGATGTTCATGCCGCAAGTGTGGTAGAAGTAGATGAGGTAGAAGTTGAGGAGAAATTTGGTGGCAGCGTTGTAGAGTGTGTGAGTGAGATGATGTAGTGTGGGAAGATGTGCAGACGCCTTCTGTAAGTAGTGTTGAGGATTCCGAGGAACGGGAGGAAGTTTCAGGTGGACCAGGTGAGCAACTAGAGGAGGACGAGGATGTGCAGTGTTCAGATGGTGGTAGTGGAAGTGATGGCGATGACGTTGGTGATGAACGTGTTGCTGAAAATGAGATCGGAGAAGAGGTTACGCAAGAAATTCATGAAGGAGCTGGCGATGCGTGTGATGATGAAGATGGATCAGAGGAGCAACGGGAAGATGCTGAGGAGGTGCAGTGTCAGGAAGTTGATTTGGATTATGTGGACGAAGAAGGGGAAATTGTAGAAAAGGAAGAAATTGTAGCATAGGAGTTAGACGACGAGCATAATCCAAAGCGGAGTGAAAGTAGTGAGGTAAGTTGCCTTGATTCTGATTCCGAAAAAACCAGTCAGTACAGCTCAACACGAAATAATTTCTTAGAGAGTGGTGTTCGAAAGGAACGGGTACCCAAAGCCCGTCATAGAAAGGTAAGAAGAAGAGGTTAACGGGTAGCGGGTAGATGTTCCCCACACTCCCAGTGGTGTTCATCTATTTCAGGGTTGCGCCCCTGCCCACGCGAGCCTTGGTTTCCTCCATTCATCCTTATTTTCGGAGGGAACCAGGTCCTTACCCTTAGTCCTGGCTATTGACCCTTTAATGATCCTTGCCCCGTTTCATCTTCCCGATAGTCCTACCCCTCCCCTTAAAAAAAAAAAAAAAAAAAAAAAAAAAAAAAAAAAAAAAAAAAAAAAAAAAAAAAAAAAAAACCTAATCGATAAGGAAGTAGAGAGACTTGCCGGAAGTGAGTAGATTGTGGTCGTCAGTTTCCCCTGTTTTGAAAGTTAGTAGATGGAGTGATGGTGTGCTGTTGCTGGTTGTTAATAGTTGTTGATGTTGATGTTGTTCATTATAGGGTCGGTGCCATATGCCGCATTCTCCGGTTGTTCCCCGGGTGTTTCGTTGAGAAAGAGTATTGTATTATTGTGTATCGACGTCGGTGAAAAGTAAACCCCCTCTAGTTATGGTGTATTTGAATGAGTAAATGATGGGATTAATGTTCGTGTGCCCTTGGTGCGGTCCTCTCTGTCTGGCTGAGCGGGGCCGTCCGCCCTTGTGTAGGGAAGTGGCCAGCCACATGGCAAGGTTGGAGATGCCTTGTGGGTGCATGTGGCTGGTCGGTCCAAGAGATGGACGAGGAGTAGTGCGGTCGCTCATATATCAAGGTGTGAGATACCTTGTTGGGTCGTAGGACGAGTATGTGAGTGGGACCGGTGGGAGTAGGTGATGGTCACCGGAGAGGGTGACGTGTTGGGGCGGTCCCGTGGGGTTGGCGTAGCGGAGAGGGTCGCATGGGGATGTCTGTTCTCCTGAGAGCAAGTCTGCCTGGCCAACTTACCCACGATGTCCACCGGAGTATTTACGATGGGGGGGTACACTGCAGGGTACTCTCCAGAGTTTCAGAGTGGGGCAACCGGGTTGCCCTTTCGGGGTGGGGGTGTGCCGGTGTAAATCCGGCTGTCGAAGGTTTTAGAAAAGTTTTTTTTTAATTGTCAAATAAAGTGAATGCAGGGGTCGGCTGAAGCGACCTTTGTTCGGCTCGGTTACGGTTGCGCGCGCAACTTATAGAAAGGGGAGCATTTGGCTCCGCTGCTAACGGCAGACGACTCACTGCCCCGCTGCGAGATACAACGGTCCTTCTTCCTCTTCGAACAATTACGGCGTAGTTATCTGCATCTTCATGGCTTGCTGAAGCGTAAACGACTCCCGGGTTCTTGATTAAGCCGGAGACTTGGCCTTGCTGATCGCCGTACACCTGCATCAGTCATGGACCATTAAACAAGATCATGTCCGAAGAGGGAGCTGGTGACTCGTTCTCGATGTAGCACTTGCCAGCAGTACTAAGGTGATATTCACACTTTTTTTTCCTTTTGGGGCCGGGCCGGCAGTGCGCCTGTTTTACATTAAATATCTTTGAAGCCATGTGACCACGTGTCCAGACTGTCTGTTAGAAAGGGGAGCAGCTGATCATAACTCTGAACATTATAAGTTAAATTCAAGAACACTTTTTTATAACTGATTTACATAACACTAAGTGCACTGCTTGTAATTGTGTGCTGCACTGGGGGAGCGTGCCAGATATTTTTTTTTACACTTGGATATTTTACAGTTTGCATCTCATTATCATTTAACTCTGTACAAAATTTATAGAACATGTTAGTAGCTCTGTTCCGGCTGGAACAGCAATGAATAATATTAACTTCACTATGGGTTTAACATCTAAGGGCTGGGGGTTTTCCTTTGTTGTTTTTGGGCCGTTTTCTGGGGTTTAAAAGGGGACTTAGTTTTCTCTGACACATGTTGGTGCAACCTCAGGCAGGTTGGAGGCCTGTCAAACTTTGTCAACCACATGCTGGCGTGCTGCTACAGCTGCTAGGACACAACCACCTTATTGTATTTTTTCATTTTAATTATATTTATAGAGCCATTCGGGGTTAATAGAAAATAATTTGTTTTTTTTCTGGACATATATTAGTTGATTTTGCTCCTTACAAAAGGGCTATACTGATTGTTTTTCTTAACTGGCAAAACACATATTGATTAACTTTCACTTGTAGTATCTGCTGTTTAATTTTCTTTAACTATAGAACATGTACTCATTATTTTTTTTTGTAAAACATATATTGTCTAAACTTTTCTGAAATTGTAAATCCTTGAGTGAGTAATTTCTGATTGTTAAAGTACATATGGATTTTTAAATCTTTCGGAATTTGTAAAGTAAAGTAACCGTTTAGAATTGTATAACAACCGTTTGAAATCAGGTGATGTAGTTCTGTAAATTTTTATCTAATGCTGTGAAAGGAACTTGAGGTTCATACACTCATGATGGGTCATTGATCAGTGGAACGCTATACAAATGGGTGGTCCGGTTTTATTTATGCGTTATGAGTTTTATTATCCTTTCTGGGGGTTCTGGCTTTTATATAAATCTACATAAACGGGTTGCCGATGAGCGAACATTTTATCACTGCTGGGTTCTGAGTATTGTAGTTACACTGCCTGCAGGGCGGGTGCATTCCAGGGGCATTCGTGTTAGAATTAATGTAATTGTCAGTCTATGTGCTTTATGTTTCTGTGTGTGTTGTGATGTTTGTCCGTGTCTAGCTAGCCACAAGATGGGGGAGAACTTTATATTTATATATATATATATTCACTGAGTTTATACACACTTGTTATGCTGTTATATGTTTATATATATATATATATATATATATATATATATGTATGTATTTACTGAATTTATACACACTCGTTATACTATAGACCTATTGTTTTCCTTTAATACTGTTAAAGCAGGGCTTAAATTATTCGTGATATTTATGATTCATGGGGGGGGGAATAATTATGTCATAGAGTTGGCCTGCATGTATGAATTCTAGGCATAAAATAAACTTGTTATTGTTATATTATGGCTGAGTTTCATTGCAAGTCCCGTCATACTGGACCCGGCACAATTTTTGCTTCTCTAGGCTCCAGCCTAGTCCTAACTGACTTGTGGCTTCTCTTTCAAAAAAAAATATTAAAATGAAATAAGTTGTTGGATACTCATAAACAAAAAAAAAGGCACATAAAAGGAAAGAGGGGTCACAAAATGAATACGAGAACAGTTTTGTTTGCCGGACAACAGCGAATAATTCGTCTCATTACACAAGGCAGTCGACAATCAAAATGGCCGTCCGTATAGTTTACAGACGCTATGAATTAATGTTTTGTTCACTTGTTTTTATAATAAATAAATTTTGTAGTGTTTTCACTGTATTATATTTAGTTTTGGTAATTATCGACTTTCTGGGCCGGGCTGGTATTGGCATGACATATTTTTTTTTCTATTCTTCTATGTTATATAGACACGAGAAAAATAATCTTAAACGGCGGTCAAACCTATTTACAGAGAAAAAAAATAAAATAATTACTCCCATAAGAACATGTAAAGTGAATGGCCGCCATGTTAACTGAGCGATGGCCCACAAATGCACAGTAAATGTTTGAAAAATGGTTCGCCTTAATTATTGCAAGAATTATATGAAACAATGAACTATATCCGCGGCTTTTCATCCAACTCGCTTGTAAATGTTTGAAAAATAGCCGTTCTGTACCGCTGTTGCATGCGTTCTTATGTGAGTAATTATTTAATTTTTTTTTCTCCGTAAATAGGTTCGACAGCCGTTTAAGATTATTTTTCTCGTGTTTATATAGTATAGAAGAATAGAAAAAAAAATGTCACGCCAATACCAGCGCGGCCCAGAAAGTCGACAATTACCTTAGTTTTTTCTTTAGTTAGCACTTGTGTTTGGTATAATAGCGCCTGTTGAGTTTAACTATCTGTTGTGTAGTGATCGTGACTATATGGATTGGACGATTGTTACCAATGTAGGTACTCAGACTATTTCGTTCAACTTGGTTCATCGTATTTTCTTCTTATTTTTATTTTCTTCGTGTGGTTTAAGTATTTAATATATCCTCTTCTTTCATCGTTTTATTTTCTCATTTTTAGACATCGGTCAATTAGTTTTACCACTCAATATGTTAATTCCACTTCTGAATTTTTTGGTATTACTCAGCTCATCCACACTCTATGATAGTCAATAATGGAATAATAATTCTTCTTCCTTCATCAACGGTCTAGCCCAAGAATCTCTGGCCTCCGATTGGTTAAAATAGTTGAACTGCAGGTCACCTAACTGGTGTCACTGATATAATATATTCTTATACTTGTATAAAAAAATACTCCCTTTTAAACTTTAAGTCCTATTAAATTTAAGTTACATAATGTTTTTCCTTACTATATGACATGCCATTTGATACCTATTTGTTATTATAATAGATAACTTTTCCCCTTTACAAAAGTTCTGAATTTTGGACCTATTTTTCTGTTACAATGATTATATCATAATTGCCTAAATTTATCTAATAAATACTATTACTATTACATCAAGTGTTTTTATCCTACAGATTTAATCCTTTTTTGATTTTGTTTACTTTGAATGGTTGATCTACTCATTTATGACATTAGTTTCTTTACATTGTATTATTGGCCTAGGCCCTAAGCTTCATTTCTTTAGCATTTTTTTTTCTAATTTACATAGATTGTTATTTAATTTATCTATTTTGAATCCTGGATGTACCATAACAATAACTAACAAAATATTTTAACATTTTTACCCTAAGGCATTGCCTTCATGGCCAATTTTAACTTCAAACATTAACAAATCATTACAAAATATTTAAAATAACTTTGATAACATTCTTCAATTCTATGAATCACTCTTAACTGATTATTTCTAGAATTGTTTGTTTTTAACTTAAGTGTTCATCTAGCTTGTAAGCCTAATACAATCTACAACATTTATCTATAAGCCTTGATATTTAAACATAAACACCAATATACTGTCTAGGCTTTACATAACACTTCCAAAAAATGATACCATTTTATTTTAGTTCATTTTTAATCCTAATGATAACAAAAAATAATATGTTTATCTTGTTCCCACAGCACGGACACTTATTACATTTTTTACACAGTTTGTGTTACACTAGTTTTGGTTTATTTAATTTATTTGTTTACACTAGGGTCAATTGAAGGGGTTGTTATTTTTTCAGTCTTTTCTGTCCAAATAACTAACTACCTTGCCCCCCACTCTCTTATACTAGCACAGTTTTTTTTCTTATATTTATTAATTATAAATTGCCAGATATTTACTGACAGTACTTTTGTATTGTACCTTTCATTTGTTTCTACATTGTCTGACATAGAGAAAGGCTTTTTATTTAATTGGTGGACTCGGTGAGGTGAAATATTCTGATCTCTATTGAAAAATGACTATTTTTTGTTAATTTTGTTTCTTTTCAGTTCTTCATTGTAATGGGGCAGAATGGGAGGTTTTTTATTTTTTATTAATTCTATTTAATTTTCAATTGCAATTCCCACGTAAAGTACGACAGTGTTCAAACAATGAACGCAGTGGCATAGTGGTAATGGAACGCCATACGATTCTGAGAATTCCAGTGTTGTGTTATGCACAGAGTACGCGCAGATGACGCTACGCAGACTGAAACAACGCCAACCAAAATGGCTAAATTATAAGATTTCTTTCACCACGTGTTTGGGTGATGACGGAAGTACCGTGATGACTCCGCCCATCTGAGTCTACGGCCTTGTCAAAATGGAATATCGTCAATACCTAACGCACATGGACAACCCCGTACTTTGTGTAAGTTGACGAACATTTGTCACAAGCAGGCTGTGCAATTTCCGTCTGCTACATAGTGTTGGCATAGTGTGTGCGTAGTTACCGCGTCGCCATAGAACTCTAGACCACGCGTGGTTACTAACCACATCGCTCGAGCAAATTTTGGGTCGGCCGACCAGTAAACTGTGTATCTAATATGTAAATAATGTGAAGCTGTAAAATCAACAGTGAGATAAAATCTAGTAACGACTTTCGGGACATTTATGCAAAACTGTGGTGGACGATGTGCGACGGAACCAGCAAACACATGCCATGTTGTAAGAGTACAACATAGATTAATATTTTGGCCAACATCTAGAATCAAATTTTATTTTACTGGAAAATTTTAATCAATTATAATGGGAGTGGGAAAATGAAATGTAATAAGGGGACAAGTATGAGTGTTGAGTGTGAGCAAACTGGGTCATCTTAAATAGAGTTAAAATAGTTTAAGTTTTGTTTTTCGATATATGTTTTGTATTAAAAGGAGGTAATGCACCATATTATTATTTGCAATTTTTGAATGATTAACGTAAATGGGTTGGAAGAAAGAATAGAAATCAAAATAGAATATAAGAAAATGTTAAATTAGAATATGTTCCATGTGAAATAATCCAAAGTCTTGTTTGTATTTTGTTGAAAAGAAAGAGTAGTATAATTAACAGAAATGAGTTTTAGACAAAATGAACATTGAGTAAATTTAGAAGAAAGCAAACCAAATGTTGAATTTGAATAATAAACAGATTTAATTTGTATAGTTAACCAGCGTTTTAATGGTGTAACGAACCCAGTAACCTCTCTTACAGACTGTGGGTTTGTGTAAAAGGATCCTGGACCCAGAAAAGGTAAGAGTTAACATAAAAATATATTCCTATGTCTTTTATTATTGGTGATAAAGAATGAAAAAGTTCAATGACGCCCAAGAACAGGGACTTGATTTCAAAATTATAGTAATAATAATTAATCCGTAGTAAATTGAAAAAGTTCATCATGTATTTAAGTTATTTGGTAATTAATGTGGTCTTCATTGTCTTGTTGCTTAGCATGTCTTTATTTTAATTATAGTTAACTGCGTGGAAGTAGTATCGTCAAGGTCACACCGCTTACTTACAGCGTTGCCACTAAGCAACAGTTTCCGTTTCTTCCGAAAAATGCTACACTAGTAAGTAAGCCTACTTAATGTAAAGAATATAACAAAGTGAGAAAGTTTCTAATACATGCATTAGAGTACATTGTTACATTGTCAATAATTCTTAATAATAATTACATCACAATTAATATATTGTTAATAATTAATTAACAATTAATTTCCGTATCTTATACATAACAGTAAAACTTTAAATAAGTAAGTTCACTGTACGGAAATCACAAAATAATTGACCTAACGGTACTTCGTAAAGTTAGGGTGTGTATTGCTAAAAGCTTTAGATTCTAACATAAGAAAAACCAGCGCAGTATAAATAGTAGTTTCAGAGTACAATGTAAATCTTTTATGCAAATCTTATTAATTGCATAAATTAATTATTTTATAATTAATATAATTACTTGTGTTTATTGCTCAATCAATTAATTTAGATTCGGGCCACGCGTTGGTCGCCATTAATATAATGATATAAAGGTTATCCTTTATCATCTACAATAGATGTGTATAATTAAAATTGGTTATTACTTGATTATCTATGCCCCGCGTGTTGGGATGCCATTAATTACAATGTTATTATGTTAAACACTATGTGTTTTAATTAGTTAAATCGCTTAGTAAATTTATTTACTAACTAGCATAAAGGACAAAAGACTCTTAAGTAAATTAATCATGTTCTTAAAACTTTAACATGTAGGTTTGTTGTCATAATGAACGCATCTGTTAAATGTACTTAAATGACTAATTTATTTATTCATTACGTCATTTTATATTCATACACATAGAAAATCTGGTGTACCTGAAAATACATCACATAACACATATATCTTAAAATAACAAATTCCAGCTTATATGATGGCTGAAAAAGACATACATACATAAATCTTGATATACAATAATTTAATAATAATAATTAATTAATGCGTTCATTAATTCCAGATAGTTTTTGCTTACTCGCTCATTAATTTTAACTTTATTCCATTTATCAAATTTATATAAAACTCCCAGGGTAGGGATTCTTTGAAAGAGTCAGGACAGTAGTAGTTATTAAATTAATAGATAAATAAATCGTTACTTGGAATTAAGAATATCCGTTCATGGTCCAGCGGTGATTGACCTCTGTGTTGTTGTGAAGGCTGTAGAACACATCTTGTTGAATGATGTTGAATGCACTATCACTTGTACACATCCACAAGAACTCACGTCATTTATAGTGTAGTGTAGATATGCTATTGCTTTCAGTGTCAGTTTGTGTATAACATTCTAAAATGAGTGTTGTATGTTATACACAACAGCACTTTCAAATATCTGGTATTTAAAGAGGTAAAGAAATATTAAATGCAGTGTAAGTGGCATTCACTTGCCAATTACCAACATATTAATTGGTTGTCAACATATTGCCAATTGCCAATATTTTAATTAAATATCACTATAATATTGACGACTCGGAACACTAAGTTTTTATAAGTAAAAACGTAAAGTTTTACCTTACAGCCTAAACCGGCTTTCACCTATAGAAGGCTTCATCAGAGGCTGTCGTAGGTAGCGTTGTTCGTCTTGTTGTTGGCTACGAGATAGTTTTTCGAAAGATCGAAGCTGTGTGTGTCCATGACGTGTTCGTTACTTAACTAAATATCACTATTGTTTGACGACTCTGAACACTAAGTTTTTTATAAGTAAAATCGTAAAGATTTACCTTACAGCCTAAACCGGCTTTCACCTTTAGAAGGCTTCATCAGAGGCTGCCGTATGTAGCGTTGTCCGTCTTGTTGTTGGTGACGGGATAGTTTTTTGAAAGATCGAGGCTGTGTGTGTGTGGTGAGATGTGTTCGAATAATGCGTGCGATTTGAATTGTGTCTGTTCGTTTAGGATGTCGTTTTTATTTGTTTTTGTGTGTTTGTATATTTCTAATTGTTCTAGAGTGTCTAGTTTTCGGCCTTTTGTGTGTACGTGTAGCATGTTCATGTTATTGTCGATGTTTTTATATGTGTGGTTTGCTTCAATGAGGTGGTTTGCAAAGGTGGATTCTGTAGTGGTGTGGAGTGCCTTTGTGTGTTCAATGTACATTACGATTTTACTTATAAAAAACTTAGTGTTCCGAGTCGTCAAACGATAGTGATATTTACACTTTTATTGTATAATATGTCCGCCGAATTAAAAAGCAATTTATTTTTATTAATTGTGATTTCTTTGAGGACTCTACAGTTCTGCAGGTTGTTATATGGGAGTAAGTCTAGTTTAGTTAGAAGTGGTAGATTATTGAAAGGTTATATACAATACCTTGTATTAGACAATAGGATTTTTAAACTTAAAAGTGGAACACTAGTAAAATAAATACAAGGGATGCGTGTATTCATCATGTTCTGAGTTAAGTTACACACACTAATATTAATCTAAGATACCTGTTTCTGGTGGTCATTGTGGTGGTGTTTTATTTTGATGAAATGAAAAAAGACAGTTTTAGTGTTCATAATTAATCTTCTGTTTTAAACATTATTATTTACATAAGTTAATTGTATAAAAATATATGCACTTCTATAGATCAGTTTTATTAGTAGAGGAAAATAATTTGTAACTTTATGAAAATGAGTACCTAAATATTGTTACTTTCCTCGATAACAAAGTTATAATCTTGTCTCGAGTTGACTGTATTTTGTAAGTTTTTTATTTTTTATCAACCTTCGGTTGTTATTTGAATTGAAAGTGATTTGAGAATTAGCGGTGGTCGTTTTTTTTTCTACGGTTTTCACTGTCGAGAGAAAGAGAGACAGAGTATGACTGGGCCCCTCTCTCGAAATATTTCAAGTAATTGTTTACGTTGACCGTCGACTCCGACGCAGCCGGGTTCGTTGTGGGTTATGTCTCTCTTTGCCGTGTGTGCACTTTGTGTAGTCCGTATGTCCACACTCCTCGCTGTTAGCTATAAATTTCCTGAAAATTACGCTTATTCTACAAATAACAAGAATTAATTTCCCAATAAAACGTGTTTATTTTTTATTATTTGTTCTACTGCTTTATAATATTTATCGACATTTATGTCGAACTATGTTTGAGTCGTATCGACTCTTGTGCTCGTTTCGATTCTAGAATTTCTTTATATATTTCTTAACATTGTTAATAACTTTAATTTTATTTGTATATCTCAGGGTTTGGATTCTTTGAAGCTGTTAAAAAAAGTCAGAAATGCAAAGAAAAGGTACTATACATTACAATAAATTATAAATTAAATTAAAATGAATACGAGAACAGTTTGTTTGCCGGACAACAGCGAATAATTCGTCTCATTACACAAGGCAGTCGACAATCAAAATGGCCGTCCGTATAGTTTACAGACGCTATGAATTAATGTTTTGTCACTTGTTTTTACAATAAATAAATTTTGTAGTGTTTTCACTGTATTATATTTAGTTTTGGTAATTATCGACTTTCTGGGCCGGGCTGGTATTGGCATGACATTTTTTTTTTTCTATTCTTCTATGTTATATAGACACGAGAAAAATAATCTTAAACGGCGGTCAAACCTATTTACAGAGAAAAAAAATAAAATAATTACTCCCATAAGAACATGTAAAGTGAATGGCCGCCATGTTAACTGAGCGACGGCCCACAAATGCACAGTAAATGTTTGAAAAATGGTTCGCCTTAATTATTGCAAGAATTATATGAAACAATGAACTATATCCGCGGCTTTTCATCCAACTCGCTTGTAAATGTTTGAAAAATAGCCGTCCTGTACCGCTGTTGCATGCGTTCTTATGTGAGTAATTATTTAATTTTTTTCCTCCGTAAATAGGTTCGACCGCCGTTTAAGATTATTTTTCTCGTGTTTATATAGTATAGAAGAATAGAAAAAAAATGTCACGCCAATACCAGCGCGGCCCAGAAAGTCGACAATTACCTTAGTTTTTTCTTTAGTTAGCACTTGTGTTTGGTATAATAGTGCCTGTTGAGTTTAACTATCTGTTGTGTAGTGATCGTGACTATATGGATTGGATGATTGTTACCAATGTAGGTACTCAGACTTTTTCGTTCAACTTGGTTCATCGTATTTTCTTCTTATTTTTATTTTCTTCGTGTGGTTTAAGTATTTAATATATCCTCTTCTTTTATCGTTTTATTTTCTCATTTTTAGACATCGGTCAATTAGTTTTACCACTCAATATGTTAATTCCACTTCTGAATTTTTTGGTATTACTCAGCTCATCCACATTCTATGATAGTCAATAATGGAATAATAATTCTTCTTCCTTCATCAACGGTCTAGCCCAAGAATCTCTGGCCTCCGATTGGTTAAAATAGTTGAACTGCAGGTCACCTAACTGGTGTCACTGATATAATATATTCTTATACTTGTATAAAAAAATACTCCCTTTTAAACTTTAAGTCCTATTAAATTTAAGTTACATAATGTTTTTCCTTACTATATGACATGCCATTTGATACCTATTTGTTATTATAATAGATAACTTTTCCCCTTTACAAAAGTTCTGAATTTTGGACCTATTTTTCTGTTACAATGATTATATCATAATTGCCTAAATTTATCTAATAAATACTATTACTATTACATCAAGTGTTTTTATCCTACAGATTTAATCCTTTTTTGATTTTGTTTACTTTGAATGGTTGATCTACTCATTTATGACATTAGTTTCTTTACATTGCATTATTGGCCTAGGCCCTAAGCTTCATTTCTTTAGCATTTTTTTTTCTAATTTACATAGATTGTTATTTAATTTATCTATTTTGAACCCTGGATGTACCATAACAATAACTAACAAAATATTTTAACATTTTTACCCTAAGGCATTGCCTTCATGGCCAATTTTAACTTCAAACATTAACAAATCATTACAAAATACAGTAAACCCTCGATTTAACGGACTAATTGGGGCTGAGGGGTGTCCGTTAAATCGAAAGTCCGTTAAATCGCAAATTTTGTTTTTTGAGGATATATTTAAGTCAAATAGGCCTATAACACTTGAAATTTTAATACTATTAATATCATGCAAATACCGTATTGTTCTGAATACAAGCCGCACTTTTTCTCCTAAAAACATGGTCGCTAATTTGGCCTGCGTCTTGCATTCGCGCGCTAACGAAATTCGAAGTTATACCTGACTTCTGGCGGGACGAACCCTTTTGGTATCTATGAGTTGTTTACTGCGTAAGCAACAGCAGTTTGCCTGGCTGTTGTTAACTCTGGCATTATGATTTATGACTGCAACCGTACGTTTTAACAGCAAACTGAACAAAGAATAGGAAGAAAAAGTGTAAGTGCGTGCGCACGCGCGCGTGCTCGCACCCTTCTGTAGGCAGCAAGACAAAGGATGAGTAGAGGGGGTGTGAATAACATGTTTCTAAATAACGGGTAAACTGCCAGTGTGGTTTTCTATTGTAACAGCGACAACATCGCTTATCTGTATTTTAATACGTACTATTAATATCATGCAAATACAATGTTATGTACACACCTTTATTTATTCTGGATAAAAGCATCAAGAGTCAGTTGTTTTCCACTAGAATGTTGCTTCTTTATTATTAAAGATCTAAACTGTCTAAAATGGTCATAATAAGCACACACTTCCGGATCTGAAGACTCCCCAATGTACGCGATAATTTCGTCCATGCTGTTTCTTATCGCTGATAATTTAGGGCCTCCTGTAACAGATGTTTCTTCATCGTTATCATCTCCATCTTCCCACATGTTAATCTATTTGTGATGCCATGTCGTTTACGAAAACGCCAAAGCCACCCATCACTCGCCTGAAATTGGATACCAATATGTTTCGCCAGTTTATCAGCAGCAGCCCGCAACTCCACACTACGAACAACGACGCCACTAGAACGTTGTTGAATAAACCACTTGTACACAGCATCCTCTAATTGTTTGTGTTTGGCTAATTTAATGTGTTTTCTTTCTCCCTCATTCTTCGAACTATCAACACTGTACTTTAGCGAAAACTGAATAAGTTTATCTTTATTCTTTCGAATGTCTGAAACGGTTTGTTTCTTTACACCGTACACTTCACAAACGTGTGCAACAGACGCGCCACCTTCAAGTTTAATTATTAGTTCAAGCTTTTGCTTTATACTCGAGTTCACACGTTTTTTCGTAACGCCAGACATACTTATGCTGTAATTCACTAATAAAGTAATGGACCTTGCTGTAACAACGCAAGTATAAACTCGTTAAGACTCTCTATTTAACACGTGCAAGGTTCGTACTATAGAAACACATGTAGCATACACCCTGTATTCTCTGAATAAACTGATGCGACGCTGTACGAATGTGAACTGCGCGTGCATACGAATTATCACGAAAATAGCCGAATATTCAAGAGTGAAAATACGTTGCTATGGTTATGAACTACCACCAAATTTAAATCACAACCATGGACTTCAAAAACTTAATCGTGATTTTTTCGTGTCAAAATTTTTTTTTAACATGATAATGTTTTTAGGCTGGGGGTCATTCCACAAAATGCGTGATGCAAAATGTGTAACGTCATCGAAAAATGTAACGCTCCAGGTGACGTTAGTAATAAATAAATTTGGTCACAGTGAAATAAGATGCATATCAGTGTATATTGTCAGTGTTAGTCGTCGTGATGTCTTCCACTGAACGTGTGTGACGCCTGCGTCAACGACAACGCAAAGACGGGGATCGTGAAGAATTAAATGAATTCTTATCTAATTCTTATCTCCGTTCTCATTAAATACAATTGGAGATGAGAAAATTTGCGTGTTTCAAAACAAGAAACGAAAGAATGCTGCGATAGCCAAGCAACATCGCCAGAACAGGAGAGTCTGCAGTTTATGCACATTATACGCCTAAAAACATTTTCATGCTTTTTTTTTTTCTGTCCGTTAAATCCGAAGTCCGTTAAATCGAGGGTTTACTGTATTTAAAATAACTTTGATAACATTCTTCAATTCTATGAATCACTCTTAACTGATTATTTCTAGAATTGTTTGTTTTTCACTTAAGTGTTCATCTAGCTTGTAAGCCTAATACAATCTACAACATTTATCTATAAGCCTTGATATTTAAACATAAACACCAATATACTGTCTAGGCTTTACATAACACTTCCAAAAAATGATACCATTTTATTTTAGTTCATTTTTAATCCTAATGATAACAAAAAATAATATAAGTTTATCTTGTTCCCACAGCACGGACACTTATTACATTTTTTACACAGTTTGTGTTACACTAGTTTTGGTTTATTCAATTTATTTGTTTACACTAGGGTCAATTGAAGGGGTTGTTATTTTTTCAGTCTTTTCTGTCCAAATAACTAACTACCTTGCCCCCCACTCTCTTATACTAGCACAGTTTTTTTTCTTACATTTATTAATTATAAATTGCCAGATATTTACTGACAGTACTTTTGTATTGTACCTTCCATTTGTTTCTACATTGTCTGACATAGAGAAAGGCTTTTTATTTAATTGGTGGACTCGGTGAGGTGAAATATTCTGATCTCTATTGAAAAATGACTATTTTTTGTTAATTTTGTTTCTTTTCAGTTCTTCATTGTAATGGGGCCGAATGGGAGGTTTTTTATTTTTTATTAATTCTATTTAATTTTCAATTGCAATTCCCACGTAAAGTACGACAGTGTTCAAACAATGAACGCAGTGGCATAGTGGTAATGGAACGCAATACGATTCTGAGAATTCCAGTGTTGTGTTACGCACAGAGTACGCGCAGATGACGCTACGCAGACTGAAACAATGCCAACCAAAATGGCTAAATTATAAGATTTCTTTCACCACGTGTTTGGGTGATGACGGAAGTACCGTGATGACTCCGCCCATCTGAGTCTACGGCCTTGTCAAAATGGAATATCGTCAATACCTAACGCACATGGACAACACCGTACTTTGTGTAAGTTGACGAACATTTGTCACAAGCAGGCTGTGCAATTTCCGTCTGCTACATAGTGTTGGCGTAAAAAGCTGTGTGCGTAGTTACCGCGTCGCCATAGAACTCTAGACCACGCGTGGTTACTAACCACATCGCTCGAGCAAATTTTGGGTTGGCCGACCAGTAAACTGTGTATCTAATATGTAAATAATGTGAAGCTGTAAAATCAACAGTGAGATAAAATCTAGTAACGACTTTCGGGACATTTATGCAAAACTGTGGTGGACGATGTGCGACGGAACCAGCAAACACGTGCCATGTTGTAAGAGTACAACATAGATTAATATTTTGGCCAACATCTAGAATCAAATTTTATTTTACTGAAAAATTTTAATCAATTATAATGGGAGTGGGAAAATGAAATGTAATAAGGGGACAAGTATGAGTGTTGAGTGTGAGCAAACTGGGTCATCTTAAATAGAGTTAAAATAGTTTAAGTTTTGTTTTTCGATATATGTTTTGTATTAAAAGGAGGTAATGCACCATATTATTATTTGCAATTTTTGAATGATTAACGTAAATGGGTTGGAAGAAAGAATAGAAATCAAAATAGAATATAAGAAAATGTTAAATTAGAATATGTTCCATGTGAAATAATCCAAAGTCTTGTTTGTATTTTGTTGAAAAGAAAGAGTAGTATAATTAACAGAAATGAGTTTTAGACAAAATGAACATTGAGTAAATTTAGAAGAAAGCAAACCAAATGTTGAATTTGAATAATAAACAGATTTAATTTGTATAGTTAACCAGCGTTTTAATGGTGTAACGAACCCAGTAACCTCTCTTACAGACTGTGGGTTTGTGTAAAAGGATCCTGGACCCAGAAAAGGTAAGAGTTAACATAAAAATATATTCCTATGTCTTTTATTATTGGTGATAAAGAATGAAAAAGTTCAATGACGCCCAAGAACAGGGACTTGATTTCAAAATTATAGTAATAATAATTAATCCGTAGTAAATTGAAAAAGTTCATCATGTATTTAAGTTATTTGGTAATTAATGTGGTCTTCATTGTCTTGTTGCTTAGCATGTCTTTATTTTAATTATAGTTAACTGCGTGGAAGTAGTATCGTCAAGGTCACACCGCTTACTTACAGCGTTGCCACTAAGCAACAGTTTCCGTTTCTTCCGAAAAATGCTACACTAGTAAGTAAGCCTACTTAATGTAAAGAATATAACAAAGTGAGAAAGTTTCTAATACATGCATTAGAGTACATTGTTACATTGTCAATAATTCTTAATAATAATTACATCACAATTAATATATTGTTAATAATTAATTAACAATTAATTTCCGTATCTTATACATAACAGTAAAACTTTAAATAAGTAAGTTCACTGTACGGAAATCACAAAATAATTGACCTAACGGTACTTCGTAAAGTTAGGGTGTGTATTGCTAAAAGCTTTAGATTCTAACATAAGAAAAACCAGCGCAGTATAAATAGTAGTTTCAGAGTACAATGTAAATCTTTTATGCAAATCTTATTAATTGCATAAATTAATTATTTTATAATTAATATAATTACTTGTGTTTATTGCTCAATCAATTAATTTAGATTCGGGCCACGCGTTGGTCGCCATTAATATAATGATATAAAGGTTATCCTTTATCATCTACAATAGATGTGTATAATTAAAATTGGTTATTACTTGATTATCTATGCCCCGCGTGTTGGGATGCCATTAATTACAATGTTATTATGTTAAACACTATGTGTTTTAATTAGTTAAATCGCTTAGTAAATTTATTTACTAACTAGCATAAAGGACAAAAGACTCTTAAGTAAATTAATCATGTTCTTAAAACTTTAACATGTAGGTTTGTTGTAATAATGAACGCATCTGTTAAATGTACTTAAATGACTAATTTATTTATTCATTACGTCATTTTATATTCATACACATAGAAAATCTGGTGTACCTGAAAATACATCACATAACACATATATCTTAAAATAACAAATTCCAGCTTATATGATGGCTGAAAAAGACATACATACATAAATCTTGATATACAATAATTTAATAATAATAATTAATTAATGCGTTCATTAATTCCAGATAGTTTTTGCTTACTCGCTCATTAATTTTAACTTTATTCCATTTATCAAATTTATATAAAACTCCCAGGGTAGGGATTCTTTGAAAGAGTCAGGACAGTAGTAGTTATTAAATTAATAGATAAATAAATCGTTACTTGGAATTAAGAATATCCGTTCATGGTCCAGCGGTGATTGACCTCTGTGTTGTTGTGAAGGCTGTAGAACACATCTTGTTGAATGATGTTGAATGCACTATCACTTGTACACATCCACAAGAACTCACGTCATTTATAGTGTAGTGTAGATATGCTATTGCTTTCAGTGTCAGTTTGTGTATAACATTCTAAAATGAGTGTTGTATGTTATACACAACAGCACTTTCAAATATCTGGTATTTAAAGAGGTAAAGAAATATTAAATGCAGTGTAAGTGGCATTCACTTGCCAATTACCAACATATTAATTGGTTGTCAACATATTGCCAATTGCCAATATTTTAATTAAATATCACTATAATATTGACGACTCGGAACACTAAGTTTTTATAAGTAAAAACGTAAAGTTTTACCTTACAGCCTAAACCGGCTTTCACCTATAGAAGGCTTCATCAGAGGCTGTCGTAGGTAGCGTTGTTCGTCTTGTTGTTGGCTACGAGATAGTTTTTCGAAAGATCGAAGCTGTGTGTGTCCATGACGTGTTCGTTACTTAACTAAATATCACTATTGTTTGACGACTCTGAACACTAAGTTTTTTATAAGTAAAATCGTAAAGATTTACCTTACAGCCTAAACCGGCTTTCACCTTTAGAAGGCTTCATCAGAGGCTGCCGTATGTAGCGTTGTCCGTCTTGTTGTTGGTGACGGGATAGTTTTTTGAAAGATCGAGGCTGTGTGTGTGTGGTGAGATGTGTTCGAATAATGCGTGCGATTTGAATTGTGTCTGTTCGTTTAGGATGTCGTTTTTATTTGTTTTTGTGTGTTTGTATATTTCTAATTGTTCTAGAGTGTCTAGTTTTCGGCCTTTTGTGTGTACGTGTAGCATGTTCATGTTATTGTCGATGTTTTTATATGTGTGGTTTGCTTCAATGAGGTGGTTTGCAAAGGTGGATTCTGTAGTGGTGTGGAGTGCCTTTGTGTGTTCAATGTACATTACGATTTTACTTATAAAAAACTTAGTGTTCCGAGTCGTCAAACGATAGTGATATTTACACTTTTATTGTATAATATGTCCGCCGAATTAAAAAGCAATTTATTTTTATTAATTGTGATTTCTTTGAGGACTCTACAGTTCTGCAGGTTGTTATATGGGAGTAAGTCTAGTTTAGTTAGAAGTGGTAGATTATTGAAAGGTTATATACAATACCTTGTATTAGACAATAGGATTTTTAAACTTAAAAGTGGAACACTAGTAAAATAAATACAAGGGATGCGTGTATTCATCATGTTCTGAGTTAAGTTACACACACTAATATTAATCTAAGATACCTGTTTCTGGTGGTCATTGTGGTGGTGTTTTATTTTGATGAAATGAAAAAAGACAGTTTTAGTGTTCATAATTAATCTTCTGTTTTAAACATTATTATTTACATAAGTTAATTGTATAAAAATATATGCACTTCTATAGATCAGTTTTATTAGTAGAGGAAAATAATTTGTAACTTTATGAAAATGAGTACCTAAATATTGTTACTTTCCTCGATAACAAAGTTATAATCTTGTCTCGAGTTGACTGTATTTTGTAAGTTTTTTATTTTTTATCAACCTTCGGTTGTTATTTGAATTGAAAGTGATTTGAGAATTAGCGGTGGTCGTTTTTTTTTCTACGGTTTTCACTGTCGAGAGAAAGAGAGACAGAGTATGACTGGGCCCCTCTCTCGAAATATTTCAAGTAATTGTTTACGTTGACCGTCGACTCCGACGCAGCCGGGTTCGTTGTGGGTTATGTCTCTCTTTGCCGTGTGTGCACTTTGTGTAGTCCGTATGTCCACACTCCTCGCTGTTAGCTATAAATTTCCTGAAAATTACGCTTATTCTACAAATAACAAGAATTAATTTCCCAATAAAACGTGTTTATTTTTTATTATTTGTTCTACTGCTTTATAATATTTATCGACATTTATGTCGAACTATGTTTGAGTCGTATCGACTCTTGTGCTCGTTTCGATTCTAGAATTTCTTTATATATTTCTTAACATTGTTAATAACTTTAATTTTATTTGTATATCTCAGGGTTTGGATTCTTTGAAGCTGTTAAAAAAAGTCAGAAATGCAAAGAAAAGGTACTATACATTACAATAAATTATAAATTAAATTAAAATGAATACGAGAACAGTTTGTTTGCCGGACAACAGCGAATAATTCGTCTCATTACACAAGGCAGTCGACAATCAAAATGGCCGTCCGTATAGTTTACAGACGCTATGAATTAATGTTTTGTCACTTGTTTTTACAATAAATAAATTTTGTAGTGTTTTCACTGTATTATATTTAGTTTTGGTAATTATCGACTTTCTGGGCCGGGCTGGTATTGGCATGACATTTTTTTTTTTCTATTCTTCTATGTTATATAGACACGAGAAAAATAATCTTAAACGGCGGTCAAACCTATTTACAGAGAAAAAAAATAAAATAATTACTCCCATAAGAACATGTAAAGTGAATGGCCGCCATGTTAACTGAGCGACGGCCCACAAATGCACAGTAAATGTTTGAAAAATGGTTCGCCTTAATTATTGCAAGAATTATATGAAACAATGAACTATATCCGCGGCTTTTCATCCAACTCGCTTGTAAATGTTTGAAAAATAGCCGTCCTGTACCGCTGTTGCATGCGTTCTTATGTGAGTAATTATTTAATTTTTTTCCTCCGTAAATAGGTTCGACCGCCGTTTAAGATTATTTTTCTCGTGTTTATATAGTATAGAAGAATAGAAAAAAAATGTCACGCCAATACCAGCGCGGCCCAGAAAGTCGACAATTACCTTAGTTTTTTCTTTAGTTAGCACTTGTGTTTGGTATAATAGTGCCTGTTGAGTTTAACTATCTGTTGTGTAGTGATCGTGACTATATGGATTGGATGATTGTTACCAATGTAGGTACTCAGACTTTTTCGTTCAACTTGGTTCATCGTATTTTCTTCTTATTTTTATTTTCTTCGTGTGGTTTAAGTATTTAATATATCCTCTTCTTTTATCGTTTTATTTTCTCATTTTTAGACATCGGTCAATTAGTTTTACCACTCAATATGTTAATTCCACTTCTGAATTTTTTGGTATTACTCAGCTCATCCACATTCTATGATAGTCAATAATGGAATAATAATTCTTCTTCCTTCATCAACGGTCTAGCCCAAGAATCTCTGGCCTCCGATTGGTTAAAATAGTTGAACTGCAGGTCACCTAACTGGTGTCACTGATATAATATATTCTTATACTTGTATAAAAAAATACTCCCTTTTAAACTTTAAGTCCTATTAAATTTAAGTTACATAATGTTTTTCCTTACTATATGACATGCCATTTGATACCTATTTGTTATTATAATAGATAACTTTTCCCCTTTACAAAAGTTCTGAATTTTGGACCTATTTTTCTGTTACAATGATTATATCATAATTGCCTAAATTTATCTAATAAATACTATTACTATTACATCAAGTGTTTTTATCCTACAGATTTAATCCTTTTTTGATTTTGTTTACTTTGAATGGTTGATCTACTCATTTATGACATTAGTTTCTTTACATTGCATTATTGGCCTAGGCCCTAAGCTTCATTTCTTTAGCATTTTTTTTTCTAATTTACATAGATTGTTATTTAATTTATCTATTTTGAACCCTGGATGTACCATAACAATAACTAACAAAATATTTTAACATTTTTACCCTAAGGCATTGCCTTCATGGCCAATTTTAACTTCAAACATTAACAAATCATTACAAAATACAGTAAACCCTCGATTTAACGGACTAATTGGGGCTGAGGGGTGTCCGTTAAATCGAAAGTCCGTTAAATCGCAAATTTTGTTTTTTGAGGATATATTTAAGTCAAATAGGCCTATAACACTTGAAATTTTAATACTATTAATATCATGCAAATACCGTATTGTTCTGAATACAAGCCGCACTTTTTCTCCTAAAAACATGGTCGCTAATTTGGCCTGCGTCTTGCATTCGCGCGCTAACGAAATTCGAAGTTATACCTGACTTCTGGCGGGACGAACCCTTTTGGTATCTATGAGTTGTTTACTGCGTAAGCAACAGCAGTTTGCCTGGCTGTTGTTAACTCTGGCATTATGATTTATGACTGCAACCGTACGTTTTAACAGCAAACTGAACAAAGAATAGGAAGAAAAAGTGTAAGTGCGTGCGCACGCGCGCGTGCTCGCACCCTTCTGTAGGCAGCAAGACAAAGGATGAGTAGAGGGGGTGTGAATAACATGTTTCTAAATAACGGGTAAACTGCCAGTGTGGTTTTCTATTGTAACAGCGACAACATCGCTTATCTGTATTTTAATACGTACTATTAATATCATGCAAATACAATGTTATGTACACACCTTTATTTATTCTGGATAAAAGCATCAAGAGTCAGTTGTTTTCCACTAGAATGTTGCTTCTTTATTATTAAAGATCTAAACTGTCTAAAATGGTCATAATAAGCACACACTTCCGGATCTGAAGACTCCCCAATGTACGCGATAATTTCGTCCATGCTGTTTCTTATCGCTGATAATTTAGGGCCTCCTGTAACAGATGTTTCTTCATCGTTATCATCTCCATCTTCCCACATGTTAATCTATTTGTGATGCCATGTCGTTTACGAAAACGCCAAAGCCACCCATCACTCGCCTGAAATTGGATACCAATATGTTTCGCCAGTTTATCAGCAGCAGCCCGCAACTCCACACTACGAACAACGACGCCACTAGAACGTTGTTGAATAAACCACTTGTACACAGCATCCTCTAATTGTTTGTGTTTGGCTAATTTAATGTGTTTTCTTTCTCCCTCATTCTTCGAACTATCAACACTGTACTTTAGCGAAAACTGAATAAGTTTATCTTTATTCTTTCGAATGTCTGAAACGGTTTGTTTCTTTACACCGTACACTTCACAAACGTGTGCAACAGACGCGCCACCTTCAAGTTTAATTATTAGTTCAAGCTTTTGCTTTATACTCGAGTTCACACGTTTTTTCGTAACGCCAGACATACTTATGCTGTAATTCACTAATAAAGTAATGGACCTTGCTGTAACAACGCAAGTATAAACTCGTTAAGACTCTCTATTTAACACGTGCAAGGTTCGTACTATAGAAACACATGTAGCATACACCCTGTATTCTCTGAATAAACTGATGCGACGCTGTACGAATGTGAACTGCGCGTGCATACGAATTATCACGAAAATAGCCGAATATTCAAGAGTGAAAATACGTTGCTATGGTTATGAACTACCACCAAATTTAAATCACAACCATGGACTTCAAAAACTTAATCGTGATTTTTTCGTGTCAAAATTTTTTTTTAACATGATAATGTTTTTAGGCTGGGGGTCATTCCACAAAATGCGTGATGCAAAATGTGTAACGTCATCGAAAAATGTAACGCTCCAGGTGACGTTAGTAATAAATAAATTTGGTCACAGTGAAATAAGATGCATATCAGTGTATATTGTCAGTGTTAGTCGTCGTGATGTCTTCCACTGAACGTGTGTGACGCCTGCGTCAACGACAACGCAAAGACGGGGATCGTGAAGAATTAAATGAATTCTTATCTAATTCTTATCTCCGTTCTCATTAAATACAATTGGAGATGAGAAAATTTGCGTGTTTCAAAACAAGAAACGAAAGAATGCTGCGATAGCCAAGCAACATCGCCAGAACAGGAGAGTCTGCAGTTTATGCACATTATACGCCTAAAAACATTTTCATGCTTTTTTTTTTTCTGTCCGTTAAATCCGAAGTCCGTTAAATCGAGGGTTTACTGTATTTAAAATAACTTTGATAACATTCTTCAATTCTATGAATCACTCTTAACTGATTATTTCTAGAATTGTTTGTTTTTCACTTAAGTGTTCATCTAGCTTGTAAGCCTAATACAATCTACAACATTTATCTATAAGCCTTGATATTTAAACATAAACACCAATATACTGTCTAGGCTTTACATAACACTTCCAAAAAATGATACCATTTTATTTTAGTTCATTTTTAATCCTAATGATAACAAAAAATAATATAAGTTTATCTTGTTCCCACAGCACGGACACTTATTACATTTTTTACACAGTTTGTGTTACACTAGTTTTGGTTTATTCAATTTATTTGTTTACACTAGGGTCAATTGAAGGGGTTGTTATTTTTTCAGTCTTTTCTGTCCAAATAACTAACTACCTTGCCCCCCACTCTCTTATACTAGCACAGTTTTTTTTCTTACATTTATTAATTATAAATTGCCAGATATTTACTGACAGTACTTTTGTATTGTACCTTCCATTTGTTTCTACATTGTCTGACATAGAGAAAGGCTTTTTATTTAATTGGTGGACTCGGTGAGGTGAAATATTCTGATCTCTATTGAAAAATGACTATTTTTTGTTAATTTTGTTTCTTTTCAGTTCTTCATTGTAATGGGGCCGAATGGGAGGTTTTTTATTTTTTATTAATTCTATTTAATTTTCAATTGCAATTCCCACGTAAAGTACGACAGTGTTCAAACAATGAACGCAGTGGCATAGTGGTAATGGAACGCAATACGATTCTGAGAATTCCAGTGTTGTGTTACGCACAGAGTACGCGCAGATGACGCTACGCAGACTGAAACAATGCCAACCAAAATGGCTAAATTATAAGATTTCTTTCACCACGTGTTTGGGTGATGACGGAAGTACCGTGATGACTCCGCCCATCTGAGTCTACGGCCTTGTCAAAATGGAATATCGTCAATACCTAACGCACATGGACAACACCGTACTTTGTGTAAGTTGACGAACATTTGTCACAAGCAGGCTGTGCAATTTCCGTCTGCTACATAGTGTTGGCGTAAAAAGCTGTGTGCGTAGTTACCGCGTCGCCATAGAACTCTAGACCACGCGTGGTTACTAACCACATCGCTCGAGCAAATTTTGGGTTGGCCGACCAGTAAACTGTGTATCTAATATGTAAATAATGTGAAGCTGTAAAATCAACAGTGAGATAAAATCTAGTAACGACTTTCGGGACATTTATGCAAAACTGTGGTGGACGATGTGCGACGGAACCAGCAAACACGTGCCATGTTGTAAGAGTACAACATAGATTAATATTTTGGCCAACATCTAGAATCAAATTTTATTTTACTGAAAAATTTTAATCAATTATAATGGGAGTGGGAAAATGAAATGTAATAAGGGGACAAGTATGAGTGTTGAGTGTGAGCAAACTGGGTCATCTTAAATAGAGTTAAAATAGTTTAAGTTTTGTTTTTCGATATATGTTTTGTATTAAAAGGAGGTAATGCACCATATTATTATTTGCAATTTTTGAATGATTAACGTAAATGGGTTGGAAGAAAGAATAGAAATCAAAATAGAATATAAGAAAATGTTAAATTAGAATATGTTCCATGTGAAATAATCCAAAGTCTTGTTTGTATTTTGTTGAAAAGAAAGAGTAGTATAATTAACAGAAATGAGTTTTAGACAAAATGAACATTGAGTAAATTTAGAAGAAAGCAAACCAAATGTTGAATTTGAATAATAAACAGATTTAATTTGTATAGTTAACCAGCGTTTTAATGGTGTAACGAACCCAGTAACCTCTCTTACAGACTGTGGGTTTGTGTAAAAGGATCCTGGACCCAGAAAAGGTAAGAGTTAACATAAAAATATATTCCTATGTCTTTTATTATTGGTGATAAAGAATGAAAAAGTTCAATGACGCCCAAGAACAGGGACTTGATTTCAAAATTATAGTAATAATAATTAATCCGTAGTAAATTGAAAAAGTTCATCATGTATTTAAGTTATTTGGTAATTAATGTGGTCTTCATTGTCTTGTTGCTTAGCATGTCTTTATTTTAATTATAGTTAACTGCGTGGAAGTAGTATCGTCAAGGTCACACCGCTTACTTACAGCGTTGCCACTAAGCAACAGTTTCCGTTTCTTCCGAAAAATGCTACACTAGTAAGTAAGCCTACTTAATGTAAAGAATATAACAAAGTGAGAAAGTTTCTAATACATGCATTAGAGTACATTGTTACATTGTCAATAATTCTTAATAATAATTACATCACAATTAATATATTGTTAATAATTAATTAACAATTAATTTCCGTATCTTATACATAACAGTAAAACTTTAAATAAGTAAGTTCACTGTATGGAAATCACAAAATAATTGACCTAACGGTACTTCGTAAAGTTAGGGTGTGTATTGCTAAAAGCTTTAGATTCTAACAGAAGAAAAACCAGCGCAGTATAAATAGTAGTTTCAGAGTACAATGTAAATCTTTTATGCAAATCTTATTAATTGCATAAATTAATTATTTTATAATTAATATAATTACTTGTGTTTATTGCTCAATCAATTAATTTAGATTCGGGCCACGCGTTGGTCGCCATTAATATAATGATATAAAGGTTATCCTTTATCATCTACAATAGATGTGTATAATTAAAATTGGTTATTACTTGATTATCTATGCCCCGCGTGTTGGGATGCCATTAATTACAATGTTATTATGTTAAACACTATGTGTTTTAATTAGTTAAATCGCTTAGTAAATTTATTTACTAACTAGCATAAAGGACAAAAGACTCTTAAGTAAATTAATCATGTTCTTAAAACTTTAACATGTAGGTTTGTTGTAATAATGAACGCATCTGTTAAATGTACTTAAATGACTAATTTATTTATTCATTACGTCATTTTATATTCATACACATAGAAAATCTGGTGTACCTGAAAATACATCACATAACACATATATCTTAAAATAACAAATTCCAGCTTATATGATGGCTGAAAAAGACATACATACATAAATCTTGATATACAATAATTTAATAATAATAATTAATTAATGCGTTCATTAATTCCAGATAGTTTTTGCTTACTCGCTCATTAATTTTAACTTTATTCCATTTATCAAATTTATATAAAACTCCCAGGGTAGGGATTCTTTGAAAGAGTCAGGACAGTAGTAGTTATTAAATTAATAGATAAATAAATCGTTACTTGGAATTAAGAATATCCGTTCATGGTCCAGCGGTGATTGACCTCTGTGTTGTTGTGAAGGCTGTAGAACACATCTTGTTGAATGATGTTGAATGCACTATCACTTGTACACATCCACAAGAACTCACGTCATTTATAGTGTAGTGTAGATATGCTATTGCTTTCAGTGTCAGTTTGTGTATAACATTCTAAAATGAGTGTTGTATGTTATACACAACAGCACTTTCAAATATCTGGTATTTAAAGAGGTAAAGAAATATTAAATGCAGTGTAAGTGGCATTCACTTGCCAATTACCAACATATTAATTGGTTGTCAACATATTGCCAATTGCCAATATTTTAATTAAATATCACTATAATATTGACGACTCGGAACACTAAGTTTTTATAAGTAAAAACGTAAAGTTTTACCTTACAGCCTAAACCGGCTTTCACCTATAGAAGGCTTCATCAGAGGCTGTCGTAGGTAGCGTTGTTCGTCTTGTTGTTGGCTACGAGATAGTTTTTCGAAAGATCGAAGCTGTGTGTGTCCATGACGTGTTCGTTACTTAACTAAATATCACTATTGTTTGACGACTCTGAACACTAAGTTTTTTATAAGTAAAATCGTAAAGATTTACCTTACAGCCTAAACCGGCTTTCACCTTTAGAAGGCTTCATCAGAGGCTGCCGTATGTAGCGTTGTCCGTCTTGTTGTTGGTGACGGGATAGTTTTTTGAAAGATCGAGGCTGTGTGTGTGTGGTGAGATGTGTTCGAATAATGCGTGCGATTTGAATTGTGTCTGTTCGTTTAGGATGTCGTTTTTATTTGTTTTTGTGTGTTTGTATATTTCTAATTGTTCTAGAGTGTCTAGTTTTCGGCCTTTTGTGTGTACGTGTAGCATGTTCATGTTATTGTCGATGTTTTTATATGTGTGGTTTGCTTCAATGAGGTGGTTTGCAAAGGTGGATTCTGTAGTGGTGTGGAGTGCCTTTGTGTGTTCAATGTACATTACGATTTTACTTATAAAAAACTTAGTGTTCCGAGTCGTCAAACGATAGTGATATTTACACTTTTATTGTATAATATGTCCGCCGAATTAAAAAGCAATTTATTTTTATTAATTGTGATTTCTTTGAGGACTCTACAGTTCTGCAGGTTGTTATATGGGAGTAAGTCTAGTTTAGTTAGAAGTGGTAGATTATTGAAAGGTTATATACAATACCTTGTATTAGACAATAGGATTTTTAAACTTAAAAGTGGAACACTAGTAAAATAAATACAAGGGATGCGTGTATTCATCATGTTCTGAGTTAAGTTACACACACTAATATTAATCTAAGATACCTGTTTCTGGTGGTCATTGTGGTGGTGTTTTATTTTGATGAAATGAAAAAAGACAGTTTTAGTGTTCATAATTAATCTTCTGTTTTAAACATTATTATTTACATAAGTTAATTGTATAAAAATATATGCACTTCTATAGATCAGTTTTATTAGTAGAGGAAAATAATTTGTAACTTTATGAAAATGAGTACCTAAATATTGTTACTTTCCTCGATAACAAAGTTATAATCTTGTCTCGAGTTGACTGTATTTTGTAAGTTTTTTATTTTTTATCAACCTTCGGTTGTTATTTGAATTGAAAGTGATTTGAGAATTAGCGGTGGTCGTTTTTTTTTCTACGGTTTTCACTGTCGAGAGAAAGAGAGACAGAGTATGACTGGGCCCCTCTCTCGAAATATTTCAAGTAATTGTTTACGTTGACCGTCGACTCCGACGCAGCCGGGTTCGTTGTGGGTTATGTCTCTCTTTGCCGTGTGTGCACTTTGTGTAGTCCGTATGTCCACACTCCTCGCTGTTAGCTATAAATTTCCTGAAAATTACGCTTATTCTACAAATAACAAGAATTAATTTCCCAATAAAACGTGTTTATTTTTTATTATTTGTTCTACTGCTTTATAATATTTATCGACATTTATGTCGAACTATGTTTGAGTCGTATCGACTCTTGTGCTCGTTTCGATTCTAGAATTTCTTTATATATTTCTTAACATTGTTAATAACTTTAATTTTATTTGTATATCTCAGGGTTTGGATTCTTTGAAGCTGTTAAAAAAAGTCAGAAATGCAAAGAAAAGGTACTATACATTACAATAAATTATAAATTAAATTAAAATGAATACGAGAACAGTTTGTTTGCCGGACAACAGCGAATAATTCGTCTCATTACACAAGGCAGTCGACAATCAAAATGGCCGTCCGTATAGTTTACAGACGCTATGAATTAATGTTTTGTCACTTGTTTTTACAATAAATAAATTTTGTAGTGTTTTCACTGTATTATATTTAGTTTTGGTAATTATCGACTTTCTGGGCCGGGCTGGTATTGGCATGACATTTTTTTTTTTCTATTCTTCTATGTTATATAGACACGAGAAAAATAATCTTAAACGGCGGTCAAACCTATTTACAGAGAAAAAAAATAAAATAATTACTCCCATAAGAACATGTAAAGTGAATGGCCGCCATGTTAACTGAGCGACGGCCCACAAATGCACAGTAAATGTTTGAAAAATGGTTCGCCTTAATTATTGCAAGAATTATATGAAACAATGAACTATATCCGCGGCTTTTCATCCAACTCGCTTGTAAATGTTTGAAAAATAGCCGTCCTGTACCGCTGTTGCATGCGTTCTTATGTGAGTAATTATTTAATTTTTTTCCTCCGTAAATAGGTTCGACCGCCGTTTAAGATTATTTTTCTCGTGTTTATATAGTATAGAAGAATAGAAAAAAAATGTCACGCCAATACCAGCGCGGCCCAGAAAGTCGACAATTACCTTAGTTTTTTCTTTAGTTAGCACTTGTGTTTGGTATAATAGTGCCTGTTGAGTTTAACTATCTGTTGTGTAGTGATCGTGACTATATGGATTGGATGATTGTTACCAATGTAGGTACTCAGACTTTTTCGTTCAACTTGGTTCATCGTATTTTCTTCTTATTTTTATTTTCTTCGTGTGGTTTAAGTATTTAATATATCCTCTTCTTTTATCGTTTTATTTTCTCATTTTTAGACATCGGTCAATTAGTTTTACCACTCAATATGTTAATTCCACTTCTGAATTTTTTGGTATTACTCAGCTCATCCACATTCTATGATAGTCAATAATGGAATAATAATTCTTCTTCCTTCATCAACGGTCTAGCCCAAGAATCTCTGGCCTCCGATTGGTTAAAATAGTTGAACTGCAGGTCACCTAACTGGTGTCACTGATATAATATATTCTTATACTTGTATAAAAAAATACTCCCTTTTAAACTTTAAGTCCTATTAAATTTAAGTTACATAATGTTTTTCCTTACTATATGACATGCCATTTGATACCTATTTGTTATTATAATAGATAACTTTTCCCCTTTACAAAAGTTCTGAATTTTGGACCTATTTTTCTGTTACAATGATTATATCATAATTGCCTAAATTTATCTAATAAATACTATTACTATTACATCAAGTGTTTTTATCCTACAGATTTAATCCTTTTTTGATTTTGTTTACTTTGAATGGTTGATCTACTCATTTATGACATTAGTTTCTTTACATTGCATTATTGGCCTAGGCCCTAAGCTTCATTTCTTTAGCATTTTTTTTTCTAATTTACATAGATTGTTATTTAATTTATCTATTTTGAACCCTGGATGTACCATAACAATAACTAACAAAATATTTTAACATTTTTACCCTAAGGCATTGCCTTCATGGCCAATTTTAACTTCAAACATTAACAAATCATTACAAAATACAGTAAACCCTCGATTTAACGGACTAATTGGGGCTGAGGGGTGTCCGTTAAATCGAAAGTCCGTTAAATCGCAAATTTTGTTTTTTGAGGATATATTTAAGTCAAATAGGCCTATAACACTTGAAATTTTAATACTATTAATATCATGCAAATACCGTATTGTTCTGAATACAAGCCGCACTTTTTCTCCTAAAAACATGGTCGCTAATTTGGCCTGCGTCTTGCATTCGCGCGCTAACGAAATTCGAAGTTATACCTGACTTCTGGCGGGACGAACGCTTTTGGTATCTATGAGTTGTTTACTGCGTAAGCAACAGCAGTTTGCCTGGCTGTTGTTAACTCTGGCATTATGATTTATGACTGCAACCGTACGTTTTAACAGCAAACTGAACAAAGAATAGGAAGAAAAAGTGTAAGTGCGTGCGCACGCGCGCGTGCTCGCACCCTTCTGTAGGCAGCAAGACAAAGGATGAGTAGAGGGGGTGTGAATAACATGTTTCTAAATAACGGGTAAACTGCCAGTGTGGTTTTCTATTGTAACAGCGACAACATCGCTTATCTGTATTTTAATACGTACTATTAATATCATGCAAATACAATGTTATGTACACACCTTTATTTATTCTGGATAAAAGCATCAAGAGTCAGTTGTTTTCCACTAGAATGTTGCTTCTTTATTATTAAAGATCTAAACTGTCTAAAATGGTCATAATAAGCACACACTTCCGGATCTGAAGACTCCCCAATGTACGCGATAATTTCGTCCATGCTGTTTCTTATCGCTGATAATTTAGGGCCTCCTGTAACAGATGTTTCTTCATCGTTATCATCTCCATCTTCCCACATGTTAATCTATTTGTGATGCCATGTCGTTTACGAAAACGTCAAAGCCACCCATCACTCGCCTGAAATTGGATACCAATATGTTTCGCCAGTTTATCAGCAGCAGCCCGCAACTCCACACTACGAACAACGACGCCACTAGAACGTTGTTGAATAAACCACTTGTACACAGCATCCTCTAATTGTTTGTGTTTGGCTAATTTAATGTGTTTTCTTTCTCCCTCATTCTTCGAACTATCAACACTGTACTTTAGCGAAAACTGAATAAGTTTATCTTTATTCTTTCGAATGTCTGAAACGGTTTGTTTCTTTACACCGTACACTTCACAAACGTGTGCAACAGACGCGCCACCTTCAAGTTTAATTATTAGTTCAAGCTTTTGCTTTATACTCGAGTTCACACGTTTTTTCGTAACGCCAGACATACTTATGCTGTAATTCACTAATAAAGTAATGGACCTTGCTGTAACAACGCAAGTATAAACTCGTTAAGACTCTCTATTTAACACGTGCAAGGTTCGTACTATAGAAACACATGTAGCATACACCCTGTATTCTCTGAATAAACTGATGCGACGCTGTACGAATGTGAACTGCGCGTGCATACGAATTATCACGAAAATAGCCGAATATTCAAGAGTGAAAATACGTTGCTATGGTTATGAACTACCACCAAATTTAAATCACAACCATGGACTTCAAAAACTTAATCGTGATTTTTTCGTGTCAAAATTTTTTTTTAACATGATAATGTTTTTAGGCTGGGGGTCATTCCACAAAATGCGTGATGCAAAATGTGTAACGTCATCGAAAAATGTAACGCTCCAGGTGACGTTAGTAATAAATAAATTTGGTCACAGTGAAATAAGATGCATATCAGTGTATATTGTCAGTGTTAGTCGTCGTGATGTCTTCCACTGAACGTGTGTGACGCCTGCGTCAACGACAACGCAAAGACGGGGATCGTGAAGAATTAAATGAATTCTTATCTAATTCTTATCTCCGTTCTCATTAAATACAATTGGAGATGAGAAAATTTGCGTGTTTCAAAACAAGAAACGAAAGAATGCTGCGATAGCCAAGCAACATCGCCAGAACAGGAGAGTCTGCAGTTTATGCACATTATACGCCTAAAAACATTTTCATGCTTTTTTTTTTTTTCTGTCCGTTAAATCCGAAGTCCGTTAAATCGAGGGTTTACTGTATTTAAAATAACTTTGATAACATTCTTCAATTCTATGAATCACTCTTAACTGATTATTTCTAGAATTGTTTGTTTTTCACTTAAGTGTTCATCTAGCTTGTAAGCCTAATACAATCTACAACATTTATCTATAAGCCTTGATATTTAAACATAAACACCAATATACTGTCTAGGCTTTACATAACACTTCCAAAAAATGATACCATTTTATTTTAGTTCATTTTTAATCCTAATGATAACAAAAAATAATATAAGTTTATCTTGTTCCCACAGCACGGACACTTATTACATTTTTTACACAGTTTGTGTTACACTAGTTTTGGTTTATTCAATTTATTTGTTTACACTAGGGTCAATTGAAGGGGTTGTTATTTTTTCAGTCTTTTCTGTCCAAATAACTAACTACCTTGCCCCCCACTCTCTTATACTAGCACAGTTTTTTTTCTTACATTTATTAATTATAAATTGCCAGATATTTACTGACAGTACTTTTGTATTGTACCTTCCATTTGTTTCTACATTGTCTGACATAGAGAAAGGCTTTTTATTTAATTGGTGGACTCGGTGAGGTGAAATATTCTGATCTCTATTGAAAAATGACTATTTTTTGTTAATTTTGTTTCTTTTCAGTTCTTCATTGTAATGGGGCCGAATGGGAGGTTTTTTATTTTTTATTAATTCTATTTAATTTTCAATTGCAATTCCCACGTAAAGTACGACAGTGTTCAAACAATGAACGCAGTGGCATAGTGGTAATGGAACGCAATACGATTCTGAGAATTCCAGTGTTGTGTTACGCACAGAGTACGCGCAGATGACGCTACGCAGACTGAAACAATGCCAACCAAAATGGCTAAATTATAAGATTTCTTTCACCACGTGTTTGGGTGATGACGGAAGTACCGTGATGACTCCGCCCATCTGAGTCTACGGCCTTGTCAAAATGGAATATCGTCAATACCTAACGCACATGGACAACACCGTACTTTGTGTAAGTTGACGAACATTTGTCACAAGCAGGCTGTGCAATTTCCGTCTGCTACATAGTGTTGGCGTAAAAAGCTGTGTGCGTAGTTACCGCGTCGCCATAGAACTCTAGACCACGCGTGGTTACTAACCACATCGCTCGAGCAAATTTTGGGTTGGCCGACCAGTAAACTGTGTATCTAATATGTAAATAATGTGAAGCTGTAAAATCAACAGTGAGATAAAATCTAGTAACGACTTTCGGGACATTTATGCAAAACTGTGGTGGACGATGTGCGACGGAACCAGCAAACACGTGCCATGTTGTAAGAGTACAACATAGATTAATATTTTGGCCAACATCTAGAATCAAATTTTATTTTACTGAAAAATTTTAATCAATTATAATGGGAGTGGGAAAATGAAATGTAATAAGGGGACAAGTATGAGTGTTGAGTGTGAGCAAACTGGGTCATCTTAAATAGAGTTAAAATAGTTTAAGTTTTGTTTTTCGATATATGTTTTGTATTAAAAGGAGGTAATGCACCATATTATTATTTGCAATTTTTGAATGATTAACGTAAATGGGTTGGAAGAAAGAATAGAAATCAAAATAGAATATAAGAAAATGTTAAATTAGAATATGTTCCATGTGAAATAATCCAAAGTCTTGTTTGTATTTTGTTGAAAAGAAAGAGTAGTATAATTAACAGAAATGAGTTTTAGACAAAATGAACATTGAGTAAATTTAGAAGAAAGCAAACCAAATGTTGAATTTGAATAATAAACAGATTTAATTTGTATAGTTAGCCAGCGTTTTAATGGTGTAACGAACCCAGTAACCTCTCTTACAGACTGTGGGTTTGTGTAAAAGGATCCTGGACCCAGAAAAGGTAAGAGTTAACATAAAAATATATTCCTATGTCTTTTATTATTGGTGATAAAGAATGAAAAAGTTCAATGACGCCCAAGAACAGGGACTTGATTTCAAAATTATAGTAATAATAATTAATCCGTAGTAAATTGAAAAAGTTCATCATGTATTTAAGTTATTTGGTAATTAATGTGGTCTTCATTGTCTTTTTGCTTAGCATGTCTTTATTTTAATTATAGTTAACTGCGTGGAAGTAGTATCGTCAAGGTCACACCGCTTACTTACAGCGTTGCCACTAAGCAACAGTTTCCGTTTCTTCCGAAAAATGCTACACTAGTAAGTAAGCCTACTTAATGTAAAGAATATAACAAAGTGAGAAAGTTTCTAATACATGCATTAGAGTACATTGTTACATTGTCAATAATTCTTAATAATAATTACATCACAATTAATATATTGTTAATAATTAATTAACAATTAATTTCCGTATCTTATACATAACAGTAAAACTTTAAATAAGTAAGTTCACTGTACGGAAATCACAAAATAATTGACCTAACGGTACTTCGTAAAGTTAGGGTGTGTATTGCTAAAAGCTTTAGATTCTAACAGAAGAAAAACCAGCGCAGTATAAATAGTAGTTTCAGAGTACAATGTAAATCTTTTATGCAAATCTTATTAATTGCATAAATTAATTATTTTATAATTAATATAATTACTTGTGTTTATTGCTCAATCAATTAATTTAGATTCGGGCCACGCGTTGGTCGCCATTAATATAATGATATAAAGGTTATCCTTTATCATCTACAATAGATGTGTATAATTAAAATTGGTTATTACTTGATTATCTATGCCCCGCGTGTTGGGATGCCATTAATTACAATGTTATTATGTTAAACACTATGTGTTTTAATTAGTTAAATCGCTTAGTAAATTTATTTACTAACTAGCATAAAGGACAAAAGACTCTTAAGTAAATTAATCATGTTCTTAAAACTTTAACATGTAGGTTTGTTGTAATAATGAACGCATCTGTTAAATGTACTTAAATGACTAATTTATTTATTCATTACGTCATTTTATATTCATACACATAGAAAATCTGGTGTACCTGAAAATACATCACATAACACATATATCTTAAAATAACAAATTCCAGCTTATATGATGGCTGAAAAAGACATACATACATAAATCTTGATATACAATAATTTAATAATAATAATAATTAATTAATGCGTTCATTAATTCCAGATAGTTTTTGCTTACTCGCTCATTAATTTTAACTTTATTCCATTTATCAAATTTATATAAAACTCCCAGGGTAGGGATTCTTTGAAAGAGTCAGGACAGTAGTAGTTATTAAATTAATAGATAAATAAATCGTTACTTGGAATTAAGAATATCCGTTCATGGTCCAGCGGTGATTGACCTCTGTGTTGTTGTGAAGGCTGTAGAACACATCTTGTTGAATGATGTTGAATGCACTATCACTTGTACACATCCACAAGAACTCACGTCATTTATAGTGTAGTGTAGATATGCTATTGCTTTCAGTGTCAGTTTGTGTATAACATTCTAAAATGAGTGTTGTATGTTCATTTCCGCAAAGTTAATGTTGATATCCGTTCGTCACTGAAATTCACTCGACTTTGTATTGATGTATATGCGATTATATTACTTGGTTGTTCATTTCATTCAACTGTTAAATGTTCTGTTGCATTTGATGTAATTCAGTAACACTGGCTAACTGTAAGTTTGTCTAATTTGTACAGTACACTAGTAATGTTTCGTGTATGTACCGAGATTGAGTTGTTCACTCAGATTCTTAATAATGTCAATGTTTACATAAGTTCGTTAAGTTGCACTTTGAGTTTATTTTACAGTTTGAAAATGCTAAGTCCGAATATTATAACATGGCGTTTTCACTATGACTGATAACTTATACGAAACTGAGCACAGCAATACCGAGTCAAAATATTTGTTCAAAAATTGTAATAAGACTCATACTGATGCTAAGACCGATAAGAAGAAGACTGACCAATCTAAACAGAAGACTGAATTATACTAAACCTCGTCTCTGTGTTAGCCAGTTAGTTTTATCAACTTGTCCCTACTCAAATTTTGTCTTGGGGCCTGTCCACGCCTTTTCTTACTTGTGGTAGGTCAGCTCAATATTTTCTCAGAATATTTTGTCCCACTTCTCCAGGGTTTTTGGTTTCTGTTCAATGATTCACTTTGGCTTTTGGTTACCATAGAAACTCTCCTCCCCACCGGTGTTCTTCGCAAGACTTTGTACTATGATAGGTTGTCAGACATCCCCGGACTCTTTCCGATCGAACGATGACCCTGTTCGCAGAATTTCTAGCGATTATGCGCCTGTCAATCAATGTATTGTCTGAGATATACGCAGTGTTGTCCTAACTTTTCCCCTCTGTTTCTCTGGTCATTTTGGAGTATTGTTATATCCTACACCCCTTTTTTGTAACTATTAATAACTTCTGACATACATTGGCTGGTGAAGCCACCTCGACTTTCTAACCATAAATTGTGTCTGTCACGTAAACGTTACCTCCAGCTGTGCAGTTTAACTCGAGTCTTTTCAACTATTTACTCCTTTCATTGTCTCTGTAAAGTGCAGCATGTCCAACTCCTGTGTAACATCCTGTCCCTTTTTTGCAGTACCATCGTATTCTGACGTAACCCGAGCGGACGTTCGCCTTATTTCTCCGTACACGTGTGAGTGTGTGAGTGTCCTCGTCTGCTTTGTGTCGAATGTTGTGGGGTAATAATTTTTAACCAAGCTTCTGTCATCTCGAACTTTCATATCTATTGTTGAGTAGAGCCTAACATCTTTCTATTGTCTGCTAGCGACGCCGGTTTGACATCTTCACATTAAGCCTTGTTTATTGCTTTGACTAGAAGTCGTTGACACAACTGCGTGTGAACCAAATCAGTCGAGAAGAAAATTTAAAAATTTTAAATGTTCGCTCGCTATAAGAGAACTGCAAATCGTAACAAAAAAAGCCAAAGAAAGAGAAGAAACGCAAAGATAGAAATTCTGTAGATATTTACGTGACAACAAAAAATATGTTGCCAACTCACAAATTTTTATAGCTCAAATACTGGCGCCCAGAATTTAACTGAGTAGTGTTACCCACAACTAATTATTCCTGATAAAACAAATTCATTTACGCGATACGCATAAATAAATTTGAAACGAGGAATATAAGGTGGATGTATGAAATTTGTTTTGAAAGACCAGCTCCGAACCGACCCAGATTTGTTTTCCAAGGTCATTACTGGTGACAAGTCATGGTGCTATGGTTATGACCCTGAAACTAAACAACAGTCAAGCCAGTGGAAAACGTCATTGTCGCCTCGCCCAAAAATAGCTCGTCAAGTGAAATCAAACATCAAGACGATGCTCATTTGTTTTTTCGATGTGAGAGGGGTAGTGCATTCTCAATTCGTCCCACCAGGTCAGACTGTTAATCAGGCTTTCTATTTGGAGGTTTTAAAAAGATTGCATAACAATGTGAGACAAAAAAGGCCCGATTTGTGGCAGACGAGGGACTGGTTTTTCTACCATGACAATGCACCTGCTCATGCAGCCATTTCAGTGTGCCAGTTTTTAGCAAAAAACAACATGACTCCCTTGCCCCACGCCCCTTACTCACCTGACCTCGCTCCATGCGATTTCTTCTTGTTTCCGCGAATGAAGAGGGACATGAAAGGACAACGTTTTGACGACGTGGAAGAGGTAAAGAAAAAAACGAGGCAGGAGCTGTCGGCCATCACAACACATGACTTTGAAAAATGTTTCCAGGAATGGGATCGCAGATTGGACAAATGTATTAAGTGTAATAGAGAGTACTTTGAAGGTGATAAGGTTGTTTTGTAAAAAAAATTAAATACATAGCTTTAAAAAAAAATTCTGGTTATTTTTGGGTACCCCCTCATATAGGCTACATTACTTTTTACACCCTTTGGGCAGTAATTTTTATAAAATTTTATATTATTCTCTATGTGAAGATGGTAACAAAAAGAATAATGTATTGAAATAGAGTGTAATGATTTACAAATTTCTTTTGTTGACTTCACATCTGAACAGTTAATCATTTCACTAAAACAGTGGCCACACAAAGGAATATTCATCAAAATATAAAATTTTTGAAACATATGGCTTTTCCTGGTCTTCAAGCACGATTGAAACGGTTACTTATTCAAGCCATGTGAAAAACCACAGTATTTAGAAGTACATGGTAGGTATCACGAACACGTCCCCCCCCCATCACTCTTGCTCCGACACTTAGTATTGTGCACTGATCCCTCACTGGCTGCTTCATTCAATGCAAATATTAAATAATTTAAAACTTATGTAACACATGAATTATCTGTTATCATTTAATGTACCTGAAAATTTTACTGAAGTTTATTTAATTTCTTGGCTAATTTTCTTCCACAATCAGTTGTTTGTCACCATCTCTTTTTAAAGATCTCTTATTTATTGACTTCATCCTGATAAATGTTTGCATACTGACATAACATGAAGTCACAAACTCATCTACACTATTGTATTTCAATTTAAGTATGTTCATCAAAGTTTTCATTACATTAATTGCCTTTTCCCAGCCACAGGTGCCATGAAATCTTTCTTTTTAAACACAGTTCTTAACCATTCATCAGTTGAGTTCCTCTTGATATAATTGAAAGCCAGCCTTGTTGTTTACTAGGGTACTTACTCGTTTGATGGCCATATTTGAAACTTGTCATAATTTTCATTTGGCACTTTGGAAACAGATTCAAATTTGTTCCATTTGTCTTTCAAGAAAGTGATTTGTGTCATCACAGAAGTTAATTCCTGCACTAACTTCTCATTTTGCTCATTTAAAAATAAAGCTCTTCCTTTTTTTGAAGCATGCAGCTCTTCAGACTAATTTATATTTTCTGTCACTTCTGAAGTATTATTGACACTGATGGTCCACGTAGTTCATTAGGAGAATATTCTAATGTAGTTATAAATTTCAACTGATGACCCGTGTGTTCAATTACTCTCAGTTTGTTGACAGTGGCATCGAAACCACTTGATACTATAATACACATCATTTCTGTTCATCGCTATGTAATATCCGATCTCGCTGCTTTTCTATGCTAGATTCATTATTTTCTTTGTCACTCTCCTCCGGAACTTTAAGAAGGCTTCCTTCTATTTTATTGAGATTTAGCCCATCTTTCTGTGTTGGTTGAAAAGATGATTGATGGAATTTTAATATGCGGAACTGCTGTTGCTTTTAAGTGTTTTAATTCAAAATTTAAATTTAGAAGTTCTGCTCATAGATCATGTTCAAAATCATCTTCTGCAAAATTGTCACAGCACATTCAAGCATAACTGATGCAGAAATTGTCTGAACGTTTTACAGGCATGAATCCATATGTTTTGCAAGCGTTTATCTTTTGGAAAGCGGTGAAATTCCTTTACCTTTCATTTTCACTGCACCCTGTAATGGCACAAGGCATCTTCAATTCACAGCACAACACACCAAAACATGAAATAAACACTACACACAAGATTAACTGAAATGCAAGCTGAAAAACAATGTCTGTAACATAGAAATCGACAGCCGACAGTTGCACCAGTGATGTCAGTGACGCGGCGTGCTACTGTGCATCCACCTCATGATACCTACTGTGTATTATAAGTACTGTGGGAGAAACTAGAAAAGGACAAACATTCTCTTAAATAATTAATTATCAAAATAGTTATTATTATCTTGTTGCATGTGACTCGAGTCATATTCACTCAAGACATTTGTTACAATACAAAAATATCTTTTTTATTATTTTTTGTAATTCTAATCTATATAAAACAATTTTTATTTTCTGCTGTACAAACATATCAGTAGTCCACTGTGATAAGAACTGTCAGTGCCAGTAGCAACTCAGCCAAACACTCTTTTTCTATGGCTAAACCCCACAAATTGGTAACCATTCTAAACTAAACGTAATTATTTTTGTCACTTCTATACAAACAGTGTATTTTATATGTTTACTAAATATTGGAAAAAATAAAGCTTTGCTTTGCACATTAACATTTGATAATTTATTTCTGCCAAATCTTGTTCTTGGGCAATCAGTATTTGACCATCAGTTCATCTACATTTCTCTCACTTTTCTAAGTTCTTGTCACTTTCACAAATTTTATTTTATATTTATTCACCCTATGCATTTTATATTATTCAAATATACCATAATATAAATGCAATTTATGCAAAATTCAAAGCTTGCAACTGGGTTATACTAGTTGTACTTCCTTCACTTCAAACAAAAAGAATGGCATCTTTAAGAACTTTGTGAAGAAAATGTGCAAAGGTCGACATATGTTTTTCTTGTTTTCACGAGTGTGAAGTCTCACATAACCACTATATTAAGCTAATTAAATAACAATGAATAAAAGAATTGGCATAGTTATGGCTCATACAATATTTATTCTTAAGAATCACTGATCTGAAATAATACCATATTCAGTACTTTCTTTTCACTAGTTTTATTGAGTAGACAGAACTTTTAATAACAGCACTTTTGTTAGTTGAAACCCATGTTTTACTGGTATCATTGTTAATACCAAATTAAAAATTAATACCTGTTTTGATGTGTCATCTTCAGTAGTCCAGCTGAGAATGAACAACAATTTCACATACCTCAATAATTATACATCCCTTGTAACATCACAAAATGTTATATAACCAAAATACACACCAGAAGGGTAAAATATGACACTAAAGTTATAAAGTGAATAATTGTAATGAATGTAACAAAGAAGAGAAGGGACCAGCATAGAAGAAAGAAGAGGAAGGATCCCAAGAAGCAGTGATGAATACACTGCATGACACTACAACTTAAACACAATGACCGACTATAACTAATGGACATACAAAGTTCACAAATAAGCTGTCAAGTGAGCCAGTTCAAGACGTTGATGTGTAGAGTCTTATAATATAATAAACTAAATAACCAATGACTTTAATAAAGTAATCACAAATAACAGCATTTTGGCTGAAAATAGTAGAACAATGATACATAAATAACAAAAACTATTACTATACTAGCTGTAGCCACAAAGCTATAAAAAGCTAGCTTTACCAACAAAGATGTAACAATATAGGATAAGGATAATTATAAACGGAAGCCTTATGTGTATAAGCAACTTCCTAATTAAATGAGATGTAATTAGAAATAATAATAAACAGGTAATAAACCTTGTACCATAACTGTATCTAGACCATACATAAACGAGTTTATATCAGTAAAATAATAGGGAAACAGGACACCTAATTAACATTAAATTTATAGAATAGTAAATATAACGAATAAGGTGTGAAATACCACCACTCAATTAATATTGTATGCCTTTAAAATGGTTAGGCCATGTAAAAATGTATTTAGAGAATAAGGAATTTCCAGAATAATGTATTATCATAATTATACTAAGATTTAATATTGTTCAGTTATAAACAGCTTTTGGTTTTAATAATGTATGTACTTTTATTCATGTAATAATGTTCAAAAGAGAACACAGATGTAAATAACCAAATATCAAAGATAGGGAAATAGTCGCATTTTGCATCATTAGCAGACGACACTAAGAAACCATGTTTCAAAACGGTATTTTTATGTATTGTCAGTGAAAACTAGATTCAAACCGGCATTAAGCCACATCAAAATAAAGAGCAGAAACTAAGCTTTAATTTGATGATAATAACTTAGAGATTGGAATTGTAATAATTTAATAATGAGTGTTAGCATCATTTTTTAACCAGATTTAAGAAATTGCCGGTGAATACAAACAATAACGACAGTCGAGTACAAAGGACGCGCCGGTGGTGTCTAACAAAAACGTTACGTCACTATAACGGAATTTTGTACCAATCACAAAAGAGTTTACTTAGCGAAAATTGTTCCTAACGGCGATCGAGAAGCTGGGTATATAATCAGAGGGACGCTAAAAATTTTGCATTCGCGCTGCGTTCAACAGAGCGTCCGGCAAGTTGCGTCGCGACATGCTGGCGTTCCGTAGACGCAACTGGGAGCTAGCTGTTACACAGATGGATGGCCCTGCCAAGGACCGTAATGTCTGGCGGATTCCCAGTGCCCTAACGGGAAAGCGTAAATGCGCGCCTCTCCCCGCACTGGTCGGACCAGGTGGTCAACCCCTTGGCCGCCCCCTCGAAAAGGCAGAGTTCTTGGCTGACAGCTTAGAGCGACAGTTCGCTCCCAACCCATCCAAGAACCCGGCATTCACTGAGAAAATCTGCCGCGAGGTAGAGCGCTTTCTATCGGTCGGTATCACAGTCCAAACGGAGCCCATCTCCCCGGAGGAGGTCTCTGAGAGGATTGTTCAGCTCAAGCCCCGGAAGGCGCCTGGCCCGGACGGAGTCATGAATTCCGCCCTCCATCGCCTTCCGGAGCGAGGATCCCAGTTCCTCTCTGACCTGGTCAATTCATGCCTCAGACTGGCCTACTTTCCGGTGAAATGGAAAACGGCTACCGTCATAGTGATACCCAAGCCGGGAAAGAATTCTTCTCGCGTGGAAAACCTCAGGCCCATCAGCCTCTTGTCCGCGACGTCCAAGGTTTTCGAGCGACTGATCCAGCGTAGGATCCGCGACCATCTAGAAAGACTAGACGTGCTGATCCCCGAACAGCTCGGCTTTCATGAGCTGCACTCCTCGACTCATCAGCTGATGAGACTCGTGGAATGCATTACCGAGGCTGACTGCCAGAGCAAACAGACGACTGCGATCTTCCTAGACGTAGAGAAAGCCTTTGACTGCGTGTGGCACGAGGGTGTCCTTTACAAACTCATGGAAGTCCTTCTCCCAGACTGCTACGTTCACTTGATCGGCAGCTTTCTGCGAGACCGTAGCTTCCGAGTGAGAATAGACCACGCTCTCTCTTCGGAGAGGCGTATTACCGCTGGCGTCCCTCAGGGAAGTGTCCTTGGGCCTCTCCTGTTCTCGCTGTTTGTCAACGACACGCCCCGAGTTCCTGGAGTAAAGTTGTCGCTGTTCGCGGACGACACTGCGGCTTTTGCCTCAGAGCCGAACGCGAGTTATGCGGCAGTTAAGCTCCAGCGCCAACTCGACGCGTATGTCGGGTGGACCGATGACTGGAGAGTTGCCGTTAACGCTTCCAAGAGCGCTGCGGTAATATTCTCGCGCAAACGCAAGCGGCCTCGGCCGCTTAAAGTAGGCCCCGTCGAGGTGCCCTGGACCAATAGCGTCAAGTACCTCGGGCTCCACGTGGATTCCCGACTCACCTGGCGAACCCATACAAATTACATCCGACAACGCGCTTCGGCGCAACTCAGTAGACTCTGGTACGTGCTATCTAATCCGGCAATGACCCCCCGGCTAGGTAAGCTCATAGTCAACTCGTACGTGTTGCCCGTGATTACCTACGCCTGTCCTGTTTGGGGATACCTGGCTCGTGGTCATAGAACAACGCTCCAGCGCGTACTCGACCGGGGACTGAAGCTTGCGTGCAAAGTCCCCCGGAGGTACTCTTCTCGTCTTTTGAGGAGAGGACTCGGTGTCCGCTCTCTTGATGACACCCTGAGACGCCTGGCACGTAGATTCTATGTTCGTTCCGACAGAGTGACCCATAATTCCCTCATTGCCGGACTCGGTAAATACACCCCGCGACCAGGTGAGTCCTGGAAGCGACCTCGTCTATTAGTCCCGGTGGTATAATCCACCAATCGCAGGTCACTTCAGACCCCCCCTAAATAGATAAAACAATATAAATCGAACTCAAACTGACCCAGTGGCAGGAGTCCGTTCTGAGACTCGGGACACTGCACTACTCGCGACCTGCGTTTCGTGCAACCCCCAGTTGTGTAAATTTTGCATTCGCTTCATTCTTCACGAGCTAACAAGTTGCGTCTCGGCGTTGTTTTATATTTTAATAATCTACTACAGCACAATAGTAGTAAATACTTTAAATTTTATCGAAATATATATTGGAAAGGCGATCCATCGTATAAGAGTGCATCGAAAGTTAATAGTGAATCTTTTTAAACAGTGCGTGTGTTCGGAACGAGCAAATTTAACTTAACCTGTAAAGACTACAACCTATTATCAGTAAGAAGAGGGTTATTTCTCGTTTCCAAGTGCGATTAAAGTGCAGTGTATTAGCGATAAATATAATCCGATCGTTAAAGTGTTCATTTTTAATCTATACGATTAAAAATCAAGGTAGTACAGTGACCAATTTCATTGTTATATAACATCCATTGATTTCAGCTATTAACATATTTGTACTGACGCAAAAACAATCAAACTATTCATAGAGAACACTGTATCCATTTATGTAGAGGGTTTAATAACCCGACGTAAGAATATATGTGTTAGAATTAGTTATTACAATATCAATTAGGATATAAGCAGACGAAATTCTCGTTAACCAAATATTTAAATGCAAGTTTTTAAAGAGGCCAAAAAAATGAATTACTATCATAGTAGTATTTATTAAAGGCAATTAATATCGTTCCATTTTGTATTTTAAAGAACTTACCCTTGAGGTATTTAGTCAATTAAGTTAAAAATTTTGTTAATAAACATAAGAGTTTTTTAGATTGTGCTTAACTGAGCTAGACCAGTCAGCAGACGGATAACTTGCGATCCGAATTGTATTATTGTAAATGTATTATTCCATCCAACTTTAGAGGTTATAATAAACCTATGATGTCATACAGCATTAACTTTTGATTTCAATTATTTTAATTTAGATAAGTAACCCTCAGTATTGCATACACTGATGTACATTTGAAACAGAAATTTTTCAGTACACCATTTGAATTATTTTAAATGCCATAAGCATTTAAACAACAGTAAAAAGTAAACATACACAATTTTAAAATTAGAAATTTGTTTTTTATGGGACTTTTCTCGAAGAAAACCCATATGGCGCCCACATAACATTCAAGGTGTTATAAAACCTTGTTTATAAATTTTAGACTGGTCAAAAAGGAAACTTGACAATTTATTCAGTGGCGGTGAAAGTCTGAACATCAAGTACGACAACCAGGTACGTGAAAAGTGTTCTTTATATTAATTTATTTGTCCAGACAACACGTGACTTATACTTACACTGATGACTTTTTTCTATAGAAGAGGAGTTCGACGCTACCAATACATTCATTAACAGACCAGCAAATTATTATTTTATCCATACTAAATTATCACACTACAATTAAAGCATATTTATCCATTATAAAAATAATTACTGCATGTAATACGAGAGACTCCATTAACCCACAAATCGAACCAATCTTAATTAAATTATAAATTATAAAGAGGGGGAATCTCGTTAAGTTACAAAGTGGCGACCAACAGAGTGCGGCTTTAAAAAATATACAGTAATAGCATATTTTAATAATATATTTTAATATTAAATTAGCCCGCCAAATACAATAGAACGATCATGCCTCACACACATAGACACGATACTAGGTACAAGGCCAGCCAAGGAGAAGGTGCACAGGCAAATACCGAAGTAAACACAGAGGTACTGGAGACACAACCAACATCCGAAATGGAAGTCGCAACCAACAATAACTCAGAAAATCAACAAGAAGGAACGCCTCTTGCAGAACCCGAGCAACCCAGACAAACTGAGAGAATCACACGAGCAGGAGACGCGAACCTACTGGAGATGATGAGGGCAATGACGGAATCGATGAATAAAAATATGGAATCAATTAATAAGAATATCGAGTCATTGAAGGGGGATAATCGTGACCTGAACAAGAAAATAGACAATACCAATAAATCCATGGAAATGTTAAATAATAAAATAGACGACAACAGCAAAGCGTTGAAGGACGATTTAAATAAAAAATTAGACGACAACAGCCAGAAAATGGAGGAGAAAATGGACGATATCAGCAAGAAGATGGAGGAGAATAACGAGAAAATAAACACAAAAATAGACAGAAATAACAGTAGTTAGAAGAGAGATGGCGGAAGTACACGAGAGATGTGAACAATACAACCAAGAGTTACAGCATACTAGAGAAGAGGTTGATGGGCGGATCAAAGGTATGGAAGAGATTAACGAAGTCCGAATCGAGTCTCTAAAGAAGATGAGCCAGGACGAGATAAAACGAGTAAGAACAGACGTAGGAGAAACATGTGAGGAAATAGACGCATCAGTGAACAACATAAGAACACTGACTGTCAACAACAGCGAGAAAATCGAAGAGTTACGTCAACGGGAGATCCTACAAATACGCGAAGAACTCGAAACCATTCGTAACCGACCAGCACAAGGTCCATACCTACAACCCATAGACAACCGCGATATTATCAACTTCAAAAATTATAAAAAGAACCCGATCGAATTTCTGGAACGAGTAGAGGAAAATCTGACCAGAATCCGGAAAGCAGATCAACGGTAATATGCAGTTTGATCGACGAGTATTTCAAGGAAATACACGATAACTGGTGGACTGCAACCCGCCACGAGATCCAAAGTTACGAGGAGTTCAAGACACTGTTCAGGGCCAAATACTGTTCGGAGCCTACTCAAAACATAGTACGAGATGATATATGTCATGGCAAATATGACGCCAGTCGAGGAACAACTCCAACTTCTTACTTCCTTAGTAAGGTATATTTGGCCAGAAACCTCGAACCAAGGATACCAGAGGAGTGCCTGGTCACCAAGCTAGCATATCATTATGAGGAGGGAGTAGCAAGATCACGACAATGGGGGCAGATAAAAACTGTTCAAGCCATGGCAGCACTGCTTAAGGATAACGAACATGAGGGCTACTATAAAAGGAGCCGTAAAAGGAATGACAACTTCCAAGACAGAAATAGTAACCAAAATAACAACAATCCTAACTTCCGGAATTACCGAAGCAATTATAATAATAATGTAAATCAAAATAATGAGAACAATTATCGGCCAAATAATCAGGGTAATAACAATTACACTGGTAATAATAATAATAATACGAGACGGCCGCAAAATAATAACAACCCCAACCGACCCCAGAACCAAGGTGGAAACAACCAACCCCAACAATATAGGAGGGCCAATAATGAGCAGGGAAGAAGGCGGTATTATCCAAGGCGCCGTAGCTTCAATGGACATGATGACAAGGAGTACCAGCGTGAAGACAGGAGAAATTCAAGAGGCGGACAACGAAGGAGCAGGAGTATTGAAGGCGACAGCCGAAACAACGATTACCGGCCCCAAGTAAACTTCATACAAGCCCGTTACCAACCCAACCCTAGGAGACCATATACAAGATCACAAACAGATATCACGAATGATAATGAGCAAGTACAATAGAGAAATAGCGTCGGAGAATCCAGATCCGGAAGCGGAAACCAAGAACACGAGCCTGGTCCCAGTAATGAAGATGAACGAATATACTCATACGACAACATTGAAATGTATGGGAGTGATCCACGACGGGGCAATCCCATAGCGAGATTTGTTGATGAGTTTAACTGACAGAATCCACCACGGGAAACATAATAGTGGATCGATCCGGATAGTGACAGATACCGAAACCGGTTAAACCAAATATCATACACTATAGAGACAAGGGACTGATTGTAGTTCGCCGACAAGGCGAACTATTGGAGAATTGAGAAAGGAAAATGATAATAAATAAATCTACAAAGATGAAACAAATAACGGTTGAGTAAAATTAAGTTACTGTAACAAAGATTTCAACAACAAGAAAAAATAAATAATCCAGAATAAGTGTAAAAAATCCAACACTTGAAGGAGTAGAGGAGCAAACCACCAAAGCGCGTAATACAAGAGAAGGCTATTATTATAAACGAAAGAAGAGAAAGAAAAATGATTATCAAATATTGTATACAACAAAATGTTTATCAAATGAATATTGTGTACCCCAAAAACAAGAAAAATTTATAACAATCCAGAATAAGTGGAATACAACTATCACTTGAAGGAGTAGAGGAGCAAACCACCAAAGAGAGTAATACAAGAGAAGGCTATTATAATAAGGAAGGAGGAAGAAGAATTATGTGAACCTAATTAAAGGAAACTAAACAACAGAAAGTGTTAAAAACCAGTGTATAAACAGTGTTAAAAGTAAATTATGGTGAAACTAAAGAAGAATTTAAGAACTAACTACATAATTACATAGTGATGAATTTAAGTGTGTAATTTAAAAACATTGAAATAACCAAAACAAATTGAAACCTAGTATTGATGAATAGCAGCACGGCTGATAAATAATATAACAAATATGTCAAGTTATAAATAATAATGACCTGTGAAGAGAAATATGTTATATAAAATGATAAAGCATGAGCAGTGATAATAATGAAACCTCTAATCCCTTGAGTATTCTAATGACTATGATGTCTTATGTTGAAAAATAAATGATATATTATGTTCTATATGTTGTGATAGTGCAACTGTTGTTATGTGCGACTTTTTATTGTCCCAGACGGAGATGAAGATTCCTCTGATTCTGTGGGTGTATAGTTGAGGAACGCCGGAGAATGGATGCCAAATAGAGCCCCTCAGACTCCGAACCCGCTATAAATGTTAGGGAATTGTAATATGTCAAGGATTAAATCAACAACTGTGAGGTAAATGAAAGAACAAAGGAGTTTGTCACAAGAATCAAGATGTGTATAATGTAAAGAAAAAATGTATTATTGAAAAAACAGGGAAATTGTTAATTTAAGAACTAAGATATGATATAACTAAATGACTAAGAGTATAAAAAACTTGAACAATACTAGTAAGCTGAAAATAATACTAGCAGAGAACTCAGTCTAGATCAACACACCAACAGACTATTGAACTTAATGCAGATAGAAGCAGTAATATTATAATTAAACAAAATAAAGTGATAATTTCCTCAAACCATAAAACTTTTCTCAAATTATCAATTTTGAGAGGGGAGTATATGTAACATCACAAAATGTTACATAACCAAAATACACACCAGAAGGGTAAAATATGACACTAAAGTTATAAAGTGAATAATTGTAATGAATGTAACAAAGAAGAGAAGGGACCAGCATAGAAGAAAGAAGAGGAAGGATCCCAAGAAGCAGTGATGAATACACTGCATGACACTACAACTTAAACACAATGACTGACTATAACTAATGGACATACAAAGTTCACAAATAAGCTGTCAAGTGAGCCAGTTCAAGACGTTGATGTGTAGAGTCTTATAATATAATAAACTAAATAACCAATGACTTTAATAAAGTAATCACAAATAACAGCATTTTGGCTGAAAATAGTAGAACAATGATACATAAATAACAAAGACTATTACTATACTAGCTGTAGCCACAAAATTATAAAAAGCTAGCTTTACCAACAAAGATGTAACAATATAGGATAAGGCTAATTATAAACGGAAGCCTTATGTGTATAAGCAACTTCCTAATTAAATGAGATGTAATTAGAAATAATAATAAACAGGTAATAAACCTTGTACCATAACTGTATCTAGACCATACATAAACGAGTTTATATCAGTAAAATAATAGGGAAACAGGACCCCTAATTAACATTAAATTTACAGAATAGTAAATATAACGAATAAGGTGTGAAATACCACCACTCAATTAATATTGTATGCCTTTAAAATGGGTAGGCCATGTAAAAATGTATTTAGAGAATAAGGAATTTCGAGAATAATGTATTATAATAATTATACTAAGATTTAATATTGTTCAGCTATAAACAGCTTAAGGTTTTAATAATGTATGTACTTTTATTCATGTAATAATGTTCAAAAGAGAACACAGATGTAAATAACCAAATATCAAAGATAGGGAAATAGTCGCATTTTGCATTATTAGCAGACGACACTAAGAAACCATGTTTCAAAACGGTATTTTTATGTATTGTCAGTGAAAACTAGATTCAAACCGGCATTAAGCCACATCAAAATAAAGAGCAGAAACTAAGCTTTAATTTGATGATAATAACTTAGAGATTGGAATTGTAATAATTTAATAATGAGTGTTAGCATCATTTTTTAACCAGATTTAAGAAATTGCCGGTGAATACAAACAATCACGACAGTCGAGTACAAAGGACGCGCCGGTGGTGTCTAACAAAAACATTACGTCACTATAACGGAATTTTGTACCAATCACAAAAGAGTTTACTTAGCAAAAATTGTTCCTAACGGCGATCGGAAGCTGGGTATATAATCAGAGGGACACTAAAAATTTCGCATTCGCGCTGCGTTCAACAGAGCGTCCGGCAAGTTGCGTCGCGACATGCTGGCGTTCCGTAGACGCAACTGGGAGCTAGCTGTTACACAGATGGATGGCCCTGCCGAGGACCGTAATGTCTGGCGGATTCCCAGTGCCCTAACGGGAAAGTGTAAATGCGCGCCTCTCCCCGCACTGGTCGGACCAGGCGGTCAACCCCTTGGCCGCCCCCTCGAAAAGACAGAGTTCTTGGCTGACAGCGTAGAGCGACAGTTCGCTCCCAACCCATCCAAGAACCCGGCATTCACTGAGCAAATCTGCCGCGAGGTAGAGCGCTTTCTATCGGCCGTTATCACAGTCCAAACGGAGCCCATCTCCCCGGAGGAGGTCTCTGAGAGGATTGTTCAGCTCAAGCCCCGGAAGGCGTCTGGCCCGGACGGAGTCATGAATTCTGCCCTCCATCGCCTTCCGGAGCGAGGAACCCAGTTCCTCTCTGACCTGGTCAATTCATGCCTCAGACTGGCCTACTTTCCGGTGAAATGGAAAACGGCTACCGTCATAGTGATACCCAAGCCGGGAAAGAATTCTTCTCGCGTGGAAAACATCAGGCCCATCAGCCTCTTGTCCGCGACGTCCAAGGTTTTCGAGCGACTGATCCAGCGTAGGATCCGCGACCATCTAGAAAGACTAGACGTGCTGATCCCCGAACAGCTCGGCTTTCATGAGCTGCACTCCTCGACTCATCAGCTGATGAGACTCGTGGAATGCATTACCGAGGCTGGCTGCCAGGGCAAACAGACGACTGCGATCTTCCTAGACGTAGAGAAAGCCTTTGACCGCGTGTGGCACGAGGGTGTCCTTTACAAACTCACGGAAGTCCTCCCAGACTGCTACGTTCACTTGATCGGCAGCTTTCTGCGAGACCGTAGCTTCCGAGTGAGAATAGACCACGCTCTCTCTTCGGAGAGGCGTATTACCGCTGGCGTCCCTCAGGGAAGTGTCCTTGGGCCTCTCCTGTTCTCGCTGTTTGTCAACGACACGCCCCGAGTTCCTGGAGTAAAGTTGTCGCTGTTCGCGGACGACACTGCGGCTTTTGCCTCAGAGCCAAACGCGAGTTATGCGGCAGTTAAGCTCCAGAGAGACGCGTATGTCGGGTGGACCGATGACTGGAGAGTTGCCGTTAACGCTTCCAAGAGCGCTGCGGTAATATTCTCGCGCAAACGCAAGCGGTCTCGGCCGCTTAAAGTAGGCCCCGTCGAGGTGCCCTGGACCAATAGCGTCAAGTACCTCGGGCTCCACGTGGATTCCCGACTCACCTGGCGAACCCATACAAATTACATCCGACAACGCGCTTCGGCGCAACTCAGTAGACTCTGGCCCGTGCTATCTAATCCGGCAATGACCCCCCGGCTAGGTAAGCTCATAGTCAACTCGTACGTGTTGCCCGTGATTACCTACGCCTGTCCTGTTTGGGTATACCTGGCTCGTGGTCATAGAACAACGCTCCAGCGCGTACTCGACCGGGGACTGAAGCTTGCGTGCAAAGTCCCCCGGAGGTACTCTTCTCGTCTTTTGACGAGAGAGTTCTCGGTGTCCGCTTTCTTGATGACACCGTGAGACGCCTGGCGCGTAGATTCTATGTTCGTTCCGACAGAGTGACCCATAATTCCCTCATTGCCGGACTCGGTAAATACACCCCGCGACCAGGTGAGTCCTGGAAGCGACCTAGTCTATTAGTCCCGGTGGTATAATCCACCAATCGCAGGTCACTTCAGACCTGCGATTGGTGGATTATAGTAGTGCAGTGCAGTGACTCGGGACACTGCACTACTCGCGACCCGCGTTTCGCGCAACCCCCAGTTGTGTAAATTTTGCATTCGCTTCATTCTTCACGAGCTAACAAGTTGCGTCTCGGCGTTGTTTTATATTTTAATAATCTACTACAGCACAATAGTAGTAAATACTTTAAATTTTATCAAAATAAATATTGGAAAGGCGATCCATCGTATAAGAGTGCATCGAAAGTTAATAGTGAATCTTTTTAAACAGTGCGTGTGTTCGGAACGAGCAAATTTAACTTAACCTGTAAAGGCTACAACCTATTATCAGTAAGAAGAGGGTTATTTCTCGTTTCCAAGTGCGATTAAAGTGCAGTGTATTAGCGATCAATATAATCCGATCGTTAAAGTGTTCATTTTTAATCTACACGATTAAAAATCAAGGTAGTACAGTGACCAATTTCATTGTTATATAACATCCATTGATTTCAGCTATTAACATATTTGTACTGACGCAAAAACAATCAAACTATTCATAGAGAACACTGTATCCATTTATTTAGAGGGTTTAATAACCCGACGTAAGAATATATGTGTTAGAATTAGTTATTACAATATCAATTAGGATATAAGCAGACGAAATTCTCGTTAACCAAATATTTAAATGCAAGTTTTTAAAGAGGCCAAAAAAATGAATTACTATCATAGTAGTATTTATTAAAGGCAATTAATATCGTTCCATTTTGTATTTTAAAGAACTTACCCTTGAGGTATTTAGTCAATTAAGTTAAAAATTTTGTTAATAAACATAAGAGTTTTTTAGATTGTGCTTAACTGAGCTAGACCAGTCAGTAGACGGATAATTTGCGATCCGAATTGTATTATTGTAAATGTATTATTCAATCCAACTTTAGAGGTTATAATAAACCTATGATGTCATACAGCATTAACTTTTGTTTTCAATTATTTTAATTTAGATAAGTAACCCTCAGTATTGCATACACTGAGGTACATTTGAAACAGAAATTTTTCAGTACACCATTTGAATTATTTTAAATGCCATAAGCATTTAAACAACAGTAAAAAGTAAACATACACAATTTTAAAATTAGAAATTTGTTTTTTATGGGACTTTTCTCGAAGAAAACCCATATGGCGCCCACATAACATTCAAGGTGTTATAAAACCTTGTTTATAAATTTTAGACTGGTCAAAAAGGAAACTTGACAGTTTATTCAGTGGCGGTGAACGTCTGAACATCAAGTACGACAACCAGGTACGTGAAAAGTGTCCTTTATATTAATTTATTTGTCCAGACAACACGTGACTTATACTTATACTGATGACATTTTTCTATAGAAGAGGAGTTCGACTTCAAGTTCGACGCTACCGATACATTCATTAACAGACCAGCAAATTATTATTTTATCCATACTAAATTATCACACTACAATTAAAGCATATTTATCCATTATAAAAATAATTACTCCATGTAATACGAGAGACTCCATTAACCCACAAATCGAACCAATCTTAATTAAATTATAAATTATAAAGAGGGGGAATCTCGTTAAGTTACAAAGTGGCGACCAACAGAGTGCGGCTTTAAAAAATATACAGTAATAGCATATTTTAATAATATATTTTAATATTAAATTAGCCCGCCAAATACAATAGAATGATCATGCCTCACACACATAGACACGATACTAGGTACAAGGCCAGCCAAGGAGAAGGTGCACAGGCAAACACCGAAGTAAACATAGAGGTACTGGAGACACAACCAACATCCGAAATGGAAGTCGCAACCAACAATAACTCAGAAAATCAACAAGAAGGAACGCCTCTTGCAGAACCCGAGCAACCCAGACAAACTGAGAGAATCACACGAGCAGGAGACGCGAACCTACTGGAGATGATGAGGGCAATGACGGAATCGATGAATAAAAATATGGAATCAATTAATAAGAATATAGAGTCATTGAAGGGGGATAATCGTGACCTGAACAAGAAAATAGACAATACCAATAAATCCATGGAAATGTTAAATAATAAAATAGACGACAACAGCAAAGCGTTGAAGGACGATTTAAATAAAAAATTAGACGACAACAGCCAGAAAATGGAGGAGAAAATGGACGATATCAGCAAGAAGATGGAGGAGAATAACGAGAAAATAAACACAAAAATAGACAGAAATAACAGTAGTTAGAAGAGAGATTGCGGAAGTACACGAGAGATGTGAACAATACAACCAAGAGTTACAGCATACTAGAGAAGAGGTTGATGGGCGGATCAAAGGTATGGAAGAGATTAACGAAGTCCGAATCGAGTCTCTGAGATGAGCCAGGACGAGATAAAACGAGTAAGAACGGACATAGGAGAAAGATGTGAGGAAATAGACGCATCAGTGAACAACATAAGAACACTGACTGTCAACAACAGAGAGAAAATCGAAGAGTTACGTCAACGGGAGATCCTACAAATATGCGAAGAACTCGAAACCATTCGTAACCGACCAGCACAAGGTCCATACCTACAACCCATAGACAACCGCGATATTATCAACTTCAAAAATTATAAAAAGGACCCGATCGAATTTCTGGAACGAGTAGAGGAAAATCTGACCAGAATCCGGAAAGCAGATCAACGGTAATATGCAGTTTGATCGACGAGTATTTCAAGGAAATACACGATAACTGGTGGACTGCAACCCGCCACGAGATCCAAAGTTACGAGGAGTTCAAGACACTGTTCACGGCCAAATACTGTTCGGAGTCTACTCAAAACATAGTACGAGATGATATATGTCATGGCAAATATGACGCCAGTCGAGGAACAACTCCAACTTCTTACTTCCTTAGTAAGGTATGTTTGGCCAGAAACCTCGAACCAAGGATACCAGAGGAGTGCCTGGTCACCAAGCTAGCATATCATTATGAGGAGGGAGTAGCAAGATCACGACAATGGGGGCAGATAAAAACTGTTCAAGCCATGGCAGCACTGCTTGAGGATAACGAACATGAGGGCTACTATAAAAGGAGCCGTAAAAGGAATGACAACTTCCAAGACAGAAATAGTAACCAAAATAACAACAATCCTAACTTCCGGAATTACCGAAGCAATTATAATAATAATGTAAATCAAAATAATGAGAACAATTATCGGCCAAATAATCAGGGTAAAAACAATTACACTGGTAATAATAACAATAATACGAGACGGCCGCAAAATAATAACAACAACCCCAACCGACCCCAGAACCAAGGTGGAAACAACCAACCCCAACAATATAGGAGGGCCAATTATGTCCAGGCCAATAATGAGCAGGGAAGAAGGCGGTATTATCCAAGGCGCCGTAGCTTCAACGGACATGATGACGAGGAGTACCAGCGTGAAGACAGGAGAAATTCAAGAGGCGGACAACGAAGGAGCAGGAGTATTGAAGGCGACAGCTGAAACGATTACCGGCCCCAAGTAAACTTCATACAAGCCCGTTACCAACCCAACCCTAGGAGACCATATACAAGATCACAAACAGATATCATGAATGATAATGAGCAAGTACAATAGAGAAATAGCGTCGGAGAATCCAGATCCTGAAGCAGAAACCAAGAACACGAGCCTGGTCCCAGTAATGAAGATGAACGAATATACTCATACGACAACATTGAAATGTATGGGAGTGATCCACGACGGGGCAATCCCATAGCGAGATTTGTTGATGAGTTTAACCGACAGAATCCACCACGGGAAACATAATAGTGGATCGATCCGGATAGTGACAGATACCGAAGCCGGTTAACCCAAATATCATACACTATAGAGACAAGGGACTGATTGTATGATTACCGACAAGGCAAACTATTGGAGAATTGAGAAAGGAAAATGATAATAAATAAATCTACAAAGATGAAACAAATAACGGTTGAGTAAAATTAAGTTACGGTAACAAAGATGTCAACAACAAGAAAAAATAAATAATCCAGAATAAGTGTAAAAAATCCAACACTTGAAGGAGTAGAGGAGCAAACCACCAAAGCGCGTAATACAAGAGAAGGCTATTATTATAAACGAAAGAAGAGAAAGAAAAATGATTATAAAATATTGTATACAACAAAATGTTTATCAAATGAATATTGTGTACCCCAAAAACAAGAAAAATTTATGATAATCCAGAATAAGTGTAAAAAATCCAACACTTGAAGGAGTAGAGAAGCAAACCACCAAAGCGCGTAACACAAGAGAAGGCTATTATTATAAACGAAAGAAGAGAAAGAAAAATGATTATCAAATATTGTATACAACAAAATGTTTATCAAATGAATATTGTGTACCCCAAAAACAAGAAAAATTTATAACAATCCAGAATAAGTGGAATACAACTATCACTTGAAGGAGTAGAGGAGCAAACCACCAAAGAGAGTAATACAAGAGAAGGCTATTATAATAAGGAAGGAGGAAGAAGAATTATGTGAACCTAATTAAAGGAAACTAAACAACAGAAAGTGTTAAAAACCAGTGTATAAACAGTGTTAAAAGTAAATTATGGTGAAACTAAAGAAGAATTTAAGAACTAACTACATAATTACATAGTGATGAATTTAAGTGTGTAATTTAAAAACATTGAAATAACCAAAACAAATTGAAACCTAGTATTGATGAATAGCAGCACGGCTGATAAATAATATAACAAATATGTCAAGTTATAAATAATAATGACCTGTGAAGAGAAATATGTTATATAAAATGATAAAGCATGAGCAGTGATAATAATGAAACCTCTAATCCCTTGAGTATTCTAATGACTATGATGTCTTATGTTGAAAAATAAATGATATATTATGTTTTATATGTTGTGATAGTGCAACTGTTGTTATGTGCGACTTTTTATTGTCCCAGACGGAGATGAAGATTCCTCTGATTCTGTGGGTGTATAGTTGAGGAACAGCGGAGAATGGATGCCAAATAGAGCCCCTCAGACTCCGAACCCGCTATAAATGTTAGGGAATTGTAATATGTCAAGGATTAAATCAACAACTGTGAGGTAAATGAAAGAACAAAGGAGTTTGTCACAAGAATCAAGATGTGTATAATGTAAAGAAAAAATGTATTATTGAAAAAACAGGGAAATTGTTAATTTAAGAACTAAGATATGATATAACTAAATGACTAAGAGTATAAAAAACTTGAACAATACTAGTAAGCTGAAAATAATACTAGCAGAGAACTCAGTCTAGATCAACACACCAACAGACTATTGAACTTAATGCAGATAGACGCAGTAATATTATAATTAAACAAAATAAAGTGATAAATTCCTCAAACCATAAAACTTTTCTCAAATTATCAATTTTGAGAGGGGAGTATATGTAACATCACAAAATGTTACATAACCAAAATACACACCAGAAGGGTAAAATATGACACTAAAGTTATAAAGTGAATAATTGTAATGAATGTAACAAAGAAGAGAAGGGACCAGCATAGAAGAAAGAAGAGGAAGGATCCCAAGAAGCAGTGATGAATACACTGCATGACACTACAACTTAAACACAATGACTGACTATAACTAATGGACATACAAAGTTCACAAATAAGCTGTCAAGTGAGCCAGTTCAAGACGTTGATGTGTAGAGTCTTATAAAATAATAAACTAAATAACCAATGACTTTAATAAAGTAATCACAAATAACAGCATTTTGGCTGAAAATAGTAGAACAATGATACATAAATAACAAAGACTATTACTATACTAGCTGTAGCCACAAAGCTATAAAAAGCTAGCTTTACCAACAAAGATGTAACAATATAGGATAAGGCTAATTATAAACGGAAGCCTTATGTGTATAAGCAACTTCCTAATTAAATGAGATGTAATTAGAAATAATAATAAACAGGTAATAAACCTTGTACCATAACTGTATCTAGACCATACATAAACGAGTTTATATCAGTAAAATAATAGGGAAACAGGACCCCTAATTAACATTAAATTTACAGAATAGTAAATATAACGAATAAGGTGTGAAATACCACCACTCAATTAATATTGTATGCCTTTAAAATGGGTAGGCCATGTAAAAATGTATTTAGAGAATAAGGAATTTCGAGAATAATGTATTATAATAATTATACTAAGATTTAATATTGTTCAGCTATAAACAGCTTTTGGTTTTAATAATGTATGTACTTTTATTCATGTAATAATGTTCAAAAGAGAACACAGATGTAAATAACCAAATATCAAAGATAGGGAAATAGTCGCATTTTGCATTATTAGCAGACGACACTAAGAAACCATGTTTCAAAACGGTATTTTTATGTATTGTCAGTGAAAACTAGATTCAAACCGGCATTAAGCCACATCAAAATAAAGAGCAGAAACTAAGCTTTAATTTGATGATAATAACTTAGAGATTGGAATTGTAATAATTTAATAATGAGTGTTAGCATCATTTTTTAACCAGATTTAAGAAATTGCCGGTGAATACAAACAATCACGACAGTCGAGTACAAAGGACGCGCCGGTGGTGTCTAACAAAAACATTACGTCACTATAACGGAATTTTGTACCAATCACAAAAGAGTTTACTTAGCGAAAATTGTTCCTAACGGCGATCGAGAAGCTGGGTATATAATCAGAGGGACGCTAAAAATTTCGCATTCGCGCTGCGTTCAACAGAGCGTCCGGCAAGTTGCGTCGCGACATGCTGGCGTTCCGTAGACGCAACTGGGAGCTAGCTGTTACACAGATGGATGGCCCTGCCGAGGACCGTAATGTCTGGCGGATTCCCAGTGCCCTAACGAGAAAGCGTAAATGCGCGCCTCTCCCCGCACTGGTCGGACCAGGCGGTCAACCCCTTGGCCGCCCCCTCGAAAAGGCAGAGTTCTTGGCTGACAGCTTAGAGCGACAGTTCGCTCCCAACCCATCCAAGAACCCGGCATTCACTGAGCAAATCTGCCGCGAGGTAGAGCGCTTTCTATCGGCCGGTATCACAGTCCAAACGGAGCCCATCTCCCCGGAGGAGGTCTCTGAGAGGATTGTTCAGCTCAAGCCCCGGAAGGCGCCTGGCCCGGACGGAGTCATGAATTCCGCCCTCCATCGCCTTGCGGAGCGAGGAACCCAGTTCCTCTCTGACCTGGTCAATTCATGCCTCAGACTGGCCTACTTTCCGGTGAAATGGAAAACGGCTACCGTCATAGTGATACCCAAGCCGGGAAAGAATTCTTCTTGCGTGGAAAACCTCAGGCCCATCAGCCTCTTGTCCACGACGTCCAAGGTTTTCGAGCGACTGATCCAGCGTAGGATCCGCGACCATCTAGAAAGACTAGATGTGCTGATCCCCGAACAGCTCGGCTTTCATGAGCTGCACTCCTCGACTCATCAGCTGATGAGACTCGTGGAATGCATTACCGAGGCTGGCTGCCAGGGCAAACAGACGACTGCGATCTTCCTAGACGTAGAGAAAGCCTTTGACCGCGTGTGGCACGAGGGTGTCCTTTACAAACTCACGGAAGTCCTCCCAGACTGCTACGTTCACTTGATCGGCAGCTTTCTGCGAGACCGTAGCTTCCGAGTGAGAATAGACCACGCTCTCTCTTCGGAGAGGCGTATTACCGCTGGCGTCCCTCAGGGAAGTGCCCTTGGGCCTCTCCTGTTCTCGCTGTTTGTCAACGACACGCTCCGAGTTCCTGGAGTAAAGTTGTCGCTGTTCGCGGACGACACTGCGGCTTTTGCCTCTGAGCCGAATGCGAGTTATGCGGCAGTTAAGCTCCAGCGCCAACTCGACGCGTATGTCGGGTGGACCGATGACTGAAGAGTTGCCGTTAACGCTTCCAAGAGCGCTGCGGTAATATTTTCGCGCAAACGCAAGCGGCCTCGGCCGCTTAAAGTAGGCCCCGTCGAGGTGCCCTGTACCAATAGCGTCAAGTACCTCGGGCTCCACGTGGATTCCCGACTCACCTGGCGAACCCATACAAATTACATCCGACAACGCGCTTCGGCGCAACTCAGTAGACTCTGGCCCCTTGCTATCTAATCCGGCAATGACCCCCCGGCTAGGTAAGCTCATAGTCAACTCGTACGTGTTGCCCGTGATTACCTACGCCTGTCCAGTATGGGGATACCTGGCTCGTGGTCATAGAACAACGCTCCAGCGCATACTCGACCGGGGACTGAAGCTTGCGTGCAAAGTCCCCCGGCGGTACTCTTCTCGTCTTTTGAGGAGAGGACTCGGTGTCCGCTCTCTTGATGACACCGTGAGACGCCTGGCGCGTAGATTCTATGTTCGTTCCGACAGAGTGACCCATAATTCCCTCATTGCCGGACTCGGTAAATACACCCCGTGACCAGGTGAGTCCTGGAAGCGACCTCGTCTATTAGTCCTGGTGGTATAATCCACCAATCGCAGGTCGCTTCAGACCCCCCCTAAATAGATAAAACAATATAAATCGAACTCAAACTGACCCAGTGGCAGGAGTCCTTTCTGAGACTCGGGACACTGCACTACTCGCGACCCGGTTTCGCACAACCCCCAGTTGTGTAAATTTTGCATTCGCTTCATTCTTCACGAGCTAACAAGTTGCGTCTCGGCGTTGTTTTATATTTTAATAATCTACTACAGCACAATAGTAGTAAATACTTTAAATTTTATCAAAATAAATATTGGAGAGGCGATCCATCGTATAAGAGTACATCGAAAGTTAATAGTGAATCTTTTTAAACAGTGCGTGTATTCGGAACGAGCAAATTTAACTTAACCTGTAAAGGCTACAACCTATTATTAGTAAGAAGAGGGTTATTTCTCGTTTCCAAGTGCGATTAAAGTGCAGTGTATTAGCGATCAATATAATCCGATCGTTAAAGTGTTCATTTTTAATCTATACGATTAAAAATCAAGGTAGTACAGTGACCAATTTCATTGTTATATAACATCCATTGATTTCAGCTATTAACATATTTGTACTGACGCAAAAACAATCAAACTATTCATAGAGAACACTGTATCCATTTATTTAGAGGGTTTAATAACCCGACGTAAGAATATATGTGTTAGAATTAGTTATTACAATATCAATTAGGATATAAGCAGATGAAATTCTCGTTAACCAAATATTTAAATGCAAGTTTTTAAAGAGGCCAAAAAATGAATTACTATCATAGTAGTATTTATTAAAGGCAATTAATATCGTTCCATTTTGTATTTTAAAGAACTTACCCTTGAGGTATTTAGTCAATTAAGTTAAAAATTTTGTTAATAAACATAAGAGTTTTTTAGATTGTGCTTAACTGAGCTAGACCAGTCAGTAGACGGATAACTTGCGATCCGAATTGTATTATTGTAAATGTATTATTCAATCCAACTTTAGAGGTTATAATAAACCTATGATGTTATACAGCATTAACTTTTGTTTTCAATTATTTTAATTTAGATAAGTAACCCTCAGTATTGCATACACTGAGGTACATTTGAAACAGAAATTTTTCAGTACACCATTTGAATTATTTTAAATGCCATAAGCATTTAAAAAACAGTAAAAAGTAAACATACACAATTTTAAAATTAGAAATTTGTTTTTTATGGGACTTTTCTCGAAGAAAACCCATATGGTGCCCACATAACATTCAAGGTGTTATAAAACCTTGTTTATAAATTTTAGACTGGTCAAAAAGGAAACTTGACAGTTTATTCAGTGGCGGTGAACGTCTGAACATCAAGTACGACAACCAGGTACGTGAAAAGTGTTCTTTATATTAATTTATTTGTCCAGACAACACGTGACTTATACTTACACTGACAACATTTTTCTATAGAAGAGGAGTTCGACTTCAAGTTCGACGCTACCGTTACATTCATTAACAGACCAGCAAATTATTATTTTATCCATAATAAATTATCACACTACAATTAAAGCATATTTATCCATTATAAAAATAATTACTGCATGTAATACGAGAGACTCCATTAACCCACAAATCGAACCAATCTTAATTAAACAACAATCGAATAATTAAATTATAAAGAGGAGGAATCTCGTTAAGTTACACCCTCCAGGATGGATGGTTCTATTTCAAAATGTGAAAACATTAAAAAAGACCGTTTAAGAAAGAAACAAAGTATAAAAAAGATGTATGGTAATAAAATTAAATAATCTTCTTTGGTAATCAGTCCAAAGATGGGTTGGCAGCATTTCCATTTCCACCTTCCTTTTCATTTCTTCATAGCTCTTGCATCTCACATCTTTCATAATCTGTTTCATATATCATAGTTGTGGTCTTCCCCTTTATCTTTTCCCCTTCACATGTCCCTCTTATTGTTGTTTTTTTAAGAGTCACTCATGTTGTGTTAAGTGCCCATTAAGCTGCACTGTTCTATTTACAGTGGATTTCCACAGACATCCCTTCTCAATTATTATTAATGGAATACAAAAATTAAATGCATTGCAGTCAGTCTATATAATACAAAGTTTTTTTTTTTTATTATTACAGGGGAAATAGTGTTAAGTTTAGGAGAAGGAATGGACTCTACTTCAATTTGCTTTAGACTCAGTTTTTTGTGAAACAAATGTCTGTCAGGTATAGTATTTTACTATTAGCCAGTATGTTCAATAATCTGTAGCCAGGCAACCTAAATTATACCATTTGGCTGTGGTCAGTCTAGAATTGCAGAATGGATGGATTAGTGTAACATAAAACTCCTGGCTGGTATTATAATTAGTGAAATAACTGAAAGATATTCAGTATGAATGATCATCCATGTACGTCGATTTCACCCAGGTGCTCTGACATATAATTTCTGAAGAACAAATTAGGATGGGAATTCCACACAGAGGAAAAAATGTAGCACCTATTTTTTATTACACTTCTGTATATGGAAAAAAATATTAAAAAGATTATACTTGAATTTTCATTTTATTGAACTACATAAGAGAAGAAAACTCTTATTTTATTAAAGATTATTATTTTTATTTATGAAATTGAAAAAAGAAATTTTACTTGTAAAAAATAATCTATAGTGTTTTAAGATTTACTAAGAACTTTGAATTATAAATCTGAATATCTTAATTTAAAAGTAATTCTCATTCAGTATAAACCTGCATTACCACTGTAATGTATATGGTGTGTGTGTGTCAGTGTTGCCATATTCACATATTGCTTACCTGAACATGTAGCTAAAAATAACTTGTGATATTAACTTTAACATGCTACAAAAACAGCTAGTCAGTTTTAGTCTTATAATAACATAAATATAAAATAATGCAATATATACAAGCTATCAAGTTATAAACAAAGACCAAGCTATCATATTTCCAGTAATTGAGCAGACAAAAGTTAATGAATATTTAATGTCTGTTGCCTCTCTAATAGGACAAAGAGTGTTATAGCTGCCTCTCAAATTTCAAATCAGCGTATATGCATGTACTTGAACAGCAAACAAACTCTTCACAACTTCATTGAACAATTTTCAGGTAACTGTAAACAACGAACTTCTATCTGCTAAGAGGTCAGTCGAACCAACTAAAAAAAAAAAATCACTTTATCTAAGGTACATCCAAGTATAGTAGATACATACAGTCTAGAGACTTATGCAGCATAATGTACGTCCCACCTCATGATTTTTCACTATGTGTGAATCTGTTAATTCTCTCAAACGGTTTTCTTTCCCCCATGAACTGTATTAACGTCTACACTCTTACTCTCACCGCACACGTTTTTGCTGCCGATGCCATTCCTTATTTTAAATTGATGTAGCCAGCCATTCAATGCATGTATAAATCTTCCGACACTGAACCTGGCTGCCAGTTCATTTGCTTTTTTGCAAAGCACTACCCCGCTGATAGGAATTACTTCCGTCCTATGCAGCTGGAACCACTGTAACAGACAGTTTTCCAGATGTTCAAATTTTCCGCCTTGAATACGTGTTTGTTTATTGCTGGGAACATCAAACACATGAGCACTTTCTTCAGTTTCCGTTGCTTTAGTCACAAGTGATTTTTTATGTCAACGGAGCAATCCCCAACTCTTTGGCAATGTGTACTCACTTCTTATTCCCGCTTCCCTTCACTACTTTCAAAATGTTTAATTTCTCAGTGATCCTAACGCACTTCCTCTACCTTCCACTCATTTTTCACTCACGATGTTACTTCTAATAGAAACAGTAATGAACTGATGTCGATGAAGTGATGGAGCTTTATGAGCAGTGTATGTTTCTAGGATTCTAAGCTAGCTTAAAGGTTACTCAACAACTGCTAACTCAGATGAACGCACTAATTTCCCTAGAAATGTACACTTATCCAAAATATTTGTGTTCAGACATTCGTTTTGTGATATACACGACGTAAATAAACTAGCCAGAAAAACCGAACAATATGCTAGCACGTTTAGAATCAAAGAAGAGATTAAATTTCTATATAGCAAAAAAATATCATTGAATTTGGCTATGTATAAATCTCAATTGGAATTATATAACATGGTACATCCTGCTTTGATCGATAGTATCATAGAGCAAATTAACAAATACGTTACAAATAAGATTAGACTTCACAAACATAAACAGGCAATTAAAATCAGCCAGTTAAGTAATAGTAAATATAAAGATAACATCGAACGCACGCACATTTTCTACCCTAGAGTAATAAATACAACTGACGTCACTTTAACTGACGCAGAGACAAAACTTATCAGCAAAGGTCTAAATTTCAATTTTCCCCCCAACCTTAAAAATAAACATAACTTAATTAAAGAAATAATTGAAGCCGAGTCAGTGATAAAAAACATTCCTGACCCAGGTAAACAAAATGAAATAAGAGTATTAGTAAATAATAAGTTTAATAAAATCATTAAAAACAAGAACAATAAGCTTATACAAAATAAAGTTAATTACACTAAAGCACAACACGAACAACGCATAGCTATACAACTAAATAAAAAACTTTCTAATAATAATATTTACATAACCAAGGTAGATAAGGGAAATTCTATAGCCATGCTGAAACTTTACGAATACACACAAAAAGTACACAACTTTATAAATGACAACAATATTACTAAGTTGACATCCGACCCCACTAAGAAGTACACTTTAGAACTGAATAAAACAATAAATAAATGCACGCAACTATTTGATAAACGCACACAATCCTCACTAAAACCAATAAATGCTAGTGCGCCTTGTTTAAGGGGTCTTCCGAAAGTACATAAACAGAACACTCCAATTAGACCATTAGTTAATTTTACAACTGCCCCCGGTTATAAAATAGCTAAAACCTTAGTAAAAATCATCAGAGAGCACACCAACTTAGAAAATAATCGGAGTGTTAAAAGCTATAAGGATTTTATCAAAAATATAAACCACGTTACAATTCAACCAAACTACAAACTAGTATCATTCGACATAGTAGATTTATACACTAATGTGCCTATTGATGAAACTTTAATTTTACTCAGGCATAATTTAATGAATAAAGGTTCTTTAGAAATACAGAAAGTTAACCAACTGATGATGATACTAAAAACCATTCTTCATCAAAACTATTTTTCATTTGAAAATGCATATTATAAACAGAATGAAGGACTTGCCATGGGATCTCCACTTTCTGGCATCCTGGCGGACCTATATCTAAACCATTTAGAAAATACAAAAATTTTAAAAGATAATTATTTCGCCAGTAAAATCATCCATTACTCCAGATATGTAGATGATACCTTTATTATTTTTAACGGGAATGCCAGACAAATAGAATTATTTAAAAATTACCTAAACAAAATTCATAACAAATTAAAATTTACTATGGAGATCGAAAACAACAAAAGTATCAATTTTTTATACCTCACTGTATTACACAACGGGAATAATTTAAAATACAAAATCTTTAGAAAACACACTAGTACTGACACAGTAATACACTATGATTCATATCATCCCATTACACAAAAAGTGGCAGTGTTTAACAGTCTTGTCAACAGACTTTTAAATGTTCCCCTCGAAAAGGAGGACTACTTAAATGAGGTTAGCACTATCAAACAAATAGCAATAAATAACGGGTATAAATCTACAATAGTTGACAAAATAATAAATAGGCATAGGAAACGTTTAGAAAATAAAAATTCAAACTCTATAAAAGCAAGTAACAAAAATTATAAATATCTTTCGGCTAATTTCACAGGTATTATGCCAAATATTTTAAGACCCGTTCTTAAAGATAATAACTATATTTTATCATTTAAAACAAATAATAATTTAGGAAGTTATTTCAAAAACAAAAACAAATTACCATTAAAAAAGCAATGTGGTGTATATAAAATAAAATGTGATGATTGTGATGCGTTCTATATCGGTCAATCTGGCAGATGTTTTTATAAAAGATTTTTAGAACATATTCCTAAGCCAAGTAATAATAAGTCCAACTTTGCACAACATTTAATATCAAGCGGACATAAATATACGAACTTCGAAGAAAATTTAACAGCGTTGCATATTTGTAAAAAGGGTAGACGGATGGATAGTCTGGAGGAATTTGAAATTTATAAAGCTTTAAAAGATAGTAACACCAAAAACAGTTTATTAAATGACCAGGTAAATTTTGCGTCAAATTACCTGTTCGACACTGCAATCAGTTTGTCTTAATCTTTGACCAGTCGCGTGACAATCGCGGTTGCGGGTGAACGCATGCGGGAGCTCCAGCCGTGGTTAGCAAAACTTATTACATGCGATTTATAATTTATTTTATTTATTTTTGACTTGACCAGTATCATGGTCGTGATTTTAATATTTTAGTTTATTAATTATGTATCTGAGGATGGGACTTAGTCCCGAAACGCGTCATCAGTGACGAAACTGTGTATCACTAAAGTGGATATTAAGGTAATTATATATCATATAATAAGTGATACGGTACGCAAAAAATAAGTAAGTAAATATTGTGGCGATACATATCACCACCATGCATAGAAGAACTATTAAAATAAAGAAACCATAAATAACTAAGTACTAGAGTAAATAATAAATGAAAGGAAACTTACTAATAAGGAAGTATTAAGCAGTGTATTCTGGTTCCAAGCTAAAACAAAACAAGGGATGAAGCAAAATAAATGTTAAAGCAAGGTAATATTGTAATATTATAATGAAAATTATAAGAATAGAACTTAATAACGTGATAAACCCAATAGATATGGTAAGTGAGAGGTATAAACAAACCCAACGATGAAACAACTAACTGAAATAGAGACATGCAACAAGCAACAAGACAGTGAGGACCACATCAATGACAAGACAACACAAAGGAATGAAGAACTAACAAATGACAAAAGAAAATAAACTAAAAACATGTTAATGACCAAGTAAAATGTAAAAAAAAATACTACATAAATTAATAACAATAATACTAATTAAAAGAGAAAAGATCAGAAAGTAGGTAGAGTTGTAGAAAATGCAATACAATGATATAAATGAAAGTAAAAAAAAATGTGCATTAGTTTAAGAAAAATTGTAAAAACTTATATTGTAAGGAAGTGAAGTGATTAGTGTACAAGGTAGGAAACAGTGATGATCAAAGATCATGTTATAAACCAGTGGGGAGGGAGAAAGTGAAGTAATGGTCTTATGTATAAAACGATATACATTAAGAACCAGTAAATAAAAAGTTATGTGTTTAAAGGGTTCTATATACCCAGGAGTTACTACATTATATATAATTAGGTAAAGGTTTTATGTATACCCACAGGATTTTGTTATGTTACAATTAATTGTTTGAAGTATTTTTGTATACACATGATTTATTATGGTAGAATTAGTTATTTAAAGGTTTTATATATACCCACAGGATATTGTCTTATAATTAAGTGTTTAAGGCGTCTTGCATACCCATTATTTTATCATGTTATAGTTATTTGTTAAAAGATTTGCTAACTTTTCAAGAACAGTAGTTATAATAGACCATTGAATAAAGATTTTTACTGGACAAAAATCCTCCAGACACGAAATTTGGTAGAAAGTTAGGTTTTGGGGTCACTTCAATGGGGGAAAAAAATTGGACACTCCAGCTCACCGCTGGGCCCCCCTGGGGGGGTTGAAAGGTGGGGCAAAACGGTTTGTAAATATCTCAAAAACTAAGCAAGATGTCAAAAAAAGTTAAATACAAAAGTTGTAGCTGACCAAATTTCCCATCAAAATGGTCCTTAGTAATTTTTTCGTCAGACGCACTGGGACAGAGATATGAGCGCTCAAAGTTGAGACCTTTTTTTGCAATTTTTCATGTAAGGCATTTTTACGAAAAAAAAACTTGCATTTTTTTGAGTTTAGGCCAATTTTTGTATAGTAAAAAGTGCTAAATATGGGTATGTAAGTGTTTGTACATGTAATACCAAGTATTTGGATATAAATTTTTGCATGTATATATTTATGCACACATATACACACACACTACAACTACAAAAACGTGCATTTTTGAACGTACGCGTTTTTAGTTGTATACATGTATATACACACATATATGTGTAGAAATATTTTCATACATATATATTATACTTGTCTAAATCCAAAAATGCACATCTATACGCATGGATTAGTCAGTATACGCATGTAAATGTGCAAAAATGAGTCGGTATTTTGAAAAAAAAAAAAAATTTTTGCGAATTTTTCGTTTAAATTCATCATTTCTGTACATTTACTGCTGTATATCAATATATTTACATTTATATAAGTATCCTACAGTTTTTGCATGCACGTATGCACACTTGCATGCATGCACATGTGTTTTTATGCATAAAAACATACAAACTGTAAAAACTTATATTTAAAAATTCATATATACAATCAAATATCCATTTTTGGATTTAGACAAGTATAATATATATGCATGAAAATATTTCTACACATATATGTGTATGTATATTGTAACATTACATTTGGAACAACATAATATCTTACCTGATTTAATGAAGACTTTGATTAAGAAGCTGACAAGAAGAACAATATCTTCAAAGATGATAGTGAAGAAGAACGACTAACAATTTTAGACTGACTAGTAAGACAACTGACCGTACCCAAATTAATGATTTAGGCTAAGTGATGCAGATATCTTCAAACCCCAACTATGACATGAATTTCAGTATTGACCAAACAAAGAATTGTAAAGACAAACAGTTTATGAACCAGAACTATAAAGAAACAAATGGTTTCAGTTAATGTATCGGTATATCCAGATAATCAAAATACAAAGTGAGGGATAATAGGCCCAAACATGTAATATTATGTAAGAAAAATATTAGTAAATAATTAAGTTAATTGATGTAACAAAAATATAAATACACCTGGTTATAGATACAAGAACCATACAAAAAATTGTCACATATAGAGTTCATAGGGTTGTCCAGTAAACAACAAATTATAACATGGTCACAATAACATTTATAACAAGAGTAAAACCCAGATAAACAGTAAATGTAACAAGATTATTAGAACTGTGTGTGAGGTAGAGCAACAGTGTTCACTTTATTGTAATTTTGTAAGTCAAACATCAGCAAGTATACGGATGTTTAAACCCATATAAATAGTAAATATGACAGAGACAGTGTCAGAATAATGAGTAAATTAGCTGACAAGGGACTAACCAATTAGTATAGAATTTGTTTAGTAAAATGTGCATGTTTTATGTTATAGCACAGTGTTTTATATAATAGTATTTGTGTTGTGTTTTTTGTATGTACCAGGGGATACAGTTAGTTTAAAGGAATGTCAATTTAATGATATTAATTCAATTTTTTTTTATGTTGTGTTAATAAATATAACAACAGAGCTGATGTTAAACCATGGTAAATGAATTAACCAAGCAGAATGGACTATACAAAGATGTTTTGTTAAGTGTCAAACACCTATACAGTTTGAGTAGAAAAACAACTATTTGTGCAAGGAATTGGTATAATCATAGCCATGTGGACATGAATTTAACTATTAGAATAATATATATTTTGTGTTGTTAAAATAACGCTATATGTTAAACAATTTTGATGAGTGTTAAAAGTTAATTTAATTGTTAGAGATGTTAAAACATGATGATGAAAGTAATACCATTATACAGGCCAGGTGAAACCAACTTTAGTAAATTTTGAACAATTATGTTAGAAATTTTGTAAAGCAAATGTGAAAGGGTTGATGTATTTATAGGTAATAATGTATACAAGGAATATAGAACCAAAATAACACATATCAAGTTATTTAAGAAAATTCCAAATAACAAAATTGTAACATCCATAGTTCTTAAACAAAAATAGGCATGTTTGGTGTCTAAATATAACAAATGTGAAGATCAAAATAATGCTGATAATGGTTTTAAACTCCCATTCAGTATAGAAAAGTTATGTTAAATTAAAGATTTTGAACGAAATTTAGATTCTGAAATAATAAAAGTATATGACAATGTAGATCCGGATTAACCAACCAGATTACAAGTTTACCCTTAGCAACCAGAAATTTCGGATAAATAAAAAGGAGACTTCTTTGACAACGATCTTAGCAGATAGACGCGTTCTTAAATCGTCTTACATTATATGTTATAAAACGTGAAAAAACAATACAACTAGATAAATACTGTTAGAAGTACACTATACGAACTTTTTGCAATAACAGAAGACTGCCCATTATATGGATTAGAAGAAATAACAACCAGGAAGGAGATTTGAAGTGGACGAGGGACGAGAAGGAAGATCTGACGTGTACGTGGGCCCTATCTTCAACCAAGAAGAGTACAAGAAGAGGATTTGGTGATCTGACATCTCATTATATCGTATTTCAACACACACCTATGTATACACGTATTTTAAGTAATAATCAATTAAACTACAGACACCATATGACACAAACACTAAAAACAATCACTAATAACACCATATAAAATTAACACCTTTTTAAACACAACGAGAACTCTTAATTTACATAATAACGAACAAAGTCTGAACTGGGCATAACCTTTTTTAAAACTGGTAACCACTATACGATTTCTGTGTGCACCTATCACTCTAACGTTGTAATATCCTATAATTGTAAACTTGTATTTTGATTAATAGTGTAATATTATTATATAATTATTATCCCCGAACCATATACGCCCTGAGATAATTAATATTTTTATTTAAAAACGTTAACAAAAGCATTGTTTTGGTCTGGAAGGAAGACTAAACGTTTGGCTACTACTGCTGCCAACTGGTAAAGAGAAGATTTATAATTTGTACTACAATTGCGATTATTCTGTTTAAAATTATTAAACCATTAACCAGTGTTGTTTTCGAATAAAAGATTCCACCAGGATATATGTTTGATGGTAACTGTGTGTCGTTATTATTGCTGTTACATTAGTAAATAGAATTCACCGATTGCAGTGTACCCGACAGTTGGCATCGTTTGAGTGACGTCACGGAAACGTGGAGCATAGTGGGAGTAAGCAGCAATTTACAAAACCATTAGCCGTTCAACCTAACACATTTATAATTACACATCGACGACTCCAGTGCGAGTTGGTCGCTACATTATTTACCTATATTACAAGTTGACACTTCCAACGGGTGGTGTAATTCAAGTGCACACTATATAAATACAATTAACTGATTCACAATAACATTGTACGTAACGAAATATTCTTGTCGTCACAAGCTGACGAACCTGAAGTGAGGCTACATTACGTTTCAATAAAATTCAATCCTAGATAAACATTTTATCGTTACAAATTGGCGCACCAACGTGTGAGGCGTGTAATTTAATATAAATTAAATTATTATTAATAGACAAATAAACCAAAATAAACAAGATGAGGAAGCGAGAAACATCGCGAAAACGAGCGGTCGAAGACGAGAAGGTAGACGAGTTAAATATGGAAGACAAAGAAGCGACACCGGTTGAGGAAATAGAAATTATAACAAGAAAGGATCCGGAAAAACAACCAGAAGAAACCACACAAACGGAAGGCGAGAAGACGCAAGAAATGTTCAAATGTATGATGGAATTAATACAGGAAACTAGTAAGAGAACGGAAGAAAAAATGGAGGAATTAAAAATGGACAATAAACGATCCATTGTGGAATTAAGAAGGGACAGTAAACAGTCCACGGAGGAGAGTAATAAGAACTTAGAAAAATTGAAGGAAGAATTGAAGGAAGACTTGGGTAAGAAGATGGAGGAAATAAGGAGTGATAATAAACAAACCAAGGAGGAATTGAGCCGAGAATTGAAAGAGAATAGCAGTAAAATGGAAGAGAAAATAGACGAAAATAATAGAGCATTGAGGGAAGAGTTGAAGGGAAATTACCAAGAGACCATGAAAAAACTAGATGAACACAGAGAGTCAATAAAAGAAGAGTGGAATAACAAGATGGAAACTAATAACCGGCAATTGCAGGAAGAATGGGACAAGAAGCTGGAAGAACCGGTGACTGAAATTAAAAGGGTGGAATCCGAGACCACGGAAAAGTGTGAGCGGATGAACCAAGAGATACTGAGCGTCCGGGAAGAAACGAATGGACGAGTTGAAAATATCAGAACCAACCAAGCAGTGATGGGAGAGAGGTTGCAAGATATGAGTAATAGCCTCAATCGAGTACAAGACCAAACAACTGCTCATAGAGATGAAATCAATTCCTTAAAAAACAGACAGTGTACCGGTGCCCATACAACATGCGAGGAAAATCGAGAGGTGATCGATTTTCAAAACTATAGAAGAAACCCCATGCTATTCTTAGAACGAGTCGAAGAGAAGATAGCCAAAACCGGAGAAGACAGATGGTTTGTAATAAGGAGCATGTTGGACGAGATGTTCCAAAAAGTATATGACAACTGGTGGACGGCGATGCGGCCGAGTATACAGAACTTCCAGGAATTTAAAAAAACAGTTCAAATCTAAATATTGGTCCGATGCCACACAACACATGATAAGGAGTGACATAGGATTGGGCAGATATGACCTGCACGGCAAGCAAACTCCAACCGCATATTTTCTTGGCAAAATAAACATAGCCAGACATTTAGAGCCTGCAATTCCTACAGAGTGTTTAGTGCGACTATTAGCATACCACTATGGTTGCGAAATTACAAGAGGCCGCATAAATGGACGCATACAAACCATCGAGGAGATGTCAACATTATTGGCAGAGATGGAACAGGAGAAGAACTTCCTCCAGTATAGACGAAGGAACGATGAGATAAATAGAAATAATGGTCGCCGCGACGCCCCATATGAAAATAATGGACAACGACCAAACAATAGTTATAACTACAACGGTAACCAATATCAGCGCGGTTACCAAAGCAGAATAACACCAATAACTATCCACGAAATAACGTAAATAATAACAACAATAACAACAACCACTATTACCGTAGCCCTCCTACAAATAATAACAATAATGGATGCCAGCATGCCAATGACAGAGACCACCAGTACCAGAACAACCGGGGTTATAACAACAACTATGATAATCGATACAGGCACAATAATAACGGCAATAATAACAGTCAAAATCAAACATATAGAAGACAAGTGAATTATGTAAGTGTTGACGATAGGGATGTGGGAAGACGTTGGTACCAGGGACGAGCAAACTATAATGGAAACCGTGGAAGAAGTTTTCAGGAGGAGAGTAACCAGCACTACCGCGATGAACATCGGCGAAGTAGAAGCTGCGACGATAACAGAAATAACCGAAACTCAGTGACGTTCAATAATAACGCCATTGAGGTACAAGAATCACAGAGCAGAGACAGACCCAATCAATCAGACAACAGGACTGAGGAGATCAGCCCTGATTTAAATGAACTGCGGCAGTGAAAATCCACCAGGTCCCATCACTGAACCGGCAATTTGGGTACTTACTAGGACGAGACAAAACGACTGACGATACGTTGACAATAGTGCACAATCATTTCTTAAAGAATGTTAGGGAAGAACTGCTGAACGAAGACACGATAACGCAAAATAATTCAAATAATGAGATTGTTTATATCATCGCCCAAGTGAATGGACTAGAGACAAGATGTATGATAGATACGGGCGCAAACGTGTCGTTAATCGACAACAATGAATACACCAAAATTCAAAAATATAGTAAGGCCATCTTACCAACTTTACCAATTCAAAATATAATTTTAATCGGAGCCACTGGAAGGCAAAACAAGTCAATAAGAAAACTGGTATCATTAACAGTGACCAGCAGAAATGTAGCTATACCTATGATTTTTCTAATAGCTAGTAATCTACCATTTAATCTACTAATAGGCTGTGATATTTTGAGAAAATACTCAGCAATAATTGACATGAGACAAGCCATAGTGTCATTAAAGGTGGATAATATAGAATGGACCGCAAAATTGGTAGAAAACAAAAATGTACCTTCATGTAATAGTATAAGAAAATTCAATAATAATCAAGATGAGTCATGGAATGTAAGAAGGGAATACTTTGGGTGTGAAGATAGTTTATGGTTGGAAAAATTAGAAGAGATCCGACAATTTCGGTCAGAACAAAATGAATGCAATTTAACCACACAACAAATAGAGAAGTTAATTTCAATATATAATAAATACCGCTATGTTTTTTCTGATGTACCTGGCAAGGTAAAGGATTATCAATTTACATTACAATTCAAGGAGCCTGTAAATTTTAATAAAAAATCATATCCCGTTGCTTATGCATTAAAGGAAGCAGTGAGGACTGAACTAGACAAAATGATAGCAGAAGACATTATTGAATATAGCTGTTCCCCATATACCAGTCCGTTAATAGCAGTTCCAAAGAAAGATGGCAAAGTACGACTCTGTTTAGATGCTAGAGAGATTAATAAGATCATAGTTAATGACAGAACATCTCCCGGAGAGATTGAGGAGATACTGAAAAAATTCAATGGCATACAATTTATTAGCACCTGGGATACGGTATGTGGGTATTGGCAGGTGGAGCTACACCCAGATAGTCGAAAGTACGTCGCCTTTATTTTCGAAGGAAGGAACTATCAGTTCAAGAGACTACCGTTTGGACTGGTAAATTCAGTAGCTGTATTCGTAAGATGTATGGACCAGGTGTTGGGTCCAGATACTATTCCATATACCACAGTCTATGTTGATGACTTGTTGATTACTTCAGCGAATTGGGAAGACCATTGTGACAGAGTAGGACAAGTATTACAAAAACTATCAGACAATAACGTTACACTAAAACTTCAAAAATCTAAGCTTATCGCCAGTGAAGTCCAATTCCTGGGTTTTAACCTAACAAGACAAGGAATAACACCATCCAATGAAAAAATTGAAGCTATCCAGAAGTTCCCAAGTCCTAAAAATAAAAAGCAACTTCAATCATTTCTGGGACTTTGCAATTATTATAGGAAGTTTCAGAGAAATTATTCTGAAATGACAGCAAAGTTTTCTCCACAATTATCCTCTAAGAACAAATGGTCCTGGGGACAGGAACAAGACAATTTACTCCAAATGATCAAGCACAATTTCCTAAGTTCAGTTGTATTAAAACATCCTAATTTCAATCAACCTTTCTTCATGAACTGTGATGCCAGTGATATAAGTTTAGGATCTGTATTATATCAAGAAGATAGTGAGGGAGAACATCAGGTGGTGAGTTTTGCAAGCAGAATACTTAATGGATGTGAACGCAATTATAGTGTAACAGAAAAAGAGTTATTAAGCGTTGTATTCGCTTGTGGGAAATTCAGAACCTACATTCTTGGATACTCGATAACTGTGAGGAGCGATCATAAGTCAATATCTTTCCTAAAAAATTGCAAGATCAACCATGGGAGATTGACAAGGTGGATACTCGCACTACAGGAGTACCATATACATTGGGAGTATGTTCCAGGAAAACAGAATATTGCTGCAGATATATTGTCCCGGATTAACATAGAACAACAAACTTTTGAAGGGGAAAAAGAAACAATCATCAAGGTATACACTATAATAAAAAACAAGTCGGATTTGGAAAACATCATGAAATCCATTGAACAACAACAAACCGAGGATACCAAAATCAACAATTTTAGACAAAGACTGATCCAACAGGATGAAAAAATCACTGCATATTATTGTCTACATGAAGACATATTATTTTACAAACCAAATAACAACCAAGGCTCATGGAAGGTGGTGATACCTAAAGCTTTAGAAACAGAATTAATATTGGACTACCATAGCCGATATGGGCATATGGGTGCATTAAAAGTAATGAAGGCACTTGAGGAACACACTTACATTAAGAATATCAACAGAAGAGTTAGAGAATGTATTCGGCAGTGTCACATCTGTCAATTAGCAAAATGCAATAACGAAAAAACAGAAGGAATTATGCAACCTATTACATCAACTGGTAAATTAGAGAGAGTATTTTTAGATGTGTGTGGTCCGTTACCTCATAGTGGAGGGAGAAAACAGTATAAATTCATTATAATCATGTTCGACCATTACTCCAAGTTTACAAAACTATACCCCATTAATCGGGCAACTACAAAAAAGATTTTGCAAATAGTGATCCAACAATACATACCAGAGTTGGGAGCTCCACGATCAATTATTACCGATCACGGAACTCAGTTTCGAGGAAGGGTTTGGAAGGAGACTTTGTTAGACTTAGGTGTCAAGACATATAAAACATCTGTCTATCACCCAAATAGCAACCCGGCGGAAAGAGTACTGAGGGAGGTCGGCCGTATACTCAGGACATATTGTTTTGATAAACACCAGAAGTGGAGTGACTACATTACACAAACTGAGAGCTTTATCAACTTAGCTTACCATGAAGCAATACAAGATATTCCATATACCATAATGCATGAAAGATTACCACCCCGAGAAATTAGTGAAATAATCAATTTCCCAAACAACCCAGCTTACCAGTTCGACAACGTGAGATTCCACAGCAAACTGAATGAACAAGTGGAGAAAAGAAGGAAAAAATACAAAATAACTCAGCAGAAAGTGATCCAGTACAAGATTGGAGATAAGGTATTGTTGAAAAACCGCGAATTGCCAAGTTCTAAGGAAGGAATAGCAAAAAAGCTATTATTACTGTATAATGGACCGTATGTTGTTATAAAAAACAATAACAATAATACTTATATCATTAGTGATGTGGAAACAAAAAAGATTAAGGGGACGTACAACCAAGTGTCCTTAAAAATGTATTATGAACCTAATAAACAAAGTTGTATAAAACCACAAAATTCTAAAAATACAGTAAGAACAACTTACAACTAATGATTTATGAGAATTAATTTGGAATTGAAGAATTTATTATTATAAAACCACAAAATTCTAAAAATATAGTAAGAACAACTTACAACTAATGATTTATGAGAATTAATTTGGAATTGAAGAATTTATTATTATAAAACCACAAAATTCTAAAAATATAGTAAGAACAACTTACAACTAATGATTTATGAGAATTAATTTGGAATTGAAGAATTTATTATTATAAAACCACAAAATTCTAAAGAAATAGTAAGATCAACTTACAACTAATTATTTATGAGAATTAATTTAGAAGTGAAGAATTTATTATTATAAAACCTCAAAACTCAAAGAACATAGTAAGCTCATCTAACCAACTTTGATAATCCAAAATATAACTTTAAATGAAGCCCAATAAACAAGGTTGAATATTTCAGAATTTAGATAAATAGTAAGGACCAATTACAGTACAGTTTAATAATGTAATTATGAATCAAGCAGATAAACAACTGGGAATAAATTTCCGATTTCTAAACAAAATAAGCACCTCTTATCAAACACAGTTATGAACTTATTATTGGAATATAAAAGAAAGATACAACATCCATAAATTAGAAGAAACTATAGTGATATAAAATGAATAAGAAAGGACAAATGTAGACAGTCGACGATGAAAATGAGACAAGACTAGAAACGAATTTATTGCAAATAACCTATCATGATTGTGAGAGAATCAACAACAACTGAAGATGCAAATACTTGTTATGTTTTAATTTAAATGAAGATAGTGGATGAAAAATGAAGATTAAGCAGTACTGATAAAGAAGGAAGGAAGATAGTACCAATTGAAAATAAAAAATGTTATTAATATCGCCACAAGAAAATAAACATCTGAAAGAATCAATGGAAAGAAATATTTAGATCTGAGAAGTTAAACTGAGTGAACAATCCCAAGAATATATTATTATATTATTTTTATTTGATTTAGTCGTGAATAGACTAGTGATTATTAAATGTGATTGACTGACGAGATAGCTCCAGCAATCGATATTATTTATGTATTATGTATTGTAAGGACAGCGGGGTATTAGGTCAAGAGAGCCCCCCCGACTGATTCCAGAATATATGGTGATTAATTTGTTAGGGAAGTAACATGTTCCAGGGATAGAACACTTATAATTAAAGACAAGTATACCAGATCATAATAAGAATAACAAATGACAATGTGAAAGTTAAGGTAATTGATAATTTCAACAAAAAACAATATTTTATTAAAATGATCAAATTTGGTGGCAGGGTAATATGTAACATTACATTTGGAACAACATAATATCTTACCTGATTTAATGAAGACTTTGATTAAGAAGCTGACAAGAAGAACAATATCTTCAAAGATGATAGTGAAGAAGAACGACTAACAATTTTAGACTGACTAGTAAGACAACTGACCGTACCCAAATTAATGATTTAGGCTAAGTGATGCAGATATCTTCAAACCCCAACTATGACATGAATTTCAGTATTGACCAAACAAAGAATTGTAAAGACAAACAGTTTATGAACCAGAACTATAAAGAAACAAATGGTTTCAGTTAATGTATCGGTATATCCAGATAATCAAAATACAAAGTGAGGGATAATAGGCCCAAACATGTAATATTATGTAAGAAAAATATTAGTAAATAATTAAGTTAATTGATGTAACAAAAATATAAATACACCTGGTTATAGATACAAGAACCATACAAAAAATTGTCACATATAGAGTTCATAGGGTTGTCCAGTAAACAACAAATTATAACATGGTCACAATAACATTTATAACAAGAGTAAAACCCAGATAAACAGTAAATGTAACAAGATTATTAGAACTGTGTGTGAGGTAGAGCAACAGTGTTCACTTTATTGTAATTTTGTAAGTCAAACATCAGCAAGTATACGGATGTTTAAACCCATATAAATAGTAAATATGACAGAGACAGTGTCAGAATAATGAGTAAATTAGCTGACAAGGGACTAACCAATTAGTATAGAATTTGTTTAGTAAAATGTGCATGTTTTATGTTATAGCACAGTGTTTTATATAATAGTATTTGTGTTGTGTTTTTTGTATGTACCAGGGGATACAGTTAGTTTAAAGGAATGTCAATTTAATGATATTAATTCAATTTTTTTTTATGTTGTGTTAATAAATATAACAACAGAGCTGATGTTAAACCATGGTAAATGAATTAACCAAGCAGAATGGACTATACAAAGATGTTTTGTTAAGTGTCAAACACCTATACAGTTTGAGTAGAAAAACAACTATTTGTGCAAGGAATTGGTATAATCATAGCCATGTGGACATGAATTTAACTATTAGAATAATATATATTTTGTGTTGTTAAAATAACGCTATATGTTAAACAATTTTGATGAGTGTTAAAAGTTAATTTAATTGTTAGAGATGTTAAAACATGATGATGAAAGTAATACCATTATATAGGCCAGGTGAAACCAACTTTAGTAAATTTTGAACAATTATGTTAGAAATTTTGTAAAGCAAATGTGAAAGGGTTGATGTATTTATAGGTAATAATGTATACAAGGAATATAGAACCAAAATAACACATATCAAGTTATTTAAGAAAATTCCAAATAACAAAATTGTAACATCCATAGTTCTTAAACAAAAATAGGCATGTTTGGTGTCTAAATATAACAAATGTGAAGATCAAAATAATGCTGATAATGGTTTTAAACTCCCATTCAGTATAGAAAAGTTATGTTAAATTAAAGATTTTGAACGAAATTTAGATTCTGAAATAATAAAAGTATATGACAATGTAGATCCGGATTAACCAACCAGATTACAAGTTTACCCTTAGCAACCAGAAATTTCGGATAAATAAAAAGGAGACTTCTTTGACAACGATCTTAGCAGATAGACGCGTTCTTAAATCGTCTTACATTATATGTTATAAAACGTGAAAAAACAATACAACTAGATAAATACTGTTAGAAGTACACTATACGAACTTTTTGCAATAACAGAAGACTGCCCATTATATGGATTAGAAGAAATAACAACCAGGAAGGAGATTTGAAGTGGACGAGGGACGAGAAGGAAGATCTGACGTGTACGTGGGCCCTATCTTCAACCAAGTAGAGTACAAGAAGAGGATTTGGTGATCCGACATCTCATTATATCGTATTTCAACACACACCTATGTATACACGTATTTTAATTAATAATCAATTAAACTACAGACACCATATGACACAAACACTAAAAACAATCACTAATAACACCATATAAGATTAACACCTTTTTAAACACAACGAGAACTCTTAATTTACATAATAACGAACAAAGTCTGAACTGGGCATAACCTTTTTTAAAACTGGTAACCACTATACGATTTCTGTGTGCACCTATCACTCTAACGTTGTAATATCCTATAATTGTAAACTTGTATTTTGATTAATAGTGTAATATTATTATATAATTATTATCCCCGAACCATATACGCCCTGAGATAATTAATATTTTTATTTAAAAACGTTAACAAAAGCATTGTTTTGGTCTGGAAGGAAGACTAAACGTTTGGCTACTACTGCTGCCAACTGGTAAAGAGAAGATTTATAATTTGTACTACAATTGCGATTATTCTGTTTAAAATTATTAAACCATTAACCAGTGTTGTTTTCGAATAAAAGATTCCACCAGGATATATGTTTGATGGTAACTGTGTGTCGTTATTATTGCTGTTACATTAGTAAATAGAATTCACCGATTGCAGTGTACCCGACAGTTGGCATCGTTTGAGTGACGTCACGGAAACGTGGAGCATAGTGGGAGTAAGCGGCAATTTACAAAACCATTAGCCGTTCAACCTAACACATTTATAATTACACATTGACGACTCCAGTGCTAGTTGGTCGCTACATTATTTACCTATATTACAAGTTGACACTTCCAACGGGTGGTGTAATTCAAGTGCACACTATATAAATACAATTAACTGATTCACAATAACATTGTACGTAACGAAATATTCTTGTCGTCACAAGCTGACGAACCTGAAGTGAGGCTACATTACGTTTCAATAAAATTCAATCCTAGATAAACATTTTATCGTTACAATATACATGTATACAACTAACAACGCTTACGTTCAAAAATGCACGTTTTTGTAGTTGTAGTGTGTGTGTATATGTGTGCATAAATATATACATGCAAAAATTTACATCCAAATACTTGGTATTACATGTAAAAACACTTACATACCCATATTTAGCGCTTTTTACTATACAAAAATCGGCCTACACTCAAAAAAATGCAAGTTTTTTTTTGTAAAAATGCCTTACACGAAAAATTGCAAAAAAAGGTCTCAACTTTGAGCGCTCATATCTCTGTCCCAGTGCGTCTGACGAAAAAATTACTAAGGACCATTTTGATGGGAAATTTGGTCAGCTACAACCTTTGTATTTAACGTTTTTTGATATCTTGCTTACTTTTTGAGATATTTATAACAAACCGTTTTGCCCCACCTTTTAACCCCCCCAGGGGGGCCCAACGGTGAGCTGGAGTGTCCGATTTTTTCCCCCATAGAAGTGACCCCAAAACCTAACTTTCTACCAAATTTTGTGTCTGGAGGATTTTTGTCCAGATTTTCACAAAATCTGCCTTTATTCAATGGTCTATAAGAGCTGTTCAGAAATGTCAATATCAGGTACAGGGTGAAACACCATATTGTGTAAAAAATCATTGTAAAGGAATGGCAAAATGCTAGACCTATAGGCCAAAAGAGGTGAGCTGAACTTAAACAGTAAAATGTCCAAAATAGTCTTAACCAAATCAAATAAAATCAAATAGAAGCCTGACCTTAATGAAAGGGAAGGTATTGACAAAATTATAGGTAAAAAATCATAATTGTGTTAACAAACACACTTAGTCACTGTTCGGGTCGTCATTTGTTAACAAACATACTATGAGATATTATTTTTTATAGTGACTTACCTTTTTAGAAAATCTCGTTGCACTTATATTTTCTTTACGTTTGGATTCACCATGTGGCGCTGTTGCCAACATAACATTTTCTATTAGGGTCCAGGTCATTTTTAAGCAAGCACAGAAAACAACATGGGTATTTGAAAATAACAACTCGGATAACATTTGGTTAAAAAGACTTGTGTTTAATAATCTGAATATTTTGATTATTGAAAAATACAAAACAAGATGGAGTCTTGATCAAATACAAAACAAAATGGCGGTGACGTATTTTCACTGCATTAACTCTAAGTCAATCTCAATTACATGCATATTTGTTATCTTCAATTTCCTAATTTATTATCAAATGAAGTTAGGAACATACTGCAGTCTAATATTTATATTGTTACGTAAACTGGATCACGTAACGTGAACCAATGCCTCGTGTTTTTTCTATATGTGCCGGGACATGCACACACACACACACACACATGCTACCCACAAATTATCTTAAAGGTACATTCTTTTATAAATTTTAAATGAGCTCAAAAGTTAAAGCGTTGTGATTGAAATTTCGATATTGGTTACTTTCCTGAATTCATGTGCTCGAAGACCAGCTCAGACGTCCCTCATGGTCATGCAGGTGTTATGCAGACTTATTAACTGTTTCTGTCTCCTTTCCCACTACACCACTGATTCTAATTTACATGTTATGTTGTTATTCTTTCTTACTGATTGAAACTGTTCACATTTTAGTTACATTTTTATCACTTTAAATACTTTCGCTGGCAATTGCTGACCAGCAGATTTTACAGCGTGCTGTTGCACGGACGGTGTTGTGTCGACTGGGCAGACAACATGGCGTATATTCCACTAGTGGAAAGGGTAATACGTCACTGAATCTATTGTTCTCGGACGATGACGGCTTTGTTTTACAGCTCAACGATTACGTTTTTATATTTTTGATGATGTTTTTTAGGAGTGTCCGGTTGTTGCTGTGTCTGACTTGTTGCCGTTTGGCACGTAGACCAGTTGACCTTGACGCCAACTCTCGTTATTTACTGCGTTGTTTCATATTGGGAAAACTTTTACCCTCACTCTTCTTAATGTTGGAAATACAATAAAATTATTTTTGTCATGTACCTAAATTCCTTTACGGACCTACTGTACCGTTACAAAACCCCCTCAATGAGAGGTTTTATGACAAAGCATAAAAACTCTCATTGACACATTCATACTTCCTAAAGGGATCAGTCAGGATATGTTGCCACAACCCCCTGTAGTGTTTATATAAAAAATATAGATAACTTACCCTTGGTCCAGTGATCGTGACAGTACCTGCATGACCTTACTGGACTTCTCTTTCGAGATCCCAACACCGCAAGGCCAGTCAGGCACTTGACGTTCCTGCTCTGACGCGCTGGCCAGCTCAGGACCGCCGCCACAGCATCACCAACTCTGAAACATCCAAATAATAAAATCAAAGAGTGGCCTTGTATAATGCCATATCCCCAACTGATCTGTCTCCCCTTAGCTGCATTGGTTTACGTTAATAGGCATTGGTTTTTCTTAATTCCTAAATTCTTGAATACAGAGATAAAACAAGATTTATAATAGAGGTCTCTTTCTCTTTTGCATTCCTACATTTTATCAAAATTTTGACTCCAGTCAGTAATATTTTAACTCTTTTCAATACAAGAAGAAATATACTCTTACACTAAGGCAATAACATGTAAAATTATTCCTTAAGTTTAACAGAATCAACAACAAGTTATTTACATATCTCTAATATAGAACTAAGACACAAATACATTATGGCAAACAATCTATCTATTCAAAATTCATTGATCAGTTTTCCTGATACTAATACTTCTTCAAAGCGAAATCATAATTATCTTTATGCTTGACACCATTATCAATGTCATATACTTAAATATTTGCTATTCACTTAAACGTTACTACCCCTGTAGCAACCTCCTTACCACACACACTATGACCCTACAACATAATATAACATCATAAAACATTTACTTTGCTACATTAACATTGTTACATTTACATTAAACAATTCACATTTAAAATAATTTGTATAAAATTTATAAACATTATAACTTGAACTTTCTCTTAACTCTTTTTATTTATTTAACATTTATTATACCATTAGATTCTATAAAATTTCAAATTTATTATTAACATTCATGTTACCTCACCTTTCATTTATTATTCCATCTCTACATTGAATTTTCTATTTAACCTTTTCCTCTTTCATTAGTTTGGGTGACTCTCAGTTATTCACTATAATTCAATTTCTTATATTGGCATTTATACATGTATAACCTTACTCCCTTTCTCATTTCTACTAATAACCACTAACAGATTTGCATAGGATGACACCAATCTCTCACTAATAACCCCCTTCAGCACTAATTCCACTTATACCACTTTCCTCTTAAAATAAAACCTCTAATACCCTCTTTGTATCTAGGATGTGTGTTCCCGACCTTGGCAATTCCATTCGTAACCTTTTGCCCTTCCCATGATCTCGGCAAACACTCCTCGGCCCTTCACAATTCCCTGCCCAACGACGCACGTTGATCACTACTTACCACCTCACCCTTACTACAAAATATCACCATCATCTATTTATTCATCATTTACATTACCCTCTCTGTCTACATATAAGCACTACCACTACTGTGTCCCTATTATTACTTTTATTCTACAATTCTTATTTTCTCTAACTCCCATTAAACTTTGATTGACTCAAAATGCCTTATTATTATTACCCAAACATTTTACAACATTTCACCTTAATATGATCCTTGAAATTACCCTAGAAAATTCATCACTTATCTCATAACAATAATGTAGCTTAATATCCAAACATATTATCTTTTTAATCATTTACTACTCTTTATATAATCTAAATCTCATAAAATCATTTAACTTCATTATCAACTCTTTTGTACAACATTAATTAGTTAATTAATCTCAATTATTTAATTCAATCAAACATTTAAAATTTCACAATTACTTTAGTTACCTTAAACTTCACAATTATTCTCATTACATTTATTTAGTCTGAAAAAAAAATGTTATAACTATTATTCAACCAACTCCTATTATCTACATGGTTTACATAAAAATACATATAATACACAAATACCTTGACATTAACACACAAAAATATACAATCCAACTTATTATTTGTTATCATTGACCATAAGTCAGTTCATAAGACAATCCAATTCAAAACCACACTGTTCACATAATTAAATGTTCATAAACAATAAAACACTTATCCACCATCATCATATAACCATCTAATCTTAGGTCTATACAAATCATTTATTATTGAATACAAAATATTAGTACTATCAATATAATACTCATTTTATTTTTTATATCTTTCCACAATACTGTTAATCACTCCATATCATTATCTCATATACCTTGTCGCGATTGAGCATAGTTATGTCACCTTTAGTATTATCTGTCCCAACCAGGTAAGTTATAAAGTCATTACTATCGTCATCTACTACTGCCGCTATACTTATTACTTCACAAGGTAAGCCTTTTATATAATCAACTCTCTCGTTATTTATTTTCTCTATTAACTCTTTATATTTTCTCCCAACCTCAAACAATTCTATCTTCCTATCACCAGACCTCTCTCTCTCAAAATATCCCTCATCATAACACCAAGTCACACTCTCTCTCTCTCAATATATGCAGGGGACACTACAACTTTATTATTGCACCACCTATCCAATGCACAAAAAATCCAGGGACAACTATTTGCAGACCATATGTCTCCCAAATACACTCGTGAAGCCTTTTCTTCACCCCCAACTACAACATCACGGGAAAAAATTACCCCCTGCAACCCCTCTATCTGTATACGCTCTCTCCACTTTCTCTCCGACTCATCAACACACACTAACACTCAATTATTACATTTTACTTCCTCTAAAATTTCATCAGTACTCTCAATATTCCTACCATTATTCTCTAACATATTTTTACTTATATTGTCATAATTCTCACCACTACTTACCTCATTATATGTCATCTGACCGTCTTTATTTACGTTTAATTTATCTGTTTCTCCACTATTCTGTACCCCCATTTTACTCTCATAATTGTCCTCTACTTTATTCATTTTCAATTTATTAATAATGTCGTCTACTCTGGCAATTTGTTTATCAAACACCTCGCTAACTGATGCTACTATTTTTTCTTTCATATTGTCTAAACGTGCATTCATTTCATTAACATGTTGATTAAAATTAAAATTTTGTCTCTTAATTTCATTTTTCACTTCGTTAAACTTCTCATCAAATTTGTCAAACTTTTCATCAAACTTTACACTCTGTTCATCAAATTTAGCATTTATTTTATCGTATTTCAGATTGGAATCGCTTTGTTGTTCATCGAACTTATTATTCATGCTACACATCATGCTATATAGACGTGTTAACATCTCATCTGTATCAGATTTTTTATTTTCATATCGAGTTGAGATGGGTGTTTCTTGTACTCTGTCTAACTCTACAGATTCGGTGGTACTACACTCAATTTGACTTATTGGCGTTGAACAAACTCCCATTTCACTCGTAAACATTTGGTCAGTTACACTGACATTCTCGTTATTGTTTGCCATTTTTTTTTTTAATTTTTAAATATTTTCTTATCAAAATTTTGCTGTATATCTAACATACACTCAAACACAACATAACCTAATTACGTACGTATTACGTTACACAATAATCCAATACCCATTCTGTCTGTGTCTGCAGGCTTATTTATATAAATATTTATTTATACAAAGTCACAGTTCGGGTCGTCATTTGTTAACAAACATACTATAAGATATTATTTTTTATAGTGACTTACCTTTTTAGAAAATCTCGTTGCACTTATATTTTGTTTACGTTTGGATTCACCATGTGGCGCTGTTGCCAACACAACATTTTCTATTAGGGTCCAGGTTCGTTTTTAAGGGAGCACAGAAAACAGCATGGGTATTTGAAAATAACAACTCGGATAACATTTGGTTAAAAAGACTTATGTTTAACAATCTGAATATTTTGCGTGAACCAATGCCTCGTGTTTTTTCTATATGTGCCGGCACATGCACACACACACACACACACATGCTACCCACAAATTATCTTAAAGGTACATTCTTTTATAAATTTTAAATGAGCTCAAAAGTTAAAGCGTTGTGATTGAAATTTTGATATTGGTTACTTTCCTGAATTCATGTGCTCGAAGACCAGCTCAGACGTTCCTCATGGTCACGCAGGTGTTATGCAGACTTATTAACTGTTTCTGTCTCCTTTCCCACTACACCACTGATTCTAATTTACATGTTATGTTGTTATTCTTTCTTACTGATTGAAACTGTTCACATTTTAGTTACATTTTTATCACTTTAAATACTTTCGCTGGCAATTGCTGACCAGCAGATTTTACAGCGTGCTGTTGCACGGACGGTGTTAAGTCGACTGGGCAGACAACATGGCGTATATTCCACTAGTGGAAAGAGTAATACGTCACTGAATCTATTGTTCTCGGACGATGACGGCTTTGTTTTACAGCTCAACGATTACGTTTTTATATTTTTGATGACGTTTTTTAGGAGTGTCCGGTTGTTGCTGTGTCTGACTTGCTGCCGTTCGGCACGTAGACCAGTTGCCCTTGACACCAACTCTCGTTATTTACTGCGTTGTTTCATATTGGGAAAACTTTTACCCTCACTCTTCTTAATGTTGGAAATACAATAAAATTATTTTTGTCATGTACCTAAATTCCTTTACGGACCTACTGTACCGTTACAATTGTAATAATCAGATGAATAGGGAAAGTTATTATTATTAACACATAAGATAAGCCACTGAACTGACATGCTGTCAATATTATTGGTATTATAAGAAAATGAAGAATAGGTATTTACAATTGTAATGTTATATATAATGTAGAAGTATCAGACATTATTGTTAGTAATAAGTACAACCCTATTAGGACATATTTAAGTAGCAAAGAAGGCAATAAGAAGTGTTAAGAAAAAATATGTAAAAGCATAAAACTTAAAATTATAAATGTGTTAAAATCAGTGGTACTGGGCCGAAATGGGCCACATTCGGTATCAAAATAATTCTATTTTTCCAAACAACAACATCATATAACCCATATTTAACTTAATCTAAAAATAAATAAGGAGTAATTTGAGGTGACAGATTTAAAATTTACAGATTTCGAATAATTAACATCACGTGACCAGGGGTCGGGAATAAGAACCAATCAGAGCTCACAAAAGCTTGGTCATAATCGCTAACTAAATGGATTTTTCGAATTAGTCTATTGTTAAAACTCAAGCTGTACAGATGAACTCCATGTAACAGAGAATCACATTTTGAAGAATAATTAATGACCAAAAGTAAAAATAAAGAGAGGCCGATACCAAATTAAGAAAAAACATTAAAGAATTACACAGGCAAACCATACTAACAGAAATAATTGAAGACCGAATAACAAGATGACGATTTACTCAAACTAATACTTTCCAAGATATGAAAGTTGTATCGCCGACTGGTGAGATATCTTCATAAACTCATAACGAAATAATCTTAACATACACAACATGAGATTCACCAAAAACACTGTTAATCCAGACACTTGAACTTCAACAAACCTTTATTTAATAACACTGTGGACATAAAACCATTAAAACACTATTTAATTTAAAGAAAATAGGTGAGGCACATTTTGGCATGCATAGACGCTGGCCGACGGCCATTTTGTTAAAACCTCTCCGCCGTTTCGAGTGACACTTGGAACAAAACACAGAATTGTAATACTTTTAAATTAATACTATTTAAATTTTATTATTTATTAAGAATGTTAATTAACTAATTTTGATGTATTTTATTTTGTCCATAAGCATTTTCTGATCTTTCTTAGCAGCTCAAAGTATCCACGACCTGATATAAAAAATAATATATTAATATTATTAATAATAATGCATTTTAAAAATTTAAACATTGTATTTTTTCGAGTCGAGCTTGGTGAGTGAGTCGATACGGTTACTATTCCGTTCGATTCATGAACCATTTTACCCTGAGTTTGAAAAATCATCAAATAAATTGATTTGTTAATTTACAAAGCATATTATTTCTTTAAAGTAAATTAAGATAAAGGATTTGCAGGCGATAAGCAAGAAGAGGAATACGGCGAGAGTAAAGAACATCAAGCAATTAATAGAAAAGGCCAGGAAACCTATAAGACTGAGTCGAATCACCAATCGATTGTGAAGAACCCACTCAATCTATTTTGAATTATTAAGAACAATTATTTTTGGCGACATTTTCAAAACAGTAAACTCAGCGATGACCTGTTTTTGCTTGATAATTCTTATTTATTGATTAAACTAAACTAAATAAAATAAAGTCAAACTAAATAAACAACAATTCAATAAATAATAAACTTATTTCAAAATTAATAAAATTTTAAAGCAGACTAGAAAAGAAAGACTCATACGAAGCATTTATTATTATATTACAATATGTAAACGTATAATTGAAATTTCCTATCTCCAGGGACTTTAGAATGTATTGTATAAGTGTAAAAAATGAATAAACGAAAAACATATAACCGAAATAAAATAACATGGCAAGTTGGCTATAGGAATTTTGCCAGGATCTTGGAGAAAAAACAAGTAAGTGTGAAAAACATATAAGTGCGAAACATATAAAATAATTTTTACTGTATTTTCAACTGTAGCCTTTTTGCACTCACGTGTATTACACCGTTCCCGCCTTATCACCACTAAAACCTGTGCGCTGCTTCATGTCTGATTACTTTAAATATATTATTGTTCATTGTTGTATTGTTATCTCAATAAAGTCAGTATCTACTGATTAAGTAATATAAATTACTCGGTAAGTTCTTGCAAATTAGTGTGTGCTTACATGGTTTTTAGTCATGATTCTTACAAAGACTGGACTCGTACAACGTATGTATGAAGGAAGAGGTGTTTTAACATTATACATGGAATTATAGGTGGCAAGTACATAGACTCCCTACAAATTCCGTAAAGGATGAGGAAACCCAAATCTGTACACTTGTTCCCAAGTTTTCAAATCCCCATCCGAAAAAAATCCTGGGTGCACCTCTGCATAGTACACTGTTTTCAAAATTAGTTCTAGTACTCCATTTAGTCGTGTACACTAGAAGAATTGAACTTGCAAGTGTAAACAAAGTATGGTATAATTTTCAATGACTGTAAGGCGAGTCAATGGTAAGCCTAATGTATTAGTGTACCGTGCACTTTCCACTTTATTTATAGGCAGGGACGTACTTACGGGGAGGCGAACACGACCGGACCCCCCCCCCAAAGGGTAAAAAAAGTTGACGAATTTTGTTAATCTCTTAATTTTTAGGGTGTTTTATTTTATTCAGCTCTGTACGCTAATATAGTAGTAACTGTTTTTAACCTATAGGCCCACAACAGGTTTATTTCACAGCATTAGCGTATACGTTTGAAATATGAAATATAGGAAAATCAGTTCAATTAATGTTATCTTGTGAATAATGTTACAATAACGCATATTTTTATTGTGTTATTACCATTTACTTTAATGGAACTGGTTCAGCCACTTTAAATATAGTGATGTTGATTAGTCTTTACTTGTTTCTTTCTTTTGTATGAAACTGACCCGACCTCGGCCCCCCCCCCCTCAGGCCAAATTCTAGATACGGCACTGTTTATAGCCAGTTAGATTTTAAGGTAAAATAAACATAAGTAGGCCTATTCAATATATACTGTCGTATATAATACAATTTTTAAATGTTTAATTCAAATACTGAAACAGGAAATAGTTGACTTGGCAATCATGAAATTTGTGGAATAACCACTTGTTTGCATACCGGTATGCCTATTTTGCAAAAAATTTCATTGGCACGTAAAGCAATACAGCAATAAATTATACTGAAACTGCCTTGTAGGCTATTTACATGAAGTTAACAGATTTGATGTGCGAGATCTGATCAAAAAGTTTATAAAATTTTTGAATTTCTACACTATAAGTACCCGATTAAATTTTTTTTTTGACATTAGTATACGTTTACTGATACTCGTCCAAAGCTTTTAACCCTAGTGGATGCATAGTTTAGATTTAACAGCGAATTGAGTAAATTGTGTGTTGGTGTATTGGGCAGTTTTTTGACATTCCACGATGCACAAGATCAAAAAACAGGATTAAATATTGTGAAAAGAATGAGATAAACTGCTCTGTAGCAGTGGTGAAAGTGTTGTAGAAGGCTTTAGGTGCATCTGGTATGCATGAACTAACTGTTTAGAAATGGTACAAAAGCTTCAAAGAATGTTGCAAATGCGTGATAGTAAGGTGAACATCGTGGTTTTGTGTTCCATGAATTTTCATCACTAGGTGCAACAATAAATAAAAGTAGGCCTAATTTTCAGGCATTCTGCACCACTTGTGTTGTGTAGTGTTAACTGATAAAAAATATTTGAACAAACTTTTGTTATTACAGTGGGGATTAATAGGATTAATACAACTAAAAATAAGGTAAGTGATATTAAACTTCTTTACGTTATGTTTGTTTTGTTAAGAAAGTGTTAAGTTTGTAACATACAAGCCTCTTTGTTATAGCACTCTGCTTTGTTATATCAGAGCCAACTCTAAAATCAAACTTTACAAATTAGCCAAGCTGAAATAAACACAAAAGTACTAAAAAGTATTAAAATATCGAATTAAAGTACAATAAAATATTAAAGAATATTAAGATATTAAGCACTCATTATTTAATTAAATACTGCAAGAGCAGAACAAGTCCAGGAAAAGCTAGTATCAAGCTCTAGTTACAGAAATGTTTACTACTTTTCTGTCTACACTTGTTCTTATTATTTCTGTCACTAGTGTAATGAATTATGAGCTGTTGTACATACATTTCAGCCTCCAAAGTTATCTGCTACTTCAGTTTTAACACCATCCAGCCTCATTTACTAACAAACACTAGAACCTGCCTTTGTTCATTGATAGCAGACTCGCATTTGATCTCTCATTTTTAACAATAGCAATTACATCTGTAGTTCAAAGTAATGTTACTGTTCTTAGGGTTTTCAACCACTTTTGTAAAAGTACTGAAAGTTACAATTTTTTTATCAAAGGAACAAAGTATGTCCCAGAATATTTAATGTATTGTTAAAATTTTTTTTTGCAACTTACTTAATCTGTAAGGCAAAATCATAAGCTAATACATAAAAATTCGCATACAGGCAAATGTAAGTTACTGTACAATCACAATAAATCTTGCTGTTCAATATGCTTTATTTTATAGTTATTTTGCACAACCATTTTAGAACATAAGTCACTTTTAAATTATCAGTAATTCACAAGTCCACTCCAAAATCTTAAATCAGAAAACATGACTATGAACACTGAATCCATTCTAATAAGACTTCAATATGTACCGTCTCTTTTCACTTTTAATTACAATGAATTTATGTACAATGTTCACACACACACACACACACACACACACACACACACACACACACACACACACACACACACACACACACACACACACACACAAGTACATGTGACGTTTCAAGCATCAACTTGATTAATCATACATTTTCCTTTAGTTTTATTGTGACTTGGAATGGAAAACTAATATCACTAAAACGCTGTCGAAACAGTTGTGAATGTTGCCATGGATTCTCTCCTTTGCCACCACTTAAGTGTGCTGTTAACGTGAAATCTTGACTACCTTCAAAGGCACGTGTTATATATACAGATTCACCTGTTCGAAACCAATTTTATAAAATTAGTAACATGCAATTTATCAAAAGGAAATATATAATTACAGTTTTTCTTCAATTACCAGGAGTAATTTTAATGCACGTTTCCTCACTGCAAGCTAACCAACTGACTTGACCATTTTCAAAAACATCTGTTTTACAAACCACTTCCACTTCACTGATTATCATTCCACTTTCAGAGACATCAAATTTCCATGCCAGCTTTCCGCTTTCGCTTCCCACTAAAAGTACAAAGCATACATGTAACCAGAACTCATAAAATACAGCAGTTTAAGACAACTGTTTAAAAGTTTAAATCAGTGGTCCCAAACTTTTCAGTCTGTGGACTCCCCAAAGAAAATTAAAATTTTGTGTTATGAATTATGAGGTAAACCAAACAGTAAATATGATGCAATTTATATTAAATTTTAATTAAATATGTAAATGTATAAACATTTTAATTAAAATGTATTAATATCGAAAGGCTCTTTAACTGTAACTTAAATTACAAAATTAACATCAAACGTAGTATAATATGAACAACGAGGTCACTTTTAAACATTAGGTCTGTAATGTTGGGGTTATTATCAGATAATTTCAGTATTAGTTACTCTCAATTTCAAGTTTATTCTTAACTTTGATTTCAAGTATAAGAGCTGGTGGGGTGCAGTTTCAATCAAAGCAGTGGGAAACAATTAAGCACATCAAAGCTTTTCTTGGCAATTAAGGATAGTCAGTCATTACATAAAACTAAAAGTCACCTAGTTCTAATTGTAAAAACTAATTTTAATGAAATTTAACTTGAAAATTCTTCCAAACTTTCAGTTTAAGAGAGAGACGACAGCTGACAGCCCATTTGCAAATGGGTTCCTTGTCCACATGTAACTATTATCCGTCATTGGGAAATACTCCCTTAACTGCAACTGCAGTTGCTCTAAATACAACTTCATGAGATTAAAAATCTCCTTCAAAACATTTTCCCCTTATATCTGGGAAAAATCTGCCATTCAAGAATTTTTTCAAATTTCAAAGTCTAACCTTTAATCCACAGCTTCAATTTTTTTTTTTAAGTTCAGCCACCTTTATGTGGACATCAACACAACTCAATTCAGCTGATAAACATATCTGTCACACAACATGGTTTGAAAACGTTATTAAACCTGTCAATTTGAAATTGTTTTTACAATTAAATTACTCTGAACAATAAAATATACTGGAATCTAATATTGTTTTAGATTCTAAAATTTACATTTCAGAGCATAAAAAATCAAAATGGCAAAATCATAAGATAATAATTTATGTAAAAGTAGTATAAAGACAAATGCAAGTTCGAAACTACAGTCACAGTAAATCTTGTTGTTCAATATGTGTAATATTATTTTCACTTTTTACAAATATCAGCTGTTTTCGCGTCTATTTTCGGACGCCATCTTTCATTGATACCAACTGCATAATTTACTTACAATGTCCAGGGTTCGTTTTGGGCGAAATAAGGAGAGCAGAATGGGGTTATTTGCAGTAATTAGGCTAATTCACATTCGCATTGAACTAACTTTTATTTCTTCAATAATAATAATGCAAATAAAATCCTCTTTTCCTTCATTTAGCTACTTTTCGAGGATTAACATAGATGCAAACACATGAAACGAAATCAATTATGGTTAAAATTTTATAGCCTTTACATTATCAACACAAATAAGAAATATGAATGAAATTACTAGATTATTTTTGTACAAACCAGCACTTCTTTTATTTTTCATATTCTCACTCACTCTCTCTCTCTCTCTCTCTCTCTCTCTCTCTCTCTCTCTCTACAAATCTTTACAACCCCCCGAAACCCAGACAAAGAATAAAAAGTAGAGAAGGGAGAAATAATGTAATCCAAAATAATAAAGAAAATGAAACCGGTTAAGAACCAAAACAATTAATGAATGTTAGTATTGATTGAATGACAATTGTAAATAGTCAGTAATAAAAAACGATAGATAAAAGTACACTAGCCCAAAGAGTTAGGAATACATGTAAGTTGTTCATAAAGAAAGACATGATATTAATAATTATATATATATATATATATATATATATATATATATATATATATATATAATGTGTGTAGAGAAAGAGAATAAAATAGTGAGAAATAAACGGAAGTTAAACTAGTGAAAGTGAATTACACTAAAGTGATATACAGTAGACTCTCAACTATCCGACCTAATGTGGCGGTCGGCCGGGTCGGATAGCAAAAAAGTCGGATACACCGGAGCCGTAGGCATACCAGCCTCTGTAAGGTCAAAGACCGCCACCCTGTTGCGTTGAATGTACTTGTTGCTATTTGGATGCGTACGTCATATCAGTTTGTCCTTATAAATGACGTACAGTAATAAATGAATTAGAAAGAAATGAAATAAGAATTCACAACTACAGTATCTTTCACAAAACCTTTATTTGAAGGACGAAACAAAATGTGTAGTTAACAATAAGTTGTATGAGTTTTACTATGATTTTTAATTTATACGAAAACTTTCAACCAAATTAGTTGTTAATATAAATCAAATTATAATAACCTAAAACTACGTACTGTATAATGAAAGAACAAGTGAAACTTACATTGTCTAAGGTTTGAAAAAGTCTGTAATTGAGACCTGCTTCTTTCCTCGCATTAATTTCCTCGCCGCTATATCCTTCCACTTATGTAAACATATGATGTCTGCTGGTGTTGTTTCTTCTTGCTGGCCAATGTATTCCACTGCCGTCTCGATCGCCTTCAGGCCTTCGGAGTGGGTTATACGATCGGAGGGTTCATCACCTTGTTCCTCTTCAATCGGCTGTTCATTTAATACAATCGCTACAATATCTTCATCTGCAATTTCTTCGATTTCGTCCTTTGCCAACCATTCTGTGATGTCTTCCAATGAAGCTTCCTCACATCCGGGAACTTTTTCTAACAGCGATACAAGCGCAGTTTTATCAGTTGCATTTTCCACATCACATTGCTGTTCTACCTCTTCCCACTTATCACTGGCTCTGTGATCCAGCAAAATTTTCCACGATCGCACAAGTGTTAAAGATGGAATTTCATCCCATGCCTCGGACACCCATCTGATGACGTCAAGCATGTCTATTGACTGTAGTGCCGTCGCAACTTCTGTATTATCAATTGTCACGATGATATAGCTTAGTAGCCTACGTCGATGTTTCTTTTTCAAAGCTTGGAGCACTCCCTGATCCATTGGCTGACATATAGATGTAACATTTGCAGGCAAGAACAAAGCTTTTATGTCTCCATCTTTTAATTGGTCATTTGCTGGATGTGAAGGAGCGTTATCCAAAACTAGGATTGCTTTCCTTGTTAAAATTGTTTTCAGCTAAATGTTTTTCAACTTGTTGCACAAATTCCTGTTCAAACCAATTTTTGAAAATTTCTCCATTCATCCACGCCTCTTTTTGATGGGTATAATGCAGGGGCAAAGAACTTAAATGTTTAAGATTTTTAAAAGCCCTAGGCTTGCGAGATTTTCCAATCAAGGTCAGTCTCAACTTGTGGTTTCCGGTTGCGTTACTACAAGCTAAAACTGTAACGCGGTCCTTGCTCTTCTTGAACCCTGGTGTGGCCTTTTCCTGTTTAGACGCTAGTGTTTTAGACGGCAACATACGGTAATTCAAACCCGTCTCATCACAGTTGTACACTTGTTCTCCGGAAATACCTTCCTTATCAAGCAGGTCAAAAAAGTGTTTTTTAAAGTCAGGGGCGGCGTTCTTATTAGCAGACAATGCTTCACCACTAATCGTCATCTGACGAACACCAAAACGTTTCTTCCAGCGATCAAGCCACCCGTCACTGGCAGTAAACTCAACCATCATCTCCTTCGATCTGTTTTTTAAACTGAATCGCTTTTTCTTGGAGCAAGGGGCCTGAAACCGTCAATCCTTTCCCCCTCACATTTTCATACCACAGATATAAAGCCTCTTCAACTTCCACATGTTTTCCTTTTTGCATAGTTTTTCTAACTTTCACGCCACTGCCACTTGCTTGCTTAGAACACCATTTTTCAATCTCTGCGCGATTTCTTCACCAATCACCCACAGTAGTTTTTCCAACTCCTAACTCCAGTTCAATTTTGTTTACCGACTCACCAGAATCCATTCTTTTTATTGCTTGCAGTTTTTCTTCCAAAGTTACTACCACTTTCTTTCGTCTGTCACCCATATTTCACTTAAAAATAAAAGCCACCAACAATACTGTATACACACTTTATAACAAATTAACAATCCACGAACGACTGAACCGCATGGACTGACTTCTGGATACAGACTGACTGATGCACCTGTTACACACTCAAGTAGGAACACAAAACTTTCCTGTCACAACATGAATCAATTGGCGTACTGTATTGGTAACTGGTGATTCACGCGTTAGCGCCTTCACCCGCGTGGCAGGATTGCTCACATGACGTTTGAAGGCGCTAGTAATCGGATCGGAGATCGGAAATACTGCATATGTACCGTACTCAAAATACTTTCTTTTTTTTTTGAGGGCGGGTCGGATAGGCCGGAGGTCGAATAGTCGGGAGTCGGATAGCCAAGAGTCTACTGTAATACAAAAAGAAACACTAAGTAAATTATAATGAACACAAAATAATTTAAAAAGTGCCAGTGATAAATAAATAAAAATATGGTCTGTAATAAAAATAGTAAGAGTAGAAAAGACTAAGATACAGACTTAGTAAAATAACCAATGTTTAAGATTTAAGAGTGAACAATAAGATTTAATAAAGTTATTATGAATAATATTTAGAACAGAGCATTGACTCGGTAATAATGAACACTAAAGAGTGATATTAACTGTAATGATTATGAAATAATATTGTTATAGAACTTAAGAATGTATTGTAGAATTTAAAGGCGAGAATCACAAGAAAAAAGTAATAAGATGATGTTAACATGGAAGGGAAAGCAAAGAGCCTTTGAAAATAAGTATGTAATAACCTTAAGTAAATACCCATGTTATAAGGGGAGAGTAATGAAATAAGTTCAATAGAGGTGAGATTGTTCATCACCCGAACAATAAATAAGAAATAATGAATTGTACACACATATTAAATAATAAGTGTTGATTAATTGTATAAACAACTGTTTATGAAAAGGAGATGGATTGGGTAATTATCCCAAACATAAACCTGAATGTTATATGATAAATAAATAGTAATTAATAGCCATATTATTGACATTGGCAGAGTACTTAAAATAAGGAAAGAAAACAATGTTTGAGTTATAAAAGAGAAAACTGTTAGTAAATAATTAGCAAGAAATATTGAATAACACAGTTGTTACATACAGAGATCACAAAAAGACTAAATTAAAACACCTCCATAGATAATAAACTTAATTATAAATAACGAAATAACGATCTAGGACAAAATGAGATATATAATATGTATGAAACAATCAAAAACCAGTAATGGCTACTTAGACTTGAAACAGGCCTAACGGTCAAACATAAACAAATACTAATTGTATGAAAATAGCCAAGTAATTAACAAATCCAAGGTAACTAATTAACCAAGGATGAATGGTAAATATTATTAAAAACAAAATATTAAAATAAGGAATTATATAAACAGAGAAATGTAATGAGTAAGTACTAAATTAATTGTAAACTTAGAAAACATGAAAAAACCCAATATTGTGGGATACCAAAATAATCTTTGTGAGAAAATACAAATGACAGTGCTAATAATTAATAACTAAGAAGGAAGATAAGAGAAGGAAGGAAGTCAGAAGATATAGGAAGATTTGAAAAGAATTCAAATTTTGATAACAATGGATTCATATCAAGCTCGCCCAATCAGAATAATGATGTAACCATGGAAACAACGGTTTGAAGAGGTAATTACCGTTGAATATAACTACTGAGAAAGTGACGCTCAAGGAAAACAGAAGCCAGAATTCAGAACAACATATTTTCATATTTAAAATGTTTTGAAAGTAAATTAACTTGTCAAAATTGAACGAGAGGGAGTCTGACGACTACTGAACACAATTACCTGACGGAGAAGATGTTTATTTCAAGACAAAGTGAATAAATAAATAAAAAAACTTGGAAAAAGATGTCCGAAGCCCGAATAAATGAAAAATGAATTATATTGCAGCCACATCCCTTCCTTCCCGAGCAACAGAGTAATCACATGCTACAACGCTGTTAAGTATCCATTAAATTATATCAACTTCCGAAATAACGCACTTTGAATATTTCTCACTATATTTTGAAATACCACTGAATCAATTTTATTCTCTTTCAAAGATTAAATCAGAATATTAAGACACTGAAAATTTGTTAAATTATAAAACTAACCTAGTATTAATGTACGAACTTTTAAACCACTTGTACTACACTTCAACAAACCATTTATCATTACACGTTACAATACTTAAGTAGAAACATTGTAAGGTTGTATTTTTATTATTGTAATTGCATCTGAGCCTTTTAACATGATCAAAAGATCCCACAAAATTTGAACGAAAATATTTGTTGACTTGCGTGATAGAACGCCATACTGTATGTTTACTTACGTTCAAAATCGATTGTAAAACCCCTGTGAGAGGACGTCTCATAAAGAAATACCGGTGCAAAATTATATAAAAAATCAATTATAGCTTGTGTCTATGAAACAGTAATATCAAATCGCTAATAAATCAATACTGTGTATGTTAAAATGTGTTTTATTTTCATTAGGAAAGTGTATTCGTAAAAATATAATTTACAGCGAATGTCTCTGATGTGACACCTAGCACGCAAGTAGCGAATACTGTAGCTGCCAACTCGAATATACAAATCGAGAAAAGGCGGGACGAATTGAATCCTTCACACCATTTGAATAAATCGCTGATAAGAAGACAATTTTAATTGTTTTAAATAAACAATTTGGCGCCACCCGGGAACTGTACACTACTAGTGAACCTCAGATCGGGGACTACGATATCTGGTTATCCGTACGTTCACAACGGACTCAAGCAGCGTGAGTTACATTACCGTGCGAGGACGAATTGGTAAGACACACATAGACAAGTTACACTCAGACACACTGTTACATTTTACAGAGGTATCAGAAAGACGACGGCACAAGAGTTAATTATAAACTGACGCATCCAACGTCTGGCATTATAACACGGGAGATACAACGTTTAATTATAAATTGGCTTCCATCGCGGGGCTTAAAGAAGGCAGGACATCGGTTAATTATAATATATATATATATATATTACATTTAATATTTATAATTAAATTTACCTCAAGATGTTATTTTTTTCCTTTTTTGGAACATGTTTCAGGTACTATCTTGTACCCATCCTCAGCCTTCCGGTTTTTTTGTCTGGTGAAGTACATCACTTTTCGTTTTTTTTTTCACTGTAGGCTTATTTACCTTGTATTTAATTATAAATATTAAATGTATTATATACATCAAGAAACGGACTGTAGCAGCAAGTGATTAAATTAATATAACCATACAAGGTAAATAAGCCTACAGTAAAAAAAAAAACGAAAAGTGATGTACTTCACCAGACAAAAAAACCAGAAGGCTGAGGATGGGTACAAGATAGTACCCGAAACATGTTCCAAAAAAGGAAAAAAATAACATCTTGAGGTAAATTTAATTATAAATATTAAAGGTATTATATACATCAAGAAACGGACTGTAGCAGCAAGTGACTAAATATATATATATATATATATAAAATCACAAGCATTGGTTAACGTTACGTGATTAATATAACTAATAACTTGAAATTAAAGCTGCAGTAATGGCATAGATTTATGTAAATAGGTAATCAGAATCAATTGGAATTAAAGTATATAAAGTGTAAAAGTATCATACCTAAAGGCAGATGAAGCGAAAATATATCGCAGCCATTTTGTATTTGGATTTAACCAAAGGAGTACGACTCCATCTTGTTTTTCTGTTTTGTTGTTGAAAATATTTAAAATTTCAGACAAATTAAAACACAAGTTTTACTCCACGAAATCAGAGTATATTATTTCTATATAACCATTCCGTTTCTGCGCTCGCTTAAGAACCCTGGACCCAAACGCAAAATATGTTATCTTGGCAACAACACCACATGGTGAATCAGCATGGTAAACAAAGTGCAAAGGTGAACAAGATTACAAAAGGTAAGTCAAGTGAAAAATAAAAAAGTAAAAAGTGTAAAATTACAAATGGCGCCCGAACAGGGACATTATATAAATACATTTTTATATAAAATAAGCCTGCATATAGAAACAGAATGGTTATTGGAAATGAGTATGTAGCTAATATGTAAATAATAAGGTTATGTTGTGATGGTAATATATGCTAGATATACAGTAATATTTTGAAAAGAAAAATATTTAAAAATTTTTTTGAGATGGCAGACAATAACGAGAATGTCAGCCTAACTGACATTGAAAACGAAAGCCAAATGGATGCTGAATTAAGCGGAACTGAGTCAAAAATTATGGGTGAATTAATTCATTCAAAGCCAGTCCCGATTAAAAAATCCGAGGATAATGATATGATAAAAATGATGCAATTGCTTTTCAATGAACAGAGTGTAAAGTTAAATAAATTTGATGAAAAGTTTAATAAGTTTGATGAAAAATTTGATGAAGTAAAAAATGAAATTAAGAAACAAAATTTTAATTTTAACAAACAAATGAACGAAATGAATGCACGTTAATGAGAATATGAAAGAACAAATAATAGCATCAGTTAGTGAGAAGTTTGATAAACAAAATGCAAGAGTAGATGACCTAATTAATAACATTAAAATGAATAAAGTAGATAACAATTGTGAGATTAAAATGGGGGTAGAAGGTAGTAAAGAGACTGGTCAATTAGATGAAAATAAAGACGGTCAGTTAACATATAAAGACAATAAGGTAAGTAGGGGTGAGAATTACGATGATATAATTAAAAATAGTAGTGATGAAATTTTAGAGGAGATAGAATGTAATAATGGAATGTTAGTGTGTGTTGATGAGTCAGAGAGAAAGTGGAGAGAGAGTATACAGGTAGAGGGGTTGCAGGGGGTAAATGTTTCCCGTGATGTTGTAGTTGGGGGTGAAGAAAAGGCTTCACGAGTGTATTTGGGAGACATATGGTCTGCAAATAATTGTCCTTTGAGTTTTAGTGAGGTTCCTGGTATGACCAGGAGGTGTTTTTATGATTTAGAGCCCCCTGCATATATTAAGAGAGAGAGAGTGTGACTTGGGGTTATGATGAGGGATATATTGAGAGAGAGAGAGAGAGAGAGAGAGAGAGAGAGAGAGAGAGAGAGAGAGAGAGAGAGAGAGAGAGAGAGAGAGAGAGAGAGAGAGAGAGAGAGAGAGAGAGAGAGAGAGAGAGAGAGAGAGAGAGAGAGAGAGAGAGAGAGAGGTATGGTGATAGGAAGATAGAGTTGTTTGAGGTTGGGAGAAGTTATACAGAATTACGAGAGAGAGTGAATAGAAAGAGAGTTGATAATTATAGTGAGTACTTACCTTATGTTGAAACGGATGTAGCAGCAGCTGTAGTTGACGAATTATTAACGTACCTGGTGGTAACAGAAAATACTAAAGGAGAAATTATTATACCCGATGTCGACAGGAAATTTGAAATAATGGTATGCGATGATATTTGTATTCTCAATAATATTGATACAATGGAAAAAGGTAATGACGATGATTGTTATGATTATAATAATAAATTGTGTCTGTAATTGTGAATGAATGGTGTAGCCGTAAGATCAGGTTATTATTTGATGATGGAGGGTAGATATTGTGTTGTTCATGAACATTTAATTATTTTAGTTTATGGTGATGACCTAGCTAACTTATGAAATGAGGTGTGGTAAACATAAAATTAATGACGAAGAATTGTAAATAAATTTATAGTGAAATTAATTGTGTTTGTGTTGTGAAATGTATTTTATGTAAACAAGGTGTGCATGTAGCAGAAATTGATTATAATAATAATAATATTTTAGCAGACTAAATAAGTAATGAGAGTCTGTAATAAATGAATTGCAATTGTTTTGGAAGAAGGTAATTAAAGTAATGTTGTGTTTAAATAACTGACTGAATTAAAAAATTTTTTTGGAGATTAATTAATTAATTGTTGTTGTACAGAAGAGATTCTCTAATGATTAGTAGATGATTAAACACATAATATATTTGGATATTGAGATGTACTGTTATTAAGAGATAAGTGATGAATTTTATAATGTAGTTTTCAATGATCATATTGAGGTAAAAGATGAGATAGAGTTTGGGTGATAATTGTTTAAATAAGGCATTTGAGTTAGTCAAAGTTAACTTTAGTGGGAGTTAGATGAAATAAGAATTTTGGGGAATGAAAATATTACAGCAACAGGGTAGTAATAGGGACACAGTAGTGGGAGAGCATATATGTAGAAAGTGAGGGTAATGTAATTAGAAAGTAAATAGTTGATGGTGATATTTTGTAGTGAGGGTGAGGTGGTAAGGAGTCATCAACGTGCGTCGTTGGGCAGGTAATTGTGAAGGGTCGAAGAGTGTTTGCCGAGATTATGGGAAGGGCAAAAGGAGATGAATGGAATTGCCAAGGTTGGGAACACACATCCTAGTTACAAAGAAGGTATAAGATATTTTATTATAAGAGGAGAATAAATTGAGGTAAGTGGAATTAGTGTTGAAGGGGGTTATTATTGAGAGATTGGTGTCACCCTATATAAATCTGTTAGTGGTTGTTAGTAGGAAGAAGGTGAGTAAGGTTATATATTTAATGCCCATATAAATCGAATCATTGTGAATGACGGAGAGTCACCCAAACTAATTAATGATTAAAATGTTAAAAGAAAATTCATAATTGAGATGGAATAATAAATGAAATGTTATGTAACATAAATGTTGATAATAAATTTGAATTTTTTTGAGAATCTAATGGTCCAATAAATGTTAAATAATTAAGAATATAAACAAAAGAGTTAATAGAAAGTTCAAGTTGTAATGTTGATAATTTTTTATACAAATTATTTACAGGTGAATTGTTTAGTTGAACGTAGCAATGTTAATGTTTATTATGTTCTATTATGTTATCAGGCAAGATTAATGGGTGATTTTGGGGGGATGTTTGGTGTGAATAGAAGAGAAAATCAATTGTGGAATGTAGTGACAGTACATGTAGAAGGACATAAGTTTAGAATTTAGTTATGCTATTGCAGTGGCGGCATGTGCCACTGCAGATAGCGGTGAGTGTTGGTGGTAACGTCAAGGCACGTTACCACCATCGGAGGCCTCAAGAGGGCATATATACACTGCACAACCACTTATATAATTTTATATTATGTTAATTGATACCGTGCAGTGTTAATATTGATGAAGTGAAACATGCGAATGAGAGTAGATTTCCCTGCCTTTTCGGGCGATTACTGTCTTACCAGCACTAATCGTGGTTTTGTATGACAACCAGCTGTGGGCAGAAATTGTAAAACTGACCATGGTTGGTTGGCCTTGAAATTGGTGAAAATTGAAATTAACGGGGGGCAACTTAGGGGAAATCCCAGAACTATGGAACAGCGGCTATCACCTTGGTCGAGTAGGAACAGCAAAAAAGGTGATAGACCCATTTTAAGGTTATAAATATGTAAAATCAGATATTTTGATATCTGGCAGTTTAAAATGTAAAGCCGAAGCAAGGACAGGAGATGCAAAAATTCCTCCCCAAATTCAGTCCTTGTGGAAGCAACTGGACGCTACAGTCCAGTGGGGGGCCATAGTGTGTGTGGAAGGAGGTTACTAATTGGGTAGTAACGTTTAATGGATAAAAAATATACATATATATAATGACGATGTTGGTCATAAAGATAGTTATGATTTTGTTTTAAAGGATTAGGATCATGAAAGATGATCAATGAATTTTAAATAGATTGTTTTGAAATAATGAATTTGTGTTTTGGGTTCTATATAAGAAGTATATAGATAAATTGTTTGTTGATTCTTGTAAACTTGATTAATTGTTTTAAATATTATTGCCTTAGAGTAGAGATTTCAATTTCTTCTTGTGTATTGGAAAGTTAAAATATTATCGATTGGAGTCGAAACTTTGATAAAAATGTAGGAATGAAATAAGAGAATGAGACATCTATAGTAAATCTTGTTTTCATCTCTGTATTAGAGATATTAGGAGTTAAGGAAAAACCAATTCTTATTAACGTAAACCAATGAAGCTAAGGGGAAACAGATCAGTTAGGGATATGGTATTATACAAGGCCACTCTTTGATTTTATTTGGATGTTTCAGAGTTTGGTGATGCTGTGGCAGCGGTCCTGAGCTGGCCAGCGCGTAAGAGCAGGAGCGTCACGTGCCTGACTGGCCTTGCGGTGTTGGGATCTCAAAAGAGAAGTCCAGTAAGGTCATGCAGATGCTGTCACAATCACCGGACCAAGGGGTAAGTTATCTATATCTTTTTATGTAAACAATACAGGGGGTTGTGGCGACATATCCTAGCTGATCCCTTTAGGAAGTATGAATGTGTCAATGAGAGTTTTTATGCTTTGTCATAAAACCTCTCATTGAGGGGGTTTTGTAACAGTACCATAGGTCCATGTAGGAATTTTGGGTACATAACAGAGATAAATTGTATTGTAAATCCAATATTAAAATGTGAGGGTAACATTTTCCAAACATGAAACAACGCAATAAGCAATGAAGAGTTAGCGTCAAGGTCAAGTGGCGTACGTGACAATCTACAGTGATTCTGCTAACAACCACCAGCCACTCCTAAAATACGTCATCTAAAGTACGCCAGACGTAATCGCTGCACCTTAAAAAACAAGGACGTCATCGACGAAAACAATAGAATTGATGATGCAACAACCCTTCCACTTGGGAATTAAGCGCCATATTGGCGTTCTCAGTCTACAAAGATCTTCCGTGCGAACTGCACGCTACATAAATTGCAGGCCAGCGCAAGTACTCAAAAGTGTTCAAAAGTATTCAAAATGTAACAAAAATGTGAAAATTTAAACTACTGGAGAACTAACAGTATAAAATGTAACTTAGAGTCAGTGGGTGCAGTAAAAAAGGAGAGAAACATTTAATATTTCGGCCAAACAACAGATGAACCATGAAGGACGCGGACAAGATCTTCGGTCAACAACAGCAGGAAAATAAACCTTTCACAAAAAGTTAAATCAAAGAAACATATTCATTGACCTCAATTAAAATGTCAAGAAATGTACCATTAAAATTAGTTTGTGTGTGAGCATGTGTGCGTGTATACCGGTGTGTGTATATATATATATATATATTGCGACAGTACAAATAAGTGATGTACTGGGCATTAAATATAAAAATTTAAATATACCTAACAAACTGTAAATAATAATAATGTATTAGAAATAAGCATGTCAGGGATTGCAAGCTTGGCTCAGACAAAAATATGAACAGGTGTTTCGACGTGCACACACACACAAATGTAACTGAAAGTGTGTACACCAGTATTTTGCTAGTGTGTGTGAACGCAGGTCTATGCAGGCGAGTTTACCACCCCAAGATGAATAATTGCATAATTACTGTTTTTCCGTAATTATTCATAAACTATAATTAAGAAGTAAAATCCAAAAACACAATAAAATGTAAGAAAATTTACTAAATACTGTGTACGAAAACCATGTGAAAGTGCCACACCGTACGAGTGTAATAGTGAAATAACTGTGTACAAATCGAAAGGGTTAAGTTGCAATGTCCAAAATTACAGTGAACATGTGTTGTAAAAATAGTTATAAGATAAGTATAAGAGTATACTTACAGGACTCTGCAATTCACAGAAATATAAGAAATAGCGAAATTGACAAAGAGTGGGGGAACTGAACCCAAAGACAGTTTCTGACATGTCGATTTCGTACCACTGCAGGTGTTGACCAAGACATGGGTATAAATAGTACACACAAGCTACAGTGGTTCTCTTTCTTAAATCATCCACGGTGCAGCGGGAGCTTCTGCCCGTCCGCACAGAATATTTAAATTTTTGTAAATAGTTTCATCCTGTTACATACAGTTATATAACTGGATTGTAAAACAAACAATTTTAAGTAGTAACAAAATTACATAAGAAGATCCACATCAGAAGATCAACTGACGTCCGAAACAGCATGAGGAGAAGTTCCAGAGAGCGATACGACGCTGGACAGAGAGAGAGTCGACGCTGGACAAGAGGAGAAGAGAGAGGCGACGCTGGACAAGAGGAGAAGAGCGAGTGATGCTGAAGTTCGAGACGAGGACGATTACAGAGGGATCCAATGATTGAGTACGATTGACGACGATAAGGTGATAAACAGCTTATTTATCTCTTAATCAAACAATTAACGTAAAGACAATTAAGGACATTCTTGTTCTATTTAAAAGTAAGAGTCAATGTTTATTGTAAAATTTGAATTAAAATCATAGCTGTTATTGAAATAAGATTAACGTAAACAAGAGCTCAAATTAGTATTGAAATGAAAAGAATACAAAGCATTTAATTAAAAATTAACGTTTGATATAAATCAGTACTGAGAAACAAAAGATAAATTCAGTAACTATTGATATTTTTGAGTTACATTGCAATATACAAGAAAATATTTAAATATTGATATTTTGAAACACACTAATTGACTGAGCAGTCTGGAAGTGAGATTTTTTGTTAATACAATAATTAGTAGAATAGAATTTTTAGTCAGTAAGGATGTATATAGCATAAGCCTTATGGCAGAATAACGAAATAATAAAGAATGTTTTAAGTCGAGTAAGTGCCATGTGCCCAAATTTTAATATCAAATAAATTTGAAATACTGTTACAAGTTACATAGAGTTCTTATTACAGATACACCTGAAACCCAATTTAAATGTTATATTGTTACATAATTTGTCGCTCTTGAACGTGAGGCCAGACACGCCTAATTTTATGTATATCGTATCGTTGCATAAGAAATATCGCTTCCAACGTGGGGCATCACAAATTTATATTATATTTACTTATGCAGTTGTATCGTTATAATATATATATATTGCAACAGATCAAACTTTATTATTCTAATAAGGATATTGTGAGTGTGTAAAATCAATACATGTCTATTTTTGAGGAGATGAAAAATTATTTATTATATACAAATATTGTTTATAAAGATGTATAATGTATTTTAAATTGTCATGTATTGATAATATATTTAATTGTTTGTATTGTTCGATAATATAAATCGATTTTACTTGTTTGCTGCAAAGTCCTCCTCTCGCCTCGTCGGTCCCGTCTTGGCGTCCTCTTCTTCCTGTCCCTCCTTCCTGGTGTCCTCTTCTCGTCCTGGCGTCCTCTTCGTCTCGTCGTCCTCTTCTACAGCTTCACTCCTTCCTGGTGTCCTCTTCGTCCTGTCGTCCTCTTCTACAGCAAGCGGCTCCAGCGGCGATATTTCACAGTCTGTAGTTATGTTTCATTGCTTCCACGATTGATTAGTTTCGTGATAAATTGTTCACTCACAATGATTTAAATTTCATTCATTCAGTTTATTATTAATTTATATTTTATAATTTCTTAATCTCAGGATTTATCTGGGTATTTACTAATGCGGTGCATTTAATGAACACCTTCCACGATATCTTGTAGTGTCTTTAAGTTCCCTAAGCTGATATCTTAACTTACACGAAACAGCACTGTATTATATTTTAAATTTTATCTAATTATTTACCCTCTCGGTTCTTATCGCAAAACTTCGTTAAGAATTTCAAGGTTTATAGTTTATTTTATATAAGATATTCCTTCTTGGTTCTTACCGCAAAACTTCGTTAAGAATTTTAAGGTTTATGGTTTATTTTATATAAGATATTTTTACGTTTGTAAGAGAACAACTCTCTTACCCGGGCACAACTTCCCCTAGCAACGTCGACAGACAGACTGTGTCCATCCTAGCTCTGCAATGTATGAATCTCACTGAATTTGGTGTTTGATAGGCCAAGCCCAAGTCACATGATTGATGGAACGACCAGATACACAAATTTCATGAAAAACTTTGTATAATTTTGCATAGTCCTGCATGGAAATTATCTACAACTTTTATTTCCCTATCATTGATAAGAGTTACACTTGAGTTTTGCTTTACTTAAAAAACCATATTTATAAATTAGATACAAACCTCAGAGTATACACAAATCGAAGCTATTTACTTAAATAATTCCTTGTCAAATTTTCATGTAAATCAGTTAACTACCACTGCCGCAATAGCGATCGCAGATTATCACACCCGCACACGCGCACCAATTCATACAAAAAATACATGACAATATAGTACATCTTTTTATGAAGAGTTTGGTGTAACCTATATGCTTATCAATTTTTAAATACAAAACTTATGACTAAAAGACAAAATATTACACAAAACAAATTTAAACAAGGATATGCTCGTCATTCATGTACTCTGATATAAACAGCATATCTTATCATCCTGTGTTCTGTTGCAATATATAATCACAAGCATTGGTTAACGTTACGTGATTAATATAACTAATAACTTGAAGTTAAAGCTGCAGTAATGGCATAGATTTATGTAAATAGGTAATCAGAATCAATTGGAAATAAAGTATATAAAGTGTAAAAGTATCATACCTAAAGGCAGATGAAGCGAAAATATATCGCAGCCATTTTGTATTTGGATTTAACCAAAGGAGTACAACTCCATCTTGTTTTTCTGTTTTGTTGTTGAAAATATTTAAAATTTCAGACAAATTAAAACACAAGTTTTACTCCATGAAATCAGAGTATATTATTTCTATATAACCATTCCATTTCTGCGCTCGCTTAAGAACCCTGGACCCGAACGCAAAATATGTTATGTTGGCAACAACACCACATGGTGAATCAGCATGGTAAACAAAGTGCAAAGGTGAACAAGATTACAAAAGGTAAGTCAAATGAAAAATAAAAAAGTAAAAAGTGTAAAATTACACTGGTGTCTTGTATTTTGTTTTCGACTGTACCATACGACGATCAGTAAACAGTCATAACAGTGGGTCAGAAGTGCAACAGAACCGTTAACAGTGAAAACTTTTTAAAAGGCTAGTGTAAATTCATAATTAATCTGTAAACATGAATGCCAGTAGATGATGGAAGTTTTCCAAACGCTGCTGCGGCAGACACAGGAAGAAACAGAAAGACGACAAAAAGAAGAACGAAGACAAGAAAGAGAAGAAGCAGAAAAACAACAAGATGAGAAAGCGGAAGTGAGACAGAAAACCCTCCTGCTAGAGAAAGAGGAACGACGACGACAGGAGGCAGAGGAATGGAAGCGTGAAACAGAAGACATCAAAGCATTAATACAGGAGCAGAAACAGATGCAAGAACATAGTACCACAGAATTGGGTCTCCTACAAGGTGAGTTTAATAAACAAGTTACTAAAATATCAGAAGTACAAGAATCGATGTCTAATAAAATAGCTGAAGTAGAAAAATCTGTCTCAAGTGTTGAAGAATCGATGTCTAATAAAATAGCTGAAGTAGAAAAATCTGTCACGAGTGTGGAAAAAGCTGTCAACAAAAATAGGAGACTCGATTACAAATATAAAAGAGCAGATTAAAAATGAAGTTGCGCAGTGCCTGAAGTTACAACCAAAACAACTTTGTCAGACTGTACCAATGATAAAGACAGAAAAAGGCGTAGACAAAAATTAATAGAGAAAGTCACTTTGCCTGCAGTAAGGATAGTTCATGTCAAGGCTCCAACCTTTGACGGAAGCAGTCACTGGGCAACGTACCGCCACCAATTTGAACCTGCTGCATGCGCAAATAATTGGACAGAGAAAGACAAGGCAGTTTCACTCGTTCTCGCATTAAAAGGACCCGCGGCAGAACTACTACAGAAAGTCCCACCTGACAGCCAGAACATCTATGCCAAGTTGATAAAAGCTCTAGAATTATGGTATGGTGATAAATATTTGCGAGATGTGTACTGCACCCAGTTGAGAGCAAGGCGACACCATTCCGGGGAGAGCCTTCAAGAGTTTGAAACAAGTATCGACAGACTAATTATACTGGCCTATCCTGAAGTGGGAGAAGATTTTTGAATGAGTATTGCGATGCAGATATTTACTGTTGGTGTCCGAGATAATGAACTACACCAAGTGTTACGAATGGCAAGACACCAAACACTGTGGACGCCCTGGTACTTGCTTTGCAATTTGATGCCGCCAAATCAGCGTCTGGTTGGACAAGTGATAAAGTGGGCGCTAAAAGATCGCGATGGCACAGACGATGAGGAAGAAGAACAAGGAACAGAGACTCGACAGTCGGCGCCAAGAATAAAATAAGAAAGGATGGTAATACCGAAGTGTTATAGATGTGGGAAACCTGGACACCTACACGAGATTGTCGGGTTAGAATTCAGCAGCAGGGGAACGAGAAGTAGTCGGTACATCGGGGCGTGTGCTGACTAACTGGAGGAACGAAACCCCTAGACAATACGCAATTTCTACACTTCAGAAAAGTAGCGGGAGCTTGGTGGTTACCGGATTCGTTCATGAAAGGCCAACCTTGATTACAGTTGACACAGGCGCAACTCTTCCACTGTGCGGCCCGATGTGGTGAAAAATCTCAAGCCAATCTAGTGCTCTTGGAGCTTGCAAACAGCTACTGGACGGCCTGTAAAAGTGTTTGGAAAAGTGGAAATACACCTACGCCTAGGTCAACTTGAGCTTAATCATCGAATACTTGTTGCTGACATTGTGGCGAAAAGATAATCATGGTTAGAACCGAGGTAGATATTGTAACGTCACGAGATGTCCCATAAATAATAACACCATAAGAAATAAAATAACAACTAAAGAATATAAAATAATAGAGGATCAACTCATATAAATATCGAGTAAACCAAATAATTAATGTAATTGAAAGCCAAACAGGTATAATACAGCAAACTAGCCACTTGTATTAAAGTATAGATTATTGACAGAACCAGTAAAAAGGAATTAGACTTTGACCATGACGACACCCCATAGATTGTAGAAGTGAAGTGTAAAGATAAAACCAATAGTAATAAATAGTATTAAGAAATAACCTTTATAAGTGACAAAATGAATGTCACAATGTTTCAAGAATTAGCTCAGAATAAGGGCATAAAAACAGAATTGTTACAGAGTTATTACTCATATTGAAACCAATGTATGGTTAAAAATATCAACTAGAATTACCAAATGGCTTAGATCCATAGGTAGAATAATGAAAAATTGTAAACAAATACTAGAAAATTGCAATAACAATTATGTACTGGGTAATGTGACCAACACCCAGAATAATGGAAAAATCGTTTATCATAAAACAAAAAGGTAATGATATTTAAATATCAAGTAGATAAAGATGAATGTTTTATGTTAAATAAAGGAACTTTTTAAATAAATAAAGTCATAGAAAATATTAAAAAAACCATGTGAAAAGAGTTGCAAGTACTATGCATCTAAAATGATATAAATTGTTAATAATATATTGTCAAAATGCAACCAAATTCATTTTTAAAGTTGCACAAGTGTGTAAAGTCAATAGACCTAGAGATATCATCTATATATATAAAAGACAAATACCACTGACTCACTGATTCATCACGAAATCTCCGAAACTATAACACCTAGAAACTTGAAATTTGGCATGTAGGTTCCTTATGTGATGTAGGTATCCGCTAAGAAGGGATTTTTGGAAATTCGGCCTTTAAAGGGGGAAAAGGGGGGGAGTTTGCCTGACTGACTGACAGAATCAACGTAGAGCAAAAACTACTGAATGGATATCAATGAAACTTTGAACATAGCTTCATCATAGGTCTTAGGTGCTCACTAAGAAACGGTTTTAAAAACTTTCACTCCTAAGGGGCAAACCCCCCCCCCCCCATTGTATGTATGTACCTATGTATGTATGTTCCACATCTCCTCCTAAACCACTGGACCAAACTAGGCACAAATATTTTATGCGACGGGAGAACCAACATAGGAGAGGTGCTTTTTTCGATGGGGTCCTTTGGGGTCTTCCACATCTCCTCCTAAACCACTGGACCGATTTCAACCAAACTTGGCACAAATATTTTACGCAACGGGAGAACTAACATAGGACAGGTGTTTTTTTCGATACGCTCCTCTGGGGGGTCCTTTGGGTCTTAAAAAACTATTAGATCTGGTTACTATGGCAACCGAATAGAATAGATTCTGGTTATAATAGCATTGGTGGAAGTCTCCCGCGTAGGAAATAGCGCGGGAGTCGCCTTCCCCGGAACAATACCTCTGAAACCTTCTGGTTTCACGATATCTCTGAAACCACTGAATGGATATCAATGAAACTTTGAACATAGCTTCACTATAGGTCTTAGGTGTTCACTAAGAAACGGTTTTACAAACTTCCACTCCTAAGGGGCAAAAAACAAAATACTGAAATTTATCCACTGTAAGTGGTTGACATCTCAGTTTACTGGAAACCCCGAATACATTTAGTCCTGAGTTTTTAATCATTGTTTTAAATTGAAAAAAACTTCGTTGTTTGCAGGTTCTTATAGTCGAGAAAATTTCGAAGTTCAATTAATTAATAAATGTATGTCCTTTTTTTCTCGGAAACGGCTCTAACGATTTTCTCGAAATAAATAATAAATAGCTGTTGCTATGAATGTAAATAAACAAACTAAGAGTTGAGAATTTGTACAATCTATCTAATCCTATACTATTAAGCGAGCAATAATTGTACAATTACGTACAACATGAAACTCCGTAGCGAAGCATGGGTATTTTGCTAGTTAGGTAATAAACCTGAATGTATAAGTTATATCAGAAGTTAGCTGAACCATAGTGTAGGCCTGTCAACACAGAGTAAATGGGTCATAATTAAAATATTTAATGTTCAAAACCCTAAATTATGTACAAAAAAGATGTAAAGAAATGAAATTAAACTAGAATCAACCTGCTCAGCTGATAGTAATATCAATTCAATAAGAATTATTGCAAAAATAAAGGTATTATTGACCAAATCAATATGACAAGCCCAGATGAGTGAAAAATGATGCTAACGTATAATGCTATTCAAATACTGTATATTATGAAACAGGAGGCGGTCATGATGATGAACCAAAGCCTAAGCTAGAATTGAACACCAAGAACAACCTGTTTCATAAGATAATAATGTCACAAATTAATAATTAGTAATGGAAAAATTGTTAGGCCTAAGTCGAGGCTATTGGTTATTCACCATTATTCATATATTATATTATTGTAAAGATATTAATTTTGTTATGTATAATTACTCACATTATGTATCCATGTTTTAGTAAGGTGTGAGACACCTAATTATCAAAAATAGGTGGACAATGATGAATTGTTGTAAGTCATCACAAGGTAAGCTTATAAACTTTTTGTATTTTTATAAAGTTAACCTATTCGAAACCAGGCTTAACTGGAACCAAATTAATCAGTTGATCGCAAGGAATTCAATAATAATAGTCAAATTTCCATTGTTAGTAGTCCTGTAAAGTTATCTGAAAAAACCCAGAATCAAATAGGGAATTTCTAAAAATTAATTCAAGAGGAAGAAGAAGAAAACCGACGCCTTAGAATGTTTAGCGGAAATAAAATTTGTTCCATGAGCTTCGATAATACGTGTTCTAGTAAGTTCTCAAACAAATTTTTCATAAAAATAACGGAAGTACTTAAAAAATTAAGAGAAAAATGACGTCACAAGCGTCAGGTCACTCAATGCAGATTGGCTGGACTATAAATATAGCATCAATCCAAGCCCAAAGGACAGTTTTTTCTCAAATCTCAACCAAGGCAGAATCCACGCAGATCGAATCTACAATTTTAAAATTTATTACCTAACCAAGCAGTATTATTAAACCAAGTGCGTGGTAAATAAACACAATAAACTTTTTTACCGAGTGATAAAATAATCCACGACATACAGACGAATTGATCGACTACCAGCGAAGAAGCACATTTGTGGTTAGGACGCCGAGATCCCAGCAACACGTGAAAAGTTCCAACGAATAATAAATTTGTTTTTTTAAATCAGTGGAGTGAATTGTGGAATTTTAGTGAGCAATTAATTTAACAAAATTAAAAAAAGTGAAAGAAAATAATTTCTACTGACAACTGTAAGTTTTTAACCTTATATTAAATAATGATCTGGTATATTTTTTCACATAACTAAACAACATAACAACCAGTATACTAGTAATTCACAACATAATAAGGAAACAATCTTGGTAATTACTGAACTTTGACGTTTAATTAACCAAAAATATTCTTAGTAAGAAATCAATTGACAATACGTCATTCACACACAAAGATTGTTAACTTATAAAGTTTACACTAGCTTAAGAAATTTTGTAAGGCATCATTTCGACTTATCTTGGTAGTTCAAAGAATTCACGACCTTGTGATATTGTAAAGTAATTAAATTCAACCAATCAACTGAGCAGATTTTTAGCCGATATTATTATTAAGGATTATCTAGTGCAGTAGAACCTCGTTATAACGGACCCCGTTACTACGGACTTCTTTTACAACGGACACGTCTTTTACGTCATACCCCCACCCCCTAGTAACTAAGTCAATGCACCGGAATGACTCAACATCCGCCCGCCAGTGCCGAATAACAGTTTTCAGAGACAAACACCCTTGTCAGATATAAATCGTTGAAAGTTAAAACCCAACCCCAATCCACCGAACAGACGTTTAATGAAGAAATTGAAGAAATAACAGACGTTTAAGATGTGCAATCGACTACAGGTAATGGGCAACAACAATGAGGTAATAAACGACAACAATAAGGTAAGTAAAGTTTTTAAATATCTTAAGTTAAAAGTTAAATTGAAGAGGGTTTTCAGTAAAATATGGTTTCACAAACAATGTCTGGATAATAATGTCATCCCAAAGTACGCTCAAGTTAAAATTAAAAATAAGAACAGTGTAGCCAAAAAAGTAAAAGAACAAAGCGAGAAGTTGTGGATAAAACTGGAAATAAGGTCACTCTACGGCTTAATCAATAGATATAATAGGGAATTATATGACAGACACATAGAATTGTTAAGAATATACTCGTATGTAGAGTTAGAAGAAATATTATATAATTTTGGTTTGGGGTACGTAGAAAAGAAATTGGAAAATAAAAATAAAAAAATGGGGTACGTAGAAAAGAAATTGGAAAAGAAAAATAAAAAATGGTAGATACGTTAAATAAATTAATAAGAAAGAACGAAGTAAAAAAGGAACACCTCTCTAAGAATAACTATGAAAAAAGAGTAATAAACCTTACAGAGGTGAATTTCAATACAGAAGAAAAAGAAATGTTAGCAAAAGGCTTAAAATACGCACCGCCACCAGAATTAAATCAAGAAAAAACGATTATTGAATGCGAAAGCATAATACAAAAACTAGGAAATGAAAATGATAAAAAAAGAATAAGGTGGGAAGTAGGGAATGTAGTAGATAAAATATTTAAGAAAAGTTTGTATAATTCAAAAAATGAACAAAAAATCAAATCAACTGTAACTAAACTTAAGAATAAAATAAAGAAGAATGATATTATAGTTACGAAGGCGGACAAAGGAAATACAATGGTACTACTGAGAAAGGACGAATACATAAAGAAAACGGAAGAATTTATAAGGGAAGGACCATACGAGGAAATAAAGTATGATTATACAAGTAAGTACCAGTCAAGGATAAAACAAATGATGAAACAGATAACATTTATAGAAGAAAATAAGAAAAAGTATTTATTGGAAAGTAATCCAACAGCACCAACTTTTAAAAGTCAGGTTAAGATACATAAAGAAGGAAAACCAATTAGACCGATTGTTTCTTTTATTAATGCACCTATTTATAAATTATCAAAGGAAGTTAGCAGAGTACTGAAAGAGAAATATGAATTTGGGACAAAATACAACATAGAGAATAATGTAAAATTGATAGAAAAATTAGAAAATATTAGGATTAATGTAAATACAAAATTGATATCACTGGATGTTAAGGACATGTTTACCAATATCACAGTAAATAAAGTTATTAAGTTAATAAACGATAATAATATGGGAGAATACAGGTATAAAAAGCAGTTGATGAAAGTAATTAAAGAATGTGTAAATCAGAACTATTTTAGGTTTAATAACAAGTTTTGTATACGGAAAAAAGGTTTACCTATGGGGTCTTCATTATCCCCTATTCTTGCTGAAATATACATGAATGATTTTGAAAAGCAATTAATAACTTCCACTAAGTATAAAGACAATATAAAATTATGGTCTAGATACGTTGATGATGTATTAGTAATTTGGGAAGGAAGCATAGAAGAAGTGCATGAGTTTATAAATGAGGTAAATAATAAGGATAAAAACTTACAATTTAAAGAAGAGATAGTAGGTAAGGAAATAAATTACTTAGATTTGAACATAGAAATTAAGGATAATGAGAAACTACAGTTTGGGATATTTAGGAAAGAGTCGTATTCTGATATAATTATACCAAGAGAGTCTTACCACCCATATAGATATAAAATGGCGGCAATCAATTCATTTTGTTACAGAGCTCAGAAGTGTTTAAAAGAGACCGAATCAAAAGATAGGGAGTTAAAAACGATAAAGGGAATTGTAAGGAATAATAATTATAACACCAACATAGTGGATAAAGTTATGAAAAGGGTTAACATACAAAAAGCTAAAATAGAACCAGAACAAAAGAATTATGCAGGGTCATTGACATACATAGGTTCACATACTAGAAAAATTATAAAATGTTTTAATAAATATGGAGTAGATATAGCTATTAAAAAATGTGAAACGGTATTTGATAAGATAAGGAATAAGAATATAGAAAAAATTCCAGTATTACAGAAAAGCGGAATTTATAAATTAAAATGTAAAGACTGCAACAAAGTGTACCTAGGTGAGACAGGACGAAAATTCGTATGCAGGTTGTCTGACCACAAACGTGGAGAAGGTAACAGAACAACCAATTCGTTATATGCAAGACATTTCATAGAAGACAACCATAAGTTTGTTAATCCTCTGGAAGAATACGAAATTGTAAAAGTAGTAAATAACACAGTTGAAAGGAAGCTTAGAGAGGAGTTAGAAATATTGAAAGAAAGAGAAAAAGGGTTAGACAATTTAATTAATATTAAAATTAAATTTGATAATGAAGAAATATTTTATAACATGATTAAGAAGTAAATGATAGAGGACAGATAGATAAGATTACGAATTATATTGCATAGTACTAATTGGATGTTTTAAAATAAGGGTGTGTGACTGACCCACGTGTGTGGAGAGGAAGAGGGTAAGTTTAAAAGGATGCACACACACACACACACACACACACACACACACACCACTGAAACACAAGGAATTTGCTAGAAAAATATGTAACTGTGCAGATGGTGGGACAGGGTTTAGGGGGTGGGGAAGGGTCATTTATATTATAGCTTGGTGTGTGTGAGCAGGGTGGGGGAGAGGGGTGAAGGGTTTGTTTTAAAATAATTCTGCCTATTCTGATCTGACGATGGGCTGTGAGGCTTGAAAGCGCTAATCGGGATAATTTTTATATAGTGGTGTGCAACTGTGATCATTCTGATTGTGATTTCAACCACTAACACAAATTTCTTCATTAATATTGTTCAGCTGAATGCAGCATTTATATATCATAAGGTATTCTTTTTAATCAATTAATCATGTTCAAATTAGAAATTAAGAATAATTAAACAAATATTAGGAAAAAGTTATTAGTCGGATCTGCAACATTTAGCAGACGACGAATGTAAACAATGCACTAGTAAGTTTAAAATAAAGAAATGTTAATGAAAACTATGACCAAACTGGCATCAAGCCATGTCAAAATAAAGATAAATAAATAAGCTTTACAATGATAGTAATAGAACCCGAATTGGAATTGTAATAACTAAGACAGAAACGTTAGGATCATAAATTTGGTGAATCTCAAATACATATGAAGAAATAATAACAAAAACGAAAGTGCCGCTCCAAATGCAAAGATGTAATGCCTATAAATAGAATTACGCCATCACGACATAATTTTCAACCAATCACGGACGAATTTAGAAGCGTGCCGACAGCGCCAAGCGGGATTCTAAAAAATGTATATAAACGATTGCAATTGTAAACAGAAAAGCATTTTGTCTAAATTCACTCAACTAACAACAACAAATCCAGGCCAGCTTATCATCCAAAATTTAATAATCAACGAGAAGGAAGAAGTATAATTCAATCAGTGCATCGACAATAGTAGTGAAACTTTTACAAGTGCGTGTAAAAGAACGAGGTTAAGTACAATACATAACTAAGGCAGTAGCCTATCAAGAAGAAAGTAAAATCGTTCATGTGTGAAATTAAGTGAAGTGTAACCACGATCATTGAATCAGATCATTAGAAGTGTTAATAATTAATCATTGCGATTAATCACCAGGGAGTACGGTGCAAATACTTACATTGTTTACATTTTAGCTATTAACAGTATAGTATAATACACATGTGTACTGACACAAGAAAAATAATACAATAAGTAATCAACACTGTTTTAAATTTATTTAGAGGAATTAACATATTCCGACATAAGATTTCATGTGTTAACGTTCTCAAAATGTGTTAACTAACCTAAACTGGTTCAGAATAATCGAACTTTTGTTTATTAGTTTTCAAATACTAAAGGTGTCTAACCTAACACTATAATATATTATAAGAGCATTGTAAAGTAAGGATGTGGCGTTCTATTCTGTAAATTAAAAGAAGTCACCCTTGAGGCAGATAATAATTATAAATGCTCTATCAATTAAAACTAGAGTATTCATTGCAGACGAACTGAGCTAGATAAAAGTAAAAAACCAGATGATCTGTAATCCGTTTGTTATTATAAACCGAATGTATTTCATTGAATTTATTCTAGAACGAGCAATAAAATAACTGAATTGTAAAGTAACAACAATTGTCAACAATTATTTCAACAAATAATTAATCAGTATTACTAATTAATGAGTTGCATTTTTATAGCAAACAAACAAACAGAAAATTAATGCCTGATCTTGATTTAACTATTTAATCTATTATTGATTTATAAAATATCAGAATTAATTAGTAAATTATTCAGAAGAATTCTTTTTATGGGACATTTCTCTCGAAAGCCCATACGGCGCCAAAGTAAAATTTAAAAGTGCTCACAAAAAGCTTTCACAGCATTAATATACTGTTTCATCAAAAGCTTGACAGTTTATTAACCACCTGTGACCAACTGAACTTCCAGTACAACATCACAGGTACGTGAAGGTTTAATTTATATAAAATAACTTTGTCTAGACTATACACTGACACACACAGACGACACTATTCAACAGGAGGGTGAACTAACGTCAAGAGATCTACGCAACTGTTATAATAAAGAGAAATGTGTTATAATGTTGTGTTGTTCGTGTTGTTATTATGTCGGGTGTTACACTCCGCGCACTTTATGATACTTACTGATGACTGGATCCTCTGCGATGATGTCGTCCTGCAAAACAACTTAAGCTACTATGTGTTTGTGGGCGCCACTTGGAATCTTTTGTTCCAAGAAATTGTTATTAAAATTAAAATTTTGAATTCTTAGTAGTTAGTTTAATTCTATGAAAAAAATGTGAACAAGACAGTTTGAGTTTGAAAAAATAACGTATGTTTTAATGAATCTTAAAAAATCGTCTGAAGGACTAACATTCGTGAAAAAATAAAATTGCAGAGTTACAAAAATAAATAAATTATTATTATTGACAAGTTTTTTCTCCAATCAAGTATCGGCTAACAAATATTTTATTTTACTCAGTTGAAAAGCATGAGTTTAATGTATGAAAAATCTTTATACTCAGGACGTGACTCCTTTGAACTACCAAGACAGATCAATAAGATGCTTTACAAAATTTAAGTGATTTGAAGGTGTGTGGCATGTGTAGTACAACTGTGTGACAAATGTTACCAGGTAAAAATGACTTTAACTTTGAACAACTCACGTTCCGATGGGTAATTATTTCTCACACTGGACACTTCTCTCGGGTTCGTTTTCAATCTCGCCTCTTCGTGTTGACGTTCCTTGTGCACTGATTTTATTTGAAAGTCAAAATACGGTTTTTAAAACTTCCGCACTTTTGTAAAAAAGTTTAGCACTGAATGTACGCTTGAATACCGCCGCCGACAATCAGCTGTCCGCGTGGTTTCTCAATTAGCCGCCACAGCGCTGATGCTCCTCCTGCAGTTGATGAAAAGGCTTTGTGTACGTTACGTTATTGGGATTTTTGTCAAAGTCAGTTTGTCTTAGCGAATACAGCAGAATTGATTCTCTATTAAAATTTTGGTCCCTCCTGGGCCGCTCATATTCTGGCTGCATGTGTTCTATTAAATGTGCCGTGTTGCTGCTCTATTTCAGCAACACATTGGCGTATACTCTTGTAGAGGTTAAGTCAGTCTATTGTCAATGTACGGGAAAAGCCTTTCTGCGTTCTCACGTCGACTTCTCGTTCTTCGGTTTCGCCTCGGGTGTGATGATCAGTTTCGTGGGTGATGTGTCTCTTCTGGATTCAAAGCATAAAGTGTTTTTCGGTCGAATTTGGTCTTCCTTTTATACTCTGTAAGGCTCATTGTTTTAGCTTTTTGACATGAACTTCCGGTGTATTTGTGTAAAAATTCCTTCTAGAACGTTCGAGAATAATGAAATGGAACCTCATGGAACAAATTTGACTTCCGCAGAAGCTTTAGAACAAAAATTTCTTATTCTTCACACTAAGGATATTACAAAAATTATTCTGGTATTTGTCAAACAATTTTACATAACTACTTACAATCTGCATACCCTTACTATATTTGGATTCTCTGCTTTCAACTGAATCTAATGATACTAATTACGATTGGTTTTTGAATAAATTAACTATAATAAAATAACACAACATACAACTCTTACCTTGGAATGTTTCCATAAAAATTCAATTTTTTAACTAAAAAATTGTGAAGCTGTTTGGTTTCTTCTACAACATTAATACATAATATTATCATCTTTCTATAACAAAATAAATAAAGTTTAACACATATAATATATAAATAAGTTCAGTTTTACATGGTCCATGCCTATGGCCTAAGTTGTTGTCACTGTTAAAATACAATAATTAGTCTTTTTTCCTTATTATATATGGGATTTTTCGAGTATACACTGAGAGTTTATTATATTATCTATCTTTTGTGATACCTGGTTTATCCTGATACATATTATTTTTATTGTAAGCTTACTTAGCATCATATTGGTTTGCATAAGTGATTCTTTTCTTGGTGTGACAAATTTCACTCTCATAAGTCAAATTCTTTAATAATTGATCTTATTTTCAACTGAGTATGTTTGTTTTCATAGTACACTACAGGATTGTACCCTTTTCTTTTATTTTTGTTAATATTTTGCAATCATTAAGTCAAAATGACTGTTTTTTTTGTGATGGGTCCTTGGCTTCAGCCAGATATGGTATAGGTAAATAGTTTCCTAACTCAACTATTAAAGTGTTTAAGTTAGTCAAATATATTAGTATAGTCACCTTATATTGTATTTCAACTTTATAATGCAATTTGGTTGCATTTTGTCAACATTAACTTCATAAATATTACAATATTATAGGTTACTACATGTTTTCAGTTAATACTGTTTTTGGCTATTTTAACTGATTTTTATTCACTTTACAGCTTTCTTTGTTTAAGATAAATTGTTCATCTTTGTCTACTTGACAATTACATATAGTTTTTATCTCAATTCTATAATAATTAATTTTTACATAAAATCTGAGTGATTGGACTCAGCTCCTAAACATATATTTTTTGTCATAACATTTATATATTTTTTATTTTAACTTAGATCCTTTCTAATAATGTATTCAAATCATTTAATACATTTATTTTATTTACATTACATAGTATAATAATGGATCTTGTCCATTAATTCACAATAAATAGTTTTTTATACCCTATTCAGAGTTACAAAACTTAATAATTAATGACTTCATTTCGGTTGTTTCTGATATTATTTGTCTCTATTATAGTATATTATTGGTTTTACACTGTTCTTCACTTAAATAATATATATGGGGTTTGAGTCTTAGTCATAGTCTGGTCGTTTTTCATGTTAATGGTATTAATTATTAAACAATATTACAAAATTTTTAGGATTACTTGGGTTCGATACTGTTCACCTCACTTTCCTCTTATGATAAATTGCTATGCAAATAATTTCCTTTATGGAACGTTCTGTGACGTTACATATGCCTCTCTGTTAAAATTGATAATTTGGGAAAAACATTTCTTCGGTTTTGATGAAATTATCATTTCTAGATTAACCTTTTATTAGCTTCTTTATATTTCACTCTTTTATCTTATAATTAAATTCCTGTACTACTCCTTTAATATATTAATCCGTCTCAATATTCATATTTCGTTCTTTGTCGTATCTCCTATTCCTTTCCTTTTTACCTTGATGTTAATTATTTAATCTTTGATATAATTCCCTAACTTTTATAGTGGGTTGGAAGTCAGAGTGGCTCGCTATGGCATACATTCTCCGCCCTTCCCTAACTATAATTACTGAAATCAGAGGCAACACATCCCTGTCCAGAAAAATAATAATTGCACTTTTGCAACAAATAATACTAATAAAAAAGATACAATATTCAAAGATCATAGGCTCCTACACATAAATTCCCTTTCTTAAACTCTTCTGATTATTTCTCAATTATATTAATATATCGTTCTCCGCAGGTAAAATTATCTTTTAAAATCATTCAATGTTAATAGCTATATTTATATTCATCATTACCTCCTTATGTAACACACTGTTTCCCTTTTTTTTTTCATTTATCATTTCCATTTAGTATCAATTATTTGACAGTAATGCTCCTCCTTTCCTCCCCCTTAGTAATATCAATTGTTATTTGATTGTTTAATAATTCATTATGTCCTTTCTCTCTTTCCTTTTTCTCCTCCTCTAAGTACGGGTAAGTTGGTAAATATACGTTGACATGTCTATTGGAAATAAATCTATATCTTATATACATATTTTTGCCTTTGGTGTAAGGTGTCCTTCTCGTAATATTTATATTTTTATTAATAATTTCCTTCTATAAGTACGGGTAAGTTGGAAAATTTACCTTGACATGTTTTTATTCATGGTACTTTCTCAATGATGCTGGATTTGACTTGTGTTTTTATTCATGGTACCTTTTCAATGACGTTTGGTTATAAGTACCCTTTACTTTGTTACTAACAGTGTCTGTTACCTCGTATGTATTGTTTTCGTTGTCTTTTGTGATCGTAAAAGGTCCTGTATATAAAAGTAACAATTTCCTCGTTATGCCTTGTATAGCACTGGGCAATTCTCTATTTCTGACTAACACCTTTTCTCCTACCTTATATTTAATTGCCTTTGGCTGGGATTGAATATATTTCTTCCGTAGCTGTTCCGTTTTTTCTAACACTTTGTTATAAAATTTGGTTTTTTCAAATTGGTATTCGGGTTCGTCGGGAAAACTGATAATCTCTTTTCTCTCGTGGTGGGGGTCTTTCGAACATAACTGTGTATGGTGACACCTCTATGGTGTTGTGATATGACAAATTGAGAAAATCCTCGGTTGACGCTAAGTATTCATGCCATCTCTTCTGTTCGTTATGGCAGTATGTTCTCAACAACCGTCCTACTTCCCTCAACACTCTCTTGGCTGGGTTACTATTCGGGTGATATACGGATGTCTTATACGTTTTTATCCCGTGTTCTCCAAGGTTTTCTTTCCATAATTTTCCCCTAAACTGGGTACCGTGGTCAGTAATTATAGAATACGGTCTGCCTACCTCCATTATATACCGTTCTATTATGATGTCTATAATTTTCCTGGTCATAGCCCTAGTTATTGGATAAAGCTTGGTATATTTGCTGAAATGGTCAAAGATAATTATGATGAATTTATATCTGTGTCTTTCACCGCTGCGTGGAAATGGTCCACAGATATCGAGAAATACCTTTTCCAATTTTTCGGTGGATGTTATGGGTATCATGACCCCTTCCTTTCTCTCGTTATTACATTTTACCTTCTGACAAATATCGCATGACTGTATCGCCTGTTGCACCTTTTTATTCATCCCTTTGATGTATGTTTGCTCTTCCAATGCCTTCCTTACCTTGAGAGCACCCATGTGTCCATACCTATCGTGATAGTCGATTATTATTGGTCTCTCTATCCCTGGTGGAATTACTAACTTCCAATTCTCCTGGTGCGGGGTATTCCTTATAAACAAAGTGTCGTCGTGTATACAGTAATATTTATTTATAACTTCATCGCCTTCCAGTACCCTTTCTCTAATATTTCCTAATTTTGGGTCGGCCTCTTGTTGTGCCTTTACATCGTTCAAAATATTTTTTAAATCTTCCCTACTCTTAATAATATGGTATACCTTTGCTATTTGTTCCTTTTCGCCGTCAAAGGTTTGGTCTTGTATATTGATGCGGGATAGGACGTCGGCTGCTATGCTTTGTTTGCCAGGTATATATTCCCACGTGATATTATATTCTTGCAGGGCCAAAACCCATCTCGTCAGCCTTCCGTGGTTTAGCTTACAATGCTTTAAAAATGACATTGATTTGTGGTCACTCCTAACCATGATGGGGTACCCTAATACATACGTTCGAAATTTACCGCATGCGAAAACTACACTCAACAATTCTTTTTCAGTGGTATTGTAGTTTCGTTCGCAACTGTTCAGCACGCGGCTGGCGAAACTAATTACTAAATGGTTTCCATCCTGATCTTCCTGATATAGGGCTGCACCTAAACTTAAGTTACTGGCATCGCAATTTAGATAAAATGGTTTTGTAAAGTCGGGATGATGTAACATAACTGTTTCTAAAAATTTTTCCTTTATTAGATTGAGCACTCCATCTTGCTCTGGTCCCCAAGTCCATTTGTCTTTAGCTGATAACTGCTTTTGGAACCTGGCAGTTAGTTCTGAATAATTGGACCGAAACTTCCTGTAATAGTTACAGATTCCTAAAAATGATTGAAGCTGTTTCCTGTTTTTTAGGGTGGGGAACTTCTGTATCGCCTCTACTTTCTCTTTGGATGGAGTAATCCCTTGCTCGGTTAGGTTAAAACCTAAAAATTTCAACTCATTTGCAATAAATTGGGATTTGTCTAATTTGAGGGTGATATTATTCTCTGATAGCTTCTCTAACACCTGTTCAACCCTATTACAATGGTCATCCCAATTCGCTGAAGTTACCAGTAAATCGTCGACATATACTGTCGTAAATTTCAGCACTTCCTGCCCCAATATTCTGTCCATTATCTTTACAAACACCGCCACAGAATTTATCAAACCACAGGGTAATCGTTTAAACTGATAGTTTCTGCCTTCGAATATGAATGCCATATATTTCCTACTATCAGGGTGGAGTTCTACCTGCCAGTAGCCGCATACTGTATCCCATGAACTTATATACTTTGTCCCGTGAAACTTTTTCAATATTTCTTCTATCTCCCCAGGGGATGTGCGGTCGTTAACAATCATCTTGTTAATCTCCCTAGCATCGAGACATATACGCACCTGTCCATTCTTTTTCGGCACAGCTATGATTGGGCTAGTAAAGGGCGAATGACTATACTCAATTATGTCGTCCTCTATCATCCTGTTCAATTCCTCCCTAACTTCGTTCTTTAGCGAGTAGGCGATCGGATATGATTTTCTGTTAAATTCTACCGGTGTTTTAAATTTTATGGTGCATTGGTAATCTCTGGCTTTACCTGGAGCGTTTGAGAATATATGTTTGTAATTATTATATACCGTAATCAATTGTTCCGCCTGTGCTTCGCTGATCTGACCCCTTGCTTTCGTCCTTTGGAAATCCCTTATTTCTTCTAATTTTTCTAACCACAACTCTGGGTTTTCCTCCTGATATAAGGGCATGTTTAGTGGTCGATCGGCACAATAATAATGGTTCACTATCGCTTGATAAGGTGCGTTGTTTGTACTATCTCCTTGGGCATCAATTAAATTATTGGTCCAAATTCCCTCTTTGTTTTTAACGTTATAATCTTACCTTCTAAATCTATTATTGCATTATATGGTCTAAGTATATCGCAGCCTACTAGGATACTCCACTAACAATCCTATTGGTAACGTTACACCATTACTAGTCATCTCTAACGACACCTGTTTCTTTATCGATTTGTTCTGCCTCCCCGTTGCTCTGACTAGAATAATGTTATTTATAGGCAGAGTGGGTATGGGTAAATTACTGTTTTGTTTAATTCTCTCCAACTCCACACTATCGATAAGCGATACGTTTGATCCTGTGTCAATGAGTAATGTTGCTTCTATACCACTGATATTTGCCTTGATTTGTACTATACCATTATTCCCCTTATTATGATTTTTAACTATATTGTCACTCTCTTCTAATAATTCCTCCCTAATATCTCTAAGATAATTATTCGTTCTTAGTGTCATTGTCCTGTCTTTGTCCCGTCTATTTTTGTATTCAGTCACCCCATAATATTGGTTCAGTGAAGGGCCGTTTTCCTTTTTCACTGCCGCGTTTAGTTTAAATGAGCCCCTGTCTCATTGGCCCGGTCTCCCGGAATATTGGGTTGCTGACTTGCCTGTGGTTCCTGCTGACCTCGGGGTTACCACTAATAGGTTGGCTATTCGTTGTATTACTCTGGTTACCTTGCATCTGTTGTGGGTAATACATGTAAGTAGGTAAATGGGGTGGATATGGCTGTTGACTATTGGCCATTGTATAGTTTACCTGGGGTCTATACTCCTGATTTCTCCTATCACCTCCTCCTTGATTACCTCCGTTTCGATAATTATTACGCTGACCATAATTATTCCCCCTATAGTTATTGCCGCGATAACTATTTCCCTGATTATAGTTCCTACTGTAATTATTTTCGGGGTAATTATTTCTGTTTGGTCCCGGATAGTTGCGGTTATTTGGACCTTGAGTGTTGTTATTTCGGCTATTTGGTGGGGTGCTATTGTTCTGGCTATTCTGGTTAAAGTTATTGTCATTTCCACCTCCATTACGGTTTGGTCCGTTATTGCTGTTATTATAGTCTACTTCACGACTGGGGGGTTGGTAATCCTGGAACCTTCCAGTGGATTCACAGTTTTCTAATAATTTAGCTAAATCGGTTATTTTACTGAGCTGTTGGTACAATTGGGCATCTTTAATACCGTAGCTATAATGTCCAGCTAACTGTCTCACCAAACATTCTTCCGGGATCGGCGGTATCAACTTTCGTGCCAAACATATCTTTCCCAGGAAATAAGACGTCGGGGATTGTCCGTTGGACGCGTCGTATTTCCTGTAGAATATGTCCATTCGTACTTTGTTTTGCGCAGTTTCCGACCAATACTTCTCTTTGAATTGGCGTTTAAATTCGGCTAAATTCGTGATTTCGGGTCGTACCGCTATCCATCAGTTATCCCTCGTGTTTCGAAACGTTTCGTCCAACATTTCCCTTATTCTGTCCCACCTTGTTTCTTTATTTCTTTCAATAAACTCTTCCATTCTCTCTAAGAATTCCATCGGGTTTCGGCGATAGTTTTGGAAGTTGATTACTTCCCTGTTCTCGCTATGACACGTATGAGTATTCAATATTGGTGTGTCCTTCAGCGCTTCTAATCTTTCCTGCAGGTTTTTCTCTCTCTGATCTATTTCCTGTATGTTATTTCTATTAGTTTTTATTTAATAATAAGTGATTACCTGTATGCGGTCCGCCGTGTGACTTCTCAAACTTATTACGTTACGCGTTTCAAGGCGTATGCCTCATCATCAGACGTTAAAAACCAAAAACACATATCACACAAAACTGCGTTTGTCAAAAAATAAAATTGCAGAAACAAGCATATTATGTGCACGTGATGTAGGGTGCGCACCCGTTCAAGTGTTGTCTGCTACTGATTGGAATTCGTTGAGCAGTCTCAAAGCAGTATCATATAGGCGGTTGGATACAAAGTTCAATTGTTCATTCGAACACAATCACGACTGCTATCATTATTATATGCATTATAAATTTCCAGCTCCTCCAAGGCATTCATAAAACGGCCCTTGTTGCATATATGCAAAGGCATTAGATTGGACTTAAAATCTGTATAATTGTGATTGTGTTGGGTCAGATGACGAGTGTAATTACATTTTATATCATTGTAATTATGGGTCTTTTTTGGTAAGTGTTCACGGAAGCGTTTGTAAAAACCTATTCCGGTCTGACCTATATAGAAGCTGTTACAATCATTGCAAACCAGTTTATAAATGCCTGTTTTTTCTTCAATAGGTAAGGGCAGTTTAGGTCCTAAGTATATTAATTAGTTTATTATTGGTTCTAAAAGACATAGTATAACCAATATTGTTCATCACTGAGGATAAAATTTTTGGCATGATGTATGTGTATTTCGCAGATATAAATTTTTTCGGTGTTTTATTAAGTGTCAAATTAAGTTGAATGTTATTATGCTTCTTTAGCAATTTGTCAATGATGTGACTACTGTAACCATTGGAAACTGCAATAAATCTTATTGTATTTAGCTCAGTCTGGAAATCATTATTGTCAAGGGGGACTGTCAACAATCTATGGATTAAACTATTATATGCTGCCATTTTTTGAGAGTATGGATGGTGGGAATCTGCATGTATTGTATGGTTAGTGGCAGTAGGCTTCCTAAAAATATTGAATTTCAATGTGTCCATTCGTCTAGTGAGGGTCAGGTCTAGAAAGTTAATTGAGTTATCATGCTCGGTCTCTAAAGTAAATTGAATATTATTGTTGATTTCATTTAAAAGATTTTTAAAGGAGTCAACTTGTCTCAAATAGTTTTTATTTGCTCGTCCAGCCTGTTAGCTATGTCATACGTTCTCTGTATTCTCTCGCTAACGTCTTTCCTGACTTCTCCCACCTCCTGCATGATTTCGTTTTGGTTTTGCCTTACCTTGTTTTCGAGAGTTCTAACATCTTGTTTGGTCTCTATGGTTTGCTCCTCTATATTTTCAAAACGGGTATTATTTCCCTCCTGTAATCTTTCTAGCTGTTTCTCCATAGTCTCGACCTTCCTGTCACTGTTGATTTTACTATCATCGATCTATTTGTTTATTGTTTCGTAATTTGTGCTAATTTCTTTTTTCAAGGATTCTATACACTTTTTATTCTCCTCCTGAAATAGCTCCAGCTTTTTCCCATTGTCATTTATTTTCTCGGTTATATACTCCCCTAAAGATTCTATCTTTTTGTCTAATTTCTCCTTATCTTCCAGTCTGTTTTTATTCAGGGATTCTATTATTTCCTCCTTATCTTCCCATCTATTTTTATTACTCTCCTCCTTCAGGGATTCTATACTTCCTTTTATTTCCGCCCTATCTTCCTGTCTGTTTTTATTATTCCCCTCCTTATCTTCCCGTCTATTTTCTTCCATTCTTTGGAGCATCACCATTATTGCATTCATGTCAATGCTCCCTGTTATTTTTTCTGGTTCGGGTTTCTCTGTTTGGTCTACCATTTGTATGGGTTCTTCTCCCGTTTGTTCCTCTAGTTCATCTCCCGTTTGTATTGGTCTTTCCATTTCTAGTGTGGGCGGTTCTAATTCCATTTCCTCGACTTGGACTGCCTCTCCGTCTTCCAAACTTAATTCGGGTTCCACATTTTTCTTCACCTTTTTTCCCTTTGGTTGCGGCATCTTGATTTGTTGGTAGTTGCCGGGCTTGCTCCTTTTTTTCAAGCCTCACTAGTTGGGCTCCCAATTTATAATAAAGAGAAATGTGTTATAATGTTGTGTTGTTCGTGTTCGGGCGTTACACTCCGCGCACTTTATGATACTTACTGATGACTGGATCCTCTGCGATGATGTCGTCCTGCAAAACAACTTAAGCTACTATGTGTTTGTGGGCGCCACTTGGAATCTTTTGTTCCAAGAAATTATTAAAATTAAAATTTTGAATTCTTAGTAGTTAGTTTAATTCTATGAAAAAAATGTGAACAAGACATTTGAGTTTGAAAAAATAACGTATGTTTTAATGAAACTTACAAAATCGTCTGAAGGACTAACATTCGTGAAAAAATAAAATTGCAGTTACAAAAATAAATAAATTATTATTTTATTGACAAGTTTTTTCTCCAATCAAGTATCGGCTAACAAATATTTTATTTTACTCAGTTGAAAAGCATGAGTTTAATGTATGAAAAATCTTTATACTCAGGACGTGACTCCTTTGAACTACCAAGACAGATCAATAAGATGCTTTACAAAATTTAAGTGATTTGAAGGTGTGTGGCATGTGTAGTACAACTGTGTGACAAATGTTACCAGGTAAAAATGACTTTAACTTTGAACAACTCACGTTCCGATGGGTAATTATTTCTCACACTGGACACTTCTCTCGGGTTCGTTTTCAATCTAGCCTCTTCGTGTTGACGTTCCTTCTGCACTGATTTTATTTGAAAGTCAAAATACGGTTTTTAAAACTTCCGCACTTTTGTAAAAAAGTTTAGCAGTGAATGTACGCTTGAATACCGCCGCCGACAATCAGCTGTCCGCGTGGTTTCTCAATTAGCCGCCACAGCGCTGATTCTCCTCCTGCAGTTGATGAAAAGGCTTTGTGTACGTTACGTTATTGGGATTTTTGTCAAAGTCAGTTTGTCTTAGCGAATACAGCAGAATTGATTCTCTATTAAAATTTTGGTCCCTCCTGGGCCGCTGATATTCTGGCTGCGTGTGTTCTTTCGTGGGCGATGTGTCTCATCTGGATTCAAAGCATAAAGTGTTTTTCGGTCGAATTTGGTCTTCCTTTTATACTCTGTAAGGCTCATTGTTTTAGCTTTTTGACATGAACTTCCGGTGTTTTGTGTAAAAATTCCTTCTAGAACGTTCGAGAATAATGAAATGGAACCTCATGGAACAAATTTGACTTCCGTAGAAGCTTTAGAACAAAAATTTCTTATTCTTCACACTAAGGATATTACAAAAATTATTCTGGTATTTGTCAAACAATTTTACATAACTACTTACAATCTGCATGCCATTACTATATTTGGATTCTCTGCTTTCAACTGAATCTAATGATACTAATTACGAATGTTTTTTGAATAAATTAACTATAATAAAATAACACAACATACAACTCTTACCTTGGAATAATTCCATAAAAATTCAATTTTTTAACTAAAAAATTGTTGTGAAGCTGTTTGGTTTCTTCTACAACATTAATACATAATATTATCATCTTTCTATAACAAAATAAATAAAGTTTAACACATATAATATATAAATAAGTTCAGTTTTACATGGTCCTTGCCTATGGCCTAAGTTGTTGTCACTGTTAAAATACAATAATTAGTCTTTTTTCCTTATTATATATAGGATTTTTCGAGTATACACTGAGAGTTTATTATATTGTCTATCTTTTGTGATACCTGGTTTATCCTGATACATATTATTTTTATTGTAAGCTTACTTAGCATCATATTGGTTTGCATAAGTGATTCTTTTCTTGGTGTGACAAATTTCACTCTCATAAGTCAAATTCTTTAATAATTGATCTTATTTTCAACTGAGTATGTTTGTTTTCATAGTACACTACAGGATTGTACCATTTTCTTTTATTTTTGTTAATATTTTGCAATCATTAAGTCAAAATGACTGTTTTTTTGTGATGGGTCCTTGGCTTCAGCCAGATATGGTATAGGTAAATAGTTTCCTAACTCAACTATTAAAGTGTTTAAGTTAGTCAAATATATTAGTATAGTCACCTTATATTGTATTTCAACTTTATAATGCAATTTGGTTGCATTTTGTCAACATTAACTTCATAAATATTACAATATTATAGGTCTACTACATGTTTTCAGTTAATACTGTTTTTGGCTATTTTAACTGATTTTTATTCACTTTACAGCTTTCTTTGTTTAAGATAAATTGTTCATCTTTGTCTACTTGACAATTACATATAGTTTTTATCTCAATTCTATAATAATTAATTTTTACATAAAATCTGAGTGATTGGACTCAGCTCCTAAACATATATTTTTTGTCATAACATTTATATATTTTTTATTTTAACTTAGATCCTTTCTAATAATGTATTCAAATCATTTAATACATTTATTTTATTTACATTACATAGTATAATAATGGATCTTGTCCATTAATTCACAATAAATAGTTTTTTATACCCTATTCAGAGTTACAAAACTTAATAATTAATGACTTCATTTCGGTTGTTTCTGATATTATTTGTCTCTATTATAGTATATTATTGGTTTTACACTGTTCTTCACTTAAATAATATATATGGGGTTTGAGTCTTAGTCATAGTCTGGTCGTTTTTTCATGTTAATGGTATTAATTATTAGACAATATTACAAAATTTTTAGGATTACTTGGGTTCGATACTGTTCACCTCACTTTCCTCTTATGATAAATTGCTATGCAAATAATTTCCTTTATGGAACGTTCTGTGACGTTACACTGTATACATTCGACAACGGATCTACAACCAAATAATTACTCAAATATAAATAAACAAAAACATCATAATTGAATTACACAGTTAATCAAATAAATAACAAATAGTTGAAGAATTTATTAGACGAACACGAGTGTAAAATTCTACAACAAGTAGAAGGGAATTTTTTAAACAAACAACATAAATCTTTTGTATTATAGAATTGGTGACAGCAACATGTGGCTTTTTAAAATAAAAGATATGTAAAGATTGAAACAGTAGCAACTCAAGAAAGAATAAACTTGAGAGCGGAGTTTGTATTATAATATATATATTTTTTTTTCCTACCAACAGCTCCCCTTATTTTTTATATTATTTATTCTCAGTTTTGGTAAGATCCTTTGTATATTTCTCCTCTTCTATTTAATTTCACTTTATAGTTAATTGATTCATTTGCCTTTACCTTGTTGACTTATGGCACATTTGCCCTGGTATTAATCATTTCATTTTTTCATACCCCTAATAATGCAGTTACAACGATGGTTTTCGTTATTCTATTTATTTGCAGACATCTATTTGTTTTTCAGGTAATTGTTTTCTTAACTCTTCATTTGTCGTTTGTTTTCTTAGCTATCATTACTTTTTTCTCCTTAAGCCTTTATAGTGTCTATTTATTCTTTATTTATTTTATAATTATCATTGCTGGAGCCAGGATTAGGTTTGTGGTTGTCACGATGGTCAACTTGGTTGTCCAAATTTTTTTGTCGCTGGTCATCGTGTCTCCTCATCAGCCATAATATAATTTATTTGGGCTTGGTTGGTTCCCTGTTCGTTCCTTTGTTGATTTCCAGAGTGGTCTTCGCTACTCTGGCTCCGTTGTGGGTACCTCCTCTCTTCATCGTACCTGTTATTATTCCTATAGTCTCTATCATTGTCAAAACTCCTCCTCCTCGTTGTATTTTGGTTAATATTATTATTTCTACGATAGCTATTATTATTAAAGTTTTGATTATGGTTATTTCTATTATTATTATTATTATTGTTTGTAATGGGTCGAATTAGAAGGTTTTTTATTTTATTGATTTTGGACTTGATTTTATAAAGATTTTAAATTCACTTCATGTATGTAAGCTACCCCAGTTTAATTTTATATTAATTGGAATCATCATTTTAAGCACTTTCCAAATTGCCAGACTTTCACCTGTGAGGAGCCTCCAGTACAGCAATGCAACATACATACAGTCAGCCAAAACAATTGCCAGACGCATTGCGTAACCGCCAGCAGCAGCCTTGTGACACAGTCCCTAGTCTGCAGTGTGTCATTAGAGAGTGAACAGACAGCCAGCATTCAGATAGTAAAGTTTGTCAATTAAAAAACAGTGGCCTCGGGTTTACAGATAGGCCATTAAGACCAATACGGCCTATTTAAGAGAGTGTGTAAACATTTATAAACATTAAAAGTGTAGAACCAAGAGCGCGGCCAGTCTACAAAAAATTAGTGCGAATAAAATTAAGTCGGCCGACTTCATCATATTGAATAATGTGGAACCAATAAAACAGTAAAAACCTTTGAACACAAACAGTAAACGTATTAAACGAGTACCGGAGTGCGTGAGATCGAAGCAAGTATTCAATAACAGTTCGCGCAACCAACCCTAGGAGTACGCTGTGTATGGGTAACTAGAACATTTAATATGCATATTAGAACCAATGCCAAATAACTGGTGATTGTTCGTTATAAAAGGAAAATATAAAACACCAATACTTTGTACGATAGAGTTCTCTCAGGGCCGGAGTTTATTCAAAGATCAATGTAACAGAATGAGTGTGTGTGTGTGCTAATATAGAGGTTATACACTGGTTCATTTTCAATGTTTTATTTATTTAACAAGATTACTTATAATAGTTTGTGTTTTAGACAGTATCAAATGTGTTTACATAAGATGTAGACTTCAACTTTGTTGATATAAGATGTTTTGCCAAAAAATGTAAGGAAATTTTAATTTGTCTTGATTTTTTTATTGGAAAAGAATAACAATACAAAACTGAAATAAGTACATATTAAAAATTTTAATTCTCTTCAAAAATGAGTTGCGTAAGTTTTTGCGATAACCTATAATCATACTTGCAATTTTAACGTTCGTGTTGCGGACTCTGGCAGAAGGTGGAAGGCGAAACAGGTAGGTGGAAAATAAAATAAAATTTTGAGTATTTGTATGTGAATAGAACTTCACATTTGGCGCCCGAACAGGGACTTGAATTTGAATAATTAAAATTCCACACCTACGATAAATGCAAGTTCGATTTGAGGCTTGAGTAACAACACGTAAAAAATTACGCAGCACATACAAATTAGTACATTAATGTACAGAGGTTAAGAGTTAAGTGGTAGATGTTTTTGTAAGTAAATTTAGATTAATAAATTTATAAAAATGGCAGGAAAGAATGAGAGCAATATAAATGGAACGACTAGTGTCGAAAACTATAATGAATCAAATAGTATGAGTGATTTTGAAATCCACTCGACTCCAAACGTGAGTCAGGAAAATAAAACAAAAAACAATTCAGATGAAACAAATATTACGGAGGATTCAGGGGTACAGTTAACCCCCACCTCAACAAAATGTAATAAATTAGATGATGATATAATGAGTATATTAAGAACCATATCAATGGACATTCATGAACAGAACAAATTTAACGAATTAAATAATCGTTTTGACAATAACGATATAAAACTGAATGAAATCAAAAGTGAATTTAATTGTAAATTTGATGTACTTAAATTTGACATTGATGAAGTAAAAACAAAATGCGAAAATAGTTGTAACGAATTGAAACGAGACATTGAGAAAATAGTAGAGTCAGTAGTAGAACAGAGTAAAAGTAAAAATAATAATGATAGTAAGAATTTAAGAAATGATGACAATAATGTCGAAAATGAGAATATAATTAACAGTGTGGTAGTAGAGAGTAAGAACAATGATATTGAAAATGGTAATGTGACTGAAAGGGTGGTATCAGAAAGTGATACGTTGAAAATAGATAGTGAAACAGTAAGTGAGAGTGAGAAAATGATAAGTTGTAATGAAGTAATAATTAGTGTTGTTGAATTAGAAAAAGAATGGAAAGAAAGAGTAGATGAATGTGTAGGGCAGAGGGTAAATTTTCCCCTTATTCGTGATGAACCAGAGTGTTCAAAAATGTTATTATTGGAGGGCAAGAGACCCTATTTAATGGAAGATTTGAGTTGTATCCCTTTTCTGTATAAATTAGTACCCTCTGTGTGGAATGATGTTGAAAGTATGATATGGTGTTATGATGAGAGAGATTTAGATGGAGAGTTGTGTGTCGATAAAGAGATAGAATTATATAAACTAATGAGAAATTATAATGAGTTGAAAGAGATGTTAAATAACTTGAAGTACTTACCTGTTAAAAGAGAGAGTGAAGATTATTTTGATGATACAAGTTTAAATAATAATAATTTACGTTATGAAGAAAATGTAACTGATACTATAACTGACTTGATAATGAATATTACTGATGGAGACTTAACCGATGTACTGAATGTTGACCTGTTCTATGATTATTTTGGTATAATGAATGAATTTGGTTTTTATAGTGACGACACACAAGACTGTAATTTGTGTGTTAATGTAATTGAACAATGCTATATAAAAAAAAGACTTATCTATGACGATGGTGGCTGAGCCTTAAATTCACAACTGAACAATTTTAAACAGTTTGTTTATTGGTTCTGACCTCGCAACCCTGGACACTGAAGTGTGATAAAACTGAATAATTAATGATGAAGAATTGTAAATATATGTTGTATATAATTAATTGTGTATCTTGTAAAATGTTAGATAAACAATGTATGTATGTAGTAGAAATTGTTGTGATAATAATAATGTTAATATTTTGCAGCTTAAATAAATAACAAAAATAATTTGGAAGAAGATAATGAAGGAGTCGTAATTATTGTACTTAGTGAAAATAATTAAAAATGTTGTTTTCAATAATTGATTTAATTAAAATAATTTGAAATGTTTAAATATTTTGCTTGATTTAAATGTTATATGGTTGAATTTTTCTAATGGATTTAAATTGTTGTACGAGATTTGATATTAATGATTAAATGTTAAATTGTTTGTATGAAATAACATTGCTGTTAAATGTTTCAGGGGCTACGGAGATATTGGTGTGTGTGTGGTGTGTATTTTGTATTCCTGCTAGTAGATGAATAATGTACTGTAAGTATAAAGCTTCTAATACCAATTAGATAGAATAAAATGCCTACAGGTGTGAAACGAGTTTAACTCAATAATAAAAATGAATTGTGATAATGCTATTAAAGTAATTGTGGTGAATTAAAATATATCTGATCTGAATTGGAATAAAAAATTTAAGAGACAAATAAGTTATCTAAAAGATTTACAAAAAATTGAAAAGGGAAGTACAGGTGTTAGTATGATGTAACCAGAATGTTTAGACTGTGAGTGTTGAGACAGTGTGTTTACAACACCAGCCTGGCCGACTAGTGTTTATATAAACAGGTGGTATGTTGTGACTAAAGTCTGTGGTCATGCTGAGTTGATAATAACAACTGTTGTAGTCTGCTGAATAATTGCAAGTAGAAAATCCTATTATGAAATCAAAAGACATACCATATGTGAAGAAAGGAATGTAAATTTTTGAATAATGTAGGTAATATTTTTGTAGGGTCTTTTTGTAAAATGTAAGTAAAACAAATGAAATTGTTTTGAACAAATAAAATAATAATGAGGTAATTATTGCAACTTAGAGTTTGAGAAATTAAATGCAATTGGTAGTTAAATTAATTGAAAAGATGACTTTTAATAAGGAAGCTAAATCTAGTTTGATCTGAATTTTGATGGTAAAATAAATAATTGATAAATAAAAATATAATGATTAAAGTATTCATTTAAATTTAAAAATTGAAAGAACGTTAAAGCTGAAATAGTGTTTGGGAATTAAGATGTGTATATTACTGTCCATATAGATTTTTCATAGGTTATGAATTTTTTGTCCTATACATATATAGTAGTTAAGGATACCTTGTATAATCTATGTATCATTTTGGAGGGCAATATTGTATGGGGAATATTATTCAATTTAACTAGAATTTATGTGTACTACTGTAAACCTATATTGTTTTATTAATACTATATTTTTTTGGGTCTATAATAAAATGAGCCAGTACGTTGTCAATGAACCAGTATGGCTAAGAGGAAACAAATCAGTTGTGGGATATGGAGTGATGGAAGGCCGTTGTTGATTTTTTAATTGTTGAATGTTTTAAAGTTAGACGATACTGGGTCGGGCATCTGTTCGATTTTTCGGTGTTGGGATCTCTAACAGAGAAGTCCAGTAAGATCGGATGGGTGCTGTCGCAGTCGCCAGACTAGGGAGGTAAGAACCCACAATTTTAGTAGAGTATCCAAGGGGGTTGCGGCGCCATATCCTCACTGATCCTCTTAGGGTTTTAGCAATGAGAATTCTTCTGTTTCGACAGAAGACTTCTCATTGGGGGGGGGGTATTGTAATGGGTCGAATTAGAAGGTTTTTTATTTTATTGATTTTGGACTTGATTTTATAAAGATTTTAAATTCACTTCATGTATGTAAGCTACCCCAGTTTAATTTTATATTAATTGAAATCATCATTTTAAGCACTTTCCAAATTGCCAGACTTTCACCTGTGAGGAGCCTCCAGTACAGCAATGCAACATACACACAGTCAGCCAAAACAATTGCCAGACGCATTGCGTAACCGCCAGCAGCAGCCTTGTGACACAGTCCCCAGTCTGCAGTGTGTCATTAGAGAGTGAACAGACAGCCAGCATTCAGATAGTAAAGTTTGTCAATTAGAAAACAGTGGCCTCGGGTTTACAGATAGGCCGTTAAGACCAATACGGCCTATTTAAGAGAGTGTGTAAACATTTATAAACACTAAAAGTGTAGAACCAAGAGCGCGGCCAGTCTACAAAAAATTAGTGCGAATAAAATTAAGTCGGCCGACTTCATCATATTGAATAATGTGGAACCAATAAAACAGTAAAAACCTTTGAACACAAACAGTAAACGTATTAAACGAGTACCGGAGTGCGTGAGATCGAAGCAAGTATTCAACAACAGTTCGCGCAACCAACCCTAGGAGTACGCTGCGTATGGGTAACTAGAACATTTAATATGCATATCAGAACCAATGCCAAATAACTGGTGATTGTTCGTTATAAAAGGAAAATATAAAACACCAATACTTTGTACGATAGAGTTCTCTCAGGGCCGGAGTTTATTCAAAGATCAATGTAACAGAATGAGTGTGTGTGTGCTAATATAGAGGTTATACACTGGTTCATTTTCAATGTTTTATTTATTTAACAAGATTACTTATAATAGTTTGTGTTTTAGACAGTATCAAATGTGTTTACATAAGATGTAGACTTCAACTTTGTTGATATAAGATGTTTTGCCAAAAAATGTAAGGAAATTTTAATTTGTCTTGATTTTTTTATTGGAAAAGAATAACAATACAAAACTGAAATAAGTACATATTAAAAATTTTAATTCTCTTCAAAAAATGAGTTGCGTAAGTTTTTGCGATAACCTATAATCATACTTGCAATTTTAACGTTCGTGTTGCGGACTCTGGCAGAAGGTGGAAGGCGAAACAGGTAGGTGGAAAATAAAATAAAATTTTGAGTATTTGTATGTGAATAGAACTTCACATGTTGTTATTGTTATCTCCGTCGCGTACATAGTTTACACATTGGCGCTGATCTCTGGTTTGGACTTCTCTGTTTGTATTCGGCCTGTCATATTGCCTCCTAGAGTTGTGATAGTATTCTTCTTGCTCGTAATTTCCTAATAGTGCCTCCATAGCCCCTACTGTCTTTATCTGTCCATAAAGTTTAGCTTGGCTGATACCATCTTCGAAATGATAGGCCAGTTTTGTCACTAGACATTCTTCAGGGATTCTTGGCTCTAAATTCCGGGCTAAACACACCTTTCCCATGAAGTATGCTGTCGGCACTTGTCCTCGGGTCGCGTCAAACTTGCCGTTGCATATGCTGTCCCTTATGATGTTTTGGTACGACTCTGACCAGTATTTTTCCCGGAACATTTGTTTGAATCTTTTGTAGTCGTGGACCTCGTTCCTGATGGCTGGCCACCAGTTGTCACTTATACCCTTGAACCCTTCGTCTAAGAAGTTCTTTATCTGACTCCATCGATTCTCTCTGGTTCGGTTGAGTCACTCAGTTACCCTTTCAAGGAACTCCATCGGGTTTCTCCTGTAGTCCCTGAAGCTGATGGTCTCCCTGTGGTCCGATATTTATTTTTGGTGGCAATGTACTGGCCTACTCTGGACGATTCCCAGTTCTTCTTGGATGTTGCCTACTTGTCCTTTTACTTGGCCTAATTCACCCTTGATGCCTTCAACTTTGTTGGATACTGTTTCATTTATCTTGTCTATTTCCTTTTTGTTTCTTTCTGTACTTCGTCCATTTTAATTCTGTTGTTATTCTCCATGTTACTTACTTGAGTAGTTATATTTTCCCTGAACACTAGGAGTTCCTCATCTGTTGTATCCACCCTTTGACTAATTGTTTTTTGATATTTTCGATCCTCTCATTAATTTGTTTTAAGTTCTCATTATTCCTTTCAAATTTCTCATCTATCTTTTTTCATTGCTCATTAATAGTCTCCTTCAGTTTTTGATTTTGTTCATTTATGGTTTGGCTTAAATCCTTATTAATGTTTTCAATTTTTTCATTGATTTGTTTCAACCTCTCATTTGTACTTTCTTTATTAATATCTATTTTCTCGTTTATTTGTCTAAAATTTTCTTTAGTACCTTCATTTGTACTATCTATTTTTTCATTTATTTCTTCCTTCTTACTATCTATTTTTTCATTTGTCCGTTTGTTATTTTCCTCTATTCTGTCTATTTTTTCATTTGTCTGTTTCAAGTTCTCGTCATTCCTATCAAATTTTTCATTTTTTGTTTTAATAAATTCTCATTAGTTTGTTTATTATCTTCCTTCATACTATTTATTAATTCTATCAATTTTATTAGATTTGGTTCTCCTCTAGCTTCCTCCTTGTCACCCGACTGTTGTTCCATCTCCGTGTCCTGGATCGTTTCTGTTTCTCGTTCCTGCTCACCTTCTTCTGTCTCCGGGTCCTGTGTCCTCTTCCTTGAACGACCTCTTGTGTGCATTTCTGTACTTGTAATAGTTGCCTGCCAAAATTAGGAATTTATTTAATTTTTTTTTCTTTGGATTGTAGTCCAATCTTCTTCCTAATTCAAGCCCCACGTGGTGCGCCATTTGTAACATCATCATTCGTATGGTGACTCTCTTTTATGTATTTTAAAAATTTTAGATTTATTCTTGTATATGAATTATGGTACTTGTTGCCTTCAACCACAGGTGTTAAATGTCCTTTGGGAAGAATCAAATCGTAACCAAGGGAATTTAAGGGATACCTAGCTTTGGGGTTTTAGTTGGATTATGTTATTTTATGTTTTAATTATACTGACCATGCGTCGTTTTTTCCCTTTCTTTTTAGTCAGAGTGTATTGAGTCCTGTAATATAATAACACAAACTTATGCTAAATGTGGGCGCCACCTGAACACTGGTCCAGGAAAAAATGAATCAACTGAAGTTAAATCTATAATATCTATTAATGAAAAAATAATCAATTCTTAATTTTGTAAATAATTGACTATTAATGATAAACACATTTGAGTTGTAATTAAATAAAGTTCAATTTATTAACTTCAAGGTTGCCTGAAGGACTGTTAACACACTTTTTAATTTGTTAAATAAATTACAAATTTCAATATACAGTAGAACCTCGTTATAACGGACCCCGTTACTACGGACTTCTTTTACAACGGACACGTCTTTTACGTCATACCCCCACCCCCTAGTAACTAAGTCAATGCACCGGAATGACTCAACGTCCGCCCGCCAGTGCCGAATGACAGTTTTCAGAGACAAACACCCTTGTCAGATATAAATCGTTGAAAGTTAAAACCCAACCCCAATCCACCATTGAATTAACTGGTTTGAGAATTAACTGTTGAGATGATAACAACAAATACAGGAAACTGTTTGTTTGAATGGTCAGGGAAAGGGAGTTGAAAACAAAGAAAGGTTAACGCCTTAGCCTTTTCACTACCATTACTATTACTTTCATTACCATTACATATTTTCACTCCCACCACTACTGGTCAGTATTGTTCAGTTGTTTGTCGTGCACAGTCACACGTCCTGCCTATAACTTTTTTTAATTTATTCAAATCATGTCATTAAGTAAGCCAAGTGTAGGACAGGAACGGAAGCGTAAGGCGCTCAGTCTTCAAGATAAACTCTCCATTATAGAAAAATTAGAAAAAGGAGCGTCTGTTTCTAGCATTTGTCGTGAGTATGAAATCGCAAAACAAAAAGTATCGGACATTAAAAAATCAAAAAATGACATTCGTAACTTTGTTCTCAAGTTCAATGTAGAAAAGGAGAAGAGTGCAGCTAAGCGTATGCGGCTGCCTTCTATGGCAACACTGGATGATGCAGTCTACAAGTGGTTCTCCCAGCTTCGTTCATGTGGAATGGCTGTTGGAGGAATTGAAATTCAAGCGGCTGCCAAAAGACTCTCCAAACAGATGGGACTTGACCAGTTTAAAGCGAGCTCTGGTTGTCTATTTAGGTTTCGTCGACGTCACAACATTTCTAACAAGAAGATTAGTAGGGAAATTCTTAGCGCAGACTTTGAAGCTGTTGAGCCTTTTATAAAAGAATTAGACGATTTGATTAAAAAAGAAGGTTATCAATTGAGCCAAATTTATAACTTTGATGAGACAGGTTTGTTTTGGAGAACTCTACCTGACAATACACAAGCTTCAAAAGCCGAAACAACTATGCCTGGTAGAGAAGTCAGCAAGGAGCGTGTGTCAGTTTTGTTGTGTGCAAATGCAAATGGCACTCATATGCTTAAACCTGCTATCGTTGGTAAAAGCAAAAAACCAAGGGCACTTAAAAATGTGATGGACAATTTACCAGTTCACTATTATAGTTCCCGAAATGCGTGGTTTACAACTGAAATAACAAGTGATTGGTTTCATAAGAAAGCTGTGCCAGCAATTATAAACCTCCAAATGAAAATTTTGATCATTCCAAAAGAAAAAAATTAAAGCTTTGGTTCTTTTGGATAACGCACCAACCCACCCTGATGTTGACAAACTCTGCAGTCGAGACAAGAAGATAAAGTGTAAGTTCTTGCCTCCAAACACAACATCCGTGTTTCAGCCCATGGACCAAGGAGTAATTTATACTGCCAAGCGGCTTTAAAGAAAAAAATTTCTCAATGAAATCTTAGAAGTTGATGAGCCATCCGCTGCTGAAGAAGATAGAAGGGGTCAAAAGACTCTTCAAAACTTGAAAGCCTACACCATTCGATCTATGATTCACAACTTTGCTGATGCTGTAAAAGAAATTAAACCAACTACTTTGGTGAACTCATGGAAAAACTGTTAAAGAATGAAGAAGCATGTTTACAAATAGAAAATTGTGAGACAAGTTTCCGTGAAACTTTGCAAAGAGGAGGGGAGGAAGAAGTTTTATTGGAAGATGTGGAGACCTGGCTTGAAGAAGATGAAGATGACCCTGGATTCCACTTGTTGACGGAAGAGGAGATTGTTGGCAGTGTCACTGAGAAAGAAGACTCTTCGGAGGACGAGGAGGAAGACAATACTCAGGTAAAAATAAAAGTGAGTGAAGTGAAAGATCATTTAAATTTTGTCATTGAATATGTTAAACAATCAAAAAATAAAAATGTGTTTGCTTATAATGAACACTTGCGGCATCTTCGTCTGTTACTGACCAACGAAATAAATAAACAAACACAACAAAAAATCAATACTTTTTCCAAACCAGTTAATGTTAGTAGTAATAACCTAATGAATAATAATGAACCAGGCCCTTCTTGTTCAAGAGAATAAAACAATAGAATGTATATAAAGTTTCAATTCTGGTCTATAATGTAAATATGAACAGTATGATCTCATTTGTCATGTGTGCTATGTAAAATGATGTCAAGTAAAAATAAACATGTTTTATATTAATTTACCGAGTTTTATTGATGTAAGTACAACCTAACAAGACTTATTTGTTATATAACGGACTTTCATTACAACAGACAACCTTTAGCCCCAATTAGTCCATTATAATGAGGTTCTATTGTATATTGAAATTTGTAATTTCATAATTTCAAAATCAAAAACTGAAGGAGACTATTAATGAGCGACAGAAAAAGACAGATGAGAAATTTGAAAGGAATAATGAGAACTTAAAACAAATTAATGAGAGGATCGAAAATATCAATGAAACAATTAGTCAAAGGGTAGATAAAACAGATGAGGAACTCCTAGTGTTCAGGGAAAATATAACTACTCAAGTAAGTAACATGGAGAATAACAAGAGAATTAAAATGGACGAAGTACAGAAAGAAACAAAAAGGAAATAGACAAGATAAATGAAACAGTATCCAACAAAGTTGAAGGCATCAAGGGTGAATTAAGCCAAGTAAAAGGACAAGTAGGCAACACCCAAGAAGTGGGAATCGTCCAGAGTAGGCCAGTACATTGCCACCAAAAATAAATATCGGACCACAGGGAGACCATCAGCTTCAGGAACTACAGGAGAAACCCGAGGGAGTTCCTTGAAAGGGTAACTGAGTGACTCAACCGAACCAGAGAGAATCGATGGAGTCAGATAAAGAACTTCTTAGACGAAGGGTTCAAGGGTATAAGTGACAACTGGTGGCCAGCCATCAGGAATGAGGTCCACGACTACGAAAGATTCTTCAAACAAATGTTCCGGGAAAAATACTGGTCAGAGTCGTACCAAAACATCATAAGGGACAGCATATGCAACGGCAAGTTTGACGCGACCCGAGGACAAGTGCCGACAGCATACTTCATGGGAAGGGTGTGTTTAGCCCGGAATTTAGAGCCAAGAATCCCTGAAGAATGTCTAGTGACAAAACTGGCCTATCATTTCGAAGACGGTATCAGCCAAGCTCGACTTTATGGACAGATAAAGACAGTAGGGGCTATGGAGGCACTATTAGGAAATTACGAGCAAGAAGAATACTATCGCAACTCTAGGAGGCAATATGACAGGCCGAATACAAACAGAGAAGTCCAAACCAGAGATCAGCACCAATGTGTAAACTATGTACACAACGGAGATAACAATAACAATAATAATAATAATTTTCACAACAATAATAATAATAATAGAAATAACCATAATCAAAACTTTAATAATAATAGCTATCGTAGAAATAATAATATTAACCAAAATACAACGAGGAGGAGGAGTTTTGACAATGATAGAGACTACAGGAATAATAACAGGTACGATGAAGAGAGGAGGTACCCACAACGGAGCCGGAGTAGCGAAAACCACTCTGGAAATCAACAAAGGAACGAACAGGGAACCAACCAAGCCCAAGTAAATTATATTATGGCTGATGAGAGGGATTCGAGGAGACACGATGACCAGCGACAAAGAAATTTGGACAATCAAGTTGACCGTCGTGACAACCACGAACCTAATCCTGGCTCCAGCAATGATAATTATAAAATAAATAAAGAATAAATAGACACTATAAAGGCTTAAAGAGAAAAAAGTAATGATAGCTAAGAAAACAAACGACAAATGAAGAGTTAAGAAAACAATTACCTGAAAAACAAACAGATGTCTGCAAATAAATAGAATAACAAAAACCATCGTTGTAACTGCATTATTAGGGGTATGAAAAAATGAAATGATTAATACCAGGGCAAATGTGCCATAAGTCAACAAGGTAACGGCAAATGAATCAATTAACTATGAAGTGAAATTAAATAGAAGAGGAGAAATATACAAAGGATCTTACCAAAACTGACAATAAATAATATAAAAAATAAGGGGAGCTGTTGGTAGGAAAAAAATATATATATATTATAATACAAACTCCGCTCTCAAGTTTATTCTTTCTTGAGTTGCTACTGTTTCAATCTTTACATATCTTTTATTTTAAAAAGCCACACATTGCTGTCACCAATTCTATAATACAAAAGATTTATGTCGTTTGTTTAAAAAATTCCCTTCTACTTGTTGTAGAATTTTACACTCGTGTTCGTCTAATAAATTCTTCAACTATTTGTTATTTATTTGATTAACTGTTTAATTCAATTATGATGTTTTTGTTTATTTATATTTGAGTAATTATTTGGTTGTAGATCCGTTGTCGAATGTATACAGTTGCGTAGATCTCTTGACGTTAGTTCACCCTCCTGTTGAATAGTGTCGTCTGTGTGTGTCAGTGTATAGTCTAGACAAAGTTATTTTATATAAATTAAACCTTCACGTACCTGTGATGTTGTACTGGAAGTTCAGTTGGTCACAGGTGGTTAATAAACTGTCAAGCTTTTGATCAAACAGTATATTAATGCTGTGAAAGCTTTTGTGAGCACTTTTAAATTTTACTTGGGCGCCATATGGGCTTTCGAGAGAAATGTCCCATAAAAAGAATTCTTCTGAATAATTTACTAATTAATTCTGATATTTTATAAATCAATAATAGATTAAATAGTTAAATCAAGATCAGGCATTAATTTTCTGTTTGTTTGTTTGCTATAAAAATGCAACTCATTAATTAGTAATACTGATTAATTATTTGTTGAAATAATTGTTGACAATTGTTGTTACTTTACAATTCAGTTATTTTATTGCTCGTTCTAGAATAAATTCAATGAAATACATTCGGTTTATAATAACAAACGGATTACAGATCATCCGGTTTTTTACTTTTATCTAGCTCAGTTCGTCTGCAATGAATACTCTAGTTTTAATTGATAGATCATTTATAATTATTATCTGCCTCAAGGGTGACTTCTTTTAATTTACAGAATAGAACACCACATCCTTACTTTACAATGCTCTTATAATATATTATAGTGTTAAGTTAGACACCTTTAGTATTTGAAAACTAATAAACAAAAGTTCGATTATTCTGAACCAGTTTAGGTTAGTTAACACATTTTGAGAACGTTAACACATGAAATCTTACGTCGGAATATGTTAATTCCTCTAAATAAATTTAAAACAGTGTTGATTACTTATTGTATTATTTTCCTTGTGTCAGTACACATGTGTATTATACTATACTGTTAATAGCTAAAATGTAAACAATGTAAGTATTTGCACCGTACTCCCTGGTGATTAATCGCAATGATTAATTATTAACACTTCTAATGATCTGATTCAATGATCGTGGTTACACTTCACTTAATTTCACACATGAACGATTTTATTTTCTTCTTGATAGGCTACTGCCTTAGTTATGTATTGTACTTAACCTCGTTCTTTTACACGCACTTCTTGTAAAAGTTTCACTACTATTGTCGATGCACTGATTGAATTATACTTCTTCCTTCTCGTTGATTATTAAATTTTGGATGATAAGCTGGCCTGGATGTTGTTGTTAGTTGAGTGAATTTAGACAAAATGCTTTTCTGTTTACAATTGCAATCGTTTATATACATTTTTTAGAATCCCGCTTGGCGCTGTCGGCACGCTTCTAAAGTCGTCCGTGATTGGTTGAAAATTATGTCATGATGACATAATTCTATTTATAGGCATTACATCTTTGCATTTGGAGCGGCACTTTCGTTTTTGTTATTATTTCTTCGTATGTATTTGAGATTCACCAAATTTATAATCCTAACGTTTATGTCTTAGTTATTACAATTCCAATTCGGGTTCTATTACTATCATTATAAAGTGTACAGAATCCGGTCCGCGTGGACCAAAAAATGTTTAGTAAAAGACTGTAGCTTGTGTAAATTCGTTCTTAGATGAATCACCAGGAAGCAGAAATGATGAAGAGTGTGGACTGTATATAATTCATTTATTTGAAGTTCAAAATTACATTAAATATGTAGTTAGCAGTTGTTTTTGAATGACAGGTTGGCTAATGAGCATGTCGTATATAGAAAGTATCAAAAAATTTTTAAGATACATTAATAACGGGCCTAATTGGCCATAAGTGAAATGTGTTGGCCTAAGGCCTACATTTAAATGTCGCGACAAGAAAATGACAGTGAGGCAGCGGGCGTGCCGACCGCCGCAAGCTAGCATTTGAGCCGAACTGTACAGAGCTTCGACATGAGTAATCAGATTAGAACAAAAAGTAAGAAGCAGATTAGCCAACCTATAAAGTAAAATTATCGCGCTACTGCACATAAGCTGCCCATCAAAATCAATCGATTTTTTACCACCTTTTTAGTAAATTATTATACATTTTGTAACTTAATTTAAAACATACAGTGTTCTTAATAATGAGAGTTAGTTTCAAGGCTAAGTTGAACCTTGAGTTATGAGATTAGATAACAGCTGTACGTTAATGGTTTAGAGATAAGCATGCATAAGATAAGCCTAAAGATAAGCGTTTGTAAGCCAAGGTTGGCGAACAGCTGATTTCATACATGAACGTGAATGTCTGCGTTGGCAAGTGTTGCCATCACATAATGTATGTGTACAGTATAGAACATTATAAAACATGAAAAAATACATAATTAGACAATGCTTAATAGTGTATGACTGGAAGCTCATCACATGATGGCCCGATAGTTTGTAACCCTATGCATGTCATAGATGGTTACCGTGAAATGGTTGAGGCCAGTAGACCTGTACAGAGAATTATTTACAGGAATAAAATTGCCACAAATTACATGTTTAAGCGTAGATTTAGCATGGCGTCATGTATTGACCAAGCATGCTGTTCCTGATGTTTCAGGAACTTACAATATGTAATAATGTATGAACAAGCTAGATAGCTGACTGAATGCAAGAACAAATATGATGACATGTATGTCATAATTTAAATAAAAATAATAATTGTGCAATGCTTAATCACAAAATATAAATACAATATAAAATAAATCTAGACGTGGCATGGTTACATGCAGTAGACGCAAAAACGATAGGTTTTACATAAACGCAAGTTATATAATGAATACAATAACAACAATTTAGTTAATTACAATATAAATAATTGCAATGGCATAAGTAACAAATACGATACTGTGATTACAAACGTAGTACATGAGTTGAACAATTTAAAAGATATTGACAGAACAATAAATCACATATATTAGCAACTGTATAAAGAAATGCATGCATGGTTGCGCAGCTGCAAAACATGCAAATATTATATAACAAATTTTTATAAAATAAGACCACCAAAAAACATGACACATACCCAAAACATCAAAATGTAAATGTGTAAGACATAGTATGCCACACAAAATTAACATACAAATACAAATAGTAATATACCACCAAAAAACTATGATTATAGAAGCACGCAATGGCGCAAAATTGATATGAAAATGTTGTGATAATGCATCACAATTAAGTTGACCAAATGGTCATAATAAGTAATAAGCCAATGGCTAAGTAAAATAGCATTGTGCTAAGTGATCATAATAATCTTGTCAAATCTTGTCCCGCGCTGGCAACAGACATAACTTATGTACTGGTCTCCGCAAAACACCCGTAGGTGTGCGAATGTCTACGACACGAAAGTTATCTGGGCCGGGAAATGTGGCGGTAATTACACCAAATTTCCAGGCTAATGGAGGTAAATTATTCTCAATAAGCAAAACTAGGTCACCAATGGAAACATTATCCTTAACGAATTTTCATTTGTGATGCTGCTGCAACTGGTGCAAATAGTCGCGAGACCATGCCTTCCAAATGCCTTGGACAAACCTTTGTAGAAGTTGCCAACGCCCAAGACGAGAAATAGGAATGTGAGATAAGTCTGGGTCCGGTATCGCCGTTAAGGGTGCACAAATCAAAAAATGGCCAGGTGTGAGTGGCACCGGATCATTTACATCTGAAGAGATGGCAAATAAAGGTCGAGAGTTCAGACATGCCTCTATCTGAGACAAAACTGTCGTGAACTCCTCGAAGGTGAGTATAGATTTGCCTACCACGCGGCGCAGATGAAATTCCAAACTCTTTATGCCGCTCTCCCAGAGGCCACCGAAATGAGGTGAGGAGGGCGGAATGAATGACCATGATATCCCCTGAGAGGACGTGAATGACTTGATCGATGAGATGGCATCCTTATTATGCCAAAAGTTGTAGATATCATGTAAAATATTGCGGGCCTTCCTAAAGTTTGTGCCATTATTGGAGTATAATTGACTGGGTATGCCCCTATGGGGCATGAAACGACGTAATGCAGCTATAACGCACTGGCAGTAAGGTCGGAAACCAATTCCATGTGAATGGCTCTAGTCGCTAAGCAAATAAACAAAGACACGTATGCCTTAAAAAGAGTTCTGGATTTCTGCCCGCCATGACGGATCATGAAGGGACCACCATAATCAACCGCGCAGAATAGAAACGGCCTTGAAGGAGTGACTCTAGGAGATGGTAAAATACCAAGCCTCTGAACCTGAGACACTTGACACATTTTCGAATGATGGAGCGAATGACTAACCTGGCATTAACAATCCACCAACGTTGACGCAGTGAATGATGCACGAGTTGAGTAAATGAATGTGTTCGCGTTCAATAATAAGGCGGGTAATATGCGCCGATGGGGGTAAGACAATAGGATGTTTAGCGTTGTAAGGTAATTGAGACTGCTGTAATCGCCCGCCTACACGTATCACTCCAGAATCATCAAGAAACGGGTCGAGAGAAGCCAACTTACTCCTAATGGAAACAGAAGATCCGTTACGAAAACAATTAATTTCGGCTGCAAAGTGGATCGACTGAGATTGTTTTATGAAGAAATTGAGAGCATGATGAATTTCGACAGGGGTAAGATCGCCCGTACATTTGTCAGCACTTGAGAGTCTAATATTTCTGATGAACCGAAAACAGTAAGCGTATACGCGTGTTAGACGATGCAACGAGGAAAAGTCCAAAGAAAGGTCGATAGCCAGGGTAGACATTAGAGAAAGGTTGTGGGTATGTTTCTCTTCTGCAGTGACTTCAGAAGACGACGGAGTGGAAGGTACGAAGGGTGGAAAAGGATTGGACTCTGACGACTGAGACAAACAGCTGGGACCGTGCCACCAAAGCGACCAATCGCGCAAAACGTCAGGGAGACACCCCCTGGAGATAATATCAGCAGGATTGTGTCTAGAATTGATGTGATGCCAAGTATAAGTTTGCGTAAGACGCTGAATTTCAGCAACACGATTAGCGACGTATGTTTTCCACCGCGTAGACTGGGCATGAATCCAGTAAAGAGACCCAATAGAGTCAGAATACAAATGAACACTATCAATAAACGAAGAAAGAGCAGGAATGACCTTAAATACGAGTCGCGATAACAACAAGCAAGCGCAGAGTTCGATGCGAGGTAATGACACCTGTCGTAAGGGAGCTACGCGAGATTTAGAACACAGGAGATGACAGGAGGCAGAAGAATCTTGATAAATGACTCTGACATAAATACAACAGCCAAACCCCCTTTCAGAGGCATCCGAAAAACCATGCAATTCAACTGTACTTGCCTCACGCTTGCAATGAATAGACCGTGGGACCACAATTTTGCTAATCATACCCAATTTGTCGCACAAAGAATGCCAATCCAAACGTGATTGGCCGGAGATCGGTTCATCCTAACCAAGTTTGCAAAGCCAAAGTCGCTGCATAAAATGTTTGTACAAAAAGACAACGGGACCGATTATTCCAAGAGGATCGTATACGCCAGCAATAATTGAAAGAACCTTTCTCTTGGAAATGCTTGAATCAACTGGGAATGATTTGATGTCGAACAGAAATGAATCGGCAGTATTATTCCAGAGAATGCCTAGGGTACGCACATTGTCCTGTTTGTTTAGGGGGCGTGAAAAATTGTCATGATTTGCGACCACTGAGGGTTCATTTGATGCCCATTTATGCAACGTGAAACCATATTGACTTAATAACGCACCTAGATCAGATTTCAGCTTTGTCAGATCAGAGATGGTGTCCGAACCGATAAGCAGATCGTCAACATAGAAATCGTTCGTTATAGCTAACGCCGCTTCAGGAAAGGAAGCTTGATGGTCCCTACCAATTTGTACAAGACAGCGAGTGGCCAAAAACGAAGCACTAGCCGTGCCGTAGGTTACCGTTCGCAATGCAAAATGTTTAAATGGTTCGAGAGGAGAATCACGCCACAGAATGCGTTGATAGTGACAATCCCCTTCAGCTACGCGAATTTGTCGATACATCTTCTCGATGTCGGCGATGAGAACATATTTATGCATGCGGAAACACAAAAGAATGGAAAAAAGGTCTTGGTGAACATTCAGGCCTACCAACAATATGTCATTTAAAGAAAGGCCATTGGTAGTCTTGGACGAACCATCAAAAACGACGCGCAGTTTTGTGGTCAAGCTAGACTGTTTAAATACGGCATGGTGAGGCAGGTAGTAAGTATTTGACGCTCCTGAGTTGATAGCGCCATCATTGATAAGCGTCATGTGCCCAAGATCCTTATATTCTTTAATAAAGTCTGCGTAGTCGTGCGCGTGCTTAGCATCTCGCCTAAATCGACGCTCTAAGTTTAAGAATTTTGCTTCAGCATTAGTGTAAGATTCCCCCAAGTGGAGATTATCGGGCTTAAATGGAAGTGAAACCACGAATCTACCCTCGTGGTTGCGCTGGGTAGAGCGCACGAAATGCTCTTCACAGGCTGACTCGTTATCAGAGGTGTTGTCAGGGATAGTTTCTGCTTCCCAAAATCTTTCGAGAGACTGCAGAATTTGACTGTCGTTGATCCTAGCTAGGAACGAAACAGCAGGACCCTCGTTGCGGCAGTGTTTGGGCAAGTTGCCAGCCAAAATGTAGCCTAGCTTTGTTTCCTGAATGATGGGAAAATTAGGGCCGCGTATGTATTTATTAGCTAAGATCAAGTCCAGGTAAAATTGTGCCCCTAAGAGTATGTCGATTTGCGACGATATGTTAAAATCTGGGTCAGCCAGAAAAATGTTGCTCGGAATGTGGAACTGATTTATGTCAAACGAATTTGCAGGCAGATTGTGGGTTAACATAGATAAGATAGCACATTTTGCCTCGAAGCTATATCTCTGATAACGAGAAATAATGCGTATAGACGCAAGATTAGTTGCGTAACACGCTGTATTGTTTATGCCCATAATTGGTATGCTGGATTTAGTTAAATTAAGCTGTAATTTCCTTGCAAATGATTTTGTGCAAAAATTTATTTGTGACCCGGCGTCTAGAAGAACTCTCGCCCTAAGTCTGTTGCCAGCCTGGTCAATGACAAATACAACTGCTGTTGATAAGAGAACATTGTTCGTGCATTGTAATTTGAGCGAGCAATAATTACTGCTGGCAGATATTGATTTCGGCACGTTGTTCGCGTGCAACAATGTGTGGTGTCGTTTTGAACAGATTTTACACACCTGCTTATTCTTACAGCTAGATACAAGATGATCTGATCTAAGACAATTGCTACAACATTTATGACTTGATACAAATTGTCCCCGCTCAGCAGTGCTTAATGTACGAAATTTATCACATATGTAAAGCGGGTGATTAGATTTACAACACAAACATGAGTAATGGCTTGCCGCTGAGTGATAACTCTTAAATGTAGTACTGCCAGCAGTGTTTCTTGATTTATATTTATCATATTTATTGTTAAGTCTTACATTAGGTTTGTTGAGTTGCTGTCCGGGTTCGATAGGCAGTGTATTTACTAACAGCTGTCTACGTGAGTTTAAAAAATGAGTGAAATCTTGAAAGCTAGGTAAATTGTCAGGGTCTATTGACTCCTTCCATAGTTTAAAAGTAATAGGGTCGAGTTTAGTTGATAGTAATTGTATAATAATAAATTCAAATGAATTCACTGACAGCTGCATTGCCGCCAGTGAATTAACGGAAGACGTTATTGTGTTTGTGAATTCTGCCAAACTTTGGACAGAGTCCTTAATTGTCGACTTGACTTGAAGTAAGTTTTGAACATAGTATTTTGCTAGTATGAACTTGTTGTCATACCTTTCGGACAGCAAACTCAATGCTATTGAATAATTTTCCTTACAGATGGGTAGTGACTTAATTAAATCTAAAGGTTCATTTTTTAAAGAAGAATGTAAATAATGTAACTTCTGCACTGGCGTTCTTGTATGCACTAAGTCCGTAAAAATTGAATGAAAATGCTGCCATTCCAATATGTTGCCTGAGAAGCAGGGCAAACTTATTGGTTTTAATTGCATGTGTGTCGATAATACGGGAGGTACAGTCTGAACATTAAATGTATCAAGTAATTGCAAAATATTTGCTTCAGTCGAATATAGCATTTCTTAGACCTCAACTCGGTCTTCTTGAGCCGCGCTCGTGTCTTTACTAAGAAGTTCTATTTCAGACTGCACCTCGTCGTACTTCGACGCCAAGCTTTTCAGACTTTCTAGCCTTACCGTTAAAAAAGGTTTTGTGTTTGAAGTTATATCAAAGTTATTTACGGTAGATTGTATTCGCACTATTGCGGACTTTAAGCCGCCTCTCTTTCTGGTTAACACTTTGAGGCCTTCTTCAGCCATTGTACGCACCTTGTTACGCTGTTATTGAGGTGATACCTTGTAGGTGATGTCCTGCAGCGTCGACGCCTTGGAGAAGATGGTAAACACAGCTCGGAGAGATGACCGCCTTGTTTGAAGCACTGTAGCTAGCAGGCTCTTGCGAAGATGTTATCAGGAGGCTCAAAGGTGACGAGCGAAATGCTGATGGAAATCACGCCACGGTCGTATCAGCGGATATGCTAATTCGCCCGTGATGGCCAGAAATAGTGGCAGAAAAATATTACATAGTAATGATGCATCGAAAATCCGGCCCGGAGGACCAAAAAATGTACAGAATCCAGTCCGCGTGGATCAAAAAATGTTTAGTAAAAGACTGTAGCTTGTGTAAATTCGTTCTTAGATGAATCACCGGGAAGCAGAAATGATGAAGTGTGTGGACTGTATATAATTCATTTATTTGAAGTTCAAAATTACATTAAATATGTAGTTAGCAGTTGTTTTTGAATGACAGGTTGGCTAATGAGCATGTCGTATATAGAAAGTATCAAAAAAATTTTAAGATACATTAATAACGGGCCTAATTGGCCATAAGTGAAATGTGTTGGCCTAAGGCCTACATTTAAATGTCGCGACAACAAAATGACAGTGAGGCAGCAGGCGTGCCGACCGCCGCAAGCTAGCGTTTGAGACGAACTGTACAGAGCTTCGACATGAGTAATCAGATTAGAACAAAAAGTAAGAAGCAGATTAGCCAACCTATAAAGTAAAATTATCGCGCTACTGCACAGTAAAGCTTATTTATTTATCTTTATTTTGACATGGCTTGATGCCAGTTTGGTCATAGTTTTCATTAACATTTCTTTATTTTAAACTTACTAGTGCATTGTTTACAGAAAATTTATCACACCTCAATCCTTGAAACCAGCAGGAAGAAAAGAAATCCAGAAGGAAAGAACAAGGAATAATTAAACACAGTTCATCTATCTAAACCAGTCCAATTCCTCAAACAGTAAGAGGATAAAAGGAATTTACATGAAACAGAAATGAACTAATAAAGGAGGAGAAAGAACCCTAAATTAACAGCTTATTTTCCCTAAACCCTGTTTAACAAAAATAATCATGTTTTGATGGGGAGACATATGTAACGTCATGAGACGTCCCATAAATAATAACACCATAAGAAATAAAATAACAACTAAAGAATATAAAATAATAGAGGATCAACTCATATAAATATCGAGTAAATCAAATAATTAATCTAATTGAAAGCCAAACAGGTATAATACAGCAAACTAGCCACTTGTATTAAAGTATAGATTATTGACAGAACCAATAAAAAGGACTTAGACTTTGACTATGGCGACACCCCATAGATTGTAGAAGTGAAGTGTAAAGATAAAACCAGTAGTAATAAACAGTATTAAGAAATAACCTTTATAAGTGACAAAATGAATGTCACAATGTTTCAAGAATTAGCTCAGAATAAGAGCATAAAAACAGAATTGTTATAGAGTTATTACTCATATTGAAACCAATGCATGGTTAAAAATATCAACTAGAATTACCAAATGGCTTAGATCCATAGGTAGAATAATGAAGAATTGTAAACAAATACTAGAAAATTGCAATAACAATTATGTACTGGGTATGTGACCAACACCCAGAATAATGGAAAAATCATTTATCATAAAACAAAAAGGTAATGATATTTAAATATCAAGTAGATAAAGATGAACGTTTTATGTTAAATAAAGGAACTTTTAAAATAAATAAAAGTCATAGAAAATATTAAAAAACCATGTGAAAAGAGCTGCAAGTACTATGCATCTAAAATGATATAAATTGTTAATAATATATTGTCAAAATGCAACCAAATTCATTTTTAAAGTTGCACAAGTGTGTAAAGTCAATAGGCCTAGAGATATCATTAGGTAATAAACCTGAATGTATAAGTTATATCAGAAGTTAGCTGAACCATAGTGTAGGCCTGTCAAAACAGACAGAGTAAATGGGTCATAATTAAAATATTTAATGTTCAAAACCCTAAATTATGGGCAAAAAAGATGTAAAGAAATTAAATTAAACTAGAATCAACCTGCTCAGCTGATAGTAATATCAATTCAATAAGAATTATTGCAAAAATAAAGGTATTATTGACCAAATCAATATGACAAGCCCAGATGAGTGAAAAATGATGCTAACGTATAATGCTATTCAAATACTGTATATTATGAAACAGGAGGTGGTCATGATGATGAACCAAAGCCTCAGCTAGAATTGAACACCAAGAACAACCTGTTTCATAAGATAATAATGTCACAAATTAATAATTAGTAATGGAAAAATTGTTAGGCCTAAGTCGAGGCTATTGGTTATTCACCATTATTCACATATTATATTATTGTAAAGGTATTAATTCTGTTATGTATAATTACTCACATTATGTATCCATGTTTTAGTAAGGTGTGGAGACACCTAATTATCAAAAATAGGTGGACAATGATGAATTGTTGTAAGTCATCACAAGGTAAGCTTATAAACTTTTTGTATTTTTATAAAGTTAACCTATTCGAAACCAGGCTTAACTGGAACCAAATTAATCAGCTGATCGCAAGGAATTCAATAATAATAGTCAAATTTACATTGTAAGTAGTCCTGTAAAGTTATCTGAAAAAAACCAGAATCAAATAGGGAATTTCTAAAAATTAATTCAAGAGGAAGAAGAAGAAAACCGACGCCTTAGAATGTTTAGCGGAAATAAAATTTGTTCCATGAGCTTCGATAATACGTGTTCTAGTAGGTTCTCGAACAAATTTTTCATAAAAATAACGGAAGTACTTAAAAAATTAAGAGAAAAATGACGTCACAAGCGTCAGGTCACTCAATGCAGATTGGCTGGACTGTAAATATAGCATCAATCCAATCCCAAAGGACAGTTTTTTCTCAAATCTCAACCAAGGCGGAATCCACGCAGATCGACTCTACAATTTTAAAATTTATTACCTAACCAAGCAGTATTATTAAACCAAGTGTGTGGTAAATAAACACAATAAACTTTTTTACCAACGAGTGATAAAATAATCCACGACATACAGACGAATTGATCGACTATCAGCGAAGAAGCACATTTGTGGTTAGGATGCCGAGATCCCAGCAACACGTGAAAAGTTCCAACGAAAAATAAATTTGTTTTTTTAAATCAGTGGAGTGAATTGTGGAATTTTAGTGAGCAATTAATTTAACAAAATTAAAAAAAGTGAAAGAAAATAATTTCTACTGACAACTGTAAGTTTTTAACCTTATATTAAATAATGATCTGGTATATTTTTTCACATAACTAAACTACATAACAACCAGTATACTAGTAATTCACAACATAATAAGGAAACAATCTTGGTAATTACTGAACTTTGACGTTTAATTAACCAAAAATATTCTTAGTATGAAATCAATTGACAATACGTCATTCACACACAAAGATTGTTAACTTATAAAGTTTTCACTAGCTTAAGAAATTTTGTAAGGCATCATTTCGACTTATCTTGGTAGTTCAAAGAATTCACGACCTTGTGATATTGTAAAGTAATTAAATTCAACCGATCAACTGAGCAGATTTTTAGCCGATATTATTATTAAGGGTTATCTAGTATATTGAAATTTGTATAAGTTATATAGACTGGTAATTACCTTTATCTAATTCCTTCCTTGCAACTTTTGATTGTTTGCGTAACCCTTAATAACCTTAATGAAATTTGTAATTTATTTAACAAATTAAAAAGTGTGTTAACAGTCCTTCAGGCAACCTTGAAGTTAATAAATTGAACTTTATTTAATTACAACTCAAACGTGTTTATCATTAATAGTCAATTATTTACAAAATTAAGAATCGATTATTTTTTCATTAATAGATATTATAGATTTAACTTCAGTTGATTCATTTTTTTCCTGGACCAGTGTTCAGGTGGCGCCCAGATTTAGCAAAAGTTTGTGTTATTACATTACAGGACTCAATACACTCTGACTAAAAAGAAAGGGAAAAAACGACGCATGGTCAGTATAATTAAAACATAAAATAAAATAATCCAACTAAAACCCCAAAGCTAGGTATCCCTTAAACTCCCTTGGTTACGAGTTATTCTTCCCAAAGGACATTTAACACCTGTGGTTGACGGCAACAAGTACCATAATTCGTATACAAGAATAAATCTAAAATTTTTAAAATAAATAAAAGAGAGTCACCATACGAATGATGATGTTACAATATTAGGGGAACCAAAGCTCTATATTCGAAGCCCAGGTAGTCATCACGCTGGGCATACTAATTGCCAGAAGTTTGGTAAAACCTGACAAACCCAGAAATGTACCTATTAGAGTGGCGAATATTTTGGATCAAGCTGTCACTTTACAAAGCAATACACTCCTAGGCAAATTGACTCCTGTGGCCTGGGTAGCCAGAATGACGCTGCAGGAATTATTGAACAGATCTTCTAAAGACCTCTCAAGTGGTGAGGTAAAAGAACTCAGACAGTTTTTACATTAACTCAAAGATTCTTTTGCAGTTCGGGGACAGTCATTGAGAAGAAACTCTCTTGTACAACATCGCATCCATACCGGGGACACAACACCGATACGCCAACCTCCTCGAAGGCCTCCATTATCTAAGCAAGAGGAAATGTTTCGGCTGGTACAGGACATGTTAACAGAGGGAGTAATCGAGCCTTAGTCAAATGCTTGGTCTTCTCCGGTAGTGCTGGTAGCAAAGAAGGATGGTTTTCTGTTTCATAGGTGTCTTCCCTATCGGGTTATGAAACAATGTACAACATGTTTTAATGCAGTATTTTGCTCCTACTAACATGACTTCAGTATGGTATCTTACTATAATATTTTAATTGTTTTGTTACACATGTTTATACAACTCCTTCTTAAACAATAACACAAATCTTTTTGTATTAATTACAATATCTCTCTGGTCATTGGTTGAATTTAATTCCTGTCACTTTGTTTGATTCATAACAAAGGTTTTTTATTTATTGTCAGTTCTCTATGAACAATAATATAATTGTTCGATTTTATTCTATTCTGGTGGTCTTTTGATTATCTATATTGATCACAGTCTTTATTAAATTAGTCACACTAATTGTCTGTGTTTATTTGACTATTTTAATTCTTGCTGTTTCATTATGAAATTAACATATTTTCTTACACTATAAACTTTATCACTGGGATTGTTTGTGTGGTTTATTCAGTTGAAACTAGTTACCTATTCACAGGTTTCACATCTATATTAAGTACTCACTGTAATTGTTTGTGGTTCCTTAAATGTTAAACACTGTTTTTCCTTTCATATTTGATAATCACCATTCCTTTGGTCACTTATATAGTCTCTAGTACACTTGGTTTATGTTGAGTCCTTGCATGATCTATCCATTTTCTTCTCTCTTCATGGTACGCTTCCTTGTCCTTCTTCTTTCTTCTTCTTCAATATTTTCATTGTAGTCACTATCTTCATTTGTTTCCCTCGCTGTTGGAGTTTACTGGTCCTTATTTTGTTGGTTCCCCTCACTGTTGGATCCTATTGGGTCTGGTTACTGATATTTTGTTTTGGCTCATGGTCATTTTCTTTCTTCCTTTCGTATTTGATGTTGCTATGTTAATATTATCTTCCTCATCGTTGGATTTTTATATTAATATATTTGTAGATACACACTTTTATACACTTAGGTTTATTTATCTAGACATACTTCCATGCTTTTCTCTTACTTGACGTTATCTTAGCTTATTTTATGTAACTACCATATTTGGTAACGTTACATATGCCTTCCTATAAGAACTGATTAATTCTGAATAATTATACTATATTTTTCATTGAAGAATTTATCAATTGCTGTACATTCCATGTCGATTCACATGTTTTTTCCATATATCCCTTTACTTTCTTCTATTTGAATCATATTTATTTCTTCTCTATGTAATCATCTCCCTTGTTTATTTAGTTCCCTAATTCCCTAACATAAGCTTAGCTGGGGCAGTTTAGAGCGGCTCACTTTGGCTATTCAACTCTACTGGCCATACTAACTTCAATAAATATGGAGGCAAATCATCTCCTTCAATAATAACAAATGATTGCTGGCATTACTCATCAGTCAATTCATCTCAAATCATCAAAAATAATAATAGTGGTCGTTCTTCCGACAAATAATAAATATCCTTGGGATTAATTCACGCATCTGCGGTTTATACATTGTTATACTCTCTTTTCTTGATTCAACTCAACTAAATTCTTCACATATTATAGGGATAGTTTGTTTTACATTTCCTCACTGGTATACTCTCATGATTATCTTCGTTAGTATATTACTTTTCATTCTTCTTCATCATTGATTAATCTCTTCATTTTGTGTCACATTGAACGTCGTCTCGTCATATTCTTCATTTCAGGTTTTATTCTTCTAGATATAATTCATAAGTACATTTTTTTTTTCTCCTTTTTCATGGTTTTAGTTGGTATTTATATTCCATGTGGTATTGGCTTTTCTCTAGTAAAATACACTAGAAACAATGTGGTTGTGTGTGGTGGTTTGTCTACATTAATACATTTCTTTGGGTTTATTCTTCCAACGTCTCCTTTGCTCCTTCTTCCTTTTTCAATAGTACGGGTATGGTGTTCTTATTACTGGTTGACGTGGCTCTTGGAATTAGTTGTGCCATGGATGTAAGTTGTCGGCCTCGTATGTTATTCCTTTTTTATAGTACGGGTAAGATGTTAAGTTTTACTGGTTGACGTGGCTCTTGGAAATATATATTTATATATAGTTATGCCATAGATCTCGGGTGTCCGTCTCGTATGCTACTCTTCTTTTTATTAGTATGGGTATTATTAATAAATACAATGTTCTGAATCCTTTACATAAATTCTTTGGGAGCGTGTTTTCTCACATTATAAAATTACAATATATTCAATGTTCAATACATAGTTATACAGTTACTTCTCATTTAATATAAACACATAATAATCTTCATAGCAATAATACATCCTTTTTCTTTTAGTCAACATCTATTTTTTATAATCATACTTTCATTTTTCACTTTTTAAATAACAATAATCTTCATGGCCACATTTCATTTTTCATCTTGATATAGTCAACAGTTATATTCATGAGTATACTTTCATTTTTCATAACAAATATTTTCATCCTTTACATAATATCCATAATAAAATAATTCTTATCACTATCTTTTCACTTTTAGTCCCATATTTTAATTGTCAATATGTCTTTTCATTGAAGTTTGGTTGTAAGTACCCTTTATCTTTTTGGTTATAGGGTCCTGCAATTCATAAGTGTTGTTTAAATTGTTCTTAGTTACAGTATATGGTCCGGTATATAGCAGTAGCAGTTTCTTTGCAATGCCCTCGATAGTACTTGGGAGTTCTCTATTTTTGATAAGCACTCGGTCTCCCACTTCATATTTGATAACTTTGGGTTGCAATTTTTTGTATTTGAGCCTCAGTTTGTTAGCTCTTTCAACTGCATTATTATAGAATTTTGTTCTGTTAAATTTGACCTCTGCACTTATTGGAAAATTAATGATCTCTGTGATCTCCCGGGGTGGTCTTTTCTCATACATAGCCATGTAGGGTGTTTCGTCAGTCGATTGATGATAGGCTAGGTTTAGGAAGTCTTCAGCCGGGGATAGATACTCCTCCCACTTCCTCTGCTGGCTGTGACAGTAGGTTCTTAAAATCCTTCCTACTTCTCTCAACACTCTCTCAGCAGGGTTGCTGTTGGGGTGATACACCGATGTTTTGTATGTCTTTATTCCCAGATGGATTAATGTTTCCCGCCACTTTCGTCCTCGGAATTGCGTTCCATGGTCTGTAATTATCGACAATGGTTTACCCACTTCGGGTATATACTTGTTTATGACTATTTCCAGTATTTTACTTGTCGTAGCTCGATTAAGTGGGTACAGCTTAGTATATTTGGTGTAGTGGTCAAATATGATGATTATATACTTATATTGGTGTCATCACCACTCCGTGGAAATGGTCCACAAATGTCCAAGAAAATTTTTTCTAACTTTGCCGTCGATGTAATTGGTATCATTATTCCTTCTCGTTTCTCATTGCTGCATTTTACCAGTTGGCAAATATGACAATTCTGGACATACTTTCTTACTTTCCTATTCATGTCCTTGAAATGCACACGTTCCTGCAATGCCTTTACGACCTTTACTGCGCCCATGTGACCATAGCGTATGTGGTAGTCGATGGTCAATTCTTTTTCTAGGGCTTTTGGTATAACTACCTTCCATTTTTCACCATCTTTATTATGTTTGGTGAATAATAATTGATTATGAGTACAGTAGAAATGTTTTATGTTCTCATCATTGTTTGCTAATTTTTGAATAATCAATGATACTTTGGGATCTTGTTGTTGATGAATGGTTATATCCGATAATATGTTAGTGAGTTCAGATGTACTTTTCAGTAGGTGGTAGACTTTCGCAATGGTTTCCTTCTCTCCTTCAAATGTCTGGGCGTTGATGTTTATTCGGGACAACACGTCTGCAGCTATGTTGCTCTTTCCTGGTATGTACTCCCACTGTATGTTGTATTCTTGGAGTGTAAGAGTCCATCTCGTTAATCTACCGTGCTTTAACTTGCAATTCTTAAGAAATGAAATAGATTTGTGGTCTGTCCTCACTGTTACTGTATATCCCAAAATAAAAGTCCTAAATTTTTCGCAAGCAAACACTATACTCAATAATTCCTTTTCCGTTGTATGGTAGTTACATTCGCATTTGTTCAAAGTTCGGCTTGCGAAACTGATCACTTGATGATTCCCGTCTTGGTCTTCTTGGTATAATACAGAACCAAGGCTTAGGTCGCTAGCGTCACAGTTCATGAAAAACTGCTTCTCAAAATTAGGGTGATGCAGCATAACAGTTTCGAGAAACTTTTCTTTAATCAATTCGAATGTAGAGTCTTGATCTGATCCCCACTTCCATTTTTCCTTCGATGATAGTTGTGCCGAAAATCGAGCTGTCAGTTCAGAATAATTGTTTTGGAATTTTCGATAATAATTACAGATTCCGAGGAACGATTGTAATTGCTTTTTATTCTTTGGGACGGGGAAACGCTGGATTGCCTCCATCTTTTCCTGGGATGGTGTAATTCCATACTCTGACAAGTTAAACCCCAAGAATTGCACTTCCTTTGCGATCAATTGTGATTTGTCTAATTTTAGTGTAATATGGTTGTCTTCCAATTTTTGTAATACTTGTGCCACCCGGTTACAGTGCTCTTCCCAATTGTTAGATGCGATTAAGAGGTCGTCGACATAGACTGTCGTAAACTGTAATGTGCTGTGGCCCAGTATCTCGTCCATACATTTGACAAAGATGGCCACTGAGTTCACTAAGCCGAATGGTAATCTCTTAAAATGGTAATTACGGCCTTCAAAAATAAAAGCTGTGAACTTTCTGCTATTCGGGTGCAGTTCGACCTGCCAATATCCGCAGACCGTATCCCATATACTGTAATATTTAGTGCCATAAAATTTCTTTAGTATTTCATCGATTTCTCCAGGCGATGTCCTGTCATTGATTATGGTCTTGTTGAGTTCACGTGCATCCAAACAAATTCTTACTGCACCGTTTTTCTTGGGTACAGCGACAATAGGGTTGGTGTACGGGGAATTGCTTACTTCAATTATATCATTTTCTATTAAACGTTGGATTTCCTCTCGTACAGCTTCTTTCAGTGAAAAGGCGATAGGGTAAGATTTTCGCTTGAATTCTGTCTGGTCCTTGAATTTTAATTCACATTGGAAATTCTTTATTTTCCCAGGCGTATCAGAAAATACGTGACGATATTGATAGTATATATTTATTAGCTGGTCCCGTTGTTCCCAAGTCAACTCATGGCTATTCTGGTTGGTTTTAAATTCTCGGATTTCATTAATTTTTTCCAACCATAAAGCTTCCTCTGGACTGTTGTGAAGCTCTTGGTTGATGGCGCCTTCCTGATGTTCATGGCCTTCCCTGATGTAATATATTACATGTTCCGAGGGTGCCTTCCTATATTCTGTTAACTTGGCGGTCCACTCAACTTCTTCTGCCTTCATCACTACGGTATTTGCATCCATATTAATTATTGCTGTGTATTTTCGTAATATGTCACAACCAATGAGTAGAGTGAATGGTAGCCCGCTGGCTACAAGGAATACCATCGGTATTGTTTTCCCACTGCTTGATACGTCTAGTTGCACCTGTTGTCGAATAGTCTTATTCTGACGTCCGGTGGCTCTGATGAATATTATGTTGTTAATTGGTAAGGTTGGTATGGTAGCTTTATTTTCTGATTGGATCCTGTCCAATTCCATTTTGTCAATCAATGATACGTTGGCCCCGGTATCTATCATTGCTGTGGCATTTGTGTTGTTGACTTTCACAGATATATACGCGATTTCATTGTTGCTCGCATCTCCGATAACACTTTCTTTCTCCTCCATTAAATCCTTTCTTATGTTCTTGAGGTAATTGTTGTTGTATATTTTGCGATGATTCGAATGTTTCGCCAAAATATCAGACCCAATAGTCCGGTCCAGTGAGGGTGTTGTTGGTCTTTTCACTGCCGGTTGGTGTTTAAAGGCAGGTCACCTTTTTCGTGCCTGTCTTGTGACGTTGAAGCTATGGGTTCCTGGTTTCCAGGCCCATGTCCGTTGCGATAAACTTCTGTAGTCTGCGTGACTGTTCTATGACCTCCACTGCTGTCGCTTCCATTGGATCGATAGCCGGACTCTCGTTCTTCTCTATCACTATTACTGGAGTGACTGTGTTGGTTTGGGAAACTCCTCCGTCCTTGGTAATAGTTTCTGCGATTCCCGCCTCGGCTGGCATGGGTATAGTGTACCCTACGGAAATGATTGTTATTTTGATTACCGTTGCCTTGTCGTGGTTGATGATTGGGAGATTGGTTTTGATATGGCCTGTAGTAATTATTACCTCTTTGGTAATGCGTGTCTCTCTGGTATCCACCTGGACGATGGTTATTATAATTTCCTCTATTTACGTTGTTGCCACCTCCGTCTTGGCGTGGTATTGGTTGATTTTGGAATCTTGGTGGGTTGTTAAAATTTCTTCCTGGGCTATTCCTGTCATTGTGAATGGTGGGGTTATGATTTCCAGGCCCTCCCCGATCATATGCTTGGCTAGGTACTTGTCGGTTTCTTTGATAATATCTTTCTCTTTCGTGGCTTTCTAGCAGGTCGCACATCCCTTGAATTGTTTTTATTTGTGAGTTCAATCTCCCTTGCGAAATACCTTGATTAAAATGGTACGTCAGTTTTGTAACCAGGCATTCTTCTGGAATTGCAGGCTCCAAATTCCTAGCCAAACAAATTTTGCCTAAGAAATAGGTTGTCATCGATTGCCTTCCATTCACATCGAATTTTCCATTTGTAATGTCGTCTCTGATGATGTTTTGGGTGGCTTCCGACCAGTACTTTGGTTTAAATGCCGTTTTAAAAGTGTCATAGCTCCCCACTTCGTGACGGGTTGCTGTCCACCAGTTGTCGAATGTATTTTTAAAAGATTCATCCAACATCCCCTTAATTATGGACCATCTGCTTTCTCGGTTTCTGTGTATTATCTCTTCTATCCTCTCTAAGAATTCTAATGGATTTTTAGAATAGGTTCGGAATTCAATCTGGTCCCTGCCTTCTAGGTGACTTAGTCCGGATAGGAAGTTTGGGATTGTTTGCAGACGATGCATCTCGTCTCGGATGTCATCCAATTCTCTCCGTTGACGTTCTGTTAATTGGGTTTTGTCGTCATGCACTTGCTGCTTAATAGCGTCCACTTTCACAGATACTTCTTCGCACTTTTCATTTAATGTCGACTGCACTACCTTCATTTTGGTTTGCTCCTGCGCTATCACCCCTAGTTGTGTACCGTGTGTTTTCTCCACATCACTAATATGCTGGTTGATGTCCATTTCTGTCTGTACTAGTTTCAGGCTGGTATTTTCGCCCTCCTTTCGTACTTCAGACATCTCGACATTAATTTCTGTTGTTAATATGGCCATTTGTTTTTCGATTTCCTCAACATTTTCTCCCCATCTTCTTTCAATCATTTCTACCGTATCCTTAGCAGTTTCTTCCATCTTGTCATTGTTGATATTTATTTGTTGCCATATTCTTTCGTTGTCAGTTTGTATGGTTTCGACATCTCGATTAAATTTAGCATTAATTTCATCAATCTTCTGGTTGGTCTGATCAATTTTTACTCCCAACTCTGCCGATAAGTCTTCTTTCATTATAGCCATTTTCTTCTCTAATAATTCTTCGGTTTTTCTTTGCCCATCTTCCATCCTCCTGTTCGTCTCATTTATCTGGTTATTAAATTCTTCTTTTAATAACTCCATATATTTCTGGCTCTCCCTCTGGCCTTCTTCGAGTTTTTGGTTGGTGGATCGACTGGTCTCGTCCAGCTTTTTGATTAATTCTTCCCTTGTGGATTGGTTCTCCTCCTTTGATGATTTCTGGCCTTCCTTTAGTGATTCTATTTGCTCGCTTAAACCCTTGGTGGATTGATTGGCTTCTTTATTTTATTGTTTAATTCCGCCTTTAGTGACTCCTGACCTTCCTTCAAGGATTCTATGTTCTTATTGTTATCGTCTAACTTGTTGTTCAAACCTTCCATTACCTTCCTCATCCACTCTTGAAATGCTGACTCTCCTAGTGATGTTGTTTGTTCAGGCTGGCTTGTTCCCGGTAGAGCTTCTTGAGGTATCACTTCCGGTTCCTCCTCGTCATGTTGCTGAACCCCCTCCGCCGGTTCAAGTGGTTTGTCCTTTACTTCCAATAAAATTTCTTCGACGTCCTCCGTTGACATAGCCTCCTTTTCTTCCCTTCTGGCCTCCTTCTCCGCTTCTGTTGTCCTCTTTCTCGACGTTGATCTCGACTTTGATCTCCTGGTGTACATCTTGATATGCTGGTAATGTACCTGCTGTCTTTTTACGGATTGGAGCAATTAGGTTACTGGTTATGGTATATTTTCCCTAATCCGCGCTCAGACGTTGGGCGCCAATCTATAAATGTACTTTATAGATACAAGTGTAGATTTATATTTATAGTGGTGTAGTAGTGTGAGTGCAGATACGCACCGGTATCTACGATAATGTTGTTTTTTATAAAATGTTCTAATTATAACTATTATGGTTATTAGTGTGATTGTATTGTTTAATAGGTGCGTATTAATAGTCCACTTCTTCGATTTAAAATGTTTCGCGCACTCTGTTATATACCTCCCTCACTTACCACACGTGGATATTTTAGTCCTGTTCAGTGACGGTTCCGCTGAAATACATACACTTTACATACAAATAAATATTCAGGTTGAATATTCAATATGGTTATTATAAACAATATAAATGATATAATATCTAAATAATGTTCTGAATTATTAGATCTATTTAAACTCTTCCGCCACCTTTTGGTAGAACTGATTAAGAATAAATGAGCTAATTTAAAATGGAAATGATACTCTTTTTCACTGGTAATAAAAAGTGGAGGTTTATTAACAATTCAAGATATTATAAAATTTTGAACAATTAACAATCAATGACTAACAACCTTTCAGATAATAATTACAATTAATAAAATTCAAAATAAGACTCTGTTCAGCCTCAAGGCTGGTAAACCTGTTAGTTGTACAATAGTTTAATTTCAAGAGGTTATGTTCTCTTGTATCAGTGAATTACCATGTTCGTAAGGTTCTTTTAGGTAGCATGATACCAGGTACAAGATGTAATATTAATAATAATATAAAATGAACAATAATTAATAATAAACAAACAAATATAAAAATCGAAAATTAGTACCATATATCTGATAGTTATGGTATTATCGTACGCGGGAATGCGCACGCAATCTATAGTACTCGTTTGACAATTACCAAGCTCGTTGGCTTGTACAGTTAAAATGTATTACCTTATTTTAATAATTCGCTTTGAGAATTATTTACTTGCAAGAGAAAAATTTATTAAAAAACTCTTGTTATTATTTCCATCTGGTTTGGATTTTACTTGAGAACAGACTTGTAACAGTGAAATTGGCAAGTTACCGTTACGACTCTAAGGTTATGTTATAACGGGTATTGTTATGATGGTTAATTATTTTTTAATATTTATTATTTCTTAATCTAAGTACAAACACATTATTCGTAATAGTTTGATATGTCATTATCAGTATTACGTTTATTCTTTCGCATGAAAGTTAAAAACGTTTACTTTAAAACATCGAAAAAATCAAGGAAACAATTTTAGTCAATTGAGTGACTATTGGTATTACTCGTATTTAGTAATAAATGCTTCAAACATAATTCTTTAAATTATGATAAATAATTAAAATATTTATTCAATATTTTAATAATTGTGAATTAATATTTCCTTTAATTCTGATAATTCAATCATAGTTTTTGATACTTCGCTTTTTACTGACTTGCGTAGTATCAACATTGTTTATTTACGAAAATATTATTTCTGTTTCAATGTTATTTAAAATAAAAAATTGTACTCCCTGTTTTTATCTTTCACAACACTCGCAAGTACGATTGATATTATACACTAATCGTACTTGAATAAATATGCACTCCGCACATTTCACTCGTTTATGTTGATGTAGTATAAAGGTTATGTGTATGTTGATTTACTTATGACTCTGCCGCGCACAATTCAAAAATTAAAACTTCTTCATATCGGCGAGTGACGTGACCTCTCCGTCGAAAGACTGATCGTGAACTGTGATGCTTCTTCGAAGCGTCTCTTGCTCGTCTGCCAATATTCATTCATTCGATTGGTTGAAAAAACTATACTCTCCGACCCAAAGCCCTTTGTTTTCTTAAAATATTTAATTTTTTACCAAATTTGGCTTTGCGTTTGAGGCCTTGTGACGTCAGCACTGGTACAAAAATTTAATTGAAAAGTTTAAAATCACAATAACTTTCTTAATCTATGTCCTATCGTTAAATGGTTGATGTCAGTGAATTGCGGACATCCTGCGCTTTAATTTAAGTCTAAACATGATTATTTTCCGTCCGTCACTTCTATCACTATAACGATTTTATTAATTATTTATGGTGTATCTTATATTTATAAGTCTATTACACCAAATTTAATTATTTATATTAAAACACTTTTTAAATAAACGCTCTGAGTCCATATCTCAACTGGTTTGATTCAAAACTTGGGAATAATTGTTCCCTAAACAATATCTCATTATGGCGTCTTTAGGCGTCCATATTTGATTTTTCATAAATGTATTTAAAACTAATTTTCCTTATTTAATACTAGTAATATTGCAATCTAATAATACTAGAAACGTCTATTTACATAATTTTACACTAGAATATTTGTACATGACTGTATTTAATCTACTATTTACATTGTTTTAGTCCCCTCCTATCTCTCTTATACAATTGTTACCTTATTTCTGGTTTTTTCTATATAAATTATATCATGTACTAATTGTAATTAGTGTACACTCATTGTACCCCATTCACTCCATATAATGGTTAGCTTTTAGCTAGCTCAGAACCCTTCAATTTTTCAGTAATGGGTCTGTTTACATTGTGTCACATCATGGTAGTCATTTATTTTTATTAAAACAATAATTAAATTGTTATTGTTACACTTGGTTTGGGTTTCCAAAGTAGTATTAGACATCATTCTGACTCTCGATAATGTTTTCATTCACTTTTAAAGAAGTTTATATGTTACATTTTTCATAAGTAACTTGCTCCTCATGTTTTGTTTACATCTGGGTTCCTTCATCATAGTCATTTGGTTTTTAATTATTTGTATATAAAATGACTGTTTTCATGGTCATAGTCTGTTCTCAAAGTAGCATTGGGTTTCCCTCTTACTACTGGTAACACTCTTAACAATCTGTGTTCAATCTTTAATACAGTATTTTTCTTAACTAGTTGGTTATACAATGGTTCAGCTTACTTCTGGTTATATGTACATAGTTACTTAGTTTACAATATTTTGGTTACAATACTGTTATTATTATGTTCAGAATCTGTTCTCAAAGTAGTACCAGATGTTTATCTAACTACTGGTAATACTTTTATTAACATTGGTATTTGTGTTGATATTGTATTTTGTCTAACTAAATTGGCATACTTGTTCCATTTCTTCTATCTCTGTGCCATCATATTTGATCTGTTTCATTTACATTGTGTTGCAATATAATACACTGTTTATTAGGATTTATTATTATTTATAACAAATTCTTGATTGATATCATAGTTGATGGTCATTTATTTACATTAACATGTATGATTTTCTGTTTCATAGGTGTCTTCCCTATCGGGTTATGAAACAATGTACAACATGTTTTAATGCAGTATTTTGCTCCTACTAACATGACTTCAGTATGGTATCTTACTATAATATTTTAATTGTTTTGTTACACATGTTTATACAACTCCTTCTTAAACAATAACACAAATCTTTTTGTATTAATTACAATATCTCTCTGGTCATTGGTTGAATTTAATTCCTGTCACTTTGTTTGATTCATAACAAAGGTTTTTTATTTATTGTCAGTTCTCTATGAACAATAATATAATTGTTCGATTTTATTCTATTCTGGTGGTCTTTTGATTATCTATATTGATCACAGTCTTTATTAAATTAGTCACACTAATTGTCTGTGTTTATTTGACTATTTTAATTCTTGCTGTTTCATTATGAAATTAACATATTTTCTTACACTATAAACTTTATCACTGGGATTGTTTGTGTGGTTTATTCAGTTGAAACTAGTTACCTATTCACAGGTTTCACATCTATATTAAGTACTCACTGTAATTGTTTGTGGTTCCTTAAATGTTAAACACTGTTTTTCCTTTCATATTTGATAATCACCATTCCTTTGGTCCCTTATATAGTCTCTAGTACACTTGGTTTATGTTGAGTCCTTGCATGATCTATCCATTTTCTTCTCTCTTCATGGTACGCTTCCTTGTCCTTCTTCTTTCTTCTTCTTCAATATTTTCATTGTAGTCACTATCTTCATTTGTTTCCCTCGCTGTTGGAGTTTATTGGTCCTTATTTTGTTGGTTCCCCTCACTGTTGGATCCTATTGGGTCTGGTTACTGATATTTTGTTTTGGCTCATGGTCATTTTCTTTCTTCCTTTCGTATTTGATGTTGCTATGTTAATATTATCTTCCTCATCGTTGGATTTTTATATTAATATATTTGTAGATACACACTTTTATACACTTAGGTTTATTTATCTAGACATACTTCCATGCTTTTCTCTTACTTGACATTATCTTAGCTTATTTTATGTAACTACCATATTTGGTAACGTTACAATATTAAGTAACATACAAAGTTTGACGAATTCAATGCTTCGTAAAAAGCATGTAGGTTAGATTGACGTCAACATCATGGCTACCATTGTCCGTCTCAGAAAATAATGAAGTTTATTAATGTGTACAATAAATATTTTCCTTGTAATCACTGTTTCGTTCAGATATTGAATTTGTTTTCACTTTAAAATGTTTACTAGTGATTGGTGTTAGTGTAAATTGGTATATTGTCTAGTGGTTGTTCCTTGTTGGATAAAAATATTGTCAAATTATACTTTACACATCTTGACGATATTGCTGAAGGGTTTCTGGTTTATTCTGGATAATTTCTTGATTGTGTGTATTACTGGTTCATGAAATGATTGTAGTGGAGGGATTATTTATCTTTGATGGTGGTCATTCAGATCTTCCTTCACAAACGGGTTAACAATTTTGATATTTTTATTTTAATTACATCTCGACACGCACTATTAAACTGTTCTTCATCACAATTAACAATTAAGTGTTATTTCTTCTTTTTTAGTCACCGAACTCAAACTTCTTAAATTTTGATTGGCCATTTATGTACAGGTTAAATGTTATATGATCGATTCCCATTAATTACTTTACATTTTTATAAATTACCTTTAATAGATAATTTTATTATTATACTCTAATGATACATGCAATGTTTACATGATGATTAATTATATAATTATAAACAATTTGATACTAAACATGCCTCAGTTTATAACTGTAAAACCTTATTAATTTGAATTTCTATGATATGTGGTGGAACAATTTGTTATGGTTGATTGTAATTTCTACTTTGACTACCTGAGATAAATATATTTACATAAATTAACTGGTGACATAAAATCTTATAACATACAATAAAACTCTTAATAATAATAATAATAATAACTGTTTTTGATAATTTCATACTTTTAAACTATTGTCTGTATGATAATACTAAAACACTTTTTATAAATAATAACTAGCACACTGTTTAACTATAGTTTGTGCCACTATTTATTATTATATCATTCATATCACTGTAAAGTTTGTGTACCCTTTTCTATCCTTATTATAGGACTATATGATTTTAATTAATACAATTTTTATTTCGTGAATAGGTACTCTTTATTAGGTTTAGTTGTGTTTCAGGGTAATTTGATTATTTAGGCCTACTAGGTTTATTTATTTAATTTTGTCTGTTTACTGCCCTATTCTACTGGGTTATTTCTGGGTTTCTTGATAATATTAAATAAGTCAAACCAACTAGTTTCCTTTAATTTGCTATCAATTATTATTTCTTGGTTCCTCTCTGGATCGGATTTCACTATTATTTACTATTCCTTTTGTAACATTTTGTTTCGTTACAAGGTGAATGACGAATCCGGCCCGGAGGACCAAAAAAATGTTAAGATGTGGCCCGATAGGACCAAAAAAATGTTAATGTTAGGAAGAATGATGCTTGTGGTGCTATTGCCAGGATGCAGAATAATGACGATAGTGGACTGTATAATACATTTAAGATCTGTACACTTATATCATGGTGTTGAGATTGGCTAAGTCTGAACAATTTGATTTTGAATAAACAGAGTCGTTAAGAACGCTACATGTTAGATGAGGCGCAAATGTGCGGCACTCAGATTAAAACGTTAAGGCCTAAGGCCTAGACGAATGTCGTATGAATTGTCGTAAGACTTGAGGCGCGAGTACGTGGCACTCAAGCTACATGAAATAGAATTAGCAATGTATTGCTAATTCATTGCAAGTATGCAATATGTGTTGTGGCCTAACGCCTACAATGATTGTCTGACGACAAGAAAAATGATGATGACAGAACAAGCGAGCAAACGTAATGACGTCTGTCGCCAGCCATAGCTCGGACAACTGTAACCTTGAACGTTGTATAAACATGATAGCGCAATATCAGAAAGCACAGATTAGCCAACCTATTAATGCGAAAATTACCACATTACTGTCCACAGCAGCTTCAAATTGGCAGAGGTACACTGCCCAGTAACTGCTTCCATCAAAGGTTAGAGCCTTGACATGAATTGTCCTACTGCAGGCAATGTGACTTTATTTATTAATTTTTTTCTGCGCCTTTTTCTGTCTTTATCATTGGTACAGTCTGTTCACAAAGTTGTTTTGGTTGTAACTTCAGGCACTACTCGACTTCATTTTTAATCTGCTCTTTTATATTTGTAACGAGTCTCCTATTTTTGTTGACAGCTTTTTCCACACTCGTGACAGATTTTTCTACTTCAGCTACTTTATTAGACATCGATTCTTCAACACTTGAGACAGATTTTTCTACTTCAGCTATTTTATTTGACATCGATTCTTGTACTTCTGATATTTTAGTAACTTGTTTATTAACCTCACCTTGTAGGAGACCCAATTCTGTGGTACTATGTTCTTGCATCTCTTTCTGCTCCTGTATTAATGCTTTGATGTCTTCTGTTTCACGCTTCCGTTCCTCTGGCTCCTGTCATCGTCATTCCTCTTTCTCTAGCAGGAGGGTTTTCTGTCTCACTTCCACTTTCTCATCTTGTCGTTTTTCTGCTTCTTCTCTTTCTTGTCTTCGTTCTTCTTTTTGTCGTCTTTCTGCTTCTTCCTGTGTCTGCCGCAACAACATTTGGAAAACTTCCATCATCTGACTGGTATTCATGTTTACAGATTAATTACGAATTTACACTAGCCTTTTAAAAAGTTTCCACTGTTTTCACTGTTAACGGTTCTGTCGCACTTCTGACCCACTGTTACGACGGTTTACTGATCGTCGTATGGTACAGTGGAAAACAAAATACAAGACACCAATTAAGACACCAGCTTTAATTTTCACAGTTAAACAATTCGTAATTGACAACACAGTCTCTTACAACAAATCAAATAAAAATAATTGTTCACACACAATAAAATGTCAACTAATATAAAACGCAATAAAATTGTATTACAATTATACCACCGACAATAAACTGAACTGAGCATCACTATTTACCGTACCTGTATTTACCCCCCCCCCCCCCCCCCGTAAATCTAGATTATTCCACATACTACGTAAGATGCTCTACACTACGGCGTAATTGATTGCGGCCTTGACACAGTGCGTCCGGCAGCACGAATTCTGGCACAGTCTAGCAAATGCGCTCAGAATCACTTACGCCACAACATTGAGGTCGATTCCCCTGGAACATCTGATAAACACGTAGATTGCTCTGTAATGTCGTAACAATATTATTGGCTAATGCAAAGCGCCATATGAATGATTTGTTTCTGCAATGTGTTCAAGGGCTTCGTTCCGTCTCTGGATAATTAGACGGAAGGGATACCTTCTGTCAAATTCTTTCCAACCAAAACAATAGCTACTTCATTGGTGGCTGGGGGATTGAAACGCCGCTCATGTTCGCCAACTGGCGTCCTGTCAGCTCGTACAAAAGTTCTTTACTCATTAGTCAGCATTCTCTTGAAAGGTGTTTTAAATACTTGTATAAATTATTATATTGGTCCAACAGCCTTTGGAGATTTAAAACAATCTTTGTTCTTGTATTGGGGATGGCTTCACAGTGTCGATCAGCCTGGGCTTGATCGTCTCTAATGAAATATATTTGTAATGTGCCGGCGTTTGCACGAGCCGGCGTTCGGAGAAATGCCATACTGGTTTTCGTCCACGGATAATTGTCGCGGCACGAAAAATGAATGCAATTTCGCAGGGTGTGCTGCGACGACAACGCGATCTCGTGGCGAAGTTTAGGTTTCGGCATTGCAGCTGGTGAACAAACTAGTCGTCGTCATATCTCCATTGAGTAAAGAGCAGCTTCTCACCTCGGACAGTTTACGTGTGCAGTTTTCTTCTCCTATGGCAGGCTAAGTGCTTGAGACTTCCCGGTAAGTGCTTTATAGAATTGTATACAATGATTTGGTAGTAAGGAAATATTTAAATTCAAAATGTATTCAACCAGATGCGAACGTTAGAATGCTCGTGGTTCGATCAGACGTGTGTGTGTGTGTGTTAAGAAATTTAATCGATGTTCTAGTATTTAGATACCGCCTGTAATTGTTTTGATCATTGTTCATTCAGCCTAATATAAAGATGTAACTAAATTAAGTACGTTAGAGAGAACTGGATCTTGTCGGTTATGCATGAACACGCACTGGTGACCGGAAGTGTGAACTTTCTTTTAATTAAATCAGTTAAAGGTAAATTTTAAGACCGCCCTAGATGAAATACTGTAATTCTTTTAATTGTGTGTAGCTGAGATGGCCTTTAGTGTGTTCATTATTTGCAAAAATTGCGATTATGGTATCGCCACGTGGCCATGTGGCTGAGAACATGTATGGTTATGTCGCCGCTGGTTAAAGCCGGTGTGCGTGCCTCATTACTATGCACACATTATTATTATTATTATTATTATTATTATTATTATTATTATTATTATGAGTTCATGATTATCTTGGTGTTATAAATAATTCATATGCAAATTTAAAAACTTTTAATGCATTATTTTGAGTTAGTTGGGAGCTCCAGTTCTGGTGTTTAAAATACATGACTAGGGTGCAAGTTTTAGTGGACAGTTTTTTAATCTTTTTGAATCCTTAGGGTTCTCGCCCTAGAAACGGAGATCTGGCCACAGCTGGTGTACTGCCGCCTTCACCAGCCATGAACCACCTGAAACTTTGTCTGTGCCGAGGAGGGAGCTAGCTACCAATAACGATGTGATACAGCCACTTCAGATAAGGTGATATGAACTCTTTTCTTATTTTTAGCCTGGCCCGCAGAACATCAGTGTGACGAATTTGTGCTAGAACAATTTGCTTATTCAGCTAGAGTTAAATCAAGGGTGTGTCACCAAGACATTTACTATGAACATTATTCATGTTAATACTGTTCTATTACTGTAATTGTGAGCTGCACTGTGGGAGCGTGCCAGAGCCTTTTTTCATAGATTTTGAATGCAAATGTTGTAAGTGTAATTTGTTCTTCAAAATTAAGTATGAGTTTCTTGATTCCGAACGGGCTGGTTCAGATGTCTTCTGAGTATTACTGGGGTTTCATTTTTAATTATTTTCCTGTATTTAAGGGCTGGGGGTTTTTGTTTTTCATGCTGTTTCTGGGTGTTAATTTCCAAATAGGTTTTCTGGGCACAAGTTAGGCACCTGTTGGTGCCGTTTCATGCAGGTTGGCTACTGGTCTCACCTTGTCGGTCAGGCCTATTCTGGCACACTCCTACAGCTGCTAGTATACAACATGGTTTTAATTTTATATATGCACAAATGGCTGATATTAAAATTTATTTTTTTTAAGGCATATATAATTAATATTCAGAGATTATCAGATTTTAAATGGAATGAAATATACAGGCAGTACTTGTTATTGTAACTTAGGTTCTGGCTTTTGCTTGCTAAACTTGTCTTGTTAATTTTTGCTTATTATCAAACCATTATGATTAAAGAATGAATTCTTTCTAAACATTTAACCTTTTTAGGACAAATGTCCTGTGCATTATATGAATCCACTAGTCTTACATTTTGCCTGTCATTATAGCAAGTTTAACTTATCATTATATTTCGTCACAAATTAAATATTATATATAATTATTTTATTAACAATTTTAAGTATTATTGTTCTATTATCATTACTTATTACAAATGTTGTCTGAAGTTACAAGTATATCTGTATCTGACAGAAGGGTTACTGTTCTTAGTCTGTCTGCTGACATTATAAAAATGTAAAAGGGGTTGCTGTTATGATCGATTCAGATTTGCTCCAAATTTTTATACTTTTATAAAATTAAAGATTTTACAACTTTATAAAATTTATACAGGCTGTGCTGGCACCTTAAGCTATAATTATTGTAGTTTCTTGTTATTATGGCAAGTCCAGATTTTCTCTACCTTCATGTATGTATTGGATAAAATATGCAGGCGGTGCGCCAGGCTTTATAATTGTAATTTGTCTGTGATTATGTGATGTATAGGTATATGCGTTATGTTAGGTGTTTGAATTATGTGTAAAATAATGAACAAGATTGATATATATATATATATATATATTGTCACGACACAAATAGCCAACCCCGTACCAGAGATAAAAAATATATTTATAATTGTAAAAAAAAAAAAAAAAATACTTCTTATCAAATGAACTGATTGATTTTAAATAAAAGTATAAGGAATATAACACAACAATACGACGACATTAACCCAACCCAAGTGATTGAGCCAACAACCCCAAACATAAAGAAGGGAACCACGGAACATACTTAGTAAAATGTAAATATTTTAAAGTGATTGAGCCAACAACCCAAACATAAAGAAGGGAACCACGGAACATACTTAGTAAAATGTAAATATTTTAAAGTGATTGAGCCAGCAACCCAAACATAAAGAAGGGAACCACAAATAAACAACGAGAATGAGGAAATAATAAACCTAAGCCACAAGGAAACAAGTTTATGGGTTTAAATGACCCCAAAATGCCCAAAGGAACGGATGAAAAACCTAATATATTAAACAAACAAGGAAAATGAAGAAGGAGGGAGACGAGCAAAAGTGAAAACCAAGAATGGTTCACCAACACAAGTAAAATAGCACTCAACAAGAGCATTGAAACCAAAACAAGGGTTATCAGGAGGAAGGAGAGATAACGGTTACTACCCATTAAAAAGGCAACCAGAAACCACAAATTAGAATTGTTATTAGTCAGTAAGTATTAGTTATTAAGTATTAATTGTCATTAGGATTAAGTCATGAAAGAGAAATAAGTATAGGGGTCACCCACTATCAAACCAATGATATAAACAGTGATATAGTGTAATAGTGTAGGTGTAAGAACCCCAAAGTGAAGTGTGACACTAGTGAAATTGTAATTAACAATAAGTGATTTACAAGTGAAGGTAAGGTAAAAGTTGGAAATAAACAGTGCATAGATAACTGATAAATAAGTAGTATTAAGAGTGAATTATAGTATAAGGGATAGAAAAACACTAGAAGTGATAATGATTTTTTATTTAAAAAGATGTTCAATAGAGTTAAGTTAATTATAGCCAGTAGTAAGTAAAAAGGGAGGATTCCAGAATAGAATAAATTGAAGGTGTTACCATGGAGGGAATATAAAAATTGTTTAGAGATTGAGAAGTCAAAAAACTAACAAAGATACCTAATTTATAAAGGACTATTATTAATTTAATAACAAGTGATGTTGTTTATCACAACACAAATAATATGTGTTATAAACTAAAAAATTAGCAAATAAGGATAAGTTAGGAGTGAGTGATGATATTTCTTAATCAAAACAATAACTCTAATAACTTATAAAAAATTGTGTTCATGTTATTGTTATAAGAGGATATGGCTGAATGCAATGTGCAGTCCATAAACCTAATGTTATATTTTTAAGATTGAAATAAGGAGAGCAATATTGAATAATAAACAAAACACCTACAGACTCAAAACACAACACAACTAATAAAAATAACAAAGTAAGCCCAATAGGCTGAACCAAAAGGTGATTTGAACGAAATAAGTAAATTATTATAATGGCTACTTAGGCCTAGAAAAAACATAACTGTCAGAACCAAACAAACAAAGATTATAACAAATTGAATCAGAATTTAGAAAATCTGAGGTGAAGGAATCACCAAGGATAAATTGTAGATCATTTATAACACAAAATATTGTAATAGGCATTATTATATAAAAAGAAATGTAATTAACAAGCATTAACATAATTGTAAAAACTTAAAATCTGAAAATACCCAAGCTTGTGGGGTATCAAAATAATCTATGAACGAGAATAAATACTATAGTGACAATATTTATTAACCAGGAAGGAAGATGGAGGAATAACAGTAATAAGAAGATATACGAAGGATTCGAAGTTTCGATAACAATACGTCAACTCAAAATAAGCCTATTCAAAAAATACCGTTACTATGGAAACAGCGGTTGTTGACAGAAAAATACCGTTAGAAATTAGTAGAGAGAAAAAAAGAAGCGAAGCGTCACCAAGCCATACAGATGCAGAAGTTCGGAAGAAAGTTTTTTCAGTGTAAATCATGAAAATAATAGTATAAAGTTGCTGAAAACTAATCGTCAAAGAAGCAGATGACCACTACAACCAATATTACAAGACCCAAGACCTGAATAAACGGAAATTATCCATAAATAGAACGTCCAAACACAAGACGAAAGGACGCCACAATTTAATGAAGCCCAAAATCCAAGAAAACTGATTTTATGCAGCCAATTCCTATCTCGAACCAACTACAAAGGCCTATACACGTCGAATTGTTAAGTACTATCCAATTATTTATTTTCCACCAACCCTAATCACTTTAAATAATTTTGAAAGGTAAAATTACCACACTATAAAGATAATATTTCTCTTTCATAGAGTATTTAAGCAAATTAAAACATAATGAAACATTGTTAACATAAAATAACCTAAGAATTGAACACGAACTTACAGAACACTTTTACAACACAACACAACAGATTGTAACAGCACACTTTATATTTCCTGTACGCTTAGATTAAGGTAATTTGTATTTTTATTGTAACCATTGTAGTTCTCTAACTCATAGTCAAAAGAATCCACGGATTTTTGAAACCAAAACTGTAATAAGCCTAACGTAAACAGACGCTAGGTTAAATGGTTTCTAAATTAGTTCGCCGCCCTGAAAATAAGATCTCATGTAATCAAACGATAATTATTTTGTTGTAATTGTAAATGTTTCCAGATATCACCATTAAAAAATATTCATTACAGGGAGTAACCAGCGTTATCATTTCATAGGGAGTGCTATATAATAATTACTTGTATTGAAGAATAAATCGTAGCAGTAAGCTAGTTGCCAGTTATTCGTCAGAAGCGACGATTGAGACGGCTGTGCGAGCGGGAACGATTTGAATACACCAACCCGCTACGCTGATAACTTGTTCAAATACAGTTTTTAGTTGTTTTGGTAAAACGACTTGGCGCCACCCGGGATTATTACACCCCCTAAGAATAACAGGTAAGGTTACTGCCGTAATATACAGGTGATCAGAACTACGCTACAAACATCGCTAGCCACAAAATTACTGTAACGACCCGGTGCGAGGCGAACGCACTAATCATCCAAACACATTATTTTTTTATGTACACATTTTGCAGGTACGCTCAAAGTTTATAGTTACAATATATATATATATATATATATATATATATATATATGTGGGTGAATTATGTGAAGGAATGATAATTACATGTTATAACTGAAATTGATTTATTGATATTTATTTATTTATCGAGACTATTGTTACAATGGAACTTACAGGTGATATTGAAATTTTTTCTGGATTAAGATGTATTAAACAAATAATGGGAATTGTAATTAATATATATATATATGTAACATGAATTATGGGAATTAAGAAAGTTAATAAAAGATTGTTATTGCTGTTTACCGACCAAGTTTTAATTGCAAGTCCTGTCTCACTGGACCCAGCGCATTTTTGCTTCTCTAGGCCTTCCGCCTAGTTTTAAATAACTAGTGGCCCCTCTTTCAAAAAAAAAAAAAAAAAAATTTATAAAGCATAAAAATAGAAAGAGGGGTTACAGTAAAAACTTCTGATTTTCATTTGGGACAGGGAGCAACAACCCGACTTTGTGATATATTCGACTTCAAGTTGAAGAGTACGTACATTCATTTGAGGGATGTTGTCGCCAATGATGGAAACGTTACAGACAACGGACGAATGGTCATATTACTGTCGGGCCAAGCGCCAACCGACCATCATGACTTAACAGCCAGGGTTTTTAAACAAAAGTTGATAAAGCTCATGGACGGGATTACTAAGTGTTACAGCTATGGAGCAACTCAATGCTGAATGTATTCGATCGAGTGGCAGAAAAAATGACTTGCACATGCACACATATTAGTATCGCTCAAGAATAAGATATGCCCCACTGACATAGACAGCGTTATTTCGGCGGAGATACCAAACTCACACAAAGATCCCATTCTCTTTGAAATTATCTCCAAAGATATGAGTCACAGTCCCTGTGGAGCATTAAACCCTAAATCGCCAAGTATGAAGGCCAGAAAATGTACTAAAAAATACCCTCACGAGGTGCGACAAGAAAACAGTCGGGAGACAACGCCTACCCACTTTACAGAAGGCGACAACCAGAGCATGGAGGTTATACTGCTACTATTCAAATGAGGGTGTATAATCAATATCAGGATATCAAAACAGACAGATGGACTCACACTCCACTACTTTCAAAAATGTTCCAAGGGCATATTAACGTTGAATACTGCAACTCAGCGAAATCCATTAAATACATAAGTAAATACGTAAATAAGGGTGACATGGCAGTTTTTCAACTTGAAAATGAAAATAGACAATCTGATGAAATTATGTAATATCAAATGGGAAGGTACAACAGTAGCAATGAAGTGGTTTGGCATATACTAAATTTTCCGATTCACGAATGACATCCAACTGTTGTTCATCTAGCTGTGCATTTATAAAATATCCAAAGAGTTTATTTCACAGAAGAAAATGCCCCGGAGAGAGCTGATCGACCACCCAACACAACATTGACAGCCTTCTTTCTTTTGTGCCAACAAGATCCATTCACAAGAACTTTGTTTTACCCAGCAGTTCCAAAATATTACACATGGAATAAATCAAGCAAAATGTTTTCTAAGAGGAAACAAGGTGAACGGGTACCAGGCTACGATGGACGTGCGTATACCAGTGGTTCTTAAAGTAGGGTCCGCAGACACTTTTAAGAAAAAATACAATATACCGTAATTTTCTTCTATTTTTATGCTCTCAAATCTAAATTTTGGAATCTGATAACAATTGGTAGAAGATACCAGTATTTTTTTTTTTTGTTCAAACTAATTGTAATTGTAAAAGTAATTTCAAACTAATGGCTCTAATAATGTCTTTAAATCATGTCATGTAGCAGATCTGTTTGTCAGCCGAATTAACTAAAGCGCTGCATCAACACAAAACTGATCTCACTGTTTTAGTCTACATATAAGCACTGTATCTTGCTTATAAGCCCATATCCAGGCTCGAGACATGACAAAGATGATAAAAAAATTGAAGCTGTGGATTCAGAGATGAGACTCTGAAATCTTTGAATGATTCCCTTCCATGGCAGATTTCATCCAGATGTCAGGAGAAAATGGTCCAAAGGAAATCCTCAACATTATTAAAGTCTCATTTGGAGCAACTGCACTTGCAGCTAAGGGAATATTTTCCAGTGACCGATGATAGTGACATGTAGATAAGGAATCCATTTGCTGATGGGCTGTCAACTAACCTCTCTGTTTTTCTACAAAAAGAAGATTCATTGGAAGAACTTTCAACTGCCATTCATTAAAATTACAGTTTTCGTAATTACAGCTAGCTGACTTCTGGTTATATGTAATGACTGACTATTCTGAACTCGCAAAATGTTTAACTGTGTTTCCCTCTACTTATTTGTGTGTAACTGATATTGAAAGTGACTTAATATTGAAATTATCAGACATTAAACCCAATATTGCAGAGTAATTGTTCAAAAGCAGCTTCATTATTCACATTAAACTGAGTTTGATATCATTAATATTATAATTTTGCAAGTTAAAGAGAATTTTGATTTTAATACATTTTAATTAAAATATAAGAGTTTGTATCATATTTACTGTTTGTTTTAATTCAGAACTCAGATGGGGTCACTGAAATTTCTAATTTTTTTGTGGGGTCCGAGGACTGAAAAGTTTGGGAACCACTGGCGTATACTGTTCGTCCAAGCAATGCCAAATGCTTTTACTTCAGATTACTTCTTCACACTGCCCCTGGGCCTACGTCTTTCGCAGATCTGAAAATTGTAGATGAGGAGGAATGTGAGACATTCAGGGAGGCATGCCAACGGCGTGACTTACTTGAAGATGATCAACACTGGGACCTAACGTTGTTCGAAGGGTCTCTCACAAGCTTTCCAATTCAGCTATGAAATCTTTTGGCTGTAATAATAATGGCTTGTGTGCCATTGAATCTGAGTGGTTTTGGGGACAAATACAAGGAAAGTCTCAGCGAAGATCTTCTCAGGGAGCGACAAAGATCTAACCCGATATGGTATGAATTGTAATTCTGATGTATTTAATGATGCTCTCATTTTGCTTGAGGATAAATGTTTATCGATCAACAGCAAAACTCTTTTTCAATTAGGTTTACCAGCCCCAGTCCGAACAGGTTTTCATGTACTTCACAGGGATGTTCTACAAGAAAAAAGCTACAACACTGAACAATTAAAACATTTTGTCGTTACCAATAAGCCTCTTCTACTCAATGACCAGAGGGCAGCGTATAACGCAATAATGGACCTCATTACAAGTGAAAATGGGGGACTTTTTATCTTGATGCTCCAGGTGGGACAGGGAAAACATTTTTATTTAATTTATTACTAGCAGAAATTCGGGCACAAAATGAAATTGCTCTTGCCATTGCATCGTCAGGTATAGCCTATACACTTCTGGAAAGAGGGCAAACAGCTCATTCTGCCCTAGGTTTGCCCTTAAATTTTACACTATCAGAAAGTCCTATTTGTAACATTAGCAAAGGCTTGGGAAAAGTCTTACAAATGTGCAAAGTCATTGTTTGGGATGAGTGTACTATGACACACAAGCAAGCTCTTGAAGCCCTTGATCATACAATGAAGAATTTAGAAGGGAACACTTGAATAATGGGAGGAGCTGTTGTGGTTTTGGCTGGAGAGTTTCACCAGACATTACGAGTTGTACAACGAGGAATACCTGCCCATGAACTTAATGCTTGCCTCAAAACATCATATCTGTGGAGACATATTCAAAAGCGAACACTGGCGACCAATATGAAAGTTCATTTACTGGGAGATATTACTGCCACAACTTACAAGTCCACAGACACAGTCATAAAAGACAAGCAAGCTGTATTTTATCCCACAGAATTCCTCAATTAATTGGAGCCCCCTAAAATGCCCCCGCACGACCTGACTTTAAAAGTTGGAATGCTGATAATATTATTATGTAACATCGATCCACCAAAAATGTGCAATGGTACAAGGTTATGCGTTAAGACCCTCATGGCCAGCTGTATGTGGTCTGTTCAAGGGTAGGCACACCTAAGCATTTGTACATATATGCACCAGAGGGAACACGAAAAATATTGTGTTAACTCACGTACTCTTACACACATTTTTATTTTATATACATATAAATTTACTGTTATACGGTAAACACGTGTACTTACCATCTCAGTGTATATGTGAGCACGTGATTCCTTTCTACTGTAAATCTCTCTCTAAGGGGCCAGGGTTCATTCTCGGCGAGATTGAGACACAAGAAGGTGATAGAAATGATAACACTGATTCTCATTTGAGTGTAATCACGAGGTTTTAATTGCCAGAATAAAATAAACATATATTAAGTGATACCCAAAATGGCGTCACATATAATTGCCAAAACAAAATGGTGGTTACATTTTCTCAAACCCTATTCAATCATAGTCACTGTATATTATATTGAATCTTGTTACTATTTTTTATAAATTTTATTTCTGGCTGCAGCTCTAATCACGTAATTAAGAATATATTGACAGGAGACACAAACCAATGCCCTCGGTAGGCATAATCATGGCCATGCATTCATTCATTCGTTTGCTCATTCGCTCTCACTATTGCAAAATACATTTTATCAACTTCATCGGGTATTAATTAATGAGCTCATTATTAAGTAAAAAGGTAAAACTGGTTGACTTCTCTGAAAGTGGACCGAGTTGCTCCCTCGCTGGTGTTAGATGTTCTCCAGGAGTATGGCAGGTGTTCGCCTCATATTTATCGTTTATAATACATTGTGCACTGATTCTACATTTGATGTTTTTACTGTTTACTAGTATTTGAGCCTTCTACAGCTCCACTATCACATTTTAATTTTAGATAATAAGTCCTTTTAAAACTTTTGTTGAAAACTGAGTCGACAGCGATACATCGCTGCTGACCCCTTGGTGTGCTGTGCTGAATTGAGAACGAGGAATATGTAAATTTGCGCATGTGTTAGTGCATTTGACGTCACCGTCTTTTGTTTGATGGGACAACGCCTCGTTACATACGTTGTGGTCCAAGCGTCATTGTCTTTTATTCATGACGAAACAGCTTTATAAACCAATCACAATTGTTATTTATAGTCCATCATCACATACACCGCCATTATTTCCACTTGCTTTTGCTCGTCCACCGGTGACCTTGGCATTGTGCTACTCTCACTGAATATGCGTTGTTCCTTTTTACAGAGGGACAATGGACCTAACCATTCTTTAGTTAACTGTTATACAATAAAACATTATAAAATAACCTCAAATACCATAATTAAGGTCTTGGGCCTTTATGTACTGTTACAATTGTATATCATAAAGCGTTAGAATGATAGTAGTGACATGCTAGAACACTATCTGTATGCCCATAAATATCAAAAGGCTCAAGGTATATATTATTGTGAAATATAAAATATTTTGAAAATAATAAATGTAACATAATGTAATAATGTAATTTGAAAATATTTTGAAAAATAAATGTAACTTACAAAAACATGTGTTTTCTTTCATCCAATTACATTCCTCTCACCTCTCAGAAAATCTCAATCCCTAACGATCCATGACAATAAACGAGCAAGTAATAACACAGTTAAAAACCTTTAAATAGAAACAAAGCTGCACAGAAAACAAAAAAAAAAAGATAATTTGACAAATGATATTTTAAAAAATTGTCTTTTAAAGAAATGTCAATTAAAAGAAAACAATAACGCAGGCGAAGCTGCGGGTATAAGAGCTAGTTATCCCACAAACCTGGCCTTTTCTAGTGACATAACCTGGCTTCATACAAGTGACATAAAATGCCCAGGTAGGACTTTTTACTGACTGTAGCAACTAGTGATAAACTGATAAAACACAATGCCTCAATGTTCACCTTATTGTCTTCATTTTCAGCTAAATCATGACAAACTTGTACCATTCGTAAACCACTCATAAATATAAACTCTAAAAACACCTGCAATATTGTCACCACGTTAAAGCATTTTTTCTCATTCTTTCAACAAATTTGTTAATGTAAAATTTCTTGGACTGTAGAATCTTACAAAGCTGCTTAATATATCAAAGCACATGTTAATTGGTTAGCTTTCAAATGTAAACTATGCATTCAACACTACTATGAATTCAGACAATTGTTACACACAGGTGTTCAGATACCACAAAAATGTTTTGAATCAGACGTTTCTAGCACAGGAAATTCAAAAACAGCATGAACTTTTTGATCAAACCTCACAGTTATCACATGAAAACCTGTATTTTTTCACTGAATAAGGCCATATAACACAAGAGCTAACACGATAAATACATTCAAACATTCAACTGTCTCAACATAGCACTTACGATGCACAGAAAAAATTAGTACATAGTACACTAACACACGTATGTGTTAAAAAGCTAGGTACACTAAAAACTCATTTATCCGAATCGTGTTTACCCTAAAATCCGGTCCCATCAAATTCAGATAAATGAGTTTTTAGTGTACTAACTTTAACTCGAATAGAAAATTTCAGGTAGTTCTAACATATGATAAGATCCAACAGTCACTAAAAGTTGCATGAAACTTTGATTTTATATTTCTTTTGGTAACACTTAATTTCATAAGAGATTCTGTATAATATAGTCCATTATAAATTGAATGGTATTAATAAACTACACATTTACCTGTACGGCATAAGTATGTATACTTCCAGTCAAATTCTTCTTTACGAAAGACATTTTCTGAACTGTATACTCCATCCTGCCACCTTTTAATTATTTCATTATTACCTCTTTTATACTCATCCTTAGATACACTATACTGGACAATGAATGTTTTACAAGCTACCTGTGAAATACAAAATAAAAAGCAAATCATATAGAGAATATAAAAAGAGTCTGACATTATATATTAAAATCAATATTTCCATAAGCAACTAAACAATATGTGTTGTGCACAAGTAAATACAGTATACAGTTTGTACATCACTTTCTTTCATATTCAAGGTCATCATCAACAGCATAATTTAATATACTGTAACGAGAACGCTATCAAACAGCCTGAAATATTCTTCACCCATCCCCCCCCCACTTTGTCTGGCAGGTGTTGCCTCAGTCAAGGCCCCTCACAAGTAGGTTTCAGTGTATTCAAGAACAGTTGAGATACCCATTAAGCCAGCGTGCAGTAAGGAGGGAAAGCTATACTGGACCTCCGCGCAACCTATAAAAGCAAAAGCATCTGGCTTAGTTCGGTCAGTTCAGTGAGCAATTTCCTTACCACGTACAGAGTGTTTGTCAAAGTATTGTGTGATGTGTTATTGTGTTATAATTAGTGTGGAACTTTATTATTTGACATTTATTGTGTGAGGACAAATCTAAATGGAATATTGTATGAGTATAATCTTGTTGAATGACTTGTTGACTACAAAATATTAATTGTGATTAATTAAAACTGGTTATTAGTGACTTCATTGGTGTCTGTATTTTGTTTTCCATTGTACTATACGATGATCAGTGAGTCCGTCATAACAATGTAACGGGACAAACTATTGGGGTTTATTTTTTCTTAAAGAATTGTAAAATGTAATGGCCACTCAAGCTGAATAACATTTGAATCATAAACGCTGGACAGTTTTTTAACACATTGCAGTCAGTGCGGTATCAAGCCAAGCCATACATAGGTGTTGTTGTTGCACAAAAGCCATTAATGAGTCTGGGAATGTGAAAGTTAGCAACGAGGGGAGCGTATTCGCGCATGGGTGTGCCACTGTGAACAGCTTGAAAAGCACGCACGAAGCATTCTTTCTCGCCCAGTGTGCAGAAAACAAAGAACAGTCGGCTATGAACATCCAATAAATACGGACGCAATGAGTCTGCGCGTCCGCCGGCTAGGCGTAGTTTTCGTCGCGCCCGCAGTTCAAAAATGTGATGTAAAATCAAAATTATTTCCATACAAATAATATAAATAGACTGTGTTGTGACAAACAAAAATGTAATAACTGTTCGGCAATAAGAACCGTGCAAAACGAAAGGTGCCAGATGAAAATAAGGAGGGGACGATTCCAGATCAACTCTTCGAACAGCTAAGTATTCTGCGGAATACTACCATATATTTGAAATCTAATATTTAAAAATTACTAAAATACTCTAAATCAGAAAAATGAGATCTCAAGGGCCAGGGGTGTATAAAAGGGGATAAATGTCTTTTTGTAATATTCTAGAAGCGCTGGTCTGTGTTCTAGGAAATACATTTTATGTTTTTCAGTATCTCTAATTTATGCTAATCTTTAAAATCAGGCATTATAAATATTGTTATTGTATATCTAACAAGTTGTATCAGAATTAGAAAAAAAAAGAGAAATACATTTTGTGTAGAAAATGGGAATCGAATGACTTGTAGTAATGACTTTATTGTGTAGTAGAAATGAGCTTGGGGCATATGCATAATAAACGAGATCATGAGAGGAATACAAGTATTTAGTATATTTTATTCAAATAACCATATTCTGCCTTCCTGTTCGCTGGAAAAGAAGGGGGTAAGTAACTATTTTATATATATTTGGCAAACCTTAAAGATGGCGTCGGAATTATACAGACGTCAACAAGTGTTTATGTACAAACCGATAAATGATTAAATAACACTTTGTAAGATTGTTAACAATTGGCGATTCCGAACAGTGACTTTATATAAATTATTTATATAAATACAAGCCTACTGGGAGGAGCAGAATGGTTATTTGAAGTAAATAATGTATAAATAAGGTACGTAAGTAAGAAGGTTATGTTATGATTATGTGTAGTATGGGTAAATAGAATATATTTTTGATAATAAGTATATGTTATATATAGTAAAATTTTGAAAGAAATATATTTAAATAAATTTTTTTTTTTTTAATGGCACACAATAAGGAAAATGTCAGCATCACTGACAGTGCAAATGATAGCCAGACAAGTGTAACTGAATCGCAAATCATGAGTGAGAGTGTTCACTCAACGCCAGTCCCGACTAAAAGGACTGACGAGAATGAGATAGTGAAAATGATGCAAACACTTTTTAATATACAGAATGCTAAATTTGATGAAAAATTTAACGAACAGAAAAGTGAAATTAGAGAAATCCAAAATAATTTTAACGTAAAATTTGATGAAATGAAAAACGAGATCAAAAAACGAAATGATAATTTTAATAAACAATTTGACGAGGTGAATAAAAGGTTAGACTAGAGATTAAGTCAAATAAGGAATAAGAAGGTAAGTAGCAGTGACAATATGACAAAAAACAAGGTGCTAATTAATAAGGTGAGTAACAGTGATAATTTGAATAATGAGTTTACAAGAGATAACAATGATAATAGAAGTAAAAATATGGTGTTAGAAAATGATTATGTAGATGTTGATAGTGATGACGAAATTGTAGAGAGAGTAGAAGTTGATAATGAGATGTTAGAGTGTGTTGAGTTAGAGAGAAAGTGTAAAGAAAGTATAGTTGTAAGGGGATTGCAGGGGGTAAAATTTTCCCTTAATGTTGTAGTAGGGGGTGAAGAAATGGCTTCATGCGAGTATTTGGAAGACGATATGTCTGCAAATAAATTTCCCTGGGTTTTTTGTGCACTTCATAGGTGGTGCAGTAATGATGAGTTAGTGTCCCCTGCATATTTTCAGACAGAGAGTGTAGCTTGGCGTTATGGTGAGAAATATATTGAGAGAGAGAGAAAGAGAGAAATAGAGATATTTAAAATAAAGAGAAATTATGAAGAATTCGTATAAAGGTTAGGCGGAGAGAGAAGTAATAATAATGAGTACTTACCTTATAGTGAAATTGAGATAGCAGTAGATGATGTTAAAGATGATAATATAACTTAACTGATTTTAACAGAATATACTAAAGGCGACAGGACTATACTCGAGCGTGACCAGGTACATGAGAGAATAATATGGAATAATCATATCAATTCAAAAGATATTGTGGAAAGATATAAAAAATTAAATAAGTATTATATTGATAGTACTAATATAATGTATTCAATAATAAATGACTTGTATAACCTAAGATTAGACTGTTATTCGACGATGGAGAGCAATTGTTTTATTGTGTATGAACATTTAATTATGTGAATAGTGTGGTTTTGAAATGGATTGTCTTATGAAATGATTTGTGGTTAATGATAACAAATAATAAGTTGGACTGTATATTCTTTTATGTGTTGATGTCATTATGTTAAATGTATTTGTGTATTACATTATGGTGTACTATGTGTTATGTAAACAATGTGTATATGTAGTAGAAATTGATAATATTAATTATCAATTAAATTAAATTTTCAATTAATTAGTATAAATTAATAATAATTATAAAATTTTACAGACTAAATAAGCGATGAAAGTAATTGTGAGATTTTAAAGGGATTGAATTAAATAATTGAAAATTAATTACTTAATTAAGGTTGTACAAAAGAAAGTTTGATAATGAAGTTAAATGATTTTATGAAATTAAGATTCTATAATGATTAGTAGATGATTAAACAGATAATATGTTCAAATTGAGGTATATTATTATAATGAGAGAAGTGATGAATTTTCCAGGGTAATGTAATGATTATATTAAGGTGAAAATGTTGTAAAAGGGTTTGGGTAATAATGAAATAAGGCAGGTGAGTTAAGCAGAATTAATTTTAAAGGGAGTTAGAGAGAATAAGAATTTTGAAATACCAGTAACACACAAAGAGAGTATTGGATATTTTAGGGACACAGTGGTGTAAATTCATGGAGAGAGGTAGAGTATATTGAGAGTTTTGAAGGGGAGTTGAGAGATAATAGTGAAGAATTGTGGGAAGAAAGGGAGGATAAATTTTGTAGTGGAGGGTCCGGTGTAAGGAATGATCAACGTGCGTCGTTGTGGCAGGTGATTGGGCAGTTTCGAGGAGTGTTTGCCGATATTCCGGGAAGGGCAAAGGGTTATGAATGTGTATTGCAGGTACGGGAACACACACCTTTCATGCAGCGAAGTTATCCAGTTCCTTATTCCAAAAGACGAGCGGTGCAAGAGAAGTTAGACAGAATGATGGAGGGAGGCATAATAGAAAGGTGAGTAAGGTTAGATATATAAATGCCTATTCAATTGAATCATTGTGAATAACGGAGAATCGCCCAAACTAATAGGGATGAAAAGGTGAAATAAAAGAAAATTCATAGTTTGTAATAATAACTGAGAGGTAATGAAGGTTAATATTAAATTTGAAATTGTGAAGAATTAAATGATAAATAAATACTATTTCTTTTATGAATTTGCTAACTGCTATAATTTTTATTGTTCGACTAAGCTTTTCATCATCACTGACATCTTCAGGTCTTAAACAACGTCTATCAACTGTACGTTGTAGGCTTTTATAGTTTAGGCCCCTCCCCTTATGTCATCGCCCCTCCTATTGGTTCTAGCTGCTACCGCTCTTCACGGGAACTTTGTCTACATTTTTCGTTAGGCATTTTTCTAACGTCCGTCAAATTGTTTTAAGAATCTCCCGTTAATTTCTTCATTCTTGACTTATAATTTTTTTGTAACCTTTTACATTTCGTCATTTTTAGTGTGTTATTCTTATTATTTTAATTTATTTTTGTTTATTGTTTAATATATAATACAATATTTCTTCATTTGTAAAATCCACTTTTATATTCATTAATTTATTTTTATCTTCTTTTTTAACTTTAAGTATTTCTAGTTCTTCTATTAAATTTCTTTTTTGCGGATTGTTTTCTATTTTGATTATTTCCATATTTTCATTGGGATTTATGAATTTATGGCCTGATTCGTTGAAATGTCTTGCATATAGTGAGTTCGTTACTCTAACCCCTTCTCCTTTTGCGTGTTCATTCATTCTAATTTTAAATTTTCTTCCAGTTTCGCCCAGATATATCTTATTACATTCCCCACATTTTAATTTGTATACGCCGTTTTTTTCTGTTAATGGAATTTCTTCTGTTTTATCATTTTTTATATATTCGAATACATTTTTCATTTTCTTTATTCCTATCTGTATTTCATATTTTTCGAAACATTTTTGTAACATTTTTGTTTGATATCCTATGTATGTTATTGCTCCTTTATATTTCTTTTCTTCATTTGTTTTTTCTTTTTTGTTATTTTCTATTTCTTTATTTTCCTCTATTTTCTTAACTATTCTATTAATTATTTTAGGGTTGTAATTATTATTTTTTGCTATTTGTTGTATTTTCTTTAATTCTTTTTGTTTGAGTTCTTCATTTTCTAGATAATTTATAGCTCTATAGCAAAATGAATTTAATGCTGCCATTTTATAATTGATTGGATGATATGATTCTTGTGGAATTATTAAATCTGAGTATGTTTCTTTCCTATATATATCGAATTTATATAATAAATTCCTATATATCGGGCCCCTACATTTCGGGCGATCTCGGCCTTACCAACCCAGATCGTGGTTTTGGATGACAATCAGCTGTGGGCAGAGTTATTATAAAACTGACCACAGTTGGTTGCCTTTGAAATTGGTCAAACCTAGAAATTTAATGGGGAACAAAAAGGGAATCTAAGATTATTTTTGAACACAGGCTATTTTTACCCAGATAGGGGTGGTAGACCTTAGGGGCATATATTAAGCTAATGGGTAGGGGTACTTACCTTGAAGTTTTTGTAACGCTGAAGCAAGGATGGGAGTGAGAGAAAAGAAAAAAGTGCTTACTCCTTCCGCCTCAGTCCTTGTGGAGGCAACTGAACGCAACAGTTCAGGGGGGGAAATAGTGTGTGTGGAGGAGAACAAAGGGGATGATTATTATTAACAGCGCCGGATAAATAGAATTTCTGTTAATAATAATATTTTTATAAAATGTTAAATGAATTTGAATTATTTTAGATATAAATGGGAAATGTTTAAGAATTATAGAAGAAGGGAGATATAGATGAATTGTGTTTGATTAAATTTTGATCATGTGTTTAAGAGAATTTTAACAATGTGTTTTAAATATTTTAGATGAAATCTGAGTAATGGGAGATATTTGTAATATTGTAATGGGAAATGTCTATTTAAATTCTGATGGGAATCAGGGCAATAATTTTGATTTTTGGGAAAAGGAGAAGGGTGTCTTAACAAGAGAAGGGTATACAGAATGATTTTGAGGAAGTTTATAAATGTATCATGTTAGTTTAAGGATTCATATATACATATGTTAAGAATTAAGAAAAACCAGTGCTTCTTAACACAAACCAGTGCACAACTAAGGGGAAACAGATCAGGTAGGGATATGGTATTATCCAAGGCCACTATTTGATATTTTTAATTTGATGTTTCAGTGTTTGGTGATGTTGTGACGGCGGTCCTGAGCTGGCCTGCACGTCAGATCAGGAGCGTAAAGCACCTGATTGGCCTTATGGTGTTGGGATCTCGAAGGAGAAGTCCAGTAAGGTCATGCAGGTACTGTCACCATCATCTGACCAAGGGTGTTATTATAATTTTTTTTTATAAACAGTAAGGGGGTTGTGGCAACATATCCTAGCTGATCCCTTTAGAAAGTATAAGAGTGTCAATGAGAGTTTTTATGCTTCGGCCTAAAACCTCTCATTGAGGGGGTTTTGTAACGGGACAAACTATTGGGGTTTATTTTTTCTTAAAGAATTGTAAAATGTAATGGCCACTCAAGCTGAATAACATTTGAATCATAAACGCTGGACAGTTTTTTAACACATTGCAGTCAGTGCGGTATCAAGCCAAGCCGTACATAGGTGTTGTTGTTGCACAAAAGCCATTAATGAGTCTGGGAATGTGAAAGTTAGCAATGAGGGGAGCGTATTCGCGCATGGGTGTGCCACTGTGAACAGCTTGAAAAGCACGCACGAAGCATTCTTTCTCGCCCAGTGTGCAGAAAACAAAGAACAGTCGGCTATGAACATCCAATAAATACGGACGCAATGAGTCTGCGTGTCCGCCGGCTAGGCATAGTTTTCGTTGCGCCCGCAGTTCAAAAATGTGATGTAAAATCAAAATTATTTCCATACAAATAATATAAATAGACTGTGTTGTGACAAACAAAAATGTAATAACTGTTCGGCAATAAGAACCGTGCAAAACGAAAGGTGCCAGATGAAAATAAGGAGGGGACGATTCCAGATCAACTCTTCGAACAGCTAAGTATTCTGCGGAATACTACCATATATTTGAAATCTAATATTTAAAAATTACTAAAATACTCTAAATCAGAAAAATGAGATCTCAAGGGCCAGGGGTGTATAAAAGGGGATAAATGTCTTTTTGTAATATTCTAGAAGCGCTGGTCTGTGTTCTAGGAAATACATTTTATGTTTTTCAGTATCTCTAATTTACGCTAATCTTTAAAATCAGGCATTATAAATATTGTTATTGTATATCTAACAAGTTGTATCAGAATTAGAAAAAAAAAGAGAAATACATTTTGTGTAGAAAATGGGAATCGAATGACTTGTAGTAATGACTTTATTGTGTAGCAGAAATGAGCTTGGGGCATATGCATAATAAACGAGATCTTGAGAGGAATACAAGTATTTAGTATATTTTATTCAAACAACCATATTCTGCCTTCCTGTTCGCTGGAAAAGAAGGGGGTAAGTAACTATTTTATATATATTTGGCAAACCTTAAAGATGCCGTCGGAATTATACAGACGTCAACAAGTGTTTATGTACAAACCGATAAATGATTAAATAACACTTTGTAAGATTGTTAACAATTGGCGATTCCGAACAGTGACTTTATATAAATTATTTATATAAATACAAGCCTACTGGGAGGAGCAGAATGGTTATTTGAAGTAAATAATGTATAAATAAGGTACGTAAGTAAGAAGGTTATGTTATGATTATGTGTAGTATGGGTAAATAGAATATATTTTTGATAATAAGTATATGTTATATATAGTAAAATTTTGAAAGAAATATATTTAAATAAATTTTTTTTTTTTAATGGCACACAATAAGGAAAATGTCAGCATCACTGACAGTGCAAATGATAGCCAGACAAGTGTAACTGAATCGCAAATCATGAGTGAGAGTGTTCACTCAACGCCAGTCCCGACTAAAAGGACTGACGAGAATGAGATAGTGAAAATGATGCAAACACTTTTTAATATACAGAATGCTAAATTTGATGAAAAATTTAACGAACAGAAAAGTGAAATTAGAGAAATCCAAAATAATTTTAACGTAAAATTTGATGAAATGAAAAATGAGATCAAAAAACGAAATGATAATTTTAATAAACAATTTGACGAGGTGAATAAAAGGTTAGACTAGAGATTAAGTCAAATAAGGAATAAGAAGGTAAGTAGCAGTGACAATATGACAAAAAACAAGGTGCTAATTAATAAGGTGAGTAACAGTGATAATTTGAATAATGAGTTTACAAGAGATAACAATGATAATAGAAGTAAAAATATGGTGTTAGAAAATGATTATGTAGATGTTGATAGTGATGACGAAATTGTAGAGAGAGTAGAAGTTGATAATGAGATGTTAGAGTGTGTTGAGTTAGAGAGAAAGTGTAAAGAAAGTATAGTTGTAAGGGGATTGCAGGGGGTAAAATTTTCCCTTAATGTTGTAGTAGGGGGTGAAGAAATGGCTTCATGCGAGTATTTGGAAGACGATATGTCTGCAAATAAATTTCCCTGGGTTTTTTGTGCACTTCATAGGTGGTGCAGTAATGATGAGTTAGTGTCCCCTGCATATTTTCAGACAGAGAGTGTAGCTTGGCGTTATGGTGAGAAATATATTGAGAGAGAGAGAAATAGAGAAATAGAGATATTTAAAATAAAGAGAAATTATGAAGAATTCGTATAAAGGTTAGGCGGAGAGAGAAGTAATAATAATAACGAGTACTTACCTTATAGTGAAATTGAGATAGCAGTAGATGATGTTAAAGATGATAATATAACTTAACTGATTTTAACAGAATATACTAAAGGCGACAGGACTATACTCGAGCGTGACCAGGTACATGAGAGAATAATATGGAATAATCATATCAATTCAAAAGATATTGTGGAAAGATATAAAAAATTAAATAAGTATTATATTGATAGTACTAATATAATGTATTCAATAATAAATGACTTGTATAACCTAAGATTAGACTGTTATTCGACGATGGAGAGCAATTGTTTTATTGTGTATGAACATTTAATTATGTGAATAGTGTGGTTTTGAAATGGATTGTCTTATGAAACGATTTGTGGTTAATGATAACAAATAATAAGTTGGAGTGTATATTCTTTTATGTGTTGATGTCATTATGTTAAATGTATTTGTGTATTACATTATGGTGTACTATGTGTTATGTAAACAATGTGTATATGTAGTAGAAATTGATAATATTAATTATCAATTAAATTAAATTTTCAATTAATTAGTATAAATTAATAATAATTATAAAATTTTACAGACTAAATAAGCGATGAAAGTAATTGTGAGATTTTAAAGGGATTGAATTAAATAATTGAAAATTAATTACTTAATTAAGGTTGTACAAAAGAAAGTTTGATAATGAAGTTAAATGATTTTATGAAATTAAGATTCTATAATGATTAGTAGATGATTAAACAGATAATATGTTCAAATTGAAGTATATTATTATAATGAGAGAAGTGATGAATTTTCCAGGGTAATGTAATGATTATATTAAGGTGAAAATGTTGTAAAAGGGTTTGGGTAATAATGAAATAAGGCAGGTGAGTTAAGCAGAATTAATTTTAAAGGGAGTTAGAGAGAATAAGAATTTTGAAATACCAGTAACACACAAAGAGAGTATTGGATATTTTAGGGACACCGTGGTGTAAATTCATGGAGAGAGGTAGAGTATATTGAGAGTTTTGAAGGGGAGTTGAGAGATAATAGTGAAGAATTGTGGGAAGAAAGGGAGGATAAATTTTGTAGTGGAGGGTCCGGTGTAAGGAATGATCAACGTGCGTCGTTGTGGCAGGTGATTGGGCAGCTTCGAGGAGTGTTTGCCGATATTCCGGGAAGGGCAAAGGGTTATGAATGTGTATTGCAGGTACGGGAACACACACCTTTCATGCAGCGAAGTTATCCAGTTCCTTATTCCAAAAGACGAGCGGTGCAAGAGAAGTTAGACAGAATGATGGAGGGAGGCATAATAGAAAGGTGAGTAAGGTTAGATATATAAATGCCTATTCAACTGAATCATTGTGAATAACGGAGAATCGCCCAAACTAATAGGGATGAAAAGGTGAAATAAAAGAAAATTCATAGTTTGTAATAATAACTGAGAGGTAATGAAGGTTAATATTAAATTTGAAATTGTGAAGAATTAAATGATAAATAAATACTATTTCTTTTATGAATTTGCTAACTGCTATAATTTTTATTGTTCGACTAAGCTTTTCATCATCACTGACATCTTCAGGTCTTAAACAACGTCTATCAACTGTACGTTGTAGGCTTTTATAGTTTAGGCCCCTCCCCTTATGTCATCGCCCCTCCTATTGGTTCTAGATGCTACCGCTCTTCACGGGAACTTTGTCTACATTTTTCGTTAGGCATTTTTCTAACGTCCATCAAATTGTTTTAAGAATCTCCCGTTAATTTCTTCATTCTTGACTTATAATTTTTTTGTAACCTTTTACATTTCGTCATTTTTAGTGTGTTATTCTTATTATTTTAATTTATTTTTGTTTATTGTTTAATATATAATACAATATTTCTTCATTTGTAAAATCCACTTTTATATTCATTAATTTATTTTTATCTTCTTTTTTAACTTTAAGTATTTCTAGTTCTTCTATTAATTTTCTTTTTTGCGGATTGTTTTCTATTTTGATTATTTCCATATTTTCATTGGGATTTATGAATTTATGGCCTGATTCGTTGAAATGTCTTGCATATAGTGAGTTCGTTACTCTAACCCCTTCTCCTTTTGCGTGTTCATTCATTCTAATTTTAAATTTTCTTCCAGTTTCGCCCAGATATATCTTATTACATTCCCCACATTTTAATTTGTATACGCCGTTTTTTTCTGTTAATGGAATTTCTTCTGTTTTATCATTTTTTATATATTCGAATACATTTTTCATTTTCTTTATTCCTATCTGTATTTCATATTTTTCGAAACATTTTTGTAACATTTTTGTTTGATATCCTATGTATGTTATTGCTCCTTTATATTTCTTTTCTTCATTTGTTTTTTCTTTTTTGTTATTTTCTATTTCTTTATTTTCCTCTATTTTCTTAACTATTCTATTAATTATTTTAGGGTTGTAATTATTATTTTTTGCTATTTGTTGTATTTTCTTTAATTCTTTTTGTTTGAGTTCTTCATTTTCTAGATAATTTATAGCTCTATAGCAAAATGAATTTAATGCTGCCATTTTATAATTGATTGGATGATATGATTCTTGTGGAATTATTAAATCTGAGTATGTTTCTTTCCTATATATATCGAATTTATATAATAAATTCCTATATATCGGGCCCCTACATTTCGGGCGATCTCGGCCTTACCAACCCAGATCGTGGTTTTGGATGACAATCAGCTGTGGGCAGAGTTATTATAAAACTGACCACAGTTGGTTGCCTTTGAAATTGGTCAAACCTAGAAATTTAATGGGGAACAAAAAGGGAATCTAAGATTATTTTTGAACACAGGCTATTTTCACCCAGATAGGGGTGGTAGACCTTAGGGGCATATATTAAGCTAATGGGTAGGGGTACTTACCTTGAAGTTTTTGTAACGCTGAAGCAAGGATGGGAGTGAGAGAAAAGAAAAAAGTGCTTACTCCTTCCGCCTCAGTCCTTGTGGAGGCAACTGAACGCAACAGTTCAGTGGGGGAAATAGTGTGTGTGGAGGAGAACAAAGGGGATGATTATTATTAACAGCGCCGGATAAATAGAATTTCTGTTAATAATAATATTTTTATAAAATGTTAAATGAATTTGAATTATTTTAGATATAAATGGGAAATGTTTAAGAATTATAGAAGAAGGGAGATATAGATGAATTGTGTTTGATTAAATTTTGATAATGTGTTTAAGAGAATTTTAACAATGTGTTTTAAATATTTTAGATGAAATCTGAGTAATGGGAGATATTTGTAATATTGTAATGGGAAATGTCTATTTAAATTCTGATGGGAATCAGGGCAATAATTTTGATTTTTGGGAAAAGGAGAAGGGTGTCTTAACAAGAGAAGGGTATACAGAATGATTTTGAGGAAGTTTATAAATGTATCATGTTAGTTTAAGGATTCATATATACATATGTTAAGAATTAAGAAAAACCAGTGCTTCTTAACACAAACCAGTGCACAACTAAGGGGAAACAGATCAGGTAGGGATATGGTATTATCCAAGGCCACTATTTGATATTTTTAATTTGATGTTTCAGTGTTTGGTGATGTTGTGACGGCGGTCCTGAGCTGGCCTGCACGTCAGATCAGGAGCGTAAAGCACCTGATTGGCCTTATGGTGTTGGGATCTCGAAGGAGAAGTCCAGTAAGGTCATGCAGGTACTGTCACCATCATCTGACCAAGGGTGTTATTATAATTTTTTTTTATAAACAGTAAGGGGGTTGTGGCAACATATCCTAGCTGATCCCTTTAGAAAGTATAAGAGTGTCAATGAGAGTTTTTATGCTTCGGCCTAAAACCTCTCATTGAGGGGGTTTTGTAACGGGACAAACTATTGGGGTTTATTTTTTCTTAAAGAATTGTAAAATGTAATGGCCACTCAAGCTGAATAACATTTGAATCATAAACGCTGGACAGTTTTTTAACACATTGCAGTCAGTGCGGTATCAAGCCAAGCCGTACATAGGTGTTGTTGTTGCACAAAAGCCATTAATGAGTCTGGGAATGTGAAAGTTAGCAATGAGGGGAGCGTATTCGCGCATGGGTGTGCCACTGTGAACAGCTTGAAAAGCACGCACGAAGCATTCTTTCTCGCCCAGTGTGCAGAAAACAAAGAACAGTCGGCTATGAACATCCAATAAATACGGACGCAATGAGTCTGCGTGTCCGCCGGCTAGGCGTAGTTTTCGTCGCGCCCGCAGTTCAAAAATGTGATGTAAAATCAAAATTATTTCCATACAAATAATATAAATAGACTGTGTTGTGACAAACAAAAATGTAATAACTGTTCGGCAATAAGAACCGTGCAAAACGAAAGGTGCCAGATGAAAATAAGGAGGGGACGATTCCAGATCAACTCTTCGAACAGCTAAGTATTCTGCGGAATACTACCATATATTTGAAATCTAATATTTAAAAATTACTAAAATACTCTAAATCAGAAAAATGAGATCTCAAGGGCCAGGGGTGTATAAAAGGGGATAAATGTCTTTTTGTAATATTCTAGAAGCGCTGGTCTGTGTTCTAGGAAATACATTTTATGTTTTTCAGTATCTCTAATTTACGCTAATCTTTAAAATCAGGCATTATAAATATTGTTATTGTATATCTAACAAGTTGTATCAGAATTAGAAAAAAAAAGAGAAATACATTTTGTGTAGAAAATGGGAATCGAATGACTTGTAGTAATGACTTTATTGTGTAGCAGAAATGAGCTTGGGGCATATGCATAATAAACGAGATCATGAGAGGAATACAAGTATTTAGTATATTTTATTCAAACAACCATATTCTGCCTTCCTGTTCGCTGGAAAAGAAGGGGGTAAGTAACTATTTTATATATATTTGGCAAACCTTAAAGATGGCGTCGGAATTATACAGACGTCAACAAGTGTTTATGTACAAACCGATAAATGATTAAATAACACTTTGTAAGATTGTTAACAATTGCCGATTCCAAACAGTGACTTTATATAAATTATTTATATAAATACAAGCCTACTGGGAGGAGCAGAATGGTTATTTGAAGTAAATAATGTATAAATAAGGTACGTAAGTAAGAAGGTTATGTTATGATTATGTGTAGTATGGGTAAATAGAATATATTTTTGATAATAAGTATATGTTATATATTTTTTATTTATATGTTATATAATTAGAAAAAAAAGAGAAATACATTTTGTGTAGAAAATGGGAATCGAATGACTTGTAGTAATGACTTTATTGTGTAGTAGAAATGAGCTTGGGGCATATGCATAATAAACGAGATCATGAGAGGAATACAAGTATTTAGTATATTTTATTCAAATAACCATATTCTACCTTCCTGTTCGCTGGAAAAGAACCCTGGTAAGTAACTATTTTATATATATTTGGCAAACCTTAAAGATGGCGTCAGAATTATACAGACGTCAGCAAGTGTTTATGTACAAACCGATAAATGATTAAATAACACTTTGTAAGATTGTTAACAACAATATGTCATTAACACTAAACTAAAAGTGGGTAGCGATATAATATGAATATAAGAATAGCAACATTTTCAAGTATGATTTATTATCATTTACACACTGCATGTATGTTACGATTTACACCACTTTATCCTGCATACACTGACTTTTAAGTTTGTTGAAGACATCTTTAAGAATATTTGAATGTTTTAATCAAACATGATGCATAATAACAATATGCAGTTTACACTAATAGTAATAATACTGATGCCATTGTAGGTAGTCTAGGAGTTAGGCATGGTAGCCTTAGTGTACAAGGAAGGTAGTGTGACCGGTAATACATTTCAGCCACCTATTATTATCCCAGCTAGTTATTTCGACAGACTGAGTTAACTTTAGAGTAAAAAGTGTACCCTTAATATTACTGTTCATCTGGGAACTAAACCCAGGACTGTTAGATTAGTAGACAGACACCGTACCCACTAGTCTACTAAGCCCAACAGACAGTACTAAACCATTCAAAAAAATAATCGTTTTGAATCAGCTTATGTCTGCAAGTTAATACTGATGTCACATTTGACAGTTCCTAGTAACAAATACTTACACAAAAATTTATCAACCAAAAGGGCCCAATGTTTTATACTAGCAGACCCACGTTTCCTTTCATCTAGGAAAATGGAAGAAACTCTACATCTTCTAAAAATAGTAATAATAGTAAAAATATAGTAAAATAGTAAAAATGCTTGTAACAAACTAAAGTGAGTCACATAATACAGAACAAAAATTATACAACGCACCTTGCTATAAAATCAACCCAATGCCAGATTTAACTTGAGACTGTTCTGGCTGACATTCAATTATTTTTGTTGAATGTGAAACCTGAACAGGACGCAAAGCTAAGAAACATTCCAATTTACTCATAAAGTAGTAGTTGACACATTTCCACTTGCCTTCACATGATTTTTGTATACTAGTGGAATCATATTTCTCTTCAATTCATACTTACATAAAATAAACTACAACTTGGTGGACAGGATATAACCCCTGTAACACAGTGGTGCTTCTTATTGGTTATTGCTACTCTTCATATTGTAACGAGAACCGTATCAAACCGCCTAGAACAGCCAAGAGGGTCCTCCACTTCCCACCCGCTAGTAGTGCAGGTGTTGCCTCAGTCAAAGCTGTGCTCAAGTACGTTCCAGAGTCCTCTGGAGAACACTTGAATTACGCATTAAGTGGTGCGCCCATTGAGGATGAAAAATTTTTAGAAGGCATGCGTGACCCATAAAAAGCCATAGCAGCCGGCTGTCAGTTAGTTGTGTTGAGAGATTTCTTTAGAGTGGATCAAGTGGCAGTCGAAGTATTGTGTGAAGTGTTATTGTGTTATAGTTAGTGTGGAATTCTAATAGTTGACATTATTGCGTGTGGACAAACTTAACTGGTATTATTTAGGAGTTGATTACAAATTGTTATTTGTGAGTAATTAAAGCTGGTTATTAGTAACTTCACTGGTGTCTGTATTTTGTTTTCCACTGTACCATACAATGATCAGAGTGAGACCTTCCTACAATATGTTATATAGGGAACCCCATTTCGATGGTAACTCATTGCTTCCACCTTGGCGCAGCTCTCCACACTTTTATCGAACACTTTATGGACTTTTTTCTACTGACAAAGGCTTGGGTGTCTTGGCTGAAACGTGTAGGCAGAACAGAACAAAACAATCAAGCATGGTCAAACAGCCTGGATATAAATCTTTTATCAATGACTCCGGCCATGATAGCCTATATAATAAATGAAGCTTTGTTGATAGACTGAAATATGAAGTCATTGAGATCAGCCATAAAAAATTATTTTAAAATCATTTTGATGTCAGCTGATATTTTCAGTACATTTTTCAATTTGCAATGCAACTTTCTGTACTGCAAAACATCTTTACTCTGACTTCTGTGCAGGAGGTGCTGAAATCTGTTCCGACATGTGCTTAACACTAGATACTTCCAGCGGAACAGTGGCTTCTAAGAGCAGCCAGATGGAGTTGCGATAGTTAATCCAATCAGCACTATAGTCTCAAACTTTACATGGAGAAGTTTGAAGAGTTGGCAATTACATCTGTGCCACTCAAACCAAAGTGTTGGTTCCATCATGCAGACGATAAGTTCATTGTATGGAGCCATGGGGAGAGGAATTTGGACGATTCCTGGCACATCTAAACAGTATTCGCCCTCACATACAGTTCACGATGGAGAGGGAGATGAATGATCAGCTTGCATTTCTCAACGTGTTGGTCTTTTGCAGGGCTGATGGCAGCCTGGGTCACAAGGTGTATAAACAGCCAATGCACACCAATAGATACCTGCACAAACTGTCAAATCACCATCCGAGGCAGAAGTGGGCAGTGCTGCAGACGCTGGTGAAGAGGGTTTGCGAGCCCCCGTTTCTTGATGCTGAGTTGCGGCATCTGGAGGAAGCACTGCAATCCAACGGCTACTCTGCTGCTGAGGAGAGCTCCCCAGCCGAGAAGATCTAGTGAGTCAGATGAGTTGTTGTTGTAGGAGTTTGTTGGCTCGGCTGTCTTGCCTTACATCCAATCCAAGGTTTGATGAGCACATTTGGAGCCTGTTGTCAAGATGAGTCATCAGAACAATCTCAAACCATCTAGGATGATCCGACAGTTTCTGAGACTAGTGAAAGGTGCAGAGATCAGCTATCACTTTGCAGGGTATACTGCATGCCTTGCTCATGTGACCAGGTACATATTGGCTCCACAAAGCTTAGCGTTCACACTCGCATTAGTGAACATAGTTCGGGCTACTGTTTATGCCAGCCAGAGAAGTACGTAGTCGCCAAGCACGCTCTTGCCAACACAGACCATCACGTTCTCTTCGAGGAGACCAAGATCCTGTCCGAGGTGAGCAGTTACTTCACTTGCCTTCATATGGAGTCTGTCCAGATTCAGAAGCATGCCCTAACTGCAATGAACCGATAGGGTGAAAGCCTGTTGTTAAATAGGATTTGGCATGCTGTGTTACTGAGCCTATCAGAATAAATCTCTATTGTTATTGGCTCACTTTCTACTCCTGTAATGCAGTGGTGCTTCTGATTGGTTAGTGCAGTGCTTTGTATGTTTTATAAGGAACTCCATTTCCCCAGTAAGGTTTTGCTTTGACCTCAGTTAGGGGTATGTTCGGCTTTCCATCCTTTTGCCAAACACTTTATAAACTTTTTTCTACTGAAGAAGGGTACCAGTGGGTGGCCAAAACGTTTAGACAAGAACAGAACAAAGCAATCAACCTTGGCCAAACAACCCACATAAATTCTTTTATCAGAACTTGATCTGACTACCACATTTTAAACATCATCCTGACACACGATGCTATTACCATTCAAATTAATTACAAATTGTGAGAAACATAATTATCAACATTCACAATAGACTGTTATTATAGTAATCTGAATGAATTTTGCAAAACAACTTAAAACATTTATTATGATTTTCTCAATTTATCTCTTTTACTTTGCTGAACTTACTTCTTCAAGTGAAGGCCTCCATATAAAATTTGTGTTCCGAGATGAAACATCTGTTTCTCCTCTCTGCAATCTCCATAAAAGTGAACCTGACTTACGACCTCCATATTCTTCATTGCTTACATCTTTAGATGGACTAAGAAACTCTACTAACTCTATCACAGTACGATGAGCTAAGTGTTTCCTTCGCATAGCTGAGAGGTTTCTTTGCCTTATAAACAAATGACAACTCTTTATTACACAAAAGTATTTAACAGATATACATATCTGTTTTGTTATACATACAAAAAAATTAATTTTTTGTTGTCTTGCAATCAGTATATTGTATACTTCTAATTACTATAAATTTAAATTTGAATATTAAAACAGCTGGTGTTTGAGAAGACATTTAATTTTAAGTTACTTACGCAAGAGGAAAGTCAAATGACACTTAACACTTCATATAATCAGATAAATGATAGCAGTAATATTTTACTGGCCTATATGGCAGGCCCCATTTAGGTAAAACTACCTAAATTGTGCTCAGATATTTAGCCATACATTATACTAAATTAAAAACTACACAAATATTTAAAAAATAATATAATATAAAAAGCAGAAATTTATGTCAAGCATCCATTACACACACACATACACACACAAACGAGCACGCACACATGCACACACGCACACGCCTGATGTATATGATTATTTAGTATCTTTCTAAATAATTTATAACTGGCAGCATAACAGAATGATGAATATGCTGACTGTACAGTGGAGCCTGAGTGGGCACATCACACTAAGTAGCTTTTGCATACAGACTCCAAATATTTAAAAACAAAATACTTAAAGATACTGGAAACTGTAAAATGGGTCTGCTCACTCAGAATAAAAAAACACAATGCAAGTGGCAAACAGCTGTAATATGTCTGAGAATTCAGTAAACAATGATAATCTAAGAAGCCATAATACTGAATAGTAAAAGGTCAGACACATTTGATACACTCAAACATTACTCGTTGCCTTCAATGAAATAAAAATAAATTTCTTTACTTTACATCACGACTGGACAAGTGGCATCATTTCTGAAATATATAATAGAACATCAAGCTGTTTAGTCTGCTTTTACACTAGGTTTTTATATAACTTTTTAAAAGAGAAAAGAAAAATAAAACAACCTTTTTTCTGTTATCCTCTGAATAGCATGTGACAATTCAGATTCTGAACACAGTGTTCTACGCGCTCTGATAGCAACATGGTCAGCTGTATATCGCCATGTAACATCTTGTACACCATCACAAGAAAATGCTAGTATATATGTTAATTTTTTCTTCCAGCCCTTCTCATACAAAAGAGGTTTATCAAGTTCACACTCACAAGGATCACAATGTATCCATCTCTGTTCACTTTTTAAGAATACCTACAGAATAACATATATATTACATCCTACTCGTTACGTTATCAGAATGAAACAAAGGACAAGATTAAATTATTAAATTAAAAATAACAGATTCCAAGAAGGAAGAATTTCTGTATGTGAAAATAATACCTAGTGGTATGCACAGGGATAAATAATTCATGATACTTGTTTAATAAACTCACACACGCACACACTAAAAATATAGATGTGTAAATCACTACACACATTACTTATTATAAAATAGATGTTTTTGTAATATCAGCAATAGCCATCCCAACTTTATGTATATTACTTCAAACTGGTTCATGAATTATAAACTACGCGATTATCATCATCTTTCTTTTCACTTCCCTTACTTTATGTACACCACATTTTCCACTGTACAGGACCCACTTTTTCTACAATGCAAATGTCTTTAAAATTTCCATGCAAACTTATGCCTAACAAAAAAAAGAGTGATATTTGTAGAACTGCCATTTTAACTGGGACATGGTACAACAGTAGTGGTCATAGTACATATATAAAGATTCCTTTGTTCAAGAAAATGGAGCTACAGAATGACATTTTGGATCACCATTTACTAAAAATAAAATTATATGAACATGAAAATCTCAGAAGAGTATTTTAGAAATGTTCTGTAATGATAACCAATCACTAAAACTGAAGTGGCCTACATTAGAAGCCACTACTTGCTTTGATTTTTGAGAACTGACAAAACCATACCGTTCACAAAATAATTTTGGTACAGAAATTGTAATTTACTTTGCTGGTGCATTTTATATGAAGGAACACCTTTTACAACAGAAAATATGGTAATTCAATATCTAGGAATATGTGTTAGCTTACTGTTGTAGTGTACTATTCTGACATGTGTAGTATTCTGTTTACAGTGTCACTCTTAGAAGACATCAAAATATTTAGTCTGTACTTAACTCTTTGAGGACCAATGTCTGATATAGCGGATGTCTTGGTTTTGCCAAAAACGACCAACGTCTGGTATAACAGACATCATTTAAATTGCCACTTTTTTTACAGGAATCGATTCTAAGGGCTGCCAACATGTTAGGTGTAAAAAACATCTGTAGTTTACAATTCAACCATCAGATGGTGGTATTTTCTTCTTCTTTTTTTTTAATCATCGACATGATATTGAAATTACAGCATTTGCATGTTGATGTTTTGCTATCAGTGTTCGTGTTGGTTATGTTTACGTTGTTTTTATTATTTTATTTTATTTTATACATACTATTAATGAATAAACATATTTCTACATTTATTTAGTGTAGTTTTAGACATTTTTGTATATGTATTTCCAAAAACTACATTAAAAAATTGCAAACAAAGTAACTAATAGTAATTACATTAGTGTCTTTAAATAGATCTTAACTACCACATTTTAAACATCATCCTGACACATGATGCTATTGCCATACAAATTATTTACAAATTGTGAGTAACATAATTATCAACATTCACAATAGACTGTGTTATTATAGTAATCCGAATGAATCTTACAAAACAACTTAAAACATTTATTATGATTTTCACAATAAGATCTTAGACAAAAACATTTAGTCTAAATGTTATGCTGTGATATTATATAAACGTTTTTCATTCAAGCATATGGAATAATTGGCAAGTTCATAAATCTTTTGGAATTATATACAACTATTTACAACTTACAAAAATAACTTTAAATATACTCATACTTATTAACATTTAAAAATAAGTGACTACATCAGTTCAGTTTCTAGCTTTGATATAATGTTTATACACCTACAAAAGTAAAAAAATTAGCACACGTTTTGCCACATACAGTACATAAATTGATGTTATTATTTTTGTTTCTGTTAAACAAACAGAGTACTCATATTTTGCACACAGTTAGACTAATATATAAGAGAATTAAATATGGCAGATTGGTGGGCCGGAGATTTCTTCTGTAAGATGAGGAATAAGTTGAACACAATTTTATTGCTCAAAAACCATATTATCATTTTAATAATTAATATTTTTTTAAAAGAAAGTAATTAATACATTATTTTATACTATATTTTGTATCACCAACATACTCAAGTAGGTAGGTAGGTAGGTAGGTATCATATGTGGAAAAGGACGAAGAAAAGTCACAGTCACTACAAAAACGGCAAAAACGGGCTGGGTCTTTTTGCATGTTCAGTGTAAATAATGCTGGTCCCCAAAGAGTTAAAGAATTTTATTTAAGCGTAGTGACTGGAAACATAGCACTATAAAGATTAAAATTTTTTTGTTTTAACAAAAATATAAGTAACACTCATAATAACGTTACAACTTTCTATCAAAATATATTTCACATTACCTCAGTCCAAGCATGATCTGTCTCATCAGAAATGTAGCGAGCATCCCAACCCAGTGCACGACATATGCATGTAAACGTTTGTGCCCACTCACCACAACGTCCTTTCCGTGAATCAAGTAAAAGTTTCACATCATTAAATCTTGGAAAAACTGCTCCTCCATGGCAGTTTTTGCAACTGTACACCTTAACAAAACACGCAATTACAAATAAATATGCTGGTCACACTTTTCCCAATAACTTTTCTTTCTAGCACATTTTTTGCAGCATATTCTAAAATTTTTGCATTAGCTTTCTCCTCCCCCCCTACTCTCTCTCTCTCTCTCTCTCTCTCTCTCTCTCTCTCTCTCTCTCTCTCTCTCTCTCTCTCTCTCTCTCTCTCTCTCTGCAATGTCTTACTACAAGGTGTGCAATACATATTTTGTGCTGATGTTAAATTAACAGTATGCAAGTCATGCAATTGGAAATACTTATGTTGTTAACAAAACAACAACAATCAGCGTTGCTTTTGTTGTACCAAGTTCAAATCTGCATACTTGTTGTTCATCTACAACAACTAGGTTATGTTATCACCACTTAATAACAAATGGCTCACTTTTTAAGAACAGACATAACAATAAAATAATTCAGGCAAAGCACTAAAGTAAGTCCATATCATCATCATCCACACACTCCTTAAAGTAGCCTTATTTAACCTGTTCTGGAACCTCTTCTCCTTGGTACCAACATTACCCCAACAACCTTATATCTTTAGCCTGCTATGTCCTCCTATTCTCTGTAATCTTCTACAAATCAACAGCACATTAATTTGAGCTAAGCGTTATAAATGTATCACTTCAAGTAGGCTGATAGACACTATGAAACATCCAGACCAATGTGAATATACTACGTTAAAGGATAAAGCCACTGTACAACAAGCAGTTTGCAGTCGGAAGAAAAGATGGAATCTGATTTTCATTATAGTGTATTGAGAAACTTATTACTACCCATACTTATATTGACTTAGTTCTGAGACCATTCTGAGACCTTATATAGTGAGCCGTCTTCAGCCTAACTGATTGTTTTCTTGTACTTTGAAATTATAACTAGAGAACATAATAAAGTGTTTTGAAAAGTGAAGATATGAAGTCTGACAATTAAGTTCGCGAACTTGCCACTATTTACCACTGAGGGCAGAACTATACAAGCAACTCTGTAAGATTTCATAACCTTGGTATTTCAGTGTATCACAGCAGTGTTCATGTTGACATGTGGCGGATTTGTGTTGAGTGGTGTGCATTATTGTTGTGGTTGTGTGTGTGTGTGTGTGTGTGTGTGTGTGTGTGTGTGTGTGTGTGTGTGTGTGTGTGTGTGTGTGTGTGTGTGTGTGTGTGTGTGTGTGTGTGTGTGTGTGTGTGTGTGTGTGTGTGTGTGTGTGTGTGTGTGTGTGTGTGTGTGTGTGTGTGTGTGTGTGTGTGTGTGTGTGTGTGTGTGTGTGTGTGTGTGTGTGTGTGTGTGTGTGTGTGATGAAAATGTCTAAGCTGGAATTAGGCAACAAACAAACATCAAATTTCTGATGAAACTGGGCAAGAGTGGGAGTTAAATACGGGAAATGTTAGCGTAGGTGTTCGACAAGAATGCCATGAAGAAAACAGTGCGTACAAATGGATTAAATGGTTTTCTGATGCGAGGGAACAAGTGACTGATGAAGAAAGGGTACGGCAGCCAGTAACGAGCTGAACGGACGAAAACATTGCTAAAATTCATCAAATTGTGCGTGCAATCGGCGACTAACCATGAGATCTATAGCAGATCAAGTGAACATTCATAGGGAAACTGTGCGGAAAGTTTTAACTGAAGACCTTGGCATGCACAAGGTGTGTGTCAAAATGGTCCCAAAAGAGCTCACCAATGAACAAAAGCAAAGAAAGGTTGAACTGTGCACAACCTGTTGGAGAGGCAAGACAATGTTTTGGGCTGAATAATCACAGGTGATGAACATGGATCTTCGCGTATGAACCTGAAACAAAGCGATAAAGTCCCCAATGGAAGTCACCTGATTCTCCATGACCAAAAAAGTTCCGTCAATCAAAATCAAAAATGAAAACGTTAACCTTTTTTCATATCCAAGGGATTGTTCACTATGAATTTGTACCACCAGGACAAACAGTTAACCAAGTGTACTATTTGGGAGTGCTGCAAAGGTTGCGTGAAAAAGTGAGACCCAAACAGCCGGAACTTTACGCCAACAACTCATGGCTTGTGCATCACGACAATGTACATATGCACATGGCACTGTCTGTACGGGAGTTTTTGGGCACAAAACAACTAACTTTTGTAGACCACCCACCATACTCACCTGACCATACCATCTCACCTCAATGACTTCTTTCTTTACCCGAAGAGCTAAGAAGTTTTGAAAGGAAGACATTTTGATGACACTGAGGATATTAAGGCTAATACAATGGTAGCTCTGAAGGCCATTCCAGAAAAAGAGTTCAAAAACTGTTTTTAAGGGTGGAGTAGGTTGGCATCGGTGTATAGCTTGCCAGAGGGGAGTACTTTGAAGGTGACCACAGCAATAAGGTATGTAGCATATTTTCAAGGATGAGTTCGTGAACTTCAGACCTCGTACACTTATTAATTGGTCAGATCAAGTTTGACACCAAGTTTTTACTGTAGACACTGTAGATGAAACCATTCTTTGCATGAGCATTTAATTTCAAAGTATATTTGAAAATAATGCACTGACAGGTCATCAAGAGAAGCTGATACTCTGCATAGCTGGTATGACAATAACATGGACATATTTTATTGTGCAAGTCATGATAGCTGTGGAAAAATCACTAGATGCAGGTAATAAATCTTTGGAGGTTTAAGTGGAGACAGAAAAATGGAGAGCAGAGGAATAGGTTTGCTCATGTTTTATCCACACACATTACACTCAAAGAAAACTATGCCCAACCCACAAAAAATGTTATTTAAAATGCTCTTGTGTATTGTATCATTAACAAACATTAAAACGTATAAATAGCACCAATGTATAATTCTCCCAAAACACATATTTTTAAGTTCCTCCTTTTTTTAAAGTTATTCATATTAAGATTACAACATAACTTTAACTTTTTCACAAACAAACACATGTGGCACTGGATTCTAAATTAGACCAACACACTATATGGTTGTGTGTGTTCTTGCACGGAAAAGTATAAAACAGTCATTGTATGAATTATGAACAGGCTAAAAAGGCGTAATCAAAATTTAACATATTCATATATCCATTAACAATTGTTACCAAATAATTCATCTTCACTGTAACTAACATTTAATACAGTCAAGTCAATGTAAAGAGTACTAGCCACATTTTGAGTAGAACTGTTTGCTCTTACGCAATCTCATAACACTTTTAACCTAGCTTATTTTCAATGTAGCTTATAAATGATCCAGACCTCATTTTAAATAATCTTGAAATTAACATAGCTTATTTATGGAGTGTCACTTTTAATTGTATGTGACTAAGAATTGTTTTATATATCATTTGAGTGTGACCTTGTTTGACTGGTACTACATAATTTACAGAGTGATATTTGTAGGGTGGCGCATAGCACTTTTGACAGTAACAGTCTGTAGCTTTCATTTTGGTGGCATATTACTCTATACCTGTTGACACATATCGTACAAAGTAACATATATAGACCTTGTTTGTGGACAGACTAATTATGAATAATTAAAACATTAGTTTTAATATACAGTATATGTACAAGCGACTAATCATGCATACATACAATACCATTTGTAAAAACAATTTTTTTAAATGTTATCAAAGAATATTCATCTTGAACAAAAGATACAGTTCATCAGCTTGTTAGTATACAGTACAGGACAAATGTCTATCAAACAGAACTATAAAATTGATGCCTGGAGGCTTCTAATAATGAACGAGAATATGTAAGAGCCTATGGAAAAGATGACTGGATGATGTGGAAGAAGGGATAAAGTAATGGAGAGATGGGATCTATGATTGTCAATAACAGGAGACTCTCTTAGTATATGGTTTTGTCTTCAAAGATCAAAGAGGTTTAAAAGTATGCACTTATTTTATAGTTTTCATACATATAGAATGCATTCTCTTTAAATATAAAAATAAATATTACCTCAACACGACTGGCACTTGGATATTTTGGGTCTGGGTCTCTTTTCACTTCAGTAAGTTTTGTGTTACCATAACATGAAACACACTCTGGAGCATCGACCCATTTAAAAAAGTCGTTTTTAAACCAAGTCATCACTTCTAAAAGATACAGCATTTCATGTGCACTTGCTTCATTTAATGGTTCCTTTCTTTTCAAAGCTTCTGCCTGAAGAGCTCTCATTCTTTTCTGGATTGTAATATTTAACAAATCCAATGGAATTAAAGATAAAGCCTTATCTATTACATTTTTGTCCTCGTACTGCATTACTCTTTCTGATAGTGTAAACATTTTCTGAATCAGTGGAGGATCCTTAAAAAAAAAGAAAGAATTAATATAGCAACTACGGACACAGACATAGGCTCTAGACAACTTATTACACATTTTTTTTATATTTACATTAATAATTAAATATTTTTCACAAATAGGTTACTGACATGTATTACTGACATTTCAATGTAGTGCATTCATTCTTCACTTTATTGCATTTCGTTTTTGTGTGCACATTAGCATGCCAAAAGATGGAAGAGGGGAAATGGTTTTTCCAGGAATAACCTCCACGTGCCATATGCAGAGCTGCATAATATTCATGTAACTTCTATATGATTTACTTTTCCAAGAGAATGAGTCAATATGTTTTAGTTTATTCAGTCAAGTGCCTGTCATTTGTATATAAAGCAGGCATTTCCTAATGTAACTACAGTGTCAGACTAAACAACTGGAAGGTATACTCACTGTGGCTATTAAAAACTGATGTAGCTTCATCCTTAAGTGGTCCTAAGTATAAACACAACTGACAACTCAGTAATACTCCTGGTAATTTCTGTAAACCGTGCTGTAGAGACAATGTACAGTGGGAAATGACTGTTCATTTTGCAAGCACTAAAGTAGCTAACTACTTAATTTCTTGTCTTTTTATATTGGTTCTTGTATTACATGATAGTGTTCTTGTCGCGTCACGTATTGTCCTTACCAGAATGCCGAAAGTAAAATGTAGTGAAAGTGCCCAGTTACAGCAGTATGTTAAAGAATTATTCAGCTCAGATGGAAAGATACTCTATTGCCAGCCTTTTGGAAAATCCATTAAAGTTGATCGACGATTGCAAGTTATGCAGCATCTATTCAGCAACAACTCCATCGCTGTGGCTTTAATTATAATTCAAAACAAGTGCTTTTAGGTGAAACAGGACCATCTCCCTCATCACATGTGTATGAGGTGTAGGTAACTAATACATTCGGGGCCTATGATGTGTTGTGAATTTATTCTGATTTGTGCAGAGTTTTCATTTGAGCAGACATTACTCTACACAAAGTAAACAATCCAGTGTTTAGAAATTTTCTTGTGAAGTACATGAACTCAGATCATCCAGAGGAATCTACTTTAAGAAAAACAGTAGCTTCTAAAGTGATGTGAACAAACATTGGAAAATATCAGAGCTGTGTGTGAAAATGAGAAATATGGGTAAGCGTTGATGAAACTATGGACTCAACAGGAAGAAAAGGGGGGAATGTAGTTATTGGGGGTGCTTAAAAATTATGAAATAGTTTTCAAACTTTAATTTTTGATGGCCTGTAAAGAAATGTCAGCAGTAAATCACATTACAGTTGCTACATTGTTCAATGAAAGTGTGCATTTGTTGTGACTAAAGCATATGAAACCAATAATGTATTGCTTTTTATTACCACTCCAGCGTCATATACAAAAAAGTAGTGGAAGCCCTTTGTGTAAGCTATCTGAAAGTGATACATGTTCCAAGTACTGTGCATGCTCTACAGTGTGTGTGTGGAACTATCCAATCCTTGTATCCTAATTGGACAGATCAGTATCAAGTGGAAAGAAAGTGTTTGTTAAATTCCCTACAAGAATTGATCTTTTCAAAAACAAAATTCTTAACCTTCCATTAAGACCATCACCTACTATCACTTGCTGGGGGACTTGGCATTCTGCAGTATTATATTATGCAGATAATTTTGATAGTGTTAAATCAGTTGATGAATTGGACAAAGATGATGCTTCATCAATACAGATCCTTCAAAATTGTTTAAAGACAATAGTGTAAGAAGTTAATAGGCATGTATTTCTGCTATAGTTACAGACAAAACATAATGTCCTCAGTTCCTGGAAGCGATCGAGCAAGCGAGCTGTCACTCACACTCGGCGGTGGAGTGAGGCGAGGATGTCATGATTTGTCTGCAAGTATATTTTGAGTTTCTTATGCAATTTGATAAAAAACTCGAAATAACAACAAATTTTTTTAACAGAAACTGTTGATGTAATACGTTTTGAGGAAAACAAAATCAGTTCTCTTATAGGGTCAAAAATTGAAACAATAATAATAAATTCAAATTTGTGTTTAAAAAAACAATGGATTTGAAATTGTAAGTTAAGTTGCCCATGTTTCAGGTCAGCAAATAAACACTTAAAACGCTGTGTAAGTAATGTTTCTCGTTCTCTTTTTAAGTATGCCAGACTGACACAGAACGGTCGAAAATGAGGTATTCATGTGACGTAGGATAGTCCTTTTCCCAATATCGGGCTTTGTTCCATGATAATCAGCAGAGATTTGTAATGGAAAATTTGGAGATGGTGTTTATTGTGCACCAACTCCAATGAATTTTGAAGAAGGAACGGACGAGTTTACGAGTACTTATAAACATTTTTCCTGTTATAGCCTGTTTAAATATGTTAAACTAAAAGAAAATATTTTTAACTTTTAAAAAAATATTTTTTTGTTTTTTAGCACCTACAAACCTGTTCCATACTTATTACACAACTTTTATCTCTAAACAATATATCTATCCTACCCCATCTGAAAATTTTTTACTATTCTTTTGTGGCAATTTGATACAAAAATATGATAACAAAATGTAAAAGTTTAAATATAGTGCACGCGCGCGTGTGCGTGCGTATTTTAGACAAAATTTTCACTAATTCTTAAGAACTGTGATATATTAACATGTCATGACTATAACATCTGATGAGCTTGCAATTTAAATGGAAGATTTATAACAATGTAATCAACAACAAAATTCAATGTATTAATAAGTTTTATAGTAATCTGTCAAATACTAATAACTTTTACAGTAATTTCAGAAACTATACATGTTTTATCTAGCATGACTTTCAACATTGAAAGTGGAATATCATAAACTAAAAATTCAATAAAAATGCACAAATCCTACTTACATAATTTTATACACTGTTTGTCTGGAAATTGTGGTTATTTAGATGTGTTACTAATGTCTTTAAAAGATGTCAGTGATGGATTATTGACTGCTTTATATAAAAAAGGCAGTGATGAAAGAAGCCCATCCCTCTAGTAGGCTTAATGTAGGCTTGTTACTCACAAAACACTATACATAAAATCTTAAATTCTCACGCACTTTTCAATTTTGGAAATTTCAAAACACATAGCAGTGCATGTAACTGTTCTTGACTATCCTGATACAAAGCCCAAGTATAATGGAAAAATATTTTAATTTTCTACAGTGTAACTACAATGAGAGTAACCTACCTTGTTTTCTAATGGCAATAAAATTAATACAAGGTTTAAGTTAACTTACTGGCTTATCTGTTGTGTCTACATGTACTGGTTCCAGAGTCTTCTTGTTAGGTCTTACTGAACACTCTCCTGTACCACTGCCTCGGGCTTTGTTGTTATTGGTGTAACTAGTATTATTGGTCCTCGTACTCATATTGTTACTATCATTATTAGCAGCAGTACTAATAGGAGTGGTGGTGGTAGTAGTAGTATTAGTAATAGTAGAAGCAGTGGTAGTAGAAGTTGAAATAGTAGTAGTAATAACAGTGGTTGTGGTAGCAGCATCAGCACCACCACCACCAGTACCAGGACTGTTACTATTATGAGCAAGATACTTGCTCCTTATGCTTGATATTTCATTTCTAAACCGTGTAAGTCTTTCTACAGATGTTCTCTCTGGTGGCAATAATAATGAATCATCTCCCTATAATCATTAAATTCTCATAATTAAAAAGTATATGGCCACAACAGCTATCTTTGTTTTAAAAGTTAAACATACAATACAAAAATAAATCTTACTGTTTAACTAGCTTTATCCTATTGTTCTGTGAATATTACTAATTTGAATTTTTTGTGAATTAAAAAATACACATTTGAATAACACTTATTTATCATAACACTGAACAGTTTACGCATAATTTCAAAGCAAATATAATAACGTCTAAGTCAAGCCACTGAGGATGCCTCATTGTAGTATGGGCAAAACATTTGGTTTTAAGAGAAACAAAAAAAAAACACTATTCTTATTAATGAAAACTACAAAATTAGGAGTGAAATTTCAAAGCTAATCTGAGACAACTTCAGAGGAAGGGAACAGAAAAAAATGTTTCTTGAATTGGTACACAACCATACAAACACTAGAACATTTACTCAGTCAAAACAACACGCCCGAAACACACATACATGAGATCATCATACTCACCAAAATAATAACTGAGCAAAATTACTTTACATACAATAACAAGATATACACACAAACAGACGGTCTCCTCATGGGATCCCCCATATCACGAATACTGGCTGAAATATATATACACAACATAGAACAGAACCACATAACAAACAACAACAAATACATCAACAAAATCATTTATTGGCACAGGTATGTAGATGATATATTACTTTTATTCAATGGCAACACAAGACAGGTTGAAAACTTCCACAAATACATAAACACAATACACCACAAACTAAAATTTATACTGGAAATTGAACAAAACAATAGTATAAATATTCTGGACCTAACAGTTAACAAAACTAACAATACACACACGTATAAAATATACAGAAAACCAATCACAACCGACATGGTTATACACAACACATCAAACCACCCAACACAACATAAACATGCAGCCTTCAACCATATGCTCCATAGACTAACTAAAATACCATTAAATAAACAGGACTATAATGACGAACTCAACACAATCAAATACATAGCAATAAAAAACGAATACAACCCTAATTTAATAAACAAACTATACAAACACATCATAAACAAAAACAACAAACACAAAATACCAACAACACACTACAAACTAAATACATCACACTCACATACCATAACTCCAACACACACAAACTCGCCAACACATTCAGAAAACACAAGTACAAAATAGCATACAGAACAAACAATACCATCAAAAAACACATCAATGATACAAACACGGACATAGACAAATACAGCAAAACAGGTGTTTACAAATTAAATTGTAATGACTGCAATAGTTTCTACATAGGCCAGACGGGAAGATCTTTTTCATCTCGTTACTCTGAACACCTAAAAGCTTTATCCAGCAACAATATACATTCTGCGTTTGCCACACACATTGGTCAAACTTTGTACCCATGTGTACTTTGTAATCTAAATACTAGATTGCGAAGCATGCAGATGCCTCACGTTTGTTCTTGTTATCGCCAGCCGAGATTCAGACCAGCTGACTACAGACAAAATTAAATTAGTTCTACTATAGACTCCGAGCTGATCACTCGTCGCATCGGCTACTTAGTTATTTTTTCAGTATTTTTAATTCGATTAGCATGGACACCATGCGACTATTTGGTTAGACCATCTAGGCTTTCGGGTTGCAAGGCAAGCCCCCAATTTACTTCTATTCAATTCGCCGGCACTCATGCCGTGTTAAAATCTGCACGCTTCAGCACTCAATCAATTATTTCAATCTAAATTTTAATAAGAAATCAAATATGTCGCCTTAACTCAATAAACCATTATTTTCTGAAACATTATACAGTCCACTCAATTATTTCATCACAAACCAGCAACTCCAATAGCGTTCCTAAGAAGAACTCAAGAACAACTCAAGAGCTTCTAAGACGCAACATTTGGTCCTCACGGGCAGGATTCCGCATTTTTGTCCACAGCGACAACATTTTGGTCCACAAGCGACCGCATTTCTTTGTCCGTAGCGACAGCATTTGGTCCTCCTGGATCTGGATTTTTGTCCAACATTTTTGGTCCCCATGGGACAACGTTAATATTTCATTTAATGGGCCCAAACGGCGTTTGGTTAAAGCCCCAACATTTTCAATTGAATTGCTGACAAGCAAGCAAGCAAGCCCCTCTATTATTTTCAAAAATCACGTCATAATTAACACTACAAGATTCTACAAAGCAGTATTCCAGAGACGACGGGACAAGGCAGGACAGCATTACTTATCCTACATGAAAAAGTTCCACAGCTTTAAAAGTATGGAGAGCTGCAACATCAGGCATCATCTGACCGGTAGAGACAAGAGGTGCAACAACTCCTAACAGGATCGAGCAGCGGGATCGAAGCCAGCTTCAGCACACCTGGATCAATGTCCACGTGATTATGAACTTTTATTTTTTATAATCTTTTCATATAATTATGACAATCTAAGTAACTTTTTTGGTATACAGTTAACAACATTTAATATAACATTATTAATAAGCCTTACAGAAACAGATATACTTAAGTGGCCATAAACTTATTATCAGGTCGAATGATTTATATTGTCGATAACATTCACAACTAGTTTTAAGCAAATTAAGTACCTATTATAATCAGTTATATATTAAGGTACATAGATCACTGGCTCCCGCATTATATCAAATTGTAGTAAATCATTCTAAATTGCAACAACTGTTCACCTTCCCTACATCTAGTTTTTTGGTTTCAATTTGCATTTTAAAATTTTGGTCATGGCTGATGTGAAGGCCTTGATAAAGAAACGCGGCACAATTAAGGCCTCCATATCTCGCGTGAATACTTTCGCGGATAACTTTGATCCAGACATAAGTGATCATCATGCGTTAAAAATAAAGCTCTGCCATTTAATGGAACTGTCCGCTAAGTATGACGATATTCAGACTCAAATCGAGGCTGACGATTCAGATTTAGCTACAGTCAGCGACAGGGTTCAAACCGAGGATGATCTCTGTAATATCGAATGTAAATTACACCATATATTGAAACAAGTAGAGGAGGTGAACCAAAAACCGTTAATTCAAACCGAAATTACGCCAATTAAAACCCCCCCGATACAATTAGAACCGATTAAATTGCCTTCCTTTTCAGGAAACATTATTGACTGGCGACACTATTACAATATATTTGTCGAGTTAATACACGTCAGAACTGATCTGACAGATATTCAAAAATTACACTACTTACACTCGTCATTGAGTGGCGAGGCATTAAACGTAATTAAATCTATTCCAATAACTCATGAAAATTATGCAGTAGCCATTGATGTATTAAAAAATAGATACGACAGTAAATTAATCGTGTCAGCCCATCACATAGGGAATGTCTTGGGCGTCAAGTCCGTAGAACCAGATTCCAGGGTCAGCATTTCTAGGTTCATTGACGAGATTATGGCAAATATAAATGCCTTAAATTCATTAAATTTACACGTAAATACATTTGAAATGATTTTAGTTCAACACTCAAATGTGTAGGCTCTGGAAAGAAGGCTTGTTGGACGAACGACTTCCCGATTTTAACAATTTTATAAAATTTTTAAATAACCGTAGGCAAGTATTGCAAAATTTAGATAGCGTGCCCAGTTCCGTAATCAAGGTAAACGTTAGCGATAAGAGTCCATATCGCAGAGCAATTAAACCAATTAGTATCAATAGAACCGCATTCCATGCTCGCATCGTTAATAACATATGTCAGCTGTGCAAAGCTAAACATCATCTTATTGAGTGTCCGCAATTTGTTGTGATCACTCTTCTCGAGAGAAAAAATATCCTAATTAAAAATAAACTTTGCCTAAACTGCATGCGCACAGGCCACGACTTTGCTCACTGTCCCTCTAAATTCTCTTGCAGAACGTGCGCTAAACGCCATCACACAATGATATATATATCTAGCAATAACGCTTCGTCAAGTAACAATCAGTGTTCGTTAAAATTACAAACAAACAGATCGATATTATTGTCCTCCGCAGTCTGGATGACAACTGACCAAGCAGGTAGGATGCACCCGGTTAGGACCCAGTTGGACTCGGGATCGCAAGCTAATTTTTGCACCATGAGTTTCGCTCGCCGCATGGGCTTAAAACTGATTAAATCTCAATTACCCATCACGGGTATAAACAACTCCTTATCTCAAGCTGATTTCAGTACCAGAGTAAGATTGCATTCATGTTATAAAAATTTTAATTTGAACATACATTGTGCGGTGCATCCCAGTATCACTAATAATCTCCCTGCTGAATCATTTGACCTCTCCTCTCTAACCTTACCAAAAGGCATATTTTTAGCTGACCCGCAGCTGAACTTTTCGTTGCAAATCGATATATTGCTCGGTGCTCAGTATTACTTGCAATTAATTGAACCTGTCAAATTTATTCGTAGCCCACATTTCCCCATAATACAGGAGACTAAGTTGGGATTCATTCTTGCAAGTAACTTACCATTTAATGTCGATATGACAAAACCGGTTTCATCATTCATGTTATATGAAGATGATAACGCCATTTCCTCGCAACTGAAGGACTTTTGGAAGTTAGAGGATCTTGCTATTCGTACTCCTTCCGTTGAGGATTCAGATTGTGAGACTCATTTTGTATCGAATACTTTCCGTAATAAGGATGGCAGATTTGTGGTATCCCTACCACGCAGGTTACATAATTGTCATTTAGGCGATTCTCTCTCCGGCGCTATCCGCCAGGTTCAATCACTGGAACCCACGGTCCAGCAGAAACGTAAACGTAACTGGTTATCCCACGAGTCATCATCATGGCCTATCTTTGCCTTCGATGCCCATTCTCCATGCACTCATCCTGATCTTGAGCAGGAACTACGTAAACAGGTCCAAACCACATTGATTGTCGCATTATCCGCATCTAATTATGTTGAGAACTACTCATCGCTCTCAAAGCTCATTCGCGTGTTTTCGTATTGTCGTCGATTCATCCATAACTCTAGGATTCCCAAAGAGGATAGGAACCTTTCCTTTTTAACCTCACATGAGTTACATGGTACACTTTTGGTTTTTATTCGCCAGTCCCAGAAATCGCATTTTGAAGTCGAAATTAACAAACTTGAGGAACAACGCTGCATCCCTAATAACAGTAAAATTCTCTCCCTTAACCCCTTTCTGGATAAGTCAGGATACTACGCGTAGGGGGACGCCTTCACCACTCTCAGCTCAATTACGAGAGCAAACACCAAATTATACTGCACCCATACTCTCATCTAAGTAAATTGATTATACAAAGCGAGCACCTTCGTTTATTACACGCTGGTGTACAATTGACTCAGTTCTCTCTACGACGTAAATATTGGATACGTAATGACAAATCTTATATACGTTCGGTGATACATAAATGTATCACCTGTTTTAGATTCCGTGTTAGGGGCGCAAACCAACTACTAGGTCAATTACCCCCTCCCATGTTACGCCTGCTAAACCGTTTTCCCAATCGGCGGTCGACTATGCTGGTCCGATATTTGTTCGTCATGGCGGGCAGCGTTCAAAATCAACTTCCAAGGCTTATATTGCCTTATTTATATGCATGACTACTAAGGCCATTCACTTGGAACTTTGTCTCAGATCTGACATCGGACGCCTTTATAGCTGCCTTAAAAAGGTTTATTGCGCGTAGAGGTATCCCTGATCAGATATTTTCCGACAACGGAACAAATTTTTGCCGTGCAAATAGCACGCTTCAGGAATTATATAAACTTTTGCAGTCTAAGGGTTTTGAGCAGTCCGTCCAGAGTTTTACCAGTGCCCAAGGCATTAATTGGTCCTTTATTCCTCCCTCAGCACCGCATTTTGGCGGCCTGTGGGAAAGCTGAGTCAAGAGTGTAAAGTTTCACTTGCGACGCGTGGTAGGCGCGACCATTCTAACCTTCGAGGAATATTACACCATTTTAACCCAGATAGAGGTTGCCTTAACTCACACACCTTGTTCGCAATATCCAGTGACTCTAGGGACCCCGAACCTTTAACTCCAGCTCATTTCCTGGTTGGTTCTCCACTCACTGCTCTCCCTGAACCTGACTATTCACAAATCAATATTACTCGTTTGGGCAGATGGCAACTGCTCCAAAGATTCACCTAATCCATTTGGAACAGGTGGTTAAAGGACTACTTGCACCAGTTGCAACAGCGCAACAAATGGCGCATTACGTCTAAGAATTTGACTCCCGGACAACTAGTCCTTATTCTAGATGACAATTCCCCCCCCCCCGGGGGTAGTCACGAATGTTTACTCGGGTCAGGACTCAATAGTGCGCGTCGCGGACGTTCGCACCTCACATGGTATTCTGCGTCGACCCATCCATAAATTGTGTCTACTTCCAGTGGACTCCGACTAATTGCATGCATTCATGCTACATGCATCATTGTAACATTTATCATGCTTTCGATTTTTGTTTGTATTATATTATTATTTCTTTTATGAATTTGCTCACTGCTATAATTTATTAGGTTGTTTAAGACCTGAAGATGTCAGTGATGACGAAAAGCTTAGTCGAACAATAAAAATTATAGCAGTGAGCAAATTCATAAAAGAAATAGTAAGGATGGCTGCTAATTTAAACAATACAAAGAATATTATATTATTACCAAGTTTTTATTAGTTTATTCCTATGTCTCATTATCATGTTATTATTATATTTTCAATTTTTTGGGAATTATTATTCCAACATTATGCATGTAAATTATTATGTCTTGTCATAGCATTGTTAATTGTTACATATTATTGAATTTTGTGATCTTTATTATACTATTATGTACTTTTAACTATTATGTCAGTCCTTATGTATTATGTATACTCATACACTCATGTTATGCATTTTTACATTAATTGGATATGTCTACCATATCTCCATGTACTATGAATTTTGATATCATTATACAAATACTATACATGTACATTATTATGTCTCTATTATTTGTATTACTATTATTGAATCAGTGTTGAGGATGTTTTCTTTTATATAAATTAAAGGTTGTCACGTTTTGTTAAAAATTAAATATATGAATTTAATGTCCATATGTTCATGCTTCAAGAGAGATCAGGTTTAGTTATGTAAAGGCTTGTTTTTATCATGATTTTTTATTTTGTACATTTTCTAGCACAGAAATTGTTTTGCTTTGCCTTTGAGCCTTTCTGATAGCTTAATGAATTTTGTTATTTACAGATTTTTATGTTAGAAGTGATTTACTTTAATCCAAGAGTCAATTTAATGTATAAGGCTTTTAAGTATATTATGTATTGTTTTGTATATAACATTTGATAATAATTTGTAATGTACTTTTCACAGTTAGTTAAATTACAAAATCGCCCTGATTTTGTGCGGGCAGTATGGTAAAACTTTGTACCCTTGTGTACTTTGCAATCTAAATACTAGATTGCGAAGCATGCAGATGACTCACATTTGTTCTTGTTATCGCCAGCCGAGATTCAGACCGGCTGACTACAGACAAAATTAAATTAGTTCTACTATAGACTCCGAGCTGATCACTCGTCGCATCAGCTACTTAGTTATGTTTTCAGTATTTTTAATTCAATTAGCATGGAAACCATGTGACTATTTAGTTAAGCCATCTAGGCTTTCGGGTTGCAAGGCAAGCCCCCAATTTACTTCTATTCAATTCGCTGGCACTCATGCCGTGTTAAAATCTGCACGCTTCAGCAATCAATCAATTATTTTAATCTAAATTTTAATAAGAAATCAAATATGTCGCCTTGACTCAATAAACCTTTATTTTCTGAAACATTATACAGTCCACTCAATTATTTCATCACAAACCAGCAACTCCAATAGCGTTCCTAAGAACAACTCAAGAGCTTCTAAGACGCAACATACATACACACAAAAAACCACAGCTACACTAACATAGATACTAATCTTGAAATATTACACTACTTACCCAAAGGTCGAAAACTTAACACAGCAGAACAATATGAAATATACAAACACCACACAACACAACCAAACAACATACTTAACGACCAATTACAGTATAAATCACACACACTTTTTGACACAATTATATATAAAACTAACAATAATTTGGATCCGCGCGCCAATCCCCTTCCTCCACGCACCACCCCTACTATACCTTACCAAAAAAAAACCGTTACAAGTTAATGGCAGTCTGTCACAAAGCTGACGAAGGCGAACACCACGCCGAAACGCATACGAGAAGAAAAGACAAGTAAGTTTCACAAGATGAAAGTTTCAATATTCTATAAAGTTTAGTGCTGTGAAAAAAGATGATGAACAATCAAAACAGATATATTTATATTTACCTGAACAATGACATCTGTATAATGAACTAAGAAATAAATGAGGTTTGTAATTGACTAAACGAAAGATGTAATGGTATTTATTTGTGTTGGTATGAAAATAAACTGTGGAAATTGTTACCGAAATAATTTTAGAATAACTTTTGTAAGTAGGGTGAGGTTTCTGCTTTAAACATGTAAAAATAATATATTGGTTATTGCTTATTACAATGGACTTATACTATATAGAATTTATTCGTGTTCATAAATTGGCTGATATTATGTTATCCCTCGTTGGTGAGGCAACTTGGTCAAAGCAGTTTGCGAGATTGTCTGAACTGAGTGACTCTACATTCTTACCCCTAGCAAAAAGTTGGTCTGTCATCGCCCACATATCATTTGAAACTTCACTAATGTTTTGTTTACTTTGGTTTACATTTGTGGCAGATCTAATTCAATTCCCACAAAACTGGCCCACTTCAGGCCAAGAATGCCAAGAATATAAGAACTGGAATGTACTTTTAGCTAATCCAATATGAACAAAAATTTACAAACAAAACTAAAAAAATTGAGGAAGCAATACAAAAAACTGAATACATTTCACTTCAAATAACCCCCACGCAGCAGCTTGATTGGTTTTAAATGTCTACTGTCTGAACAAAACAGTACCAAAGTGCTCACACTTGGGTCTCACATTCTTTGTCTCAGCCAAGACTGATTAACTCTAACCACGTACACCCCCAGATATGTGGAAAGGCATGAGATAAAACAAAGCAAGACAACAGTACTTAATCCACAACTCCACTGAGCAGTCATGGATCACCTCAGTAAGAGTGTAGACAACCCAATACTGTTTATGTCATAATACGAGGGGGTACCCAAAAATAACCGGAATTTTTTTTTTTAAAGCTATGTATTTAATTTTTTTTACAAAACAACCTTATCACCTTCAAAGTACTCTCCATTACACTTAATACATTTGTCCAATCTGCGATCCCATTCCTGGAAACATTTTTCAAACTCGTCTGTTGTGATGGCCGACAGGCTCCTGCCTCGTTTTTTTTCTTTACCGCTTCCATGTCGTCAAAACGTTGTCCTTTCATGTCCCTCTTCATTCGCGGAAACAAGAAGAAATCGCACGGAGCGAGATCAGGTGAGTAACGGGCGTGGGGCAAGGGAGTCATGTTGTTTTTTGCTAAAAACTGGCGCACTGAAATGGCTGCGTGAGCAGGTGCATTGTCGTGGTGGAAAAACCAGTCCCTCGTCTGCCACAAATCGGGCCTTTTTTGTCGCACATTGTTACGCAATCTTTTTAAAACCTCCAAATAGAAAGCCTGATTAACAGTCTGACCTGGTGGGACGAATTCAGAATGCACTACCCCTCTCACATCGAAAAAACAAATGAGCATCGTCTTGATGTTTGATTTCATTTGACGAGCTTTTTTTGGGCGAGGCGACAATGAAGTTTTCCACTGGCTTGACTGTTGTTTAGTTTCGGGGTCGTAACCATAGCACGATGACTCGTCACCAGTAATGACCTTGGAAAAAATCTGGGTCGGTTCGGAGCTGGTCTTTCAATGCACGGCATGTTTCAACTCGATTCTCTTTTTGCTGTTCAGTCAGGACCTGAGGCACAAATTTTGCAGTGACCCTTCTCATCCCCAAATCTTCTGACAAAATTCGCTGAACCGAGCTTCAAGTTATTCCAGATAACTTACTAATCTCTTCAATGGTCCGTCGTCAGTCTTCAAGCACGATTGCATGAACATTTTCAACATTTTCGTCAATTCTGGAAGTTGACAGACGTCCAGAACGAGGTTTGTCATAAATTGACATTTCACCTTCTTTGAAACGAGAAAACCACTGGTACACTTGAGTTTTTCCCATAGCACTATCCTTGTAAGCTGTTTTCAACATCACAACAGTTTCTGCGGCGTTTTTCCCAAGCAGGAAGCAAAATTTCATAGCAGCGCGCTGTTCACTTAAATCCGCCATGACAAAAAACGAGGAGCAAGCGAAACTGCTTTTACAAAACGAATTACTGTGACCGGACACAACCTTCCCAGGCGACAACAATGACCGCACTGAACTCGGAACGAGTTGCGCTACGCTCGCCTAGCGGGAGAAATGCGTACTACATAAGCTCCGCCAATCACAGCGCTATTCCGGTTATTTTTGGGTACCCCCTCGTATACTTATTGTGTTTATGTACGATTTTCGTCACAAACAGGCTGTGAATACATATGGGCAAACACTTTTCTATACAATGTTTGTATAAAAATGTATGCTGTTCAAGAAGTCGGTTCAGTAGACCAGTGGGTATGGCACCTGGCTACTTATCTAGAGGTCCCAGGTTCGATTCACGGGCCCACACCACAAAATCAAGGTGCATTTTTCAGCCCCCAGGTCGACTCAGCCTGTTGAAAATGAGTACCTGGGATAACAACCTGGGGATAATAATGGGCAGCTGAAGCATAGTGCTGGCCACACTGCCTTCCTTGTATGCTGTACGGTTCACATAAGGCACTATTCCTAAGCTACTTCGGTGGTACACATGGGACCCATTATTATTATGATTATGCTGTTCAACATTGCTAAAATATACAGTAACAAAAAAATGGTTATTTGTTCATCACTTGTATTCCTTATATTATTTCTTAGTGTACACATTTCTATAAAATTTTGTGTTAATTATCTATAATTTTTTCACAACATGAGACCCATAAATTAGTGGCAGAATCGGAAGTATGTAGTAAAATTAAATGTGTTTTGTTCTCCTTGCATGAACGTTCTGAGTTTGATTTCAAAGAACCCACCGTCTGCCTGAAATAAATTACTCATAATTTTGGCATTTAAGTTTACAGACATACTGTTATATCTTTTTGGCAATGATCAAAGAGTGTCTCTATTGATGAGTAAATCTTACAATGATGTCCTGTAAACCTTCTCTCTAAATACTTTTACATGTTTACATTTTTTTTTAGTTGTCTTTACTTCACAAATATTTGTTTTTTGAATTTGTTATTTGAAATTGTGGTATTATGTTATCTGAAATTTTGTAATGAAGTGTTGGAGAGTGCATGCGAAGTGCAGCTTCAGCACCCACAGCACTTTACACAGCCACTGTTGTCGCTTGAGGCAACCGGAGAAGTCTGTGGTGGCCAAGCATGCACTCTTCAACACTGATCACCGTGTTCTCTTCGAGGAGACCAAGATCTTGTCCTCAGTGAAAGCCTACTACAAGGACAATGTGAAAAGTTTGTGGCCTGATAATGAAAGACTTACCTTTTCTTTCTGAAAGCATTTTTATTTTTCAACATGGTCTCCATGTAGTTCAATACACTTAGTCCAGCGATGCTCCAGCACTTTTACCCAGTTGAGGAAGTCCAAGTCTTCTAGGTCCTCAAAATAACTGTTTAATGCCACTTTCAGCTCGTCATCTGAGGAAAATCGCTCCCCCCCCCCCACGAGAACTTTTTGAGGTTTGGGAATACATGAAAGTCAGATGGCGTTAAATCAGACGAATAAGGCAGATGGTGCAACAGATTATACTTCAACTCGGCGATTTTTGCCATAGACATAACGCATGTGTGACGGCATGCATTATCCTGATGGAAAATGATCTTCTTTGCTTAACCTGGTGTTTTTCTCAAGTTTTTCATTTAATTGGCCCAAAAGGTTAGCATAATACTCTAAATTTATCGTTTGACCCTTTTTAAGGTGATCTATTAACAATATTCCCTTAGCATCCCAGAAAATTGAAGCCATAGACTTTCCAGCTGACAAAATTGATTTTACCTTTTTTGGAGGCAGATAATCACTATGTACCCATTGTTTCGAATGTTGTTTTCTTTCTGGAGTGAAGTAATGGAACCAAGTTTCATCACTTGTTACAAATCTACAAATAAAATCTTCCGGATTTTTCTTAAAACGGTCCAAACATTCCTGATATGCTTGCATTGTCTTAGCAATGATGCCCTGATATGATGCCCACAGTCTTAGCAATTTCCAATGGCTATTTTAGGCCTTCCAACGGCGACCTTCCAAAACAATTGATGATTTCTGATGTAGTGGCACTTTTCGGACGCCCAGTATGCGGGTCATCTCCCAAACTTGCACAACTACGTTTAAATTCAGTAGCCCATTTTTCACTGTAGTAAATGAAGGTCCAGCATCTCCCAACACATGCTTCATCTCATTAAAAATGTCTGTTGGCGGTAAACCTTTCTTAACAAAAATTTTGATCACTGCACGATGTTCGTGGATAACCTTATTTATACAGCTGTTTCTCCGCAACAATTATTTGACACTTCACAGCTTTTAGTGGGGCAAACGTAGCGCCACAATGTTGTAAAAAACAGAAACGCCACACATTCGTTTCTATGGTAGACCGTGAACTTTTCAAATCGCCCTCGCACCTTAGGCTGCACATCGGCAAACACGGTTCCATCTCAATGAATCGAAGGGGAGATTGCTCCCTCCTATTAAATAGGATTTGGCATGCTGTGATCCTGAGCCAATCAGGTAGCACTTGATGCTGATTGATTGATGCTGCTTTTCAGCTTAACTCTGTACCGTGTTTTGGAAAAAACGCGGCGGTGTACCTCTATATCGCGGAATAAGTAAAATTTACGTATTGGACTACGTGAAGGGTACGTAAAAATTACGTATGGTTGAACTTTGTGTTATGTATTCTCTCCCTGCTGCCGACGCGTGCACGATCTAGCCTAGATAGTCCGTACTGTTCTTTCAATCGCCGGCTTGGGGCAGTGCAATTTTGGCTCTCGGCGTATTATCATCTGGTCTCCGGCTGACAGAGTAGATGTAAAAGTTTTTCGTCTTCCAACTACTTCTATGGATGGGTAGAAGCCTACGTGACCTCCGGTAAGTCTATTAACTTATATAAATTAATTATTCATAAAAATAAATTGTATTTCTTTGATATTAACGTGGATGCGTTGCAATAGATATTGCAGTGAGTCATTACCACGTGGCGGCAACCAGGTTAAAATTTGCTTCATGTATGTTCAATCTCACGCTGGTTAACCGATTTTAGCAGTAATAATATAATAATGGGTTATATTAATGTAGTAATGATCCTACTAAATTCATTAAACCAAGATGGGGCGTAAGTCAGTTATTTTCTGAAATCCGTGTACATCACGGACTTGTTAAAAGTTGCTAATTCCTGTAAGGGTGAGTTAAGTGTTTCATGAAAACTTTTGCATAACTGTCAATAGAAATGATTATTATTATGGAATGACTATATTTGGACATATATATATTAAAATATTTAATGGGGTTATTTTGAAGCGATTTACTAGATTCGATGGTGTTCTATACTTAGTGAATTTTCGGAGTTATAAACTGGGCAGGCCATGCTATGTCAGCTGGTGAATGTGGTAGTGTGTTTTATTAACTTGTAAGTAATCCCAGATATAATTGTGCAGGGTTTCTGATGTAGACGGAAATCTGCCCCGCTCCGGAAGGACGGCCGAACAACTGCCTCAGATGCTGTAGTTTCAAACACCTTCGTCAGCTATGTCAGCCGGAAGGATGGACTAGATACACCCAACGGAACCCTCTAACTCCACGCTACTAACCGGGTGAAATTTAACCTTATTAAACCTAAATCTTGTGGCCGATAAACTCTTTGAGACTCTCGTGTAGAAGCTCTAGTTTGGACAATTATTTACGGACAATGGGTGTCATATGTTATTTTGTAATTTGTAAGGCTTACGCCTCCTCTATCAATATTATGTCTATCTCGTTCTGAGAGTGTAAACTCGGCCAGGGTCATGCACCACCCGGGTCGAGGGGAGTTTCGGTAAATAGGGTCGGATCTAAATTTGTTTCTGTCTTAAGCATGCCTGGACGGATGTATCTGTCCACGTTGGGAAATTATGTTTAATTAATCTTTTGGTTAATGAGGGCTCATGTATTTTATTATTAATTAAAGATCTGGGAGATGTTTTAACATGTGGGCGACTCCCGTAGTGGCCGTCCACTGCAGGTCTGTATATGTCAAATTTTGCTGGCTCTCGCCCGGACGCCTGACCCGGCCGGTAGTCAAGTTTTTTATGAACACTGTAAGCTGGTTTTAGTACCTTCATGACATAGATTCCGTTTTCCAAAAATTCTGTTCCACTGTTCAGCTAATTTGTACACTTTAAATTTTGCCATAGCCAGTTAAATATTGTCACAGTTTGTATTTTACCATAGTAAATTTTGTAACGGTTAACCTTTTATTGCTCACTATACCAATTAATTAACGATTAAAGAATACAACATTAATCAGTATCAGTTATCAATATTCATGGTGGTCACGTTCCACTATTTTTACAATTTCTGTCAAGAAAATAAAAAGAGAAATACGAAATGCAGTTAGGCAACCGGGCATCCATGTTAACCTAGTGATGGCACTCTTCATCATTATCATTGACGAGATCCGGAATTGATAATTAAACATCTGCGTGGTATTTGGGCGCAGGCTGCAATGCTTACATAGAACATTTAGATTACTACTTATCTAATTAAAATTTTTGGGCATGTCTGCTCCACTCCTTGGGATATATTAATTGAGGTTTTTGGGGTGTAGTTAATTGTTAAGTGAAAATTGAGGTGGGCCGGATACTTGGTCCGAATAAGGGGGTTAAGGGTGTATAAAAAAGAAACTTATATACGCTGCTAACCGGGGTGAACATGTGATGTGTTACTTACCTGTAAATGTCTTTCTGTGTCAATTATATGTGTGTGTTGTGTCTTATATGATTGTTACATTGTTATATTTGATTATGCATGTGTATATTTCTATATATTTATATCATGTTAGGAAATGTGTAATTACTTGCAGGTCGAGATTGTGTGCCATTTTACAATTGTATTATTATTATCATTTATGTGACATTCAACGATTTACTATTCAATGATTATTCAGATATTTATTATTTATTCAATACTTATTGATGTTAATAATTTATTATTTATTGTTCAACTTTTTGGCAATGCATATATTAATGGAATTATAACAACAATTAAGGGTTTTGGAAATGAGCGATTCTGATTGTGAAATACTTAATTATCTTGCCTTAAGGGCGCATATGTTGTACAAGCAGAGCACAATAAATATTGTTGTTGTTATCTTAAGATCAGTGTTTCATTTGCAAGTCCCATCATACTGGACCCAGCACAATTTTGGCTTCTCTAGGCTCTAGCCTAGTTCTAAATAACTTGTGGCCTCTCTTTCAAAAAAAAAATATAAATAAATATAAAATTACATATAAATAAAAATAAAAATAAAGGAGGGGTTACAAATCGTGCTGGTTTGGAAAGTTTATTTAAGTGGGCCTTTTCAGGGAAAACACACCATTTCTATCTCAGCACTGGGGTAATTGGCAGAGACCATCATGCCAATTGTTTCCTGACACTGATGATGGGGCTAAAATGTCTGTCCACACAAACAGTAGACCACAGTCTAAGAGACCAGCAAATAATGTTTCCAACTATGTTGACGCTGGCTGTGAAAGCCTTAAGAATGTTAATATTTACCTTACTGATTCAAATCTTATATACACACGATGGACATTTTCAGCTACCTACTTTTAAAACAACATATGCTCTTTAACAATGGATTATGCTTTTACTTTGCTAATGCAATACATAATTTTTACATGGCATTGACATTAGCTGCATTATGTGTAAAAAATACCGTCTTGCAATGTGCACCTTCATTAGTAATGTGTTGTGTCAGACTGTCTCAGATTCTTTGCATGAAACATACAATCACTTCAGAAGTTTAAGTTCACAATTTCTTCTCTAATTTTTGCCTACAATTCTTAACATTTCTCACTCTGTATGAAGAAATCTGGAACACTTAAATCTAGGGATCACGGGGGGCCATGGAATGTCACAAAGACATGAAATGATGTGACCTGGGGAGAATTCCTTCAAAATGTCTTATAATGTGCAATTAATTATGCAAACAATAATTTAATTAATTAATCTGTGATTGCCGAGCCCCACGATCTTGGAGCGCCAATTTATAATATGTCGTTTAATTATGCAAATAATGTTTGCACAATTAATTATGTAATTATACTAATTTGTAGAATGTGATCATGTAATTCTACTTATACCAAACTGATTGAAGCTACGTGATACATTAGTTGTTTGATGTTAGCATAATTACTGCACTGAGACTCTAATTATTGTATAAATTAATAAAATCTACTATAAATCATTCAAGTGACGTTAATGTCTGTTCTGAGGTAACTTTGACAATAATGAACGCATATATTCTGAGTAAAATATACACTTATTTATTAACATCATTCAAGTAAAGAAACTTCAATATATAAATATAAATGATTCCCTGTAAATACATTCATAGAAAGAACACATGTATATATATCAAATTACAATGCGAATCCAGTGCGTTGTTTGCTGAAAAACATACACATACATATATAACACAATCAACATATAAAACATAGTCAACATATAAATCTTATACTAATGCGTTCATTTCTTGCCTCAGATGAATAGCGTTATTTAAATTTATCATATTTAATTTAAATACCCAAGGGTGTTTTCTTGAAAAGAGACAGGACAGTAGAGTTCTTATGACAAGAATAACATAAAGATTACTTGTAAAGTGGTTTATCCAACATTTCCATCGGCATAACTGCTTCCCGCTGGTGGTCCATATGCACGAAGTTGCGTAGCCGTGATGTCACTAACACTCAACACACGCGGATCATATTCACTCGCGCTGTGTGTATTTTCTGTTGATGTTGACCGTTACTGTTAGAGTCTATTAAATCATGTGTCGTGTGCGTAAGTTCATCGTTAACTAGTGTGTATATATCTGACTGTCTATTATAGAACTTCTTCTTGTGTACGTTAATGTATCGTGTCTTTGGTATCGTGGTGTATTGTTCCAATTCATATTGTATCGCTTCGCACTGTACTACGCTACGATTTCGTTGTCCGGTAAAGCATTAACACAAGTTCTGCGAGTCTGTTATTGACGAAACTGCGATTGATTAGTTTAATTTTTAATAAGCGGTAGCTGAGTAAGATAAAGTACTTGAGAGTTATTAATCACTGGCGTATATTGCATGATTTAGTCACTGTAGATACACTATTACCGAATGACTCGTCAATATCGAAATGTTTAAGCCAACTGATTAAAATACCGCGTAGCAGAGTTTCAAAGTCCAACTACTATACGTATGTTAACTGAACTGTATTAAGACTTAGAAAAATTAAGATTTAAGTTCCGTGAAAGACTGTTTAATGTATATGATTGAAAATTTTATGAAAGACTGCCCAAAGTATATGATTGAAAATTTTATGAAAGACTGCCCAAAGTATATGATTGAAAATTTTATGAAAGACTGCCCAAAGTATATGATTGAAAATTTTATGAAGACTGCCTAAAGTATATGATTGAAAATTTTATGAAAGACTGCCCTCTCGCGTGCTCTGTAAACAGTTTTTATTAAGCATCGTTTACCACAATGCAATCTCCTGGCAAATACGCCTCTGGTCAAACATGATAGGTCAGGTGAACTCCTATCCTTATGCAAGACTATGGTTCTCCACTTCTCATTCGTCGTTCGCGTTGCTATGATGACGACGGTCCTCTCCACCTGTACTCTGGGTAGATGCTGGATTCTGGTTGGGTATCTTGTCTCCCCTCAAGTTCACGTCAAAGGCCTCCATACCCTTTTCCTGGAACAAGAGCAATTCCTCGGCTGTCGATCAAGTCTTTGTCTAAGTGTACTCCGGAAACCTGCTGCTGTTCTCACGCGAACAATGTGTCGTATTTTGTTATTGTCTGACTATCCATGACCCTTTTCCGTTAGCTATCCGGACGCAGCGTGTCGTCGTTTCCAAGACGGCACTCTTTCTCCCTGTCGTAAATATCAGTTGTCGCCAGTAAGATGTCCTCCCGCTGTGCGCACATTCGATTCTATTCGTTGTCTGTTCTCATACAGGGTAAATACCATTGTGCAACTACACCCTTTTTTACTGCTGGCACACTTCAAATTAACCTTGCAGTGTGTGCTCATTACAATTTCTCCATAAAGTGCTACTGTCCTAGTTTCCTTTTGTCCTGCTTGTTGTGGGGTGTAAATCTCGGTTGAGTCGAGTCTGTCACAGGCCAACCTTATTTCCCATTGTAAAGTTATGTGAAGCATACTCGTATTGTCCTGGCAAACGTTCAGTTGACACTTCGTTAAATTGTTTCCTTATTTATTGCTTCTGGCTCGTGTTGGGGTGTCTTGGCTGGTTTTTAACGTTTTTTAGATCAAAATTTTAAAAATTAAAATTCTTGGTCATTACAGTCTATGCTGGGATTGCACATACGCACCATGGTTCCACCTTGTTACTACCAACTTGCTTCTACTTGACAATGATGGTATTACACCTCAGGAATGACAAAATATCACACAATTTGTGAATAGCTTTCCCCAGTCATGGTGGTTGGCCAGCCACAAGGCTGTTTCAAAAACATGGCTACTTGCTCCCATGGTGGGCTACTTGCTCCCACCCACCATTCTTAAAACACACCAAACAATGAACTTTTCATTTTATACTGGCCTTTTATATGCTTCTTGTAGGTTATTTGGTATCCAATAGGCCCTACCTAAAATGTTGTTTGTTTGTATATTATTGTGAACACAGGCATATTTAAACTGCTATTAGATGTGTTGAGATGTTGCGTTAGATGTAATGTGTTGAATGCATGCACTGAATGTCCATACAGTTGTCTGACCATTTGGGGTTACAGTGACAAGCAGTTTTTATTATGAGATTTATTTATCTTTGTTTTTGTCTATGAACTTCCACTGCATTTAAATTCCACATTTTTTTCGTTTTTTATGTATGTAACTTCCAAAACTTATTTTGTTTTTCTTGTACACAGAGGTTAAGACATGATCTTGATGACAATACAACTTATTTAATTTCTTACAATTTTAACATTAACACTGATAAACATAGAACTCACAAAACTTTTCTTTTTCTGTTTCCTACCTAGAAAGGAATGATGCTGTTACTCAAGGAAAGTTCAATCTGAATATTTTAGTTCAGTCCATGAAGGTGACATGTACATTTAATTCAAGTCTTTCCTAAGTAATAAAAGTAGTGACCTTAACATTTAGTTGATTAGTGGTAATATTTTTATATATTTCCTCAAGTAAATACAATATTTGGATTTTTGTTTTTCTAATTCGCAGCTTCTAATGTCCTGCAGAAATTAAAAAATTCATAAGGACATCCACAGAGGTGAAATTACCATATTTTAGTTATTTTAAAGTCTAAAATAAATAAATTGTTACCATAACTCTATAATAAGACAATAGCAAGCAACATATATTGCATTTAAGAATACAATTCCTAAAATATTACAGTTAATAGGACAGTAAAAGATATATTATTTTTATAACGATCCAAAAATGAAATTTCACTTAGAAAAAGTTAACAAAGTTTTGTATTGTACCTTCTACATCTCTATTGAAGAAACTACTTACATACCTGCCAACTCATTGTCTCAAACACTAATGATATTATTCCTATCAACGTTTAATTCTATATTTAATGTATTTAAAACTTTATTTATAAGAACATAACGTTTTAGAGTGAACCAAAACACTACAGGAACAAATATTAACAACATAAAAACTTAACCCGCTTAAAAATTATCCTATTAAAAATATTACCCATTAAAAAAATGTGTATTTTAACATGTCAATTCTTATGTAAAAAGGTTCCAGGAAGACTAAAACACAAGGTAAGAGAATTTGGGAAACCTACTAACAATATTATTAAAATATTATTAAATTACATATAAACAACACAGGATGTTCAAATTAAAATTTTTATACACATACTTTGTAGCGTGACAGAAAATCCACTATTTATTAATTCATATAAAATAATAAAAATTAATTACACCACATATGTTAATATAAAATCGAATGAAATTGAATGAAATCAAAGGAATAAACAACAATAAAATAAAAATTCTCATTACATTATATAAAAACCACTGTTAAAAATCAAAGAAATTATTGAAAGCAACTCATATTATAAAATCAGGAATTTACCCAGGAAGTTAGGAGCAGTAAACAAATTAGATTACACAATATCATGAAGAGAGAATCAGTTTGAGAGTGGTGAAACACCAAAATACCCCAAAGACAAGAAGAAGGAAGAATAAAATTTGTGATCAGGAAGTAAACAATACCCTGAAACCTTTAGCGAAGAGCAAAGTCAGTATCAGTAAATAACTTCGATACTCCAAACTAAACATCAGTCGAGATAACACGAAGTACCTTGGTTTACCCAAGAGTGAAGAATGAAGACAAGAAGGAAGACCAGAAGAAAGACAAGAGTGAAGACAAGAAAGAAGATAAGAAGAAGGACAAGAAAGAAAACAAGAAGAGAGGAAGAAATAGTATGAAAGAAACACCGTTATAAAACCTATTATTAAATACCATCAACCCCAAACGCATAGAGACAATTAAAAAGAAAGTATAACATCCCAAAATCCTATAAAAATGTAATTATTAAGAAATCAAAAGTGTTGTCTAGTATAATAAGAAGTGAACCAACTAAAGCTATTGTGTGATAAAGAAAATAAACAAGTCTTAACAGTCCATGATTACTAAAGGTCTGGTCTGAGATAATAAGACTCAAAATATCAGAACCACCAGTGAAAGTGAACTTGTGCAAGTGTTTTTTGGAAATACAATAAACTTAAAGTTAGTGATACTATGACTTATCAATATGCTATATAACAACTTTTATATTCAATAATACACATCATCATAAAATAATAAAATGGAAGATTTCCAATATTTTATTATTTTAATGTAACTCTATTATTGCAAGACATTTGTAAAAATGATAATAACTAGAGTATGGGTGGACATGTTTACTGATGAAGGGGATAATAGATAATAATGGTTTAGACCAGAAAGGACTGGCATTAATTTATATTCATAGGTTTAAATTGTTTAAAATGGTTATTTGTTCACAGCCATGAACTCAATAGGTTTATAAGAATTTTTAGTAAATAAGATTTATATGTGTTTAAAATGAATTATGTTTGCCAAATAACAGCATGCATACCATTAATAATGTTTCAGTAGGTATGCTGTATTAATTCAAAAAGAATTAAATGTATGTTTTCAAACCATGTCAGCAATATGTTCAATCTTAGAATGCTGAATGGTGTTCATTATTATTTTTTATATAACAGTAGTATTAATCAAATACTACACCTCACAATGGGTTTGTAAAACATTTTATTTTCATGTAATAATAACTATGTAAAGTCAGAGGAGGAGTAGGATTAAATTTATTTGAGAAAGACAGAAATGTAAAATTCTAAACTCTAGGCCATGTGGTGAATTCACAGAAGCCATATAAACCAGTTAATTCACTTATAATTCCTGTAAACTAGCAAGATTTAGGTAAGGTAAATCATTTAACCACTACTGTGAATGATCCTATGAGTTAAAGTGATAATAAGGAAATATACCTCAAAATATTGTAAATTTTCAAAATATATAAATTAATTAATTTTAAAGAGCAATGTCAAATTCAGAGATTAACATAAAAAACCAGTTCAAAGGTTCAATTTATATGTATTTAAGGAAAGGAAGAGAAATATGACTAATTAAATTTATTGTAATAGTATTAATAACAATTAAAATGGCAGAAAAATTATATGAAGGCGGAAACCAATTTTTGAGCCTAGATTTCCAAAAAGAGAGAAATTTGGTAATTTCCACAAAATGTCAACAGATATGGACTATAATATATCAATTTAAAAGGAATGAGATGATTAAACCAATGATAAGGTTCATAATTCATGAAGGTGATGAATAAAATAAATAAATTCCATATATAATGTAATTTTGTATCATGTGTATGGGAAATCAAAATATTTTAACAATACTTTTTCAAAGATTAACTGGGCCAGATTTTGACTAACATGAAGGAAGTTAGGGTAGTCTTTTGTTGAATATCAAGCTGAATAGTTGTGTAATATAACGTTCCTTAAAACCGTGTAGAAAATGGTATTACGGTTACCTTCTAATATCAGTGTAACGAGAGTTAAATAAATTAAGTACTTTTCTAACTAAACCAACAGAAACTTTAGCGACAACAGTGAAAACTAACACCAAACTTCATTATACTAGTGATTTAAAACAGTAAAACAATATATTTGTGATAATTAACGCTACAAATCATAACCACTTTTTGAGCAATTAACCCACAGAAGTGAACACATATCAAATAACATAATTAACACAAGTATACACGGAACACTTCTTCAGAACACACCAAACAACCTATTAGACAGATTACACCAGTGCGGGGACATTTCAAACATTTATGAAGGTAATTTTGCTGTGAGATTTTAACACGACGACATTACCAATAACCTCGCCATACCTAGGAGCGGCCATCTTTGAAAAATACGATTCTGTGCCTTCCTCATCGAGTGACGTCAGAAGCTGAATATGGTTTGACGATTCAACTTTTTTAAACATTATATCAGAATTATTTAAATATTGTTAGATGATAATTATGGAAACTACTTTAATTGTTAATGTTATACTTTCTCGTTACCCTTCTCTGACTATTAATATAATCGCTCCAAGAACCTTTTTTATATAATACTTGTAACAATTTTTTCCACTGTATGAACGAATCGATTGTTCCCTGAGACGGAGTCGATAATTGCTCCCAATCAATTAAAAATCGATTATTTATTAAATTTGTTAATAAATCCATTTATTTCAATTGTTTGTATCTATTATTATTTCACATGCTAATTTAAGGTTTATTTATTAATGCAACGAGACTTCAAGAAGAAGAAAATATTAATTAACAGAGAGATATTGGACCAGCACTAAACATCATAAATCGATTGCTGACTGGAGTTAATCTGATTAAGTCCAGACTTGGTTCAGATCTTCCAGAAGTGCTCAATAATTAATAAATACATTCTTAATTATTAAAATTTTTAACAGAACATTAAAACAGGATTATTTCACAATTACAGACATTAAATAAAACATAAACAAATTTTTTTTTTTGAAAAATATAATTTTTTTGAAAATAAAATTTTTTCTCTATTATCTTTTTTTGTAAAGACCGCATACAGGGTCTAGTTACAAAGTGGCGTCCAACTTAGAGGGCTTGATAAGTTAAGCCTGGCAGCGATTAATTAATAGATACAGAAGAAAAATGCAAAGACGAGCTACTTCGAAGAAGAGGGCGGCAGAGGCCGAAAAGGAAGTGGACATGGGGGACAAGGAGGTAACACCCGTTGAAGATCCAGAAGTGTTAGTAACCCAGGTGGAACCAAAACAACCAGCACCACCAGAGGAACAACCGGAAGTAACAACACAGACGGGGGAAATCAATGTCCCAGAGAAGGAGAAACCATCACGAGCAGAGAATAGTGACATGCAAGAAATGTTCAGAATAATGATGGAAGAAATCAAATCCAGTAATAAGAAAACGGGAGAAAATAACAAGAAGATGGAGGAGAATTTAAGCAAGAAAATGGATGACAACAACCATTCAACCAAGGAAGAATTGGGCCGTAAGATAGAAAATACTAATAAAAGGATTGAGGAAACCAGTAAGAATTTGAATAAGAAGATGGAAGATCTGAAAGAAGACAATCAATCTTTGAGTAAGAAGATGGAAGAGAAAATGGAGGAAACAAGTAGGAAAATGGAAAGCGACAATCAGCAACTGAGAGAAAAGTTGGAGGAAAATAATCAGAAAATGGAGGAGAAGATGGACGAGAATAATCAAAGGTTGAGAGAAGAACTAAGGGAAGTCAACCAGGAGAGCATGAATAAGGTAGACGAGAGAATAGAGTTGGCAAAAGAAGAGTTAAATAAAAGGATAACAGAGACGAAGAAATCCATCGTAAAGAAGTTAGAACAGGAAGTCGTGGTTGTTAACCAGCAGATCAGGGAAGTAGACGAAAGATGTCGTCAGACAGAAAACGAAGTGCTGGAAGTCCGGGAGGTAATACATAAAGAGATGACACATGTCAAGGAACAACAGGAAACGAAACTGGAAGAAAAAAAGAAATTTGCCCTGGAAGAAATGAATAAAGTGCGGACACATGTAACCGAAAGATGTGATGGCGTGGAAGCCGCTATGACGAACATCACAGGACAAGTGCGTCAGAGCCAGGAGGAGATAGAATTGATAAGGAACAGACCAACTGGTTACAATCATTTCCCAATTTCCGAAAATAGAGAGTGGCTTAATTTCCGGCAGTATAAACGGAAGCCCATGGAGTTCTTGGCACGCATAGAGGAATACCTAGAAAAACACAGAGGGAACCGATGGGTCCAGAACAAGGAAATCCTAGACGAGTCGTTTCGGGAGGTGAATGACCATTGGTGGATGGCCAACCGGAGCGACATCGAAAACTATCAGCAATTTAAGAGCCTCTTCAAAGCGAAGTACTGGTCGGAGACGACTCAAAACTTGATAAGAGATAATATATGCCACGGCCACTACAAACCACAAGTCGGTAGTTCTATGACAGCTTATTTCCTCGGCAAGGTATGTATGGCCAAGCATTTAGAACCGGCCATACCTGAGGAGTGCCTAATAAAAAAGTTGTCATACCATTATGACGAAGAGGTAATTCGTGCGAGGAGAGGCAACCAAATAAAAACAATCCAGGCAATGACCGAACTCCTCGAAAACTACGAAAACGAAGACTACTACCGACAGAGCCGGAGAAGTAATGATGGGCCCGAACCAAGGACGTATCAGAATAACAACCAGGGTACGAACAACACCAACACTGGGTACCAAGGAGGCCGGGCATACCCGCAAAATAATAGTTTTAACAATAATAATAACTTTAGCACTACTAATCAAAATAATAATAATAATACAAGTCCAAACCATGTGAACCCGAGTCGACCCTCTAATGGTTATCAGGGTAACAGAAATCCCTACCCTCATAACCAAAATAGTCAGAGAAGCCCCAATTATGGTAATGATCGTTACCATAATAATAATAATCGTGCGGGTCCAAATAATGGTAATCCCGTTAATAATAGGTTTCCCCGCCCACGAGTGAATTTCATACGAGCCACAGATGATCGACAGCGAAGATACAACACCAATCGAAGAAACAGCTACCGTGGATATGAAGACAGGCGGGGGAGCCTAGAACGGGACCAGCCAAGGTACTATCCGACGAGAAGGAGTACTAGTTTAGACGATGCTGAACGAGGTCTAACCACGAACGACCGGAAGACCATAGGATAGATCGACAGGGGCCCACTCTAAGCATCCCAAATGATGCTTCAACTAGTATGGCACAAAGGAACAACGATGTCGAGCCTTTAAACGGGCACAGGCAGTAATAAATCGCCAGAACCCGTTACTGCTCCTAAATACTGGGTATAATAATAATAATGAGTGTAATAGAATATATAATAATAATCGTATCACAGTCATAGGGTGTCTTTAACCAGGCATCCATGAAGAAATTTTATGAAGAAACCCTCAAAATTCTAAAAATAATGTAATACCAAATTACATACAATTATTTAAAAGAAACATTTTGGAAAGAGAAGGAAAAGAATTTAGAAACCCTCAAAATTCTAAAAATAATGTAATACCAAATTACATACAATTATTTAAAAGAAACATTTTGGAAAGAGAAGAAAAAGAATTTAGAAATCAACTAAATTCAAAAATAAGGTAATACCACCTTACATACAATTATTTTAAGAAAAACTATTTGGAAAGATATAAGAAGAAGAATTTGGACTTGTACCTTTACCTTCCTTTTTATTATATATATTAATATATGTAGCTATTGCAGGAATACCCAATAAACTATCTTCGGGTCTGTTTACACTGTTTGATTTATACACGTGTGTCACATTTACCATAATTATGGTATCTACCATAATTATAGCATCTGTTTATTTCAGTTTCGTTACAGAAATTTTTATTACCTAAGGATCCAGGATTCTGCTCAGCGAGAATGCTGGCAGAGACAGGCATTGAAATGAGAATACGTTCGGTAGAAACATTAATCATTAATATTGGTTTATTCCATAAATTCTATAAGCGTGTACACCGGACAAAAAATCAACATGGCGGCCATTAAAATTGGCTCGCCTTCATCATAAACTTCTTTATATTTTATTAATCGTTAATTTACCAAATGTCATATTTTAATTTAGCAGCTGCTTTGCTATTAAATGATTTTAATTATCTTGGCTTAACACAAACGCAAACCAACACCCCGTTCGGATGTCGACATTAAAAAAACACGCCCCGCTTTCTCTCACTCATTCATACTTATAAATTCAAATTACTTTTGTGTACACATATCTGATCATAAGGTTAACGAGCTCTTTAGTAAAATTTTGGTTTTGCACTTCCCTGAATCTGTAGACTAGAAGTTCCAGAAGAGGTTTCACATGTTGGGTCCTTAAGGTAGCGTGGTTACGTTTTTTGCTATTATCACTGACTCTACTGCATAATTTTGAAAACAATTACTGCTCACTGTTTAGCTCACTTCTAGTTATCACATAATTATATTTTGGCTACATTTTGTACTGTTTAAAACACTATGCCGGTATAAATTGCCGGCGGCCTGTAACAAGGTGTTACTGCTGCTGCTGTTTTGTGTCGACTGGGCCGAAAATTATGCAAATTTTACGTATGTGTGTGTGAGTATACGTCATCGTTCTTTTGTCTCTGGTTATGTAATAGCCTTGTTTGTTACGTATTTTTATAACGTCATTGTGGTTTTAATGACGTTTTGAGCTGTTGGCCAATGAAACATAAGTATGAAGCGCCGTTATTAGTGGCTGTAACCATTATAAGTCTTTTTAGCTGCACGTACACTGCTGTCCTTGAAATTATTTTGTTGTCTCGGAACTGCGTCGTTGTAGGCAAAACCAAGGGAAATTGTGTCACCCATAGAAATGACTGTAAAACATTGCAATACAATAGTTTGCTACCTTACATACCATATTTTTTACATCAGACTTTTTTGTACTGTCACAGACTTAATAATCCAAATTCCAAAACAATTGTAAGATCACCTTACATACCAAGCATTTGAAGAAAACTTTATAGAAGGATAAAAGGAATAGAATGAAATAATTCAAATAAATTCCAAACAAGTGTAAGATAAAGGTTACTAACTAAAAATTTGAAAAACTTTATGACAAGAATATAAAAGAAGAATTTTGACTCATCCAAATTTTAAAACAATGTAAGACCACATTACTAACCAAGTATTTGAGAAAAACCATTTTGCAGAAATATAAAAAGAATTTTGAATTGAAAACAACTAAATTTAAAAAGAAAGCAAGCCCACCTTACATACAAATTATTTGAGAAAGCTTTATGGAATAATATAAGAAGGATGAATTTTGAATTGTGTATAAATCAAGTTTCCAAACCAAGAGTAAGTACAACTTACCAACCAATTATTAATAAAACACTTGGGTGAAATAAACAGAAAAGATTTAATACCATATTTATGGTAAGCATAAAATATATTTACCATGTTTATAAAGGATCATAATGGGATGAATAAAGGAAACAGACTTTAGAATTAAAACAAATAATTCTGGAGAAATATGATCATGTCTAATTTCAAAATAAAGTGTGAAAAACTTTCCATAAAGGGATACGAAAGGAAATAAACCGTGTGATACGATTTGAGTGATTGAATATAATAAAATACAAAACCTTATGTGGAATTATGAGATAATAAAACTTTGAAGTGGTATGATGAGAAATTATGACCTCATTATAAAATTTAAAAAAAAACATTAATTCGAAAGGATAATAACCATGACAGGAATAATGTGAGAATAATATCAAAGATATATGTAATTAAACGAATTAATATAAAATGATTTATGAATTAAATGTCAATTGTGATAATGACAGTTGTAAGAAAGTTCTAGAAAATAGAACAAGTGGAAATAATAAAAACAGAGCAATAAAATAAAAATGTCATAAATATATGCTACTATAAACAATGCAGATTATAATAAAAAAACCAGAAGGTAATAAAGAATTTATAACCAAAAGCTTTATATGATAAGAAAAGTTGAAAAATGTAATAATAGAAGAGCTTCCTACCATAATATCAAATGAATGAAACATCAAGTTAAAGAGTCAGAAGAACAACTGAGATAGGAATATTAAAATCTCTGAGAAATATAATAAGTAATAAGTGAAGTATCCCAAAGATATTTTTTTTTTAATAGTAACAAATGTGTACTATTCTGAATAATTTTTTAATCTGTCTGTAGATAATTCCAGCAGTATTAATATGTTTTTTGAGCAGAGATGATTTGCCTCTGTACTCAAATATGTGTGAAGTATTGGACAGCAGAGGAAGTAGCGTACAGTGCCTCTCTGAACCGAACCAGCTCACAAATTAGGGAACGATAGGGAGGAAATATCCCAAGGAAAAAATACTAAGAAGAAATATGAAAATGAAATAATAAATATGAAACTCAGATGACTATTACTATCAAGGAAGATCAAGTGAGAATGAGAAGGATATAAGCTCAAATATAAATAGGAGAATTTTTAAAATGGAAGGAAGTCAAGAATAATAACAAAACTACAATAATTATCATAAGCAATTGTTTCAGACAAAGCAAGTATAGTCTGAAAAAATCACTTCTGGAGAAGGGCATTCTGTAGCGTGACAGAAAATCACTATTTATTAATTCATATAAAATAATAAAAATTAATTACACCACATATGTTAATATAAAATCGAATGAAATTGAATGAAATCAAAGGAATAAACAACAATAAAATAAAAATTCTCATTACATTATATAAAAACCACTGTTAAAAATCAAAGAAATTATTGAAAGCAACTCATATTATAAAATCAGGAATTTACCCAGGAAGTTAGGAGCAGTAAACAAATTAGATTACACAATATCATGAAGAGAGAATCAGTTTGAGAGTGGTGAAACACCAAAATACCCCAAAGACAAGAAGAAGGAAGAATAAAATTTGTGATCAGGAAGTAAACAATACCCTGAAACCTTTAGCGAAGAGCAAAGTCAGTATCAGAAAATAACTTCGATACTCCAAACTAAACATCAGTCGAGATAACACGAAGTACCTTGGTTTTCCCAAGAGTGAAGAATGAAGACAAGAAGAAGGAAGACCAGAAGAAAGACAAGAGTGAAGAATGAAGACAAGAAGGAAGACCAGAAGAAAGACAAGAGTGAAGACAAGAAAGAAGATAAGAAGAAGGACAAGAAAGAAAACAAGAAGAGAGGAAGAAATAGTATGAAAGAAACACCGTTATAAAACCTATTATTAAATACCATCAACCCCAAACCCATAGAGACAATTAAAAAGAAAGTATAACATCTCAAAATCCTATACAAATGTAATTATTAAGAAATCAAAAGTGTTGTCTAGTATAATAAGAAGTGAACCAACTAAAGCTATTGTGTGATAAAGAAAATAAACAAGTCTTAACAGTCCATGATTACTAAAGGTCTGGTCTGAGATAATAAGACTCAAAATATCAGAACCACCAGTGAAAGTGAACTTGTGCAAGTGTTTTTTGGAAATACAATAAACTTAAAGTTAGTGATACTATGACTTATCAATATGCTATATAACAACTTTTATATTCAATAATACACATCATCATAAAATAATAAAATGGAAGATTTCCAATATTTTATTATTTTAATGTAACTCTATTATTGCAAGACATTTGTAAAAATGATAATAACTAGAGTATGGGTGGACATGTTTACTGATGAAGGGGATAATAGATAATGGTTTAGACCAGAAAGGACTGGCATTAATTTATATCCATAGGTTTAAATTGTTTAAAATGGTTATTTGTTCACAGCCATGAACTCAATAGGTTTATAAGAATTTTTAGTAAATAAGATTTATATGTGTTTAAAATGAATTATGTTTGCCAAATAACAGCATGCATACCATTAATAATGTTTCAGTAGGTATGCTGTATTAATTCAAAAAGAATTAAATGTATGTTTTCAAACCATGTCAGCAATATGTTCAATCTTAGAATGCTGAATGGTGTTCATTATTATTTTTTATATAACAGTAGTATTAATCAAATACTACACCTCACAATGGGTTTGTAAAACGTTTTATTTTCATGTAATAATAACTATGTAAAGTCAGAGGAGGAGTAGGATTAAATTTATTTGAGAAAGACAGAAATGTAAAATTCTAAACTCTAGGCCATGTGGTGAATTCACAGAAGCCATATAAACCAGTTAATTCACTTATAATTCCTGTAAACTAGCAAGATTTAGGTAAGGTAAATCAGTTAACCACTACTGTGAATGATCCTATGAGTTAAAGTGATAATAAGGAAATATACCTCAAAATATTGTAAATTTTCAAAATATATAAATTAATTAATTTTAAAGAGCAATGTCAAATTCAGAGATTAACATAAAAAACCAGTTCAAAGGTTCAATTTATATGTATTTAAGGAAAGGAAGAGAAATATGACTAATTAAAATTTATTGTAATAGTATTAATAACAATTAAAATGGCAGAAAAATTATATGAAGGCGGAAACCAATTTTTGAGCCTAGATTTCCAAAAAGAGAGAAATTTGGTAATTTCCACAAAATGTCAACAGATATGGACTATAATATATCAATTTAAAAGGAATGAGATGATTAAACCAATGATAAGGTTTATAATTCATGAAGGTGATGAATAAAATAAATAAATTTCATATATAATGTAATTTTGTATCATGTGTATGGGAAATCAAAATATTTTAACAATACTTTTTCAAAGATTAACTGGGCCAGATTTTGACTAACATGAAGGAAGTTAGGGTAGTCTTTTGTTGAATATCAAGCTGAATAGTTGTGTAATATAACGTTCCTTAAAACCGTGTAGAAAATGGTACTACGGTTACCTTCTAATATCAGTGTAACGAGAGTTAAATAAATTAAGCACTTTTCTAACTAAACCAACAGAAACTTTAGCGACAATAGTGAAAACTAACACCAAACTTCATTATACTAGTGATTTAAAACAGTAAAACAATATATTTGTGATAATTAACGCTACAAATCATAACCACTTTTTGAGCAATTAACCCACAGAAGTGAACACATATCAAATAACATAATTAACACAAGTATACACGGAACACTTCTTCAGAACACACCAAACAACCTATTAGACAGATTACGCCAGTGCGAGGACATTTCAAACATTTATGAAGGTAATTTTGCTGTGAGATTTTAACACGACGACATTACCAATAACCTCGTCATACCTAGGAGCGGCCATCTTTGAAAAATACGATTCTGTGCCTTCCTCATCGAGTGACGTCAGAAGCTGAATATGGTTTGACGATTCAACTTTTTTAAACATTATATCAGAATTATTTAAATATTGTTAGATGATAATTATGGAAACTACTTTAATTGTTAATGTTATACTTTCTCATTGCCCTTCTCTGACTATTAATATAATCGCTCCAAGAACCTTTTTTATATAATACTTGTAATAATTTTTTCCACTGTATGAACGAATCGATTGTTCCCTGAGACGGAGTCGATAATTGCTCCCAATCAATTAAAAATCTATTATTTATTAAATTTGTTAATAAATCCATTTATTTCAATTGTTTGTATCTATTATTATTTCACATGCTAATTTAAGGTTTATTTATTAATGCAACGAGACTTCAAGAAGAAGAAAATATTAATTAACAGCGAGATATTGGACCAGCACTAAACATCATAAATCGATTGCTGACTGGAGTTAATCTGATTAACTCCAGACTTGGTTCAGATCTTCCAGAAGTGCTCAATAATTAATAAATACATTCTTAATTATTAAAATTTTTAACAGAACATTAAAACAGGATTATTTCACAATTACAGACATTAAATAAAACAAACAAAATTTTTTTTTTGAAAATTTTATTTTTTTGAAAATAAAATTTTTTCTCTATTATCTTTTTTTGTAAAGACCGCATACAGGGTCTTCTTACGACTTTTGCAAAACTCAAAGTATCCATTTCCATATACTCATTGTCCACAATGTATACAGATACAAGATCCTCTTTTTCAAGTAATGTGTATAATTGTTTTTTTATTTTGGGATTTGGGAGTCTCCATATCTGAACCACCACCATCTGCTCTTGGTGTTGCAGCTATGTATACCTGTCTTCTTTGAATGATCTCTTTGTGGTTAATTTTACATCTGTACAGATGCCATTTTCTGGTTTAATTTTGAATATGGCTACTCAAGAGTCTTCTACTTTAGTAACTATATGAATTGCTATTTCAGTTATGATTGTTTGTCCTATTTCAGCAGCTAGTGTAATACCACCTTCAATGAGCTTATGCTATATAGAAACCACTTCCTAAAGATGTCTCCTTACATCAGTATTTCTATATTGCATCACTTTAACTGTAACTCACACTGAACTTAGTATTTCTTATAGTTCAACTGTTGCTTCCTTCTGTCAAAGTATTCTTAAATTATGTCATCATTTCAATCTCACTAGTTGTTCTTTGCCTCTAACTAGCTTCTTAATTCTGATATAAAAATTTCTGTAGTTCATCATATTAGTCTTATCAATCTCACTTCCAAAACTTGCAGCAATTAACATTCACAATTTACACATTTTAGCAATGAAGAGTTCACCTCTTCATTTAGTTCTTTCAACTCATTCCTCTCTTCTATGATGCCTCTACTAGTTCAGTCTCCACGATTTCATCAAGCTTTATAACCTCAAGTACTTCTTCAACAGTGGTCTTTCACAGGAACTGCTTCCCAGTTTTCACAAATGCTTTAATGATATGCTTTTTCAAGAACTTCACTCCAACATCACATTTTTCCAGAAGAACTGGTTTATCCTCTTCAGCGATGAAATTTTTGCACTGGAATTAAAATATCTGCTATTAAAAATTCTTCATTGTTTTTTTAATAGCAACACTAAAACAACACTGTCAAAATACCTTCCCAGGCTTAAGCTAAGAACTAAAATCAAGGCTAAATTTTCATAGGTGACTAACCATTGTCCACAATATACAACTACAGTTCTTATAAAATCATCAAACTTGCTCCACCTGTATACATAGTTCACATCACACAGCCAGCAATATCAAATGTCACAACACTGTTGCCTCTCATCCTTTCCCATTCACCTGTGTTTGGAGCTAAGACATACCCACATTATAACAGAAAAATAATATGAGATTTTAGTCTCTTCATTGATTACTCTGTCTTCGTCTATTTTTGCATATGGTTTTATGGTGACCATAGCAGTGCCATATCATAAATCTCAAACACCCTTCATCCTAGATATATGTCCCGCTCAAAATTACATTACAAGAATTATCTTGAAGACATTCACCTAATTCTACAACTAAACCTATCAACGTAACAAGTAACTTAAGCCTCAAGTTAATTCTGAAAATATTTACAATTAATTGTTTTTTACTAATGAAACCTTACTTAAAGGTAACACGTTTGATACTGTACCTTGATAATGAAAATGATGCAGGCAGACAAATGTGTGTGTGTGTGTGTGTGTGTGTGTGTGTGTGTGTGTGTGTGTGTGTGTGTGTGTGTGTGTGTGTGTGTGTGTGTGTGTGTGTGTGTGTGTGTGTGTGTGTGTGTGTGTGTGTGTGTGTGTGTGTGTTTTACAAACTGAGCGTATATATTGTTAATAATTAAAAATTACCTTAATAAACGTCTTGCGACTTATCCTTATTTTGTCCTTACGCGTTTCAAAACCTAAGGTTTCATCTTCAGAGGATAATCACTCTTTCGTCGTCAAACGTTAAAAATTAATGACACAATGACACACATACACATAATTTACACTATAAACTTAGGCCTTTTCACATTGCACAGTGCGCACTGTATGGAGGTCCAGTTCATACTGTCAAACTTATCAGAACTCAGGTCCAAGGTGTATATTTATTAATGTTATCTAGTATTGTCTTGTGTCTCGAACTTAAGAGCTGTATCAAGTAAATAATGTGATTTGAAAGATAACTGATAATTTAAAACATTTCCAGGATTGGTTTTAAATGCCTTGTAAATCTCATATTCCTCGAGTGTGTCCATACGACGTCCCTTGGCACAATAATGTAATGGCTTAACATTAGTAACAATATCTGTATACCCATGGTTGGACTCCATGAGGTGACGAGCGTAGTTGGATTTAATATGTTCTAACTTTGTAATTTTGCTCTTAGGCAAATGTTCTCTAAACCGCTCTCGAAACCGTCTGCCAGTTTGGCCTTTATATATATATATATATATATATATATATATATATATATATATTGTAACATAACAAAATGTTACCTAACCTAAATGTATGTTATCAGATTTTAGAAGTGCATAACAACAATGTAAATAGGGAATATAGTAATAAGAATAACCAAGAAAGGAGAAATCAAGGAAGAAGAATAAAGCAGAAGTACCACATGAAACAGTAACCCAAATACTGTTTGACACTACAACCAGACAAAGACTAACTCAAACTGATGGACAGAGTAAATTTACATTAAGCTGTCAATCAAATCAGTAGATAATGTAAACAGAATATTGTATATAAATAAAAAGTGAATCAATAAGAATCTGAATACTGTGAAATCAGAATTAACATTTTGCTGATAATAAATTTAACCATGACTAGTAAATTATGAATGCCAAAAACTAAAATTAGCAATGGCTACAAACCGAGAACAAAGATGTATTTCAATATCAAATATACTTATGAGAAAGAAAAACCATTTGTGTGAGGGAATATTATACAAATGAAGTACCTCAACAAATTACCGAATTGAGAACCAATAAATGTTGTTAAGGCAAAATTCCAATATGAGCGATATGTCTTAACAACGCCTAGACCAAGCAATAATCAGCGAGTTGATTATTGGGAGGTAACGTAAGTGTAAATTAAATACACAAAACAATTGTTATGCTCCAATATAGCATAAAACATTATTAAAACAATATATTTAATCATAATTCAATTGTTAAGTAGTAGAATAGAACGAGTTAGCGTAAAACGAAATGTCATAGTAATAAGGATCGTTCAGTACAATGTATAAAGTTTAGGTGTACTCATAATGTTCAGTAAAAAAGGTCAGTACAGAGTTAATGGTGTTCCCACATAAACGTTTGAGTAGTAAAATGCTATGTGAACACAAACAATATTAACCAAAGTGTAAAATCGTCGATTCAGGTAAACAGACGACAGTGAAAAATAGTGTACCCGAACATTGATTTTATAACAATGTTGGTCAAAGTGAAATTAATTCGATGTCGAGTGATATCAAATTAAAGAGGACAAAATAATCTTGAATTTGATGACGATATCGACCCAATCGCAACTGTATTAAGTGCGGGAAAGATGTTAGCATCATTTACCAAAAAAGCATCAGAAATCTGGATGCTAATAACAACAACAACGACGAGCTGTCAATCATTTCAGAGTTTGGTGGTTGGAAACCGTTTTTAACGGCCAAAATAAAAATACGTCATACTCAACACACCTGCAAGAACCAATCACAAAATTAGTTAGTAATTAACATTTTTACCTAAGACCGATCGACAAGGAGAGTATATAAGGGGACGCAAGCGTTTCTCAACAGACACTTTACCAACTTCATACAGCACGGGACGTGTGCTCGCCATATCAACATTTTTTAATAATTGTTAGCGTCATCAACATAATACATCGAAGAAAATAGCTCAACACCAAGAAACAACTACTTCAAATTAATCTACAGAAAACAATAGTGATTATGTGCAGTATTATTTCAATTTAGTGCGGGAAATAATGAACAGAAAGTAATTAATTAATATCATTCATGATCCATTAAGTCAGAAGAGGATCGCAATACTCTGTTCTGGTGCGTGTGTTGTGCAAAACCCGGTAATCATTATAATCCGATTACCGAAGTGGTTAATGAGTTTTAATTAAATAATTAAAACCAAAAGGTAACAGTGCAATCATTATTCATTTTTTATCTGAGCGCCATAACCTGTACATTTTTCTACACTGATCTGTACTGACGCAAAACACAGAAACATTTCAAGATTACACCATGTCTCAATTTATTGTATGAATTTGTTATTATGAATTAAGCTGTATGTTAGTTATAAGTGTTCTCACATGATAAATTTTGTAAATCAAAAAGCAAGTGTTGACGAACGCACGACCTATCAACAGGTCATTTTTATTTGTTTACTTAATGAAAGTAACCTCAAAACATTATCAATCAATATTTTATCAGCAAATCATTAGATATTGTGTAGGCATAACTTTCTTTTTCGTGTCTCAAAGAATTCACATCTGAGATTTTAATAATATTACTATTAAAAATAAACAACATCTGGACTTAGCCAGATTTATAACTTGTGCTCTGAGCAAGCCGTATAAGGCATATAATAACTTATTGACAATTGTACAACTTTGTATATTTTAATTATATTTGTTTTTTTTTGGGGGGGAATTCTCTATAAGGGTGTAAATAAAACCCATTATTAACAGCATAACTCGACTTGATTTATTTCTATCTGATAATTAAATATTTTATTTAGAAAACTCAAACAACCTTCAGTTGTATTTTAATATTTTGGAATAGCATTGCCACAAAGGTGATAAACAATTATTTTAAATTTTTAAATCATTCAGTGATTCTATTTGTGGGTTTTACACGGGATTTTCCCTAAAATAAATCCGTGTGGCGCCCACTAACAACCAAGGCAATCTAACCTTGCAACTAAAGTAAGTTGGTGTTTGTAAACTGAGTTGACAGCTTATACTAGAACTTCTAGAAAACACGACCAGGTACGTGAAAGTATATTTTGTTTATTATATTGTCCAGACATTACGAGACGTAACGTACTTAGACTATCAGCAACCTGGAGGAGACGTTTCACGGTCAGCATCAACAAGACGACCATCATCTTCAAGCGACCAACTATTGTACTTTATTTTTAAATCTAAGCAAACTTAGTATTTAAATATTATCAACCCAACTATTTCATTTCTTTCATATAAGGGAATTCTTTTCAGACAAGTATAATTACACAACTGTAAACACACTGTGAGTAACCTTGAATGTTACATTTTAAATCGCTTTACAAAGTTAGTAACGATTACAACATCTAAATGATATTTCACACATCATTAGATTTTATTTAATCACGACCTTTAATATTTCAAACATAAACATAATTTTAAATAACAACAGAAAAACACTTTTATTTTATTACAAGCTAACGTATACACCGTATTCGATCGATTTATTTACAATATAAACCTAAAATTAAACACACCGGATTTAGTTACGTTACAATATATATATATATATATATATATATATTGTAACTAATCGTAACCGGGTGGTTTATATGTTTATTATTTATTATTTGAGGTATTAAAAATATTAAAGGTCGTAGTTGTTGAACATCGAATGTTACCAATTTTATAAAGCAATTTAAAATGTAACATTCGAGGTTACTAAAAGTGTGTTTACAATTGTAGAATTATAATTGTCTGAAAAGAATTCCCTTAGATAAAAAAAATAAAATAGTTGCGTTAATATTAGTTAAATACTAATGTTACTTAAATTTAAAAATAAAGTGCACTAGCAGGTCGCTTGTTGTTGGTGACCGTCTTGATGATGCTAGCTGCGAAACTCCTCCTCCAGGTTGATAATCGTCTAAGTATGTAAAGTCTAGTAATGTCTGGACAATAGAACAAATATAATACACTTTCACGTACCTGTTCGTGATTTCTGGAAGTTCAATAAGCTGCCAAGACGGTTTACAAAACCAACTCACTTTACCTACAAGGTTAGGTGACCTTGTTTAATAATGGGCGCCACACGGATTTATTTTGGGAAAATCCCGTGGAAAACCCATTAATAAAATCAAATAATAATTTTGAAAAAAGTTATATAATTGATTATTGCCCTTATGGCAATGCAATTCAACAATATTCAATCACAACTGAAGGTTGTTTTGATTCTTCTAAATGAATTATTTAGTTACCTTTTAGAAATAAATTAAGTCGAGTTATGCTGTTAATAATGGGTTTTTATTCATACCCCTGATAGAGAATTCAAACAAATATAATAAAAAAATACAATGATGTACAATTGCAAATATGTTGTTACATACCCTATAAAGCTGGCTCAGAGCATAAGCAATACATCTGGTTAAGTCCAGATACTCTTTACTTTGAACATTAATATTATTTAAATCTCAGATGTGAGTTCTTTGAGACACAAAAAAGAAGGCTCATGCCTACACAATAGCTAATGACTTTCTGATATAATATAGACTAGTAATGCCTTGAGGTTACTATTATAAAATAAAAATAAAATTAACCTATTTTATAGGTTATGCGTTCGTCACGCTTGGTTCATGATTTACAAAGTTATATTTTGAGCACACTTATAACTAACATTCAACTTAACTGGTATTGACAAATTCATTAAATAAATTTAGACATGGTGTAGTACAGAAAAATGTTTCACTGTTATGCGTCAGTACAGATTTGTTTATCAAAATATACAGGTTATGGTGCTCGGAGTAAAATGAATAAATTGTTACACTGTTACCTTGTGTTTTAATCTTTCGATTAAAATTTCAATTAACACATCAATCATCGGATTATAATGATCATCGTTATTCACTACACACGCACAAGAACAGAGAATTTCGATCCACTTCTGACTTAAAGGATCATAAATAATACTATTTAATTATTTCTTCTGTTCCTTATTTTTTCCCGCACTAAATGAAATAATACTGCACATAAACACAATGGTTCTTTGTAGAATATCTTGAAGTTGTCGTTAGTTGTTGTCGAACTGTTTCCATTGAAGTCCTCTTGTGATGACGCTATCAGTTATTAAAAATGTTGATGAGACCAGCGTACCTGTCACGCCGAATGAAATTAAGAAGTGTCTCATGAAAATCTGCTGCAGCCCCTTATATACCCGACCATTTGATCGGCTTTAGGCGATAGTGTTAATTACTAAGCTATTTTTTCATTGGCTTAGCTAGGTGTGATGAACGTGACGTATTGTCTTTCCAACCGTCAAAAACGGTTTTTAACCGACTCGTCACCAGAATGATTGACAGTTGTCGTTGTTATTGGTGTTGATAACCAGATTCCTTATGCATATTTTGTAAATGATGCTAACACCTTTCACGCACTTAATATAGTTGCGATTGGGGTTGTATCGCTATCAAATTAAAGAATATTTTGTCCTCTTTAATTTGATATAGTTTGATACCGGTTTAACGACACTTTTACCGACATTGTTAAATAAACAATGTTCAGGTACACTACTTCGCACTGTCGTCTGTTAACCGAAATCGGCGATTACACACTCTGACTAATTGTGTTTGTGTTCCACATCGCGTTTTATCACTCAAACGTTTATGCTAGAACACTATTAAATCTGTACTGATATTTAATTACTGTACATTATGAATAAACCTTAACTTATACATTGTAATGAACTGTCCTTACTTACTATGATATTTCGTTTCACATTATTTTGCTCTATTCTATTAACTAACAATTGAACTATTAATTATATCATTTTAATAAGGCTTATCGCTATGTTTGAGTATAAAAATTGTTCTGTGTATGTGATCTACACTTATATTACCTCCTAATAATCACCTTACTGATGATTGTTCGGTCTAGGCCTTGTTGAGACATACCGTTTGTATAGGGTCTCTGCCTTAACAACATTTATTAGTTCACAATCCGGTACCTTGCTGAGGTAGCTTATTTGTATAAGGTTCCCTTTTACAAACACGTTTACTTGTCATAAGTATATTTGAGATTGAAATATAGCTTCGTTCTCATTTTGTGGCCATCGCTAATTTTAGTTCTTGGCATTAATAATTACTAGTCATATTTAATTAATTCTCAGCCAAATGCTGATTCTGATCTCACATTATTCAGATTCTTATTTAATCATTTTTATTAACATATCATATTCCATTTAAGTTATTCACTGACTAGCTTGACAGCTTAAAGTGAATTTAATTTGTCCATTAGTTTGGGTCAGTTATAGTCTGGTTGTAGTGTCAAACAGTATTTGGGTTTACTGCTTCTTGTGGCACTTCTGCTTCTTTCTTCTTCCATGGTTCCTCTCTTCTTGGTTACTCTTATCATTACATTATCTATTTACATTATCGTTATGCATTTATTAAGTCTGATAGTATATGTTTAGGTTATGTAACATCTGGTTATGTTACATATACTCCCCCCTCAAAACTGATAATTTGAGAGAAAATTTGAATTTGATAAAATTATCATTCCATTTCAGTTTTTAGTATATTACTACTGTTTTTTGTCTTGTACTCTTTACATTGATCTTTAACATACTATTAGTGTGTTACACTAGCTTGATTTCTTGTCTAGTGATATAATTCTTAGTTTACTATGTAACGTGTCAATTTTGGGTTATTTTATTTTTTACCGTATGTGGGATTTATATTTTTATTTATTTCATGTTTGTGCGGGATTTTGTAAAATTATTGTGTAACGTCAATTTCATTATAACAGAACACGTGTTGAGAAACAGTGGTGTAACAAAGCATAGACGCAATTTGCTGTTGAGTAATGCAGCCAGGAATCTGTGCCACCTTAAAAATTCTAAGAACTTTGTATATGTATGTCGGCGCCCGCACGTAACATTTCAAGGCGGAGCGCCGTTAGTGACGCTTTGAAAACACCAAAAGTCGAGGCAAAACATGGCGCTGGGACGAAAAGTTAGTAGCTCCAAACAACCAGCTACAGGAAACGCCGTTAAACCACGCCCACTGCTAGTGACGTCAATATAGCAGATGCCAATATCGTCCTCTGGTATCCCGAATATAACTCTTATATTCCATGTATAAACGGAATATGTCGCAACAACTTGAGCATGAACGGCGACTAAAACATGTTGGCAGTGAGTACGCACTTCCTCCCGCTAAAAGCAGCACATTGCCCAGTCTACTAACTGAACTCCGGTGCCGGAACAAGCGAAGTAGGCTTGTTACAAAAACTTACATTTAACAGTTAAAAAGTGGATTAATCATTTGAATTTATGTGACCGCGGTCGATTTTAACAGAGACAGTGTAATTTATAACTTTCGGGAAATATAAAATAAGAAATTTCACGAGAAGATGACTGTGCGTGAAGACCGCGTGTCCGCCGTGGGGGGGAAATTTATCATTGTTAAAATGTTAAGGGCATTATAAATTCTGCGTGTATGTGTGCGTGAGCAATGCTGGGCTGTTTGTGTGATAATTGTGTTTGTGCTTTATAAATGGTACCTAAGGTAAGACATAGTTCGTAAGTTCTATTATGCCAGAGTTGCACAACATGTACAACAAAGATCTATAAATTCAATATTTCTGATTAATAAAAAATATAATTTCTCTTCCATAAAATTGAGAGTTAAATTCTTTCAAGGCCTTAATTCGTTTATGTACTGTCAGAGTTTGTCGAACGAAATGGGTTTGTCCACACTACGCGATCCGGCCAGGTCAAAGATGAAAGGTAAGTGGGGGTTTTAATTTGAATAAATAACAATTACCAAAATTTATACAGTTACAATTGGTGCCGTGACCAGGATGTAATATAACTGAAAAGGGGTTATATTGCGCCGGCTTACATCTGACGGTACATAGCGAAGTACGGTTGTGAAAGCAAAATTGATTTTGTATATGTTAAAACATCAGTTTTGGAAAAAAGACCAATCATTGGCAGTATTACTTAAGAAAAAAAAAATAGATCAAATAAAAATGTCGGTGAACACAGAGAAAAATATAGTAATAGATTCAATTATGAGTGAAAGTGACCTTGAGTCGCAATCGCTGAATGAAAGTGGTATGCTGACGGGGGGGGGGGGTCGGGAGCTGTTACAGAAACAGCTGTCGGCGGTAATATAATCGTTCATTCAACTCCGATTGCGTCGCAAACACAAGTAAGCGAAACAGATGTTGATTCGGGGATTCAGTTGACCCCCGTTTCAACCAATAAAAGTAAACAAGCTGAGGAAATGAATATAATGAGTTTCTTACAAAAGATGGACTGTAAATTAGATCAATTAACTAATGATTTTAATGAACAGAAAATAAAATGCGAACAGCAGAATATTCAAAACGAGATTAATTTTAAAGAAATTAAAGACCAGAATGTTCAATTGCAGCAGAATATAAATGTAAAATTTGATGAGTTGATAAATAATATACAAGACAAGAATGTATGTCTTGAAAATGCCGATGAAATGACAAGAAATAGTTTGAATAAAGTAGAACAGAGTAAGAATAATACAAACGAAAGTTGTAATGGCAATGCTGTATTAGGTAAAGAATTAATAAATAATAATGATGTTGTTGAAAATGTAAGATCTGAGAATACTGAGGAGTTTGTAGAATGTGATTATGAGATGTTAATGTGTGTTAATGAGTTGGAGAGTGGAAAGAGAGTTATATTATGGGTATGAAACAGAGGGTAAATTTTTTACGAGGTAGAATGGGGGGTGAAGGAAGACCTTCACGTATATATTGTGTAGACAAGTGTGCTACAAATAATTGTTTTTTGAAGTTTTTTGTTTTTCCTGAAGAAGTCAGGAAAGGTTTAATTGAATTTGTACCCTCTGTCTGTAATAATGATGTTGAAAGTATGATTTGGTATTGTGATGAGAGAGAGTTAGACGGAGAAGTGTATGTGGAGAAAGTAACAGAATTATATAACTTAAATAGAAAGTATGGTGAATGGAAGGAAAGTTTAAAAGTATATTTGAGTAACAGTGATTATAATGATTTGGTAAAAATGATTAACCAGATAGTGAATGAATTTAATGACGGAGACTTGACAAAAATACCTAACGTAGACTGGTTTAACGAGTATTTGAATAAGTTGATTGAAGTTAGTTCTTGTGGTTACAACACACAAAACAGTCATTTGTGTGGTGATAAAATTGAACAATGTTATGTAGAACCAAGGTTAATTTGGGACGATGGAGGGTAAACCATTAAAACAATAAAAGACAGTATAAACATTGTGTTTAATGGTTTTTGACATGGCAGATGGGGACAATGAAGTGTGGGAAAACTGACCAGTTAATAACAAGAGTTTGTAAATAAAATATAGTGAATTTATTGGTGTGCATTGTGGAATGTTAAGTAAATACTGTGTGTACGTAAGATGATTGTTGTAATAATAATATTGAAATATTTGCAAGTTAAATAAATATCAGAATTAATTTTGAAAACAGTAATTGACTAATGGTAATTGTTTCGATAACTATATAATTTATATTTTTGGTAATTAATTTAATTAAAACAATTTGATACATGTTAAAAATTTTGATTGCTTATTTGAATGTTAATTAATTAAATTTTTTTTATGAATTTAATTTATTTTACGAGATTTGGAAATTTGGTAATGAATGATAAATTATTTGATGTAAACTAATATTTTTGTGTTAAATGTTACAGAGGTGAGGTGAAAAGTATTGTGATATGGTGATTATGTTTTGTGTGTATATCGTGTTAAATGGATTGTAAGTATAAAAAATTTTATAATCATGTATAATAAAACATGTTTACAGGTATAACTAAGATTGGAAATAATTGTGTTCACTAAAAATGATAATTAATAAATTTTAATAATAACTGAAAAATGATATATGCTAATTATTAATAATAAATTTTGAAAATTTTAAGAAAGTCCAATGGTAGAAAGTTATGAATGAGGTAAATGATTATGGATGGAAATATTATATGATAATGTATATAAAATTTTTTAATTAGTTATCTAGTAAGATGCTATTGCGGGGTTGGCCTGTGCCCCGTAGATAGTGAAATGGGTTGGGGGTAACAGGGAGTGTTACCTCCATCGGAGGCCAAAATGGCGAAAATGTGCGGCACACCTTTTTTTTTCCGTGTAAATTAAAATTTTACACACTGATAGACGACCGTGTCGCACATACTAGTAATGCATGTAACAGGCAGTGAAATGCAAGTTAGATTTCCCCGACTTTTCGGGCGATTACTGCCTTACCAGCACTAATCGTGGATTTGGCTAGCGGTATAGTCCCTTGACCATAGCTGACTTGAAATTGGTACGTATTAGAAATTCAATGGGGGGAGACAATTAGGGGAAATCTCCCGGAACTATGAAACAGCGGCTGCCACTCTGCCCGCTTGGGGGCAGCAAAGACAGGTGGTAGACCCGCATTAAGGGCGAGTAATTATATAACAAGAATATGTTGATATTCGATAATGTTAAAATGTAATAGCGGAAGCAAAGACACGGAGAGGTAAAACCTGCTCCAAAATATACAGTCTTTGTCGAAGCGAAAAGGGCGATACAGTCCTCCATAACTTGAAATAGTGTGTGTGGCTGGGAGGTGGCTCAAATGAGCCACGAATTTAAATTTTACAACATGAAAAATTTTTTTTTGCTAATTTCAACTTTGATCCAATAAAACTGCTTGCGCTCTGTCCAAATAACTAAATGCTCAGACACTCAATACAAGGTGTTCATGCTATAATTTTAAGTGGATTATTTTATTGTTGTAAGTTAGATATAGTTGTTGATAAAAATATGTGTTTTCATTGTGTGTGTATATTTTAAACTAAGCCAATAATTAAACTGTCTGGCAGGCGGGTAACACAAAATGATCAGAATCAGAAAAGGGGGAAACAATGAGGTGAGAAGTAATGATAAATAAATATATATATATGTCATGTAATTGGTTCCATTTTTAAATGTGTTTTAATTGTGTTAGGGAGATCAGCTGATCAGCTATAACATGTCACGGGTAAAATGGTTTATAAATATTCCAAGTAATTAATGTTTGATGTAATGTTTTAATGTATTGCAGATGTGTTATGTAATGTAATGATAAAAGTAATTTGATAAATTGAGAAGTAAAGTAATGATTTATGCCAGTTAACAAGAGATAGTTTTGGGTAATGAATACTTTATGGGACATATAGATCTGTCCAAATTAAAGTTAAAGAAACAGTAGAAATGAAGAATGTAATGTTGTTTTGAACTAATGTATGTTATAGAATTTTGAGAAGTATTGATGTTGACACAGTAGTTGTGGAGAATTTATGTGGAGTTTCGAGTGATATATTGTTGTTTATAATTAATGATGTTATTTTGTTGTAGTTGTAGTAAGGTAATAAGATTGAGATTTTTGGGGCTGGCAATTTTGTAGTAGTGGGTAGAGTCAAGGAGGGAGAAAGATTATATATGTAGACAGATCAAGCAGTAAATTAAATGAGAATAAATAATTTACATCACCCACAGTAGTGTAGAATCAGATTGTTAAACAAAGAAAGAGATTTATGATAAAGAATATAAAATTTTCATTTTTTAAACCAGTGACAGAATTTTGAGAGAATTGGGTAATGTAAAATTAAGAATTGTTTATTTTGAATAATTTAAATGGCAATTGGCTTATTGTTTATAATAATATTTTGTTTATTTTCATTGTTTTATTTTGTTGTTTTGTGTTTCACATTAGATTAATACAGATGTTGTATGTATTTTCAGAAAGTATACATAACATATGTAGGTCAAGGGTTTTGGACTTGACCTAGTTTCGATCAGCTGATGAGGTCATACACCCACTAAGCTTGTATAGTAGGAAGTCAATTCAATTTGTTTATTTAATCAATTTAAACCAAGTTTTAAATAATTTCTACAGATGAAGGAAACATTTTCATAACTTTAAATTTTTTTTGAATTTAAAAATTTTTTTTTTGAAAATATTTTTTTGGAAATTTTAAATTTTTTTGAAAAAAAAAATCTTGATTTTTCGCCTGCCAGCGACTGAATATTTTCAGTATTGATTATTTTATTATTTGTGTGTTAACCATGTTTATTTTTATTGATTTATTTGGTATTGCATTGTATTGTTAGACTCTAAGTATTCACATGTAAGGATAATATGGTAAGGATATGTTTAACTATAAGAGATGTTTAAATTCACTTATTTCAAGTAAAAAACAGAAAAACAAGGAAGAGAATTTTTTTGGTAAAATATATTATTTTGAATTTTGAATTTTTTTAATTTCTTGTAAATTTTAAAGAATTTGTCAAGGTGTAATATGTAATGTGAGTGTGTGTGAGCTATCTGCTAAAGGCAGCCCAGCTTGCATACAAGGGGAAACATATCGGTGGAGGATCTGGCATAATTTAAGCCAGGGAGTGAGGATTTTGGGGGGTAGCATGCTAGAAGGTGAGGTGCGCTGTGGTACTTAGCTGTTCGATTTCTCGGTGTTGGGATCTCTTACGGAGAAGTCCAGTGATCTCGTTCAGATGAGTCCATGGTCGCTGAGCCAGGGGGGTTGTGTACCCATGTAGATTAAGAACAAGAGGGGGTTGTTGGCACCAGTTCCTCACCGGTCCTCTTCGGGGTTTATCGATGAGATTTCTTCTGTTGTGGACAGCAGAATTCTCATCGAGGGGGTATTGTAACGTGTCAATTTTGGGTTATTTTATTTTTTACCGTATGTGGGATTTATATTTTTATTTATTTCATGTTTGTGCGGGATTTTGTAAAATTATTGTGTAACGTCAATTTCATTATAACAGAACACGTGTTGAGACACAGTGGTGTAACAAAGCATAGACGCAATTTGCTGTTGAGTAATGCAGCCAGGAATCCGCGCCACCTTAAAAATTCTAAGAACTTTGTATATGTATGTCGGCGCCCGCACGTAACGTTTCAAGGCGGAGCGCCGTTAGTGACGCTTTGAAAACACCAAAAGTCGAGGCAAAACATGGCGCTGGGATGAAAAGTTAGTAGCTCCAAACAACCAGCTACAGGAAACGCCGTTAAACCACGCCCACTGCTAGTGACGTCAATATAGCAGATGCCAATATCGTCCTCTGGTATCCCGAATATAACTCTTATATTCCATGTATAAACGGAATATGTCGTAACAACTTGAGCATGAACGGCGACTAAAACATGTTGGCAGTGAGTACGCACTTCCTCCCGCTAAAAGCAGCACATTGCCCAGTCTACTAACTGAACCCTCCGTTGCCGGAACAAGCGAAGTAGGCTTGTTACAAAAACTTACATTTAACAGTTAAAAAGTGGATTAATCATTTGAATTTATGTGACCGCGGTCGATTTTAACAGAGACAGTGTAATTTATAACTTTCGGACAATATAAAATAAGAAATTTCACGAGAAGATGACTGTGCGCGAAGACCGCGTGTCCGCCGTGGGGGGGAAATTTATCATTGTTAAAATGTTAAGGGCATTATAAATTCTGCGTGTATGTGTGCATGAGCAATGCTGGGCTGTTTGTGTGATAATTGTGTTTGTGCTTTATAAATGGTACCTAAGGTAAGACATAGTTTGTAAGTTCTATTATGCCAGAGTTGCACAACATGTACAACAAAGATCTATAAATTCAATATTTCTGATTAATAAAAAATATAATTTCTCTTCCATAAAATTGAGAGTTAAATTCTTTCAAGGCCTTAATTCGTTTATGTACTGTCAGAGTTCGTCGAACGAAATGGGTTTGTCCACACTACGCGATCCGGCCAGATCAAAGATGAAAGGTAAGTGGGGGTTTTAATTTGAATAAATAACAATTACCAAAATTTATACAGTTACAACTAGTATTTTTTCCAAGTTTCTCACATTTTAAGTCATTTAATTACAATAGATTTCATTTCTTAAATTAACAATCTCCTGTCTTATCACATTACATTTTTCTTTCTTATTACTTATCTTTACTTTTGTGATTATCTCAATGGTTCTTACATTTTTTACCTCACAGATTCTTTAATAATAGTCCTTGATACATTACTACATAACTCCCTAACTTTTGTAGTGGGTTCGGAATCAGAGTGGCTCACTGTGGCATACATTCTCTGCCGTTCCTCAATACACATACTCAGATTCAGAGGCATACTCATCTCTGTCTGAGAAAAAAAATAAAAATTGCACCTGGCAATAGTTGCACTATCACAACACATAAAATATCACATATCATTCATTTTCAATAATATAATATATTCAACATAATATTCAAGGTATTAGAGGTTTTCATTTGTATCACATTTCCTTCTTTTATTCTTTTTAACATACTTCCTCTTCACAGGTAATTATTTCTTTTCAGACTTGACATTCTCGGCTATGCTTTTTATCAGCCGTATTGTTACTTTTTATACTAGTTGACAATTTGTTTTAGTTTACTTGAATATTCTTAAAATTACACACTTACATTGATGCTTATATAATTATGCAGTTGTTTCTTACATATAGAGTTCACAATGTTTCATTATTACAATAGTTTACTAGTTTTTCTCTCGTTAATAATTTATACTTATTCTGAATTATCAGGGTTTACAATATTCATATACTAAATGTCTTTTGGTTAGATGTTCTCTGACATATCTTGTTACATACAATATTTGGTAATTAAATCATATTTTTCTTTCTTTTCATTCCACAATAATAATAGCCATCTTTATAATTAGCTCTCTTGGTTAGTCAGCCTCTCTACTCCTTCAAGTGTCTGATAATTTACACTTATTCTGGATGATTTTAATTCTTGTTTATGGAGTATACAATATTTGATAATTACAATACAATGTGATAATATAATAACAACATATTAATATCTGATTTTATAGACATTCTTGGGGTTAAATTGTTCATTTAATAAACATTTTTTCTCTCTATCTACTTTCCATAATAATATCCTTCTTTCATGTTACTCTCTTTGTTATTCTTCTTCTCTACTCCTTCAAGTGATGGTGGTTTTCACTTATTCTGGACGGTTTTATATAATATTTTAGTTTTATGAGAGGTATACAATAATCATTTGATAAACTTTTTTTTTTCTTTAAATATAGCATAGTAATTTTAGTTATAAGATAGTAGTAGCTCCTCTTTAAATCAATCTAACATAGGAGTATTAAAGTAATTTTATGTCATTATCCTAGGTATATTTTTGTTATATGCCACTTTTGGCTCTCTATGACATAATAGGTATCTTTCTTCTCCTTAAATTATTTGGTTTACAAATACACGTTTTTCTACCATTTAGTATGATAGATCTGGTTCTTATTTAATAAGTAACAAATAGTTTGGCCTACATCTTAATCCTACACACTTTTAATAACACAATATGGCAAATAGGTTTGCTATAGACAATTAGTTACTCTCAATTCCTTGGTCAAAATACATGATCCTCCTAATTACTAAATGAATCTGTTTATAATAGTTAATTTTAAAACATTTTTTATACACTAAATATTCCGGTGGTAAATGTCGTATACCACTATAATTTATCTGCTCTTAACAATAATCACTTTTATGGTTTACTTACATGGGATTACTTTGTGCTTTTCCACTCTATTGGGTTCTTTGCTTGGGACAATTACGTTTCACTGGTATCCTTTTCCATATCTGTTTCTAGTGCTACCTGTTTGTGATTTTTGGCACTCTGTAATTACCTATCATGCGGTTCTTCCACTTTGCGGCTACCAGATAGTCCTCGGCTTCCCGTTTTCTTGCCTTCTTCTTCTCCTCATCTTTGATATCCATGTGTCCCGTGTACTTCGGGTCTTTGTCATTATTGACGTCTAGTACCTCTTCTAACTCTGGTTGATCGTCATTAGTTTCCTGGTTGGATTTTTCCATTGATTGGTCCCTCTTCTTCCGTAATTCCTTTATTTCTTGGGCGTACCCTTCAATGATACGGTCCAGCAGTTCTTGATAACCTTTCCTTTTCTTAAAACGTTTTATTCTCCCTTTGGAAATATCTGCTTTAAGTATGTTATTGGTTATAGTCTTCTTTGTTGTAACCCATTTCTCCTCTTCGTCCATCTTCATGAAGTTCCTTCGGTACTCCTTCCTATAGGTCCCTTCTTCACGGTTGTTGACTGGGAAATAAATCATATTAATTAGACCACTTCGAGTGATTTCGATTAATTCTTTTGTTACCCTAGTCTTCTTTGGACGTATTATTCTTCTTTCTTCCTTTTTCTTTTCTTCCGTTTTCTTAATTATTTTGTTCCTTTCTTCATGAATTTTAATTTTCGAATTCACTTGTTCGGTAGTTGTATTTCTGGGTAATTCTTTTGTCTCCACTTGATCATCACACATGGGCAGATTTTTTGTTCTAATTCTTCCTTCTCGGCTACTAACTCTTCCGCTTCCTTAATTACCTGAGTGTTCTCTATACTTCCGGTATCGATCTCCTTATATTGAACATCTTCCTGATTTCTGTCAAACTCATTTTCAGACGATGATGTATTTGAGTCCCCTTCATTCTCAGTTTGTTCGACCTTATCTTCAGGTTGCAATTCTTCTGTGGTTTCATCATTGGGTACTTCTTCTATCGCTGGTTGGTCATCGTCTTTTCTTTCTTCATTATCCTCAGGCTCTGGACACACTTGTTCCATGTTTTTATCTTCGGGTAGCTTCCATTTTTCCTCCCACTTCCGGTTATTCTCCTCCATCTACCGGCTAATTTCATTTAAGGTGGTGTTCAACTCTTCTCTTAAGGCTTGCTGCTGTCATCTATTTTATTGTTTAGCATGTCCATGGATCTATGGGTATTGTCGATCTTTTTATTCAAATCCTCTTTCAGTGACTCCATGTTTTTATTAATGGACTCCATTTTTTCTGGCTGTCATCCATTTTTTGGTGGATTGATTCTATGTCCCTTTTTGAATTTTCATTAATTTTTGTGAAATTATTATTGACCTGTCCGAATTGTTCCATCATCATTCTCATCATGTTATCCCATCTTGCCTCTTCGGACGGTTTGTCTGGTCGTTCGCCAACTATTACTTCTACTTCCGGTTCTACCTGGGGTGTTTCTTCATGTCGAGTTTCTATATTATTAATGGTAATGACTTCCATTTCGTGTATGGGTTGTGTTTCATATGTCTCCGTATTTGGTTGTATTTCTCCTACCCGACTGTCCTTATATCTTGTGTCGTATTGATGTGTGTGTGGCATGTTTGTTCTTTTGTGTCTACCGAGCTGTTTATCAATATAAAAAATATTTTTATTTAATATTTTTTCCAGCCACACTACTTTGGTGCGCCAATTTGTAACCAATCGAAAACGAATTGAAATATTATGTACTGGGGTTCAATCAAGCTCCACGTTGGTTTGAGCCAATTTGTAACTAATCGTAACCGGGTGGTTTATATGTTTATTATTTATTATTTGAGGTATTAAAAATATTAAAGGTCGTAGTTGTTGAACATCGAATGTTACCAATTTTATAAAGCAATTTAAAATGTAACATTCGAGGTTACTAAAAGTGTGTTTACAATTGTAGAATTATAATTGTCTGAAAAGAATTCCCTTAGATAAAAAAAATAAAATAGTTGCATTAATATTAGTTAAATACTAATGTTACTTAAATTTAAAAATAAAGTGCACTAGCAGGTTGCTTGTTGTTGGTGACCGTCTTGATGATGCTAGCTGCGAAACTCCTCCTCCAGGTTGATAATCGTCTAAGTATGTAAAGTCTAGTAATGTCTGGACAATAGAACAAATATAATACACTTTCACGTACCTGTTCGTGATTTCTGGAAGTTCAATAAGCTGCCAAGACGGTTTACAAAACCAACTCACTTTACCTACAAGGTTAGGTGACCTTGTTTAATAATGGGCGCCACACGGATTTATTTTGGGAAAATCCCGTGGAAAACCCATTAATAAAATCAAATAATAATTTTGAAAAAAGTTATTATAATTGATTATTGCCCTTATGGCAATGCAATTCAACAATATTCAATCACAACTGAAGGTTGTTTTGATTCTTCTAAATGAATTATTTAGTTACCTTTTAGAAATAAATTAAGTCGAGTTATGCTGTTAATAATGGGTTTTTATTCATACCCCTGATAGAGAATTCAAACAAATATAATAAAAAAATACAATGATGTACAATTGCAAATATGTTGTTACATACCCTATAAAGCTGGCTCAGAGCATAAGCAATACATCTGGTTAAGTCCAGATACTCTTTACTTTGAACATTAATATTATTTAAATCTCAGATGCGAGTTCTTTGAGACACAAAAAAGAAGGCTCATGCCTACACAATAGCTAATGACTTTCTGATATAATATAGACTAGTAATGCCTTGAGGTTACTATTATAAAATAAAAATAAAATTTACCTATTTTATAGGTTATGCGTTCGTCACGCTTGGTTCATGATTTACAAAGTTATATTTTGAGCACACTTATAACTAACATTCAACTTAACTGGTATTGACAAATTCATTAAATAAATTTAGACATGGTGTAGTACAGAAAAATGTTTCACTGTTATGCGTCAGTACAGATTTGTTTATCAAAATATACAGGTTATGGCGCTCGGAGTAAAATGAATAAATTGTTACACTGTTACCTTGTGTTTTAATCTTTCGATTAAAATTTCAATTAACACATCAATGATCGGATTATAATGATCATCGTTATTCACTACACACGCACAAGAACAGAGAATTTCGATCCACTTCTGACTTAAAGGATCATAAATAATACTATTTAATTATTTCTTCTGTTCCTTATTTTTTCCCACACTAAATGAAATAATACTGCACATAAACACAATGGTTCTTTGTAGAATATCTTGAAGTTGTCGTTAGTTGTTGTCGAACTGTTTCCATTGAAGTCCTATTGTGATGACGCTATCAGTTATTAAAAATGTTGATGAGACCAGCGTACCTGTCACGCCGAATGAAATTAAGAAGTGTCTCATGAAAATCTGCTGCAGCCCCTTATATACCCGACCATTTGATCGGCTTTAGGCGATAGTGTTAATTACTAAGCTATTTTTTCATTGGCTTAGCTAGGTGTGATGAACGTGACGTATTGTCTTTCCAACCGTCAAAAACGGTTTTTAACCGACTCGTCACCAGAATGATTGACAGTTGTCGTTGTTATTGGTGTTGATAACCAGATTCCTTATGCATATTTTGTAAATGATGCTAACACCTTTCACGCACTTAATATAGTTGCGATTGGGGTTGTATCGCTATCAAATTAAAGAATATTTTGTCCTCTTTAATTTGATAGTTTGATACCGGTTTAACGACACTTTTACCAACATTGTTAAATAAACAATGTTCAGGTACACTACTTCGCACTGTCGTCTGTTAACCGAAATCGGCGATTAAACACTCTGACTAATTGTGTTTGTGTTCCACATCGCGTTTTATCACTCAAACGTTTATGTTAGAACACTATTAAATCTGTACTGATATTTAATTACTGTACATTATGAATAAACCTTAACTTATACATTGTAATGAACTGTCCTTACTTACTATGATATTTCGTTTCACATTATTTTGCTCTATTCTATTAACTAACAATTGAACTATTAATTATATCATTTTAATAAGGCTTATCGCTATGTTTGAGTATAAAAATTGTTCTGTGTATGTGATCTACACTTATATTACCTCCTAATAATCACCTTACTGATGATTGTTCGGTCTAGGCCTTGTTGAGACATACCGTTTGTATAGGGTCTCTGCCTTAACAACATTTATTAGTTCACAATCCGGTACCTTGCTGAGGTAGCTTATTTGTATAAGGTTCCCTTTTACAAACACGTTTACTTGTCATAAGTATATTTGAGATTGAAATATAGCTTCGTTCTCATTTTGTGGCCATCGCTAATTTTAGTTCTTGGCATTAATAATTACTAGTCATATTTAATTAATTCTCAGCCAAATGCTGATTCTGATCTCACATTATTCAGATTCTTATTTAATCATTTTTATTAACATATCATATTCCATTTAAGTTATTCACTGACTCGCTTGACAGCTTAAAGTGAATTTAATTTGTCCATTAGTTTGGGTCAGTTATAGTCTGGTTGTAGTGTCAAACAGTATTTGGGTTTACTGCTTCTTGTGGCACTTCTGCTTCTTTCTTCTTCCATGGTTCCTCTCTTCTTGGTTACTCTTATCATTACATTATCTATTTACATTATCGTTATGCATTTATTAAGTCTGATAGTATATGTTTAGGTTATGTAACATCTGGTTATGTTACAATATACCGTATTTTCGCGTGTACCACGCGCCCTCGTGTAACACGCGCACCCCTTATTTTTAGGTCCTACAAAAAAAAAAAAAAATCGCGTATTCAAAAATGTGAAAAAAAATCATATACCGGTATTTGGAATAGTATTACCATATATCTATTGTAAGGGAAAAACTGTAATAACTAATGAAATAAACGTCAAGTTACTTTTTTTGTTACACTAACTTACGGATTTATTTTTTATTACAAGTAAAAAATGTATGTTTATTACAATGACAATTAATATTTATTACAACTAGATACAGTAATTAGAAGCGAAGGTTACAGCAATCGTTACAGAACCAGCCGTAATTGTAAATTCGGGTTTGCCAACCTAAAGAAAATTAAGAGTGCATTAGAACAGTACATCAATGAAAACGAACACAGTTATAAACCCAAGGGATACCGGTATGTTTGATGTAGTTTATGAAAATTTTTTACTAGTGTCTTACCTGATTTTCATTCGTCGTTGCTACTGTCGAATGGGGAGTCTTCATCAGAAGCAGACGCTGCCTCATCTTCACTAACGAACAGTTTATCGTCTTCACTGCCATCCAAGGCGTTGGAAATGCCAGTTTTTTTGAAACTTTTCTTTATTAAGTCTTCTGGTATACTGTCCCATGCTTTGATGATCCAACTGCAGATCAGCGTCAGTGATGGCCTTCGGAGTCTTCCTGTCGGCGTCAGCTCGTGTGGTGCAGTACTCATTCACTGGGTGTACATTTTTTTTAACTGGCACTTGAAGGGCTTATTTATGCACACATCAAGTGGCTGGAGCATCGAAGTCATTCCACCTGGAATAATCACTTGTTCAGTCTTTGTTTCTGATAAAACTTTCTTAACGTCGTCAGTCAGATGGCCACGAAAACTATCCATAACAAGCATCCCTGGGCGTTTTAATAATGCTCCAGGTCGCCGATTCCAAACGCGCTTTATCCAGTCAAGCACTAACTCATTGTCCATCCACCCTTTTTCTTGAGCTTTCATTATCAAACCTGGTGGGAAACTTTCATTTTTTGGAAGGTTTTTCCGCTTCAAGATTATATAAGGAGGCAGTTTCTTTCCATCGGCTAAAACAGTAAGCATTACAGTGCACCGTTGTTTCTCGCAACCAGCAGTACGAATTTTTACAGTTTTGTCACCAACTTTATTTACTGTCGTATCCACAGGCATCTCGAAATAAACTGGAGTTTGATCCGCGTTGCCGATCTGGCATAGTGGATAATTGTTCAGTTTTCTTAACTGAATTACGTAACGCTGAAAACACAAGAGTTTATCAGTGTACGCCTCTGGTAAACGTTGAGATATCGTTGTTTTCCGTCGAACAGAAAGGTTACTTCTTTTAAAAAACCTTTGAAGCCATCCCCTGCTTGCTTTAAACTCATTTGTGTTAATATTCAGCTCCTTCGCAATCTTAATTGCCTCTATTTGGCACATTTCTGTGGAAACAGCATAACCATATTGACGCTTATCATCTATAAACGCTGTAAGTTTAACTTCTAGTTGAGGATATTTTGCAGCTTTACCTCGAAAAGCTCTTTTCTTTAAAGGAGCTTCCGTTAATTTTTCTTTTTTCTTACGCCAGTCTCTGATACACGATTCCGGCACGTCGTATATTCGACCCGCTGCTCTATTTCGTATTACCTCTGCTTCGTTTATAATTTTTAACTTCTCTCCGGCAGTAAACGAACGCAATCTTTTCCCACATTCCATTGTAAAACGAAACAACACCTTGATAAATTAAAAGAACACAAAACACAAACGAAGACAAATTGTTTAAAATGATATGATACAGTACGATATACCGTAGTAATTACGATTGCCGTAAATTCGATATTGAATAACGTAAATACCGTAACACAATAAACATTTGGTGAATACCGTAAAACACTTCAAAACACAGCTTACGTTTTCACAAACCGGTACAGAACGAACCGAATTTTAACAGTAGACTGTTAGAAACACTATGAAATGCTACCTGCTATTTTGCAGTGGGGGTTGAAAGTGTTGTCTGTGCAATGCTTTAGTCAAGGTCAATATCCGCCCGATGTACGGTACATAGTAGTGACTGAGGTTTGAACAGGAATTGCGGTAGCATAAGGTCAATGACCACTCTGATGAAGACTGGCAAGTTAGTTTCCTCGTGTAACACTCGCACCCCATTTCTACGAAATATTTTTTGGTAAAAAAGGTGCGCGTGGTACACGCGAAAATACGGTATATTATAACGATTCATATTGTCGTCCTATCTGAGCGTTATATGAAAGTGTCAAACGGAGCGAGTATAGCGACCTAAGCAAGAGAGAGAGCGTATAATGGCAGCCATCTCACTCTAACCTCGTCACAGCGACGTCCGCTGCCGGTACAAACATGAAAATTTACTCAATTCAATTTATTAAAAAAGGTTTACCCCATATCCGGGTAATAAACCCCAAAATCGCCAGGAATTGGAAGAAAAGGGTAGAAGTAGGAGTGTGGAAACCCGACCAAATAAAGGGTATAAGGTATGTAAAACAGCCATAACATCTACCAAGCCACAACTGTCTACTAGTAAAATGAATACGGGAAACAGGAAGCCACTGCAGGTAGAAAAGAAACAAAACTAAACCTACCATTACCTGCAGTGAAACAAGTTTTGACTTGTTCAAACACTTGTTCAAAGAACCTGAGTTCAAAACTGTTTTTAATGCTGTGATTAGGCTCTATTATTATGTTGTTTTTAATAATTTGAGCTAATTTTTTAGCTGTTTTGTAAGCGGGTGTTGACGTATAATTTATTAAAGGTCTTATGGGGATGTTCTCCTTGTGTATCTTCGGCAGACCAGTAAACCTAGGTGCCTGTGCATTTATGGGTTTCAAATATCGTCGAGTACTTTCATTTAATATATTTGGCATTTATTAATCGTATTGTTTAAGTCTTTGATGTACTTTGCTGTGGGGTCTTTATCCAATGTTTTGACGTTGTTATCGTGTATAAACTCATGTTTTTTTGTTTATATACATCTTGTTTCATAATTACAAGAGTATTACCCTTGTCAGCTTTAGTGACAGTGGCATTGTTGTTAACTATTTTGTTTTTTATTTGTTTTATGATTTTAAGTTGATTTGCATAATTGGTATTGTTGCTACGTAATAATTTATATTTCTTATCCTGCGAGTTAAATATAAGCTATATATCTTTTTAAGCTTAATATTAATCAGTTGTCTTGCTTCATTTTGTAAATTGTGATGTGAGGTATAGATTTAATTGCCGCTTCTGCGTTAACTACCTCACTAATAATCACATTTTTATGTATGGTAGGAATGTTGTACTTTAGCCCTTCGTTCAGTATTTCAATTTTGCTGTTGTTGAATTCTATATCTGTCAAATTAGAAACCCTAGTATAAAATTTATGTTTACATTCGATGTTTACTTCATAACGTTAATTACTTAATAGACTTTGTAATTTCTTATCATTTATATGGGTCATAGATAATCTGATCTTCGTAACATGCTTATCGACGTATTCTTTGATACTATTCAAGAAAACAGGATTTAATGTTCATAATAATTCTAAGTGTAGTCTCTATAACTTGCTATTTAAAACATTCTTTTTTGCATATAATTGTGTAATCTCCTCTTTCAACCATAATGTCTCAGCTTTATGTTTGCTTTTGGTGGCTGCCTTGGACGTACTATTGGTATGCAATTTAATGTAGATAGGGATTAATTGTAAACTCTTACATTTCTTATTGAATTTTATGTGCATATATGTCTTCATCACTTTAATCTTAATGCTTAAGAATTTATATACTGTAGATGCTTGACTAGCTTCAAGTTTTATAAACATGTTTTTTGGTATCCAAGTCGCGTAAATGTTAATAATTAAAAATTACCTTAATAAACGTCTTGCGACTTCTCCTTATTTTGTCCTTCCGTCATCAAACGTTAAAAATTAATGACACAATGACACACATACACATAATTTACACTACAAACTTAAAAGGCCTTTTCACATTGCACAGTGCACATTGTATGGAGGTCCAGTTCATACTGTCAAACTTATCAGAACTCAGGTCCAAGGTGTATATTTATTAATGTTATCTAGTATTGTCTTGTGTCTCGAACTTAAGAGCTGTATCAAATAAATAATGTAATTTGAAAGATAACTGATCATTTAAATCATTTCCAGGATTGGTTTTAAATGCCTTGTAAATCTCATATTCCTCGAGTATGCCAATATGACGTCCCTTGGCACAATAATGTAATGGCTTGAAATTAGTGTCAAAATCTGTATACCCATGGTTGGACTCCATGAGGTGACGAGCGTAGTTGGATTTAATATGTTCTAACTTTGTAATTTTGCTCTTAGGCAAATGTTCCCTAAACCGCTCTCGAAACCGTGTGCCAGTTTGGCCTATATATATCTTGTTGCAGTAATTACATGATAGCTTGTATACAGCTGTTTGTTTCTCTATAGGTATTTTGTCTGTTGATTTAAGCATTTTTTGTAAGTTATTATTGGTACGGAAAATCACTTGGCAGTCAAATTTGTTTAAATTGTTTTCTAAAATAAGCGGCACTATATTTGTATACTCTGCTGATATATATTTCACAATATTAGTGTTACTATTAATTTTAAGTTTATTTTTATTATTATGTTTGTTTATAAATGTTTCTTCAATAGTGTATCTATTAATGTGCTACTGAATCCGTTTCTTGTGGCTACGTATTTTATGGTATTTAATTCATCTTTAAAATCATCTGTTTCCAGTGGTATATTGATTTTACCTATTTATAAAGCTATGGAAAGCTGCTAATTTTTGTGGAATATGGGTGGTATGACTCTGCGAATTGGATACCAAAAAACATGTTTATAAAACTTGAAGCTAGTCAAGCATCTAAGGTTTATAAATTCTTAAGCGTTAAGATTAAAGTGATGAAGTGATGATTATAATTTTATATGCACATAAAATTCAATAAGAAATGTAAGAGTTAACAATTAATCCCTAACTACTTTAATTGCATACCAATAGTACGTCCAAGGCAGCCACCAAAAGCAAACATAAAGCTGAGACATTATGGTTGAACGAGGAGATTAAACAATTATATGCAAAAAAGAATGTTTTAAATAGCAAGTTATACAGACTACACTTCGAATTATTACGAACATTAAATCCTGTTTTCTTGAATAGTATCAAAGAATATGTCGATAAGCATGTTACGAAGATCAGATTATCTATGACCCATATAAATGATACGAAATTACAAAGTCTATTAAGTAATTAACGTTATGAAGTAAACATCGAATGTAAACATAAATTTTATACTAGGGTTTCTAATTTGACAGATATAGAATTCAACAACAGCAAAATTGAAATACTGAACAAAGGGCTAAAGTACCTACAACATTCCTACCGTACATAAAAATCAGATTATTAGTGAGGTAGTTAACGCAGAAGCGGCAATTAAATCTATACCTCATCACAATTTACAAAACGAAGCAAGACAACTGATTAATATTAAGCTTAAAAAGACATTTAACTCACAGGTTAAGAAATATAAATTATTACGTAGCAACAATACCAATTATGCAAATCAACTTAAAATCATAAAACAAATAAAAAACAAAATAGTTAACAACAATGCCACTCACTAAAGCTGACAAGGGTAATACTCTTGTAATTATGAAACAAGATGTATATAAACAGAAAACATATGAGTTTATACACGATAACAACATCAAAACATTGGATAAAGACCCCACTGCAAAGTACATCAAAGACTTAAACAATACGATTAATAAATGCACAAATTTATTAAATGAAAGTTCTCGATGATATTTGAAACCCATAAATGCACAGGCACCTAGATTTACTGGTCTGCCGAAGATACACAAGGAGAACGTCCCCATAAGACCTTTAATAAATTATACGTCAACACCCGCTTACAAAACAGCTAAAAAATTAGCTCAAATTATTAAAAACAACATAATAATAGAGCCTAATCACAGCATTAAAAACAGTTTTGAACTCAGAGACAACATGAAAGATATTAAAATTTCCCCACAATACAAACTACTATCGCTAGATACCATTAACATGTACACCAATATACCTGTACGAGATACCTTAACCATTATTAACAATAACTTAATAAGAGCTAAGAAATTAAGCATAATAGAAATCAATGAATTAATCTTACTGCTGAATGTAGTATTAGACCAAAACTACTTCACACAATGCGTAGGACTTGCCATGGGTTCACCACTCTCAGGTCTATTAGCAGACATATTCATAAACAATTACGAAAACGAAGTTATTTTTACCCATAACAATAAATATTTAAATATTATAATCTTATACAAACGCTATGTCAACGATACCTTTATTATATTTTATGGCACTACGCGCCAGATAGAGAAATTAAAAAATTATATGAACAGCGTACACAATAATATTCAATTTACAATAGAACATACTTACTTCTTACTTCTTAATACGAGCATCTGAGGCTGGCTGCTTCGATGGCTTGATGTCTCCTGTAAGTGTCTGCTGCTAGCGGCCACCAACAACTCTCGGATAGTATTTTATCCAGAGTTTTTTCTCCGGCCATTTTGCGTTTAAGATTTTCCCTTTGCTGGTAGCGTTGCCGGGCAATCCAAGAGAATGTGATTTAGGGTTTCGTCCTGCTCCTTGCACATTCCACAAAGAGGACTGTCTTTTAGGTGAAACCTATGTAGGTACCTGTTCGTCACGATGTGACCCATTCGTACTCTTGCCGCAAATGACGCCACAGATCGAGGCATCCCTTTATAGATTTTTGGGCAGTTTGGGGAGCTTTGGATGGCGAAGTACTCACGTCCGGTGCTACAATTCTCCCATCTCCGTTTCCAGGACTCAATGAAGAACTTCTTGGCTGCTTCTTTACACTGTGTCAGAGAATAACGCTGCGCCTGTACAGGGCCCACGCAGCAAGCTTTACTGGCAAGAGTATCTGCTACTTCATTTCCATGAATCCCGCAGTGACTTGGAATCCATTGAAAAACAACATTCTTACCTTTTAAACTATTACGTTGTTGCAGGATTTCCGATGTTCGAAAGTAATAATCTGTGGTTTTCTGCGCTTGTAAGGCCTGTATAGAAGACATGGAGTCCGTGAGAATGCAGATGTCACGCGCATCGATGGCTTTGCAAAACTCCAGTGCAGCATTCAGGGCCAATAATTCAGAGTTCATACTTGAGGACGCGTCGCAGGGCAATGAAAAAGAGTCACCTGTTTCTGGGCAATAATAAGCAGCTCCTCCTTTATTGTTGACTTTGTCAACAGAACCGTCAGTGTATATTTTGGCGAATCCATGATATTTTTCCTGAATCAATGTGATTGACACTTCCCTTAGAAGTGCTGGTAAGTCTTGTCCTTTGGTCAGTGAACCAGGAATTTTTGTATATGCCTTTAGTTTGTCACGTAGCCAGGGCGGGATATCAAAAACAGTCGGGATCAACTCAGGCTGAATGAATTCTAAAACTCTGCCTGGCCTATTTCGGTGGTTGAATAGAGATTGCCGGATGTTAACCTCGTTAAAGCCTTTTACTGGCTGGATAGCTTGCAATTGGAAGTGCTTCCTCCACTTTCTGGTTTGGATGTAAAGATCCAGTGGTTCGATTGCCAGCTCGATTTCCATTGCTTGAACACTTGTTGTTTTTGGGCAGCCCAAACAAATTCTAAGCGCAACATTCTGGAACGTTTGCAATTTCTTAATGTGTGTTTCAGCCGCTCCTCCCCACACTTCACACGAATATAGGATTTTGGCTGTTACAAAAGACTGATAAAATTGTCTTAAAATGTACGTGTCTGCACCCCATTCTCTACTAGCAATGACTTTTAGAGCATTAAGTCTGCTGATACACTTCTAAATAGTGTAGCTTACCTGATCCCTCCATAGGAGTTTGGGATCCAGCTTTATTCCTAAAAGTATAGGGTTCGCGTTATAGGGGAGAGCATTTTTATTGAGTTTCAGCAACGGCTTATAATGTTTGTGGGTGTAGCGCCTAGAGAAAAAACACACTTCTGTTTTTGCCGTGGAGATGACTAAACCCCATTTTTCGGACCATTGGTAAATTTTATCGAGAGATTCTTGAACTCTACTTGTCGCAATTTCCGGTTCCTTATGCGTTGACCAGATCGTAATATCATCTGCAAAAATCGCCACAGACACGTTTGTTGGGATTACATTTACCAAGTCTTGAAGAACAATATTAAAAAGTGTTGGGCTGATGATGGAACCTTGCGGTATTCCATTAAGAGTAGTTCCTTCGGTGGAGAGGGTTTCATTTATTTTGGTTTTGATAGTCCTGTCTCTGAGGAAATGGACAATGTATTGTAAAATATTGCCTTTCAACCCAATTTTCATGCATTGTGCGATGATCGATATCCTTGAAACTCGGTCGGATGCGGCTTCGAAGTCAATCAACACTGCTGTCGTACATTCATTGTTTGAGAACCCTGAATAGATACTTTCGGAGAAATATAGAAGGGCATCGCATGTACCTCTTTTCAGCCTGAACCCAAATTGGTGCGGGCTGAGAATAGCGCGTTTTTCAAGCCTCCACATTAGACGATTGTTGACCAACCTCTCCAGAAGTTTGCCAGGGCATGATGTCAGGGCTATGGGTCTGTAAGACGAAGCCAGTTCTGGAGGTTTCCCAGTTTTTAACAGAGGAATTATAATGGCCTGTTTCCATTTCTGCGGTATTTTCCCAGACACCCAGATACGGTTCAGACAGAGCAGCACTTCATGCAACAGGTCTTCCAAGCAATTTTGAATCATTAAATTGTGCACATTGTCCCCGCCGGGAGTAGACGATTTGAGTTGATCTATTGCAGCTCTCATTTCAGAGCTTGTAAACGGTGGGTCGCAGTCATCCTTTTGTGATATTGCTGCGTCCAACTCCACCGCGAATCTGTGCTTCCGAGGTTTAAGATGGGAAGGCCAAATCGCTTCGTCACCTGATTTTCCCATGTACATCTTGTTAAAAACTTCAGCAATTTCCCTCTCGCTGGTGATCGTGAGACAGTGGCTGTTTGAATTTGAAAAATTTTTTGGTCCGCTTTACCTTGGATTGCCCTGAATCGCTTCCATATGGCCGAACATGGAGTGTTTGAGTTTATCCCATTAACAAAGTTATGCCAAGATGTTCTTTTTGCTGCTTTCACCGCTCTTACATTTAGCAGAGGCTTTGTTGTACTCACTCCTGAACGCGGGTGTCCGGAATTTCTTCCACTGCTTCCTAGCCTTTTGTCTTGCCTTTCTTAATGCCGATATTTCCTTTGTCCACCAAATATTAGAAGGCTTTTGCCGTCTGTTTGGTTTTGAAGTTGGGATGCACTTTGAGGCGGCGGTTATTATACTATTTTCGATTTCATCAATACTGTTTGCGTTACAGTTGCTCGTGTGGAGCTTAAAGAGAGTCCAGTTTGCTTCTTTCACTTTGAACTTAGTGGAGATGGCGTTTTGTGCTAGATCATTCTTTCCCGAATCGATGCTGAAAAAAATAGGAAAATGGTCGCTAGTGAGGTCACTTTCTATATGCCAATCTTATATACAATAGAACATGATGAGGACAACAAAATTAATTTTTTGGACGTAACCATAATAAAGAAGGCAAATAAATTTCAGTACAAAATTTACAGAAAACCTACAACCACGGATTTGACTATAAACGCAGAGTCACACCACCCATATTCACAAAAATTAGCAGTTTTCCATAGCTTTATAAATAGGTTAATCAATATACTGGAAACAGATGATTTTAAAGATGAATTAAATACCATAAAATACGTAGCCATAAGAAACGGATTCAGTAGCACATTAATAGATACACTATTGAAGAAACATTTAAAAACAAACATAATAATAAAAATAAACTTAAAATTAATAGTAACACTAATATTGTGAAATATATATCAGCAGAGTATAGAAATATAGTTCCGCTTATTTTAAAAAACAATTTAAACAAATTTGACTTCCAAGCGATTTTCCGTACCAATAATAACTTACAAAAAATGCTTAAATCAACAGACAAAAACCTATAAAGAAACAAAAAGCTGTATACAAGCTATCATGTAATTACTGCAACAAGATATATATATAGGCCAAACTGGCACACGGTTTCGAGAGCGGTTTAGGGAACATTTGCCTAAGAGCAAAATTACAAAGTTAGAACGTATTAAATCCAACTACGCTCGTCCCCTCATGGAGTCCAACCATGGATATACAGATTTTGACACTAATTTCAAGCCATTACATTATTGTGCCAAGGGACGTCGTATGGACACACTCGAGGAATATGAGATTTACTAGGCATTTAAAACCAATCCTGGAAATGTTTCAAATGATCAGTTATCTTTCAAATCACATTATTTATTTGATACAACTCTTAAGTTCGAGACACAAGACAATACTAGAACATTAATACACCTTGGACCTGAGTTCTGATAAGTTTGACAGTATGAACTGGACCTCCATACAGTGCGCACTGTGCAATGTGAAAAGGTCTAAGTTTGTAGTGTAAATTATGTGTATGTGTGTCATTAATTTTTAACGTTTGATGACGGAAGAGTGATTATTCTCGGAAGATGAAACCTTAGGTTTTGAAATGCGTAAGGACAAAATAAGGAGAAGTCACAAGACGTTTATTAAGGTAATTTTTAATTATTAACATTTACACGACTTGGATACCAAAAAACATGTATATATTGATTTGGAAAATTATCAGCTTATAAAAAAATCAGTTATCCATGAAAGAACCACAAAGTACATCAATTATACAATAAATCCACATTAACAAAGTTATGTGTTGAAGTTCAAAATGTTACCAAATTAACAGTGACTTTTATTTGATATTACCATGTACTTTGACACAAAGTTTAGTATTAGTACTACATTTTTCGGCTTTATTAAAAACTAATAATTTGTTCAATTAGGCCTACCCTTTTTAGACAACATATTACAACTTTATATTATTTGCTTGGCTTCTTATGCCTACAATAATATTTTTGATTACCTTTTATTATTGTTACATTTCTTTAAAACCGTTAAGAATATTCCACAGTCAAAACGTAAATACAAAAAAATAGTCATATGATAATTTAACACCCCGATTTCAAATGCTTGTAATAGTACCTAAATTAACTACAGTATATAATAAACGTCTCCAGTACTTTACAATCAACCTTCTACACATTTTGTAGAACCAATAATGTACTACAGGCGAGAACTGTACTACATGTTTATTATCTGATAATTCGCCCGCTACAAAGCATTATTTGCAACTATTTCATTGCAAGTTTAGTATCGGATAAAAATACTATTATAGGTTAATAACATTTTTACTAGTTTCAGAACTTACCTCTTCAAATCCAATTTCAAATAAACATTCCATAGCACCTATTGTCGGTATTATAAGCCTTGTTACAACTGCATTTGCTAAGCGTAATTTTCTATACTTGGGATTTGAAGGATAAAGAAGTATGTTATCTACTAATTTCATAAGAACTAAGGTTACTTCTAAAATAGTTTCATTGCTGTTTTCTTCTAAACTTTCAATGCTTTTGAACATCATACTGTTATTTCACAAACTACTTTATCAAAATTTAATAAAACTTACACTCATATCAAACCCACAACACTTAATAAGCGACTTCCAAGTGACAACATGACAAATTTGATAGCTAAACTACACACAGTACTTGAAAACAACAAGTGTAGCCAACTTTCAACAAAAAATTCATCCTTCATAATAAGAATAATTGAAATTTTAGAAAAGCTTCAAACGACCAAATCTTAACAGAGAATGCTAAAAAGCTTTTCTATAGAATTAAGCAAGAATCACTAAATAGTTCCATTCTATAGTTCCAACCTCGAATCACTTAACATATACATGTCAGCCACTTTAAAGATAGTAATGCTGATTAGTCCTAACTTGTTTTTTCTTTTGTATGAAGCCGACCCCCCCTCCCCAAGGCTAAATTCTTGATACACCACTGGATATGCCCAGTGATTATAATTAATAAAAGGAAGGCGAACACGACGCCGAAACGCGTTCGACGAAAAAGACAAGTAAGCTTCACAAGAGAAAGTTTCTATATTATATAAAGTAATGAAAGGATAGAGAAATAAGGTTGTGCATTAATTGCGCCCAGTTCAGTATACCTGTGCTGAAAAACTACAAATTCCTCTCCCTTCTGTTGTTTAAAAAATGTTCCAAGCATTTTGATAACTGTACAAAATTATTGTAATCTAATAGCACCTATAATTAGAATTGTGAGGAGCAGTCTAGCAACTTTTTGTTTCGGTCATGCTGTTGGGTGCTCTCTTCTACAATAGTAGCTATAAATGTGCTGCCGAATTGCATTTTCTTGGAAAGAATCTAACTGTGTAACTCTTTTGTCTATATATCTTTTTTTATTAGAGGTTTGAAACTTGGGCTACGTATCACTAAAATCAGTAAGAAGATCGTCTTTCTCTTTTCCTATACGTACTATAAGGTTCTTCTCTACTTCGCATGCGGCAACTGTACGCTCTAAAACTTTATTCACGTAAATTAACGGCCCCCGTTTGCTTTTCCCTTTTCAAAATATTCGCGTACTGAACAGATAAGTTGTCTTGCCAGTCCATTAAATACTTTTCTTTTTCTTGTCTTGCGTATGGCTGAAGCACTCGTACTGGCGTCGGACATAGCTGAATGGATAATATTAACTATCTCACTATCACTATCACTTAATACACTAAATACTTAAATTTTACCACAAAATCACTTCTGTTTATTAGACTAATAATCACTAAATTTTAAAAATATCACTAAATCATCCAAAACGCACTAAAATATGACAATATTGTAAATTTTAAAACTGTTACATTTCACGCACATCAAACAGAAGCCTACCATTTAATTTAGTACGCGCACGTGGTAAAGCATAAACAGCTGAACAAGTACAAATTGACAACACTGTGCTTTATAGTTTCGGCCAATCAGACCGCACTAAACACTCTTCCCCACTCACTTACTGACAAACGTCAATCCCTCTCCAATAAAAATTGTACTGTACGTAGTACACATTGGTGCTAAGACATAGTTTGGAACGTTCTGGTCTGTGAGCGGAAGTATAAAAACATGGCGGCCTTAAGCTTCAGTATAGTGGCGATATATTTACAGTTCGGTTCGAGTTATTGTCGGGCGATTACAAACGATATTACTGTGCGCGTTCTCAAGTGGTTATTAGTTAAGTGTTGTGTTTTATAATCGGACGGTATATTGTAATACAGTTGTGTTTTAATATTAGTTGACATTTATTTGCGTGTGAACAAATTTTATTTGATTTGTTATAAGAGACTTTGTTGTTAATTACGAACTGTTAACTGTGAAAATTAAAGCTGGTGATTAGTGACTTAATTGGTGTCTTGTACTTATTTTGTTTTCCACTGTACCTACGACGATCAAGTAGACCGTCGTAACAGTGGTGTCAGAACTGGGATAGAACGGTTAACAGTGGAAACAGTGGACACTTTGTACAAGACGAGTGTAAATCGTAATTAATCGGAAAACAATGGATGCCAGTCAGATGAAGGAAAATTTCCAGGCGTTGTTGTTGCAGACAGAGGAACGACGACGACAGGATGCAGGGAAAGCGGAAGAGAGACAGAAAACCCTCCTGCTGGAAGCAGAGAAAAGACGCAGACAGGAGGCGGAAGAAGCAGAAAAACGACAGGAGTAAGAACGTAAGCAAGAAGCAGATAAAACGGAAGCTCTCGTTGAAGCTATGCAGAAACAGTTGCAAGAACACAGTACTGCAGAATTGGGTCTCCTACGAGGTGAGCTTAATAAACAAGTTACTAAAATATTAGAGGTACAAGAATCAATGACATTAAAAATAGCTCAAGTAGAAAAATCTGTGTCGAGTGTTGAAGAATCGATGTCTAATAAAATAGCTGAAGTAAAAAAATTAGTCACGAGTGTGGAAAAAGCTATGTCAACAAAAATAGAAGACTCGATTACTAACATAAAAGAGCAGATTAAAAATGAAGTCGAGCAGTGCCTGAAGTTACAACCAAAACAACTGTGTGAACAGACTGTACCAATGATAAAGACATAGAAAGACACAGAAAATAAGTCAACAGAGGTCACCTCGCCTGCGGTTGGGACAGTTCATGTCAAGGCCCCAACCTTTGATGGAAGCACGCACTGGGCGACGTATTTACGCCAATTCGAACTTGCTGCATGCGCAAATAATTGGACGTATAAAGACAAGGCAGGCAGTTTCACTCGTTTTCTCATTAAAAGGACCCGCGGCAGAACTACTACAGAAAGTGCCACCTGACAGCCAGACAGAAAAACAATGTTGTCGGACAAACAATTCAAAAGTTCAAGAGAGTCGCAACGATTTGAAAAAGACAGAAGACCGAAATGTTACAACTGTGGAAAACGTGGTCATCTACAGGTAGATTGTTGGGAGAAGAAGATACCGAGAGAAGAGAGTGATCGCACCAATTGGAGAAGTAAAGCCCCAGAACAGCACACAGTTTCCACGCTACATAAGACCAGTGGAAACTTGATTGTTAATGGATTGCGGAAGGTAAACCAACATCATTTACAGTTGACACGGGCGCAACAGTGTCCATTGTGCGCCCTGACTTAGCAACCGCCAGCCTCTAATTAGCTCTTGTACAATACAGACTGAGACTGGAAGCCCCGTCAAGGTGCTAGGAAAGGTAGACGTACGTGTACGCCTGGGTCTTCTCGAGTTTAACCACCAAATGCTCGTTGCAGACATTGTCAATGAAGTGATTCTTGGCACGGCCATTATGAATGCCTACGGATTCGTTGTGGACTTAAGAGAGAATGTCCTGAAAGTTGGCCAAGAGAAGATAAATCTTTGCATGGCTAAAATGACAGGGTCTACCAACCATTCGATTAAGCGAGTGGCATTAGTCTAAGAAAAATTCAACAGGTCTGGTCAAGAGGAACCCTCCCTATTGCAAGCGGAAATGGAGGAAGAACTAGCAGAGGAAATACAAATAAGTATAACGACAAAAGAAGTGATTGGAAAGCCAACTATGGGTGTCGAGACAAAACTCTTGCTTGTTCCTGAGCTGATAGAAGCGCCCGAGGGCAAAGTGGCTGAAGATGAGGTTACGCAAGATGTTGTTGACGAGAACCAAACAAACTTGGATCAGCCAGCGGTGTTTAGGTCATCAGTACATGACGCAACGGGAGTGATTCCAGCAAAACTAGTGGTTGAGCGGAAGACTCGCATTCCTGGGAACGTGATATTCGGATCACACGAGACTGAATTCGAAGAACCGGAGAATTATCTTTCGCAAGGACGTCCACCTAGATCGCCTGGTCGAGTATTACTTCAGAGACGGTTCGCCAGTTCGGGACAAACAGGCTTAAGGAGGGGGCAGTGTTACGACATCATAGAACAATCTACGTATTTATCGAACGTTCCAGAGGGATCCACAATGTAATGCGGTGGTGTACGTGACTCTTGACGCATTCGCGAGACTTTTATCGAAGCCGCCAGCCGAGCGGACTGTGTCAAGGCCGCAATTAATTACGTAGTACACACTGGCGCTAAGACATAGTTTGGAACGTTTTGGTCTGTGAGCGTGGGTATAAATACATGCAGCAGCGGCCTTAAGTTTCAGTATAGTGGCGATATATTTACAGTGCGGTTAGAGTAATTGTCGGGCGATTACAAACGATATTACTGTGCGCGTTCAAGTGGTTATTAGTTAAGTGTTGTGTTTTATAATCGGACGGTATATTATAATACAGTTGTGTTTTAATACTAGTTGACATTTATTTGCGTGTGAACTTTGTTGTGGCCTGCAACCGGCCGTGGAAGACAATTATTTATCTATGTCAGCTTTTATTATTCGCTGAGATAACACGTCTGCCAAGGTTATGTCTTTGTGTTTCACATTGTTTAGGTATTGTTTGTTTGTTACTATTGTTTATTTTCAAGGTTTATTGTCTTACAAATTTCAATAAAGTTCTCTGAAAAAATGCAATGTAGTGATGTCCTTTCTTGAAAAATGCAGGGGAGAGAAAAGTAGCTACTTGGAACAAGAATGAAAAAACAAGAAATAAACATTCGTATAATAGCAAGTCGTTTCTATCAGAAGTGTTTAAGGCAAAGAACAAACATGTCAGTACGAAATAAGGGAAACAGGAATACATTAAGCGAGTCGTTACAGTCATAGGAATAGATGATATAATAATTAGAACTGTGCAACCGCGTCAGCTACAGGTTTTCTTTGACATAGGTCTGTATCTAGCTTAAAATAAAAATTCGGTTTTATATAATTTCGCGAATGAAATATCCGAACTTTCATTGGAATAAATTCATATATTTGAAGAATTACATTACCCACTCTTCATAAATAATTAATTATCATGCATTATTAAAACTGTAGGAACTAACTATACCGGTAACCAGCAAGTAGATTTATATGGTTTCGTGACAGTCATGATAAGAGCATACTAAATGTTCAGAATGCAAAAAATGAAATTGTATTGTTTTTGTATTTGTTATGATAATCTTATATTTATATAAAACTAATATTCATATTCTTACATATTTTTTATTTCTTAAGATTAGTGTATACAACACATACACTTGCTTAACATAAAATCTATTACTTAGATGAATTTTATTACAAAATAAACTGATAATTATGCAGGTTAATGTTATTCACATACTGGGTAATATTTCTTATAAAGCATAGGTTTGGATATTATGATTGGTAGATTGGCAGCTACAACAAATAAAATTTATGCTGCTTCATCGCTGAACATTGTTCACTGTTCACGCTGTTTTGGTATTTGCAGTGTAACGTTGTGTTGTGAAAGTGTTGTACGTTTTGTTACTTTGAAAGTATCAGTAACTAGGCTTTAAATCAAAAAATGGTAAGTTGTGTACAAATTTTTTGTTTTGAAAACCTAACAGTTTTTACATAAAGTGAAGAAATCCTATCGTATCTAAATTATTTTAGGTTACTAAGAGTTGTCATGAATGTATTTAGCCATTTTATGTCCTGTACAAGTAAGAAAGGTATTATAACATAATACATTTTAAGGTGAAAAAAAAACAACCGTCGGACTGAAATTAAATAGACTAATTTTAATGTTTTAGTACAAAAACTCAAAGTGAAATATTTAATAATTATTTATAGTCACAATTTGAAGTATCTAATCTTAGTTTTTACTTTTTGTAGGCAAGAAGATATGATACAAGGACAACAATATTTTCTCCTGAAGGTAAATAATATCATCTAGTCTAGTTCAGAAATTATTTATGTATTTAGATATACCATTTTCTTGGCGTCTTGATTCCTGTCATGTTTGAACATATTACCGGTACTTTTTCAATTGTTAGACTAACAATATCATTGAAAATTGTCGGTACCGAAGCTACGTACATTCTGATTTCATGAATGTTTAAAACAATAAAGAAGGCTGAATATTCGGTTAACAAAAAAAGGGTAAAAGTTAAGGTTACTTGGGAGTTACTTGGGATAATTGCAAATGAAATATGAAGGATTGAGACATTTTTATTGATTAAAAATCACATATAGGTTTTAAAATTGAAATAATTGTGAATAACGGTTAATTTCAATCTTTGTTATTATGTTGTTCACAAAAAATTGTTTAAATATCAATAATAAAGACTTCTAAAATTCAATTTACAATTACCTCAACATCTAGGGTAATTGTAAACAAGTGTTTTCTTTATCATTTGAAATACTGAAACAAAAATTGGAACAACTGTAAACTAGTTGACACTGTAAAAACTACTGTGTTTTTAATCCTAACTGCATATTTACAATTACTCCGTCTTCATCTATGTGAAAAGGAATGGAAACAAGATACTTTAGACACTGTATTTGTTAAAAATAATAAAGAAATGTTGTTCTGTTACATAATACAAGTAAGTAACAGAATAAAAGTTTAACATTTTTCAAACGTAGAAACTCTTCCAGGGAACTCATAGTCAATTTGTCTGTTATTTTCTGGATTGGGCAAAACTGTCAATATTTGTTCAAAGCTAATAGCACTTTCATCATTTTCTTTTAATATAACTTTGTAGAAATTTCATCATTGTGTTGATATAAATTTCTCCCTCATCATTGTCTACTTTCTGTACACAACAAACACACTTGAGTTTTATTTCTTGGTCCTCCAGCAAAATCAACAAGAAGAAATTTTCCTGGTTGAACATTTTGCTACTCTGGTATTTCATGTGTTACTTCCATGGTATTTCTTTCAAAACACTTATTGCAAATGAATCTTTGTTATCATCTGAGTCATCACAATAAATAGAATGTTGTTCAGAATGTTGTTTAGATTTCTTTGCTATTTTATGATCAAAATACAATTTCATTCTTAGATTTGTTTTTTCTGTTCCTAGACATTTTGTCTTGATTTTTTCAGACTATTTTTCTTGATACTGTCTTCAGCTTCTGTAACTTTTGCCAGGATTCTTCACTTGTTAAAACTTCTCTGGTCTTTCAGGTTTCAAACAAGTTTTTTTTCTTTCTTTTTTTGTAGTGAGTTCTGTAGACATCATACAGTAGAATTGTGTTTTTTAAATTTCTGATGTAAATATTCCTATGATTCCAGTTGGTGTTTCTGGAGTTGATTTTTGTTGTGGCATTTTAATAGGTGTCTTCTGAATAATCTTACTGAGTGGAGGAATTATCTGAGAAGCAGATGTGCCTGGTATAGATGATGCGGCTACATCATCAATGGAGTTGCTTGTAATTAATTTTATCTTTAGTAGAATATGTTTTAAGAGTTATGAGCTCATAATAGGAGGTATCTAGATTTGGTAAATTCTGATTCAATAGTACTAAACAAACAAGAGTATTTGAGTAACAGCATTTACAATTAGCTGATTGGGAAATTTTTGAGGGGTAATTGTAAATGTTGTATAGCTTGAGACTATCTTAAAATACTGTCACAAAACATCACAAAAAGTTAATAAAAACAATTACATTTACCTATACAGTGGAACTTGGTTATAACGTCATTGAAGGGACCAAAAAAATAATGACGTTATGTCCGAGTGACGTTATAAAAGAGTCATTATAAAAGACCCTTTTTAATCACTAGTAAGGAAGGAGAAATAAAAAAAAAGATCTTTGCATTATTAACATTATTCGTGATATTTATTCTAAAGTTTACAAACTGCATTTCATTTATACAAACAGCATGAAGAATATTTTAAAAGATCAAAAAGAAAGTACATGTAACTTACATTTAGGCTTACTGTCGAAAGTAATCCGTAATTTTCTTTTGAACGCTCCTTTCTGAAAAATAAATTCTTTCTGTTGTGCTGTGGAGATGCTGCACTGCGTTGAACGTGTCATCAGACGTCTCTCTAAAGCAGTAAAATCGTGAAAGAGATTCGGCGGCTCTCATTGCTTCCTGTACTGTCGGACAAACGATGTCGGCATCCTCCTCTTGCTCACCATCTTCTTCAACACTATCTTCTGCTTCTATGTTTTTTACTTCCGCGATAATTTCTGCGTCACTCAACACTTGGAATGTTTCTACTTGGTCATCCACTGATGCATAGGAATCAAGTTCATTTCCAAATTCATTTACGTCGAATTTCTTAATCCACTCCGAGAGCGGCAAGTCGTCGTCTTCGTCATCATCGGGTAAATTTTCATGTATGAGTTGTGCTTTACTAAAGCATTTTGCTATCGTCTTCTGTGTTACACTCTTCCGAGAGTCGTCTAGGAATTGTATTGCATCTAAGAGTGAAATTGTGGCAGGTTGTGCCGTGTCCATACAGAAAATAAATTTTTTTTTAAAGTTGCTTGCGGTAGTGACACTTTAGGCTTCTAATGACGCCTTGGTCCATAGGTTGCAGGACACTCGTACAGTTGGCCGGTAAGAAGACCAGATTAATGTTTGTCAAATTTAACTTTGGATGGGCTGCACAGTTGTCAACTAGAAATAGAATTTTTCTGTTTTTCGATGACAGTTCTTTATCCCACTTTCTTAGTTCATCTTCAAAAATACTAGAAGTCATCCACGCTTTTTTGTTGGCAGTGTAACTTACAGGAAGGTTTTTGATGTTTTCAAAACATCTAGGATGCAAACTTTTCCCGATAACTAAAAGTTTCCTTTTTTCGGTTCCCGTCATGTTCGCACAAACAAAAACTGTAACTCTTTGTTTAGAGAGCTTCCCACCAACGCACTTTTCATTTTTAAATTTGAAAGTCTTATCTGGAGTTAATTTATAAAAAATTCCGGCTTCATCTCCATTAAAGATGTCTTCATCTTTATATGATCGTCTAATTTCTGGCCAAGTGTTACGCACCTAATCGCCTGTAACGTTAAGATCTATACATTTTGCCTCACCTCAAATTTTTGCAAAGGAAATCGAGTGTCGGACCTTAAATCGATCTAGCCATCCGCTGGAGCACGTAAAATCAATACCAAACAATTTTCCGAATTCTGTAGCTTTCTCTTTCAGAATTGGTCTACTCACAGGAATATCTGAACATCGACACTGTTTGCACCATTTCAATAATGCTGCATCCACATCACCATGTTCGCATTTCCTACTTTTTTAAATTTTTTCTCCATCTTCCTCAAATTTTTTTAAAATTTTGTCCTTGTTTTTTAAAATTGAACCTACAGTAGAATTCACTAAACCAAACTCACGGCATACATCAGCTATTTTACGTCCGCTTTCATATGATCTAATTACACGTACTTTCTCTTGAATAGACAGAACCTTTCTTTTTGTACTAGAACCGGCCATGATTACTGTATAAAAATGTAGACCTACATATAAAATTCTATAAACAGTGGCTACCGAAACTTAAGTTATAAAACACACAAAAGAAACTGTCACAGTACGAGCAGATACAGAAACAATAACAACCAAAAACAGAGACGAGACTACGTGTAAACAATACTGTACAGTAAATACTGTAACAGCGTGGCGTGAACAATAGCCTCGAGACGCGCAGTGCTACTGACCCGGTAAGAGTGGTGGGGAGACATGTCAGTCGCCAGACACCGGCTGGCGCCGGCGGTCCTGTTACAGTGCTTATCGCTTGCATACAATGTATGTGTGTAGCCATGGGCGTAGCCCATATTTAGAGTAAAATATCTGAGAAATTTTTGACACTATAACAGAGTAGTACAACATTTAGTGACGTTAAAACCGGGAATTTTTATAATGTTAAAGATATCAGTTTGACTGGACTTATGACAAAATAACGCTACACCCGAGTTGACGTAACAGCCGAGGCCGTAATAACCAAGTTCCACTGTATATTGTTTTGATGTAGTTTCTGTCCACAAAATCAGTATACTTCAGAGTCATACAAAACTGTTTCACAATATTTTTTAACATGAAAACTTCAGTTATAAATATTACCACATAGCCTTACATTAAAGTCCAGTAGCACTCTGCAGTTTTGAAGGGAACTTAAGCAAATTATGTAATTAAAATGTAGACAGTATTGATTGTCTGAAAACTAAAATCTTCCAACTGTTTACAATTGCCCCAAATTTACAATTCCTGCACCTAACCCTACTATGAAATGTTCAGAACTTGAAAGGTTATGAATCCAAATTTTTGAATATTGTGATCATTAATTATTGTGATAATTTATCTGCAATACAAAAGGTGTAGAAATTATGTAAATAGTACTTTATACTACATTTCAATATTAAAAAACTATCAAATTTTAATTTATAGCTGAGAAGAGAAAGTCTTTAAAATGCTGAGTATTTTGAGCAGGCTGTAGTCCCATTATCTATAACACACTACTTTACTGTTATGTCTTACTGTAGCTGTTACCATTTAGAGTATATTTGATAATTTTCTTATTTCATGTTGAATAGTTATAACACAAGTTCACTTCAGCCTACATTATACTACGATATTGAAGGATATATACAGTTTTCCATATTCAGTTACAATGGTATTAACAAACTTGTTTAATTTTAACAATTCATTGGGGAACACATTTTAGAATTCAAACACCATTAAAGCTTTTTTTAAAATAGAAACAATGTTTTGAGTGCTGAAATTTTCAACAATGTTTAGACTATGAATAAATTACTACTTATAATAAACAATAGAGAATCATGTGTTGTCCTAAGTTGTCAGTTCAGGAATGAACTCAACAATAAAGCAAAAGGATCATCATGTAGCCACGCATGCGCATCTGCTCAAGAGGCAAGTAGAAGCCCTCATCCCCATAACACATCCCACACTCTTACTGCCATGGAAGGTTTTCTTAGTTGCTGGAATCTGTGAACATGGGGTATCCTTCTAGCTTGGCTCATGTCTAACCCACGTTCAAGTTTATGTGTTAGCCCTTTCTTTCATTTGCTTTCTAACAGGTTGTGTTATTATTAAAGATTTCTGTACTCTCCAAAGAATTATATGCTGGTTATGCCATATGTGGCCAGCTGTCTTTGAATTCACAATATTCCCATTTTATATTATTCTTGTGTTCTTCCAACTTAGCCAACCATGTGCGGGAAATGGTAATTTGGAAAAACCTGGACACAGTGTTTTTTTTTATTCAAAGGAATAGGTGTATCTAAAGTAGAGATATTTTTTATTCACAGGAATTTTTAATGATGTATTTAATGCTATAGTTATTTTGCGTGTAGATATTGGTCAGTATAACCAGACTAATTCTGATTCCATAATAAAATATTTTATGAAATTAACAGGCCGTCTGTATCAAGTGGAATATGCAATGGAAGCCATTAGCCATGCTGGAACGTGTTTAGGAATTTTAGCAAATGATGGAATTCTCCTAGCAGCAGAACGTAGAAATACAAACAAACTACTTGATGAAGTTTTCTTTTCAGAAAAAATTTACAAACTTAATGAGTAAGTATGAAGTATTTAATTGTATGTTGCTATTGGGCATTACAGTACCGTATACAATAAGAAGATATGATACTTTATGGATGCAGTGTATTAACTTGATTTGGTTTATAAAAAATATTTAACAACTGTAATATCAGAATGATTTTAGTTTCCTGAATTGTGATGTTTATTATGAAGTTATCACTCCATATTTGTTTCTATAATATGGTGATTGAAAGCAAAACTAACCAAAAAATTCATGGACCTTAATTGTACTTTTTTAAAGTCATTTAATGTATACACATGTACATGCTTGTGTGCAACTAGCTGTTCAATCCAGGTGTTCTAGGAAATTAGAGAATTATATATTTAATAGACAATACTGTATATAGCACTGAGTAGATGTATGACAATAAATTTCAATAAATCACTTACATAGGGAATGTATAAACAACATCTTACTACTTCATATTTTTCTTTTTTTTCCTAGATATATCATATTGTTCTAATACAAGCTGCACTTTTTCTCCTAAAACTGTGTTCGCTAATTTGGGTTACATTTTGTGTTTGCATGTTAATGAAATTCAAAGTTATACCTGACTTCTGGCAGTACAAACACTTTCTGGTTTCTGAGTTGTTTACTGCCTAAGCGACTTGGTTATTCGTTATCAAATTTGAACAAATATAATGTTATTGTATTCACCAATACAATGTGTACCATTTTTCTTAATAAATGGTATTTTGATAAAATTAAAATTTACAGAGCTATTATTGATTTAAAAATTAAGACCTCGTTTTTAAATTTGAGGTCTTAACCGTGATTTCTTAATTTATTAAACAGCATTAGTTAAACATGTGTACCAAATTTCATTAAGATATCTCTGTCGTCTCTGTATATAATTTTTTTTTAATCAAAAAATGGCGGCCAACAGAAAAATGAGACATTTTTGGACCTATGGTTATAAGCACTTTTTTCTTATACTGATGCATAGAATTTGAGTATGTACACTGAGGACACCTTTTGTGTTGCATGCTGTGCACACACACACACACACACACACACACACACACACACACACACACACACACACACACACACACACACACACACACACACACACACACACACACACACACACACACACACACACACACACACACACACACACACACACACACACACACACACACACACACACACACAGTACTTTAGTAATATAATGTAAAATATGAAATATAAAAGGAAATGTTAAGAAACATGATTTAAAACAAAATTAAAATCCCACATACTATCACAATGTACACATATTACTTTACTACTAAAAAAAACAGTTTGTAAGGCACAATATTTTGTTATAGTAGATTTATATATACTATAAAAAGAAGGTTTTAGTAATAAACGAGAAGTATAAACATTTGCGTTAGGTATTGTTTGTTTGCAATTAACCTCATTTAAAAGTATGTTCCATCATACAGAGTGAATTGTGAAACTTACATTTTTAGTCAGTGTTTTGGGTAAGAGAAACCGCTGTATCCCATGGATACGAAATTTGTATAAACGTATTTTTTTATCATAAACGGAAAAAGTCTGTAAGCAAAATGTGTTAATGTGAAATATGATGGCAACAAGACAGCGCCAATGGCTCGCTGGTCCTCCAAGGTTGCACAACCACCAGTATTTATAGGTCTAACATGACAGTGTATATATATATATTGTGACGGCAGTGGTATGCGAACATCTGCTCTCTGATACCAGTGGTGGACACAGCGAGCCAATCCGGCATCAGCGTTCGGAGCTAGCCAATCAGCGATCTCGGTTAGTTAATAAAACCCGGGCCGGCAGAAAATTTTACGCACTGTTTATCGCCACGCCATCGGACACGCATTTCATCTCCTCTTCTCTCTCGGACGACATCGGCGCGGAGTCAGCCGGAAGGAACGGCCGAAGAATAGAACCGGCGTTCTTGCGTCTTTGCCCTCCAGTTCCGCGCCAGCGATGGATTTCGCTGGGCCGGCAGCCGACTCTACAACCGGTGCCGGAAGAAGAGGAGGACTGCAGCACACCACGATCAGCGGGCGCAGCCGCCGAACACCTCAGCGCGGCACGACCAACATCACCGTTCTTGCCACCAGGTCCTTTTTAGGGCCACCAAAAACACTAGAGTGTACGATTGGCGCCATTTGTCATGCGGCAAGCCTTTTGTCCGGTGACAAGTGGCGCCCAACGTGGGGCAGCGATCATCTTGCGGATGCAAGATCCAGCCATGCCAGCGAGCTACTAGCTGGCACACCAATCAACATGGCGCCCAACAGACACCTCCACAACATCTGGAGAAGAGCAGTAGGCTGGCTACCAGAGAGCATTCAAGACCCGGTGGAGTTGTGACGGCAGCGGTGTGCGAACATCTGCTCTCCGGTACCAGCGGTGGACACAGCAAGCCAATCCGGCATCAGGGTTCGGAGCTAGCCAATCAGCGATCTCGGTTAGTTAATAAAACCCGGGCCGGCAGAAAATTTTACGCACTCTTCATCGTCACGCCATCGGACGCACTTCATCTCCTCTCCTCTCTCGGACGACATCGGCGCGGAGTCAGCCGGAAGGAACGGCCGAAGAATAGAACCGGCGTTCTTGCGTCTTCGCCCTCCAGTTCCGTGCCAGCGATGGATTTTGCTGCGCCGGCAGCCGACTCTACAACCGGTGCCGGAAGAAGAGGAGGACTGCAGTACGCCACGATCAGCGGGCGCAGCCGCCAAACACCTCAGCGTGGCACGACCAACATCACCGTTCTCGCCACCAGGTCCTTTTTAGGGCCACCAAAAACACTAGAGTGTACGATTGGCGCCATTTGTCATGTGGTAAGCCTTTTGTCCGGTGACTATATATATATATATATATATATATATATTGTAGCGCAACAAAAATGATAGCATTTATGCTACATAAAAGAAGATTCACAGATTGATAAATAAATTGATACTTAATACCATAATAGAACAGAGACCCAATTATGACAATTATAGTCATAGACAAAATAAATAATGCAAGGTAGTGTTGAATAGAATAAACGAACCTGTAAAATAAATAATAGCTAATGATATATGTTTAATAAAAAACAAAACAGAAAAATGAAACAATGACTTAATTTATGGTAATAACAGATAAGAATTTTGTGTTAAAAAAGTATTATATTATGACAAAAATGTTATGATAAAGTTTATGTGATGTTATATCAAATATGTGTTGAGTTCATGAAAAATAATGAAACAAATATTGTTATTCAATGACTGTCATAAAATGAAGGGTGAGGCAGTTAACCAATGTTCATAAGTTCGAATTTTGTTATATGTGATCGAGAGATCAAGATAAATTTGTTATTAGATGTAGAAAAATAATTGTTTATACAAATGTTAATAATTAAGTTTTGATTGTATGTACGAATTTATATAAAAGGGACTATAGATGCCTAACAGACATAACCACAGGTAGATCAATTTACAATAAAAGGCCTAACAGCCAAAAATACTAAATAAACACTTATAACTTAAAGGTTAGATACATCAATTAATAATAATTAATAAATACACTATGAAGAGCTAGAAAGAAGAAAAAACATTAAGTTAATAATAATATTTAATAAAATTTATACAAATTATAATAATACCATAATGCCATAATATCGATTGGTAAAAAATAATATCGAAGGTGGATTAAATATAATAAAAAAGGAAAAAACGGAATTTTATCAAAAAAACCAGTAGAAGATGTGTATAAAATAATAAACCAGCTATCGGTAAATTTACATTCCGATAGGACAGCAAATTGACAAAGAATAGACAACAAAATATATGAAAGAAACACTATATAATCAAAACATGTGGAAGCGGAAATTAATATAGGTTGCTAGGGAAAAATTTAAGAAGAATGTTGTTGATTTATAAAATAACAAGAATTGCTTTTGTAAAAACTGAACGTGATGATTTAAAAAACCCAAGAAGAATATATTGAATCGTAATATTTGAAATCAAGAGATACGATTATAAAAAAGATAAAATTCCAATGATAATACTTACATCTATCACCAACACAGATTAATAAAATAACGATACATTACGAAATAATAATCGAGAAGAAATCACTGAATTCTACAAGAAGAAACTTGGACTGTCCCATGTCCGAAGGGAATTGATGAAAAGTTAATCAAATATAAAGAGTTAACAATAACACAAATCATAATATTCACAACACCAGAAATTATAACCTTGCAAATACACGGAACAACACTAACTGCTTCAACCGAAGGAAGAACCTATTTGGATCCTGGCGGTGTAGAAGAAACATCTATCGGGCCGTAAAACAATTCAGAAGCTGTATTCCAAAGTGGACAGGACAGGAATTACTTTTATTAGACTGAAGAAAGAAAACTGTGCTTCATAATTGACCAGAACAACGAATTTAGCGATCAACTGCCAACGTGATTTGCTTCGTTAGAGACTGGTAAAGTTATATTATATTAATCATACTAAATACACAACACATAATTTTTGTAAATCTTGCATTCTTAGTATGTATTTTTAGTCTTCCCCACAGTTACAAGAACCTTCACACCCTGAAATAAATAAAACACGAATCAAATATAATACATAACCAAATATAAACAAAGGATCAAATAATCAACAATCGATACCTGAATCTATAGTCCCAACATATATTAATTGGAATATATCTTAGTTAATGTGAATTGATAAACGAATAAAGAACCTTTATATATTTGTCACACCTTGTTATTTGGAGTATGGTTTAGTGAACTGGAACAAAAGTAACTGAATAAGTAGAGAATAAATAGCTAATATAAACATCGAATAACCTACAAGTTTCGTTGAGCCGATACTACAGCGCTTATAGCGGAATTATCCGACACCGAAGAGGGAGCGTAAAAATATAAAATCAGACAGAACTCTCTTCAAGGCATAATAGGGTTGGATGAAATTGTAGAATAAATCTTGAGTTATTTAAGTTCTAGGCACACTAACACTGATAATTATTAAATAGTTAAGTTAACATTAATTGAGTACATCCATATATTCCACAACTCCAAATATTTCCGAGAATTTATACAAATTAAATTAATACAATACAATTGAGAAATACAACAGAGGGGTTTTTAAGGAGAGGTAACCCGGATTGTAACAATATATATTATATGGTAACGTGACGCTTCTCCCCCCCCCCCACACACACACACACATAAGAATCGTACGGTTTAAATCGCTGAAGTACAAAACTGCATCATTAATGAACTTAATGAATAAACTATTAGTAGTAAAAAGGTAACTTGTAGAACCAGTTTAAAGTATGGTAAAATAATTAAAATGTAAGAACATGTCTTTAGAGAACTTTTAGGGCTATAATTACAATAAATCATGTTATGACTAAGACGTAAATAAGAAAAAAGCCTGTAATTGAAAACACTAACTAGACAAACTGTAACTATGGAAATTATTAATGGAATAAATGTAGTTCTATGTATAATAGTGACCTAGATTTTAAAATAATATGTAATTGGGACTAAAAAGCACCTCACTATATACAGATAATGACTGTTGCTAATAAAGGTGTAATTATGGATAGATTTTATAAGAATTATAAGAACGTTTAATAGGGTATGTTACAGGATAGAGTAATGTAAAAAGTAATGTTACATAAACTATATGGTGTTAAAAAGTGTAAACATTATACAAACTAACATATTATGATATAAGCAGATAAAAGAATAATTTGAACCAAATAATAATGTGACCTATTAAAGACAATTAACATAAAGAACTTATGCCAGATTAATAGGTAGAAAAGAACATTTTATGTATATAATTTAATGTGTAACGACTATTTTTAATGTAATAATTGTGTTTGTGTTTGCTTTAATCAGTTACATGTAATTGCAAAAGATTCATAATGAATAACACAGGTTAACAAAAAAATTTTTTTGCTTGTTGCCTAAGATTTTATAGCTGATTTTAACTACATTTGTCGTGCTGATTATAAATACAAAAACCATTTTTCTGTAGCAGCTATACTTTTTGAGATACAGCGTTACTTACTAATAAGCACTTTCACTACAAAGTCTGTTGAGTTGTGGTTATGTGAAGGTTTATACATGTGTTAGTTCCTCGTTATTTTCCCTTCTTCTTCTGTGTACAACAATCAGCTGACTGCAGGCTTTATTAAGACGCCATATTTGTTTATATAACCTCGTGTTTGCATCCAACATAACCTCTAGGTTCTGTTTTTGTAGTTCTATTGAAAAGAAAGAAATGTATTCCAGTCGAAGGAGCTGTGTTAATCATCCTGATGTATTTTGCTACGTATGTGGTGAGTACACACTGAAAGTAAATAGAAAAACTATTTCTGATTTTGTGAAAAGAGCGTACCGTGGATACTTTGGCGTTAGGCTTGGTGACCAAGATAAACTGTGGGCTCCACACATTGTTTGTAAAACTTGTACCGAACACCTACACCAGTGGACTAACGGAAAAAGAAGGAGTCTGAAATTCGGTGTGCTGGTGGTTTGGAGAGAACCCAAAAATCACATTGATGACTGCTATTTTTGTATTGTAAATATTAATGGCATCAATCGAAATAACCGTAGCAAGTGGACATATCCTGATTTAGCCTCTGCAAGACGGGGCTGTTCCTCATTCAGATGAAGTACCAATTCCAACGTTTCATCAGCTACCGGAGCTCTCGGAGGATGAGTTTAATCTTTCTGATGCTTGTTGTGATATAGATCAAGGTAACGATAGTGATTATGAGGGAAAATCATAAATTCCTCAACGTTTTAACCAAAGCGAGTTAAGTGACCTTATCAGAGATCTCAACCTCTCAAAACAAGCTTCTGAAGTACTTGCGTCCAGGTTGAGTGACAAGAATCTACTTGGAACAAAAATTACATTCTACCGTACAAGAGAAAAAGATTTGTTACCCTTTTTTTCTCAAGAAAACGATCTTGTATTTTGTCAAGATGTCAAAGACCTTCTAATAAAAATGGGCCTTTCCAAATATTTCCAGATGATTGGCGTCTCTTTATTGATAGCTCTAAGCGGAGTTTGAAGTGTGTACTTTTGCACAATGGCAACAAAATTGGATCAATACCAATTACTCACTCAACCAAAATGAAAGAAGAATACGATACCATAGCTTTGGTCTTGGATAAGGTTAGGTATCATGAACACGAATAGGTAATTTGTGTGGACTTAAATATGGCAAACGTTCTCCTTGGTCAGCAAGGTGGCTACACAAAATATCCTTGCTCTTGTGCCTTTGGGATAGCAGAGCAAAACAATATCACTGGGTAAGAAGAGAGTGGCCTACCTACGAGGGAGAACATGGTTGTTGGGGAAAGAAATGTTATTCATGAACCCTTAGTTGGACGGAACAAGATCATCTTGCCTCCACTGCATATAAAGCTTGGGCTTATGAAACAATTTGTGAAGGCTCTTGATCAGGTAGTCCATGCTTTGCATACATTTGCCAAACGTTGCCTGGGCTAAGTACAGAAAAACTTAAAGCTGGAATTTTCGATGGCCCTCAAATCAGACAGTTCATAAATGATCCTCATTTCGTAAATTCTATGAATGAGGCAGAGCGAAAACCATGGATGTCATTTGTCTTGGTTGTCAGAAACTTTCTGGGCAACCACAAAGCTGAAAACTATGAAGAACTAGTTAACAGTATGCTCAACAATTTCAGAGACCTTGGATGTAACATGAGCATAAAGGTTCATTTCTTACACAGCCACTTGGACCGTTTCCCTGAAAATCTAGGCGATATCAGTGAAGAACAAGGTGAGAGATTTCACCAGGATATTAAAACGATGGAGGACCACTACAAAGGAAGATGGTATACTCATGTGATGGCAGATTACTGCTGGAACTTGCAAAGAGACTGTCCAAACAAAGTTCATTCAAGAATGTCCCAAAAAATAAGCTTCCGGAGTGTAAATTAACTTTTCCTTATCTTTTTATCTTATTATTTTGAATATTAATTGTTATTTTAGCTACTGTAGGGATAATGATATGTTACTATGGGGTTTTTCGAGTCAATAAATTAAATTAGAAATTAAAATAGGGCTGTTCATTTTAAATTTATCACCTATACCTTAGGCCTAATTTAAATGGGAAACATAAATCACGCTATTGTGATTTTTTACAAACAAAAGCTAATAGGCTAAAACTAATGTCAAATTCAAATTCAGCATATCAAATACACGCAAAATCAGCTGAAAAAGCCCCGGCACCAGAACATGTGTTGGGCTGTGTAATTAATAATAACTAGGAATACATGGTATGACTCAAGGACTTGCATCTACCTAGAATGGTATGAAAGGGTCATACAGTATATCAAACTAGTTATGGACTGTTAAGTGTATTGTAATAGTTAATAGTATTCATAAGGATTATATACAAAAGTTTAAATGTTTATAAGATTAATAAAAAAAAAAATGTTATATAGGATAAGTTTTAGCAGAAGGGACACTATGCCAAATAGTGCCTATGGTAAAAGCAAAAGATTTGAAAAAGAATTGATGTTCAAACCAGTAATAACTAATGTAAAAAGGTGTTTTATGATCATAGATTTAGTTGTACAATAACAGGAATGAGAAAGGTATTCGAGAGGACTAGTTTAAACTTAATTTGTAAAAGTAGGCAAAACTCTTAAAAATGTAATTTTGGAATTACTAAAGATAAACTAGTCATGTGAGATTTCAAATTAATCTGTAACAAAAAAGCTGTTCAATGGTATAATTATCTTTCGGATTGTAAATTGTATAAGAGAATTGTATTAGTTTTAAGAAGTTTTATTAATTTTGTGTCTAAAAAATTGACGCCATGTCTAACAGTGTTTAAAATTTCCACCAATGGGAATTTTAGACTTTTGTGTTTTGATGACCAAAATTTGTAACGAGACGAGTTAGTTCATTATTGGATTTCAAAGAGTAAACATTAAAACCTCTGTACAACTCGGGGCGAGGAAATTGAATCTGGGATCGAACTGAAGATATGTTGGGTAAAAACAATTAGAAAAATAATTGAAGAAGGATATAGTGTCAAGTTATTTTAAAATAGAAGAAAGGTGTTAAAGTGTTCAAATAAAAGTGTAAAACAAATATAAAGGAAAGTATAGTGACTAAACATTAGATTATAAAACGAATTAATAACGATTGATGATAATTCACTTTTACACTTCAACACACTTATGAATTATGTGTAACACTTTCACTGAATTGAGACATTGATATTATTATAATTATTTCATTTTTTGAACTATTATTTCTTTGTGTGTTAAAATATTTGGAAAGAGTATAACCTCTTCACACACTTTCTAACTTATAAGCAGACATGGTTCATAAACGAACTATTTGTATTTTAGATTTAATTTGTTGTTATTTTATATTATATTTGACTATATTTGTATGACGTTTTGTACTTCACAAAAGGTATTTTCGTTAATATTCTTGTAGTGAAAATAATCCACAAAATTTTAATAACCATAAATATTTTAACTGATAATTTCTGCCTGGACACAAGAAGGAGTGCCACCTGCTGAGCTGAAAAATTTTACTAGCCTGGACAAATACTTAATATGAAAATGATTTAATTTAATTTAAAGAAAAAATATAAGAATTTTAGAGAAAAAATATAAGAATATTGAAGAATTTAATCTGTATGTATAAGTATTATTAATTTTGGTAGTTAACCATTTTTTCCTGTTCATGTATTTGAATTAGTGTTGTTTGTCACCATAGCAGAGAGGTTGGCAACGCCTATTTTTTGGTACAACTTTTGATTTGAATAATTCAGATAGGTAAGTTAATTAAATAGAATAAAGGAAGAAAAATTAAAAAAAATTTCAGAATTAAAAAAAATGAAGACTAAATATTTTCTGAATAAACATTAAGCAGAAGTGAAGAAGAATACAGTGATAGAACTACCACTATAGGTATAAATTTAATTGCAATTTTACTGATTTTATACAACAAGAACAAGGTGAACATTCTTCAACCAAACGATTGAATAATTACTAATTAACTAAATAACCTGGAAGAATTAGATTATTATTTAATTTTATTTTTTTTAATTGTTTATTCTATTAAACAATTTGGCGCTCAACAACTTGGAAAATAATGTAAATAATTGTTTATTATTAAATGAAAGTTACAGAAGTTAAAGGGACTAGATTCCATTATTTATTTATATTAAACAAATATTCTTAATTTTATAGAATTGACAGCAATAAAAGGGGGATAAAAATTACACGTAACATATTGGCACCAGCAACTTGGGGAAAACTACATCACATATAAAAATAAACGAATCTAATACATTACATATTGGCGTCAACAACGTGAGGTGCAACGCACAACAAATACCACGAATTTATTAATACGTTACAATATATATATAGACTAAGTGATATCTCAACAAAATTTTGTATGTTAAAACAATGTTATTTTCCACAGTTATTTTTCAAACGAACTTATTTTGCTACAGCTGGGAAAATGTCAAAATATAATGTTTAACGCGACACATCACAGATGACTAAATTAAGAGTGCTGCCGGTAGCTGGTTTGCACTCGGCTGGTTGTTTGAGCTCTGCAAACCAGTAAACGCGATCATTGTGATACGACTTGAACACAGCACAGTGACAAAACCGGTGGTAGGGATAGAATACATGACGGTTACGAATAGGTCCAGCCGGTGCATTGGAGTACTGCAAACCGCCACCAAAAGCGCTGCTGTGCAGTACAGCACACGAGTGTATCAGAGATACCAGTAAACGATTCCCAGTGTTTGAATTAAAAAAATTATAGTAATAATTTTGTATAACTGCGATTGTGATAATAAATTGTCAATCGACTTTATATTAATTAAACTGTGTGTTAAGTTTTATTTTTTCTTTGTTTAGTGCCGCTGTGTGCTTTTGTGTTTGTGCTTTTTGGAGTTAGTGATTCTGCATGCTTTTAAACAAAGTGTGTTTTTTTGTAGTTTAAAATGAATAGCGTTAAGAACCAATAGACTAGGACGCCAAATGCTTCCCTTAACAATAAATCAAATTGTAAAATCAGGCAGTCGACAATTTAATCAATAATTTAAACTAGAATATAACAAAAATATTAGTGGTTGTGACGAAAGAAATTCTTTATTTTGTTTGCCATGTTTGGAGGAGAGGATCCCTGGACAAAATTCGGAAAGAAAGATATTAATCATCTAGCTGAAAAAAAAAGAAATCATCAGGCATCAAGTGTAGATATTGTAACGTCACGGTATTTGTAGAGGTTTTAGCGAAAACTTTGTATGTGGCTTATTGGGTGTTCGTCTTATTTAATTAAGCTCCCAATGTTGTTATGCGCCAATCTTGTAACGTCGCGGTTTGAGATATTAAAGTTTCCGCCTCTCCGCAGTCGCCACTTATGAATTATAATAACTGACGTTTTAAAAAATAAATAAAGGATTTTTTAATGTTACTCAATCTAAACAGAAATCGAGAGTGTATGATTTGGGGTCAAGGAGGGAAGTTGTTCAGCCTTATGAGGAAGAGAGAGTAAGTACCAATTATTTACACTCGGTTTAGACGATTTCTGATTTTTCAAATTGTTCGCTGTGATTTAAATCAGCTGATTGTGAGACAAGTTTCTACGCCTAGTTCAACCAGCCTACACTATAGCAAAATCTGATCCGATGTGTTGATCTCTTCTGTTTTTGTGCTGAAATCTATTACAACTACCCACTACAAAAATTATAACACACTTTATTATTCAATATCATTTTTCAATAATATTATTTATTTATATTATTGGTTTTTGTTTCCTGCCACCAAAATACCAGTATCACAATTGATCTTTCCTTACATAAAACATAATATCGACTTCATCGAGTAAACATGGAATTGTCTAAAGAAAAAAACATATATGGTTTTGTTTACCAAATTTTACACTATTTTCAAAACATCAATTAATATATAATTCTTAATAATTCCCCAGGGTTAAGGGTAAGTTCTTTTTGTTATGAGATGGTCAGAAATGGATAATTACTAAGCTTTACAAATACCAAAAAAATATTAAATAAATTTGTTTATTTTTCGTTTAGTATGTAGTTCCAGGAATGTCCGTAAGAGAGCAGCGTGCGTTTGTTTACTTTAAAAACATGTGATTAAATTTGACTAGTTTCGTGTTCTATACCAACATTCGGAATGCGTTTTCTTCGTTAACTATTAAACGAAATGTTTATATTACCTCTCTTCGTATGGTTCTTACTGGAATGAAGCTTTTTCTCTGGTGAGGTCCGTCTTGAGTTATAATTTCATTACCGTCTGGCTCATATTCTATCGTCAACTTGAACTATGGCGAAACTAGGTTGAATCATCAGAAGGTTTTCTTTCACTGTTTTTTTTAAGGAGTATAACCATTTAATTTTGATAAATAATGGATGATTATATAGTGGTCATTTTGCTTGTTAATTTTGTACTAATTTTCACTCCTCCAAAGTTCCAGAAAGGTTATTTTATTAGAATTGTAGTAGCATCATTTCGTCAACTCGCCAGGTTTTATTCCCAAAATTATTATTAACAATACTTGTTATTTCCGTCACTCTTAGTAACCCATAGTATTTTTATTATACAGGCAGTTTGTAATTATTATAAATTTATATTTTATTGACCGAAAAATAATTCTTTTCCATTCTGGTTTCTTTATCAATTTGGTTTACATAATAAGTTTTTGTTCATTTTCTTATGACCTTGTATATAAGTATTTGATAATTTTATTATCTTTAAATAAATTTATATATATTATTTATTTAGTCTCTCATAGTATTCCTACACTGCACTACTTCCTGTTGCCATTTCCCTCATAGTATTATTTTAATTTTTTATTATCCTTTGATATTTAAAATTTTTTATGTTTTTTAAAACGAACCCTGGGTTATCTTATATTATAACACAAATATTTGAAAAAATATAACATTAACTTAGGTATAACAATTGGTTGTCCATACAATATAAATATTACAATAAATAAATAAAATACAGAATCAGTTAGTAGTATTATAGTCTACTCTCATAGTTTTATAATTCCCAAACCTACAGCACAATTCTGTAATAAGTTACCTTCACTTTCATTTTTTACCTCAATGGGTACACTATAACTCACTTTGCACCGTATATCACTCGAATTGTTTATCATGTTTAGTGATATACTTTAATTTAGAGCTAGTTATAGGTTACCCATTTCTGACCTTTATGTTCTTACATGATTTAATTTATTGGGACCGGGTTATGTAACGTTACAATATAAAGAATGATTTTCAGTTTTCTCTTTTTGGTACAGTTAATATAGCACAGCAATGAATATAGACGAAATATTGTTTTACACAACGAAAGAATTAGCAGTAGTCGCTACGTCTTAAATGTAATAATAAACTGTATCCACTTCTGTGGAGCTTTTGAATTAGCTTTGCAGGGTCATGATTAGACTGAATCTTCATCAGATCCTGGTATATTTAGAGGCTTAATTGGTTTCAGATCTGAGCTTGACACAGCAATGAAAAATAATTTAGAGGAAGAAACTGTATTTAAGGGCACCTCAAAAACCATTCAAAGTAAACTTTTAAATATAATGTTAGAAATGTGCCATGAAAAAATAAGATACAAGAAGCGGATTATTTGGCTGTAATTGTTTATGAAACCACTGATGTTGATTGCTAATGTTTTTCAAATGGTCATAGTGTATCATTATATAATAAAAGACAAACAGGTTGAAAGAGTCTGGGGTTTCATTGCTCCTCCTAAACATGCTCAGTCGCTTGCATCATGCTTGTTAGATGAATTGTCTCGACACAACTTACTTGGAATTTCCCACAAATTAATTGCTCAAACAATTGGCAAACAGAAATTTTCTATTTTTTTCCGTGCGACAGCACTACATATGATGCACATATGTAGTAGGTCTGCCTTTTGTTTAATGTGTTCTTGTACCCTTCCCCCCTCTCACCCGACAACTGCAACCACCAAAATGTTGAACCACCAGCCGCCACTGATAAACATTACAAATAATTGGACATATGGTCCAAACCACCTTAAGTTGACTATTATAATTAACATTAAAATTAACTTTAGACCATTTACTACAACTTTCGCACTTATACTATATGTCTATCTCAAGAAGTAACAAGGTTCCTCACAGACCGAAAATTTCAATACGCACTGACGGCATTAATTAATTACAGAGATTAAAAATCAATAAACATTTTATTTATTGCGCTTTGGCTATTAAAATGTGTTCGTAACAAAGGAAATTTATTGTAAATAAAACTTGATTTTTATTAATTCCATAAATCTTATAACAGGGAGCAGTCATTGGTTGAATGAAACGTTGCTCTAACTTCTACAAGTAACAGAAATTAAATTTTTTTATGAGAAGGTAATTGTGTTACAGACATATAATTTATACAGAAATGTGCAGCACAGCATGTATAACATCAATGAAATTTAAAACTCTTTACAATTTGTACTTCACATTTAGTATGAATGGCAACATTGCAAAGACAAAAGGAGAGAAGTATAGGAGAAACACATGGGTAAGAGAGTACGTGACAGCTCCCATAAGAGCCAGTGCTGCAAATTAAACCTGGAACGACCATTAGTTAGGTATTTTATTCAAAATGTCTTGGTATCTGTGTTAGTGAAAATTATGTGGAAATTAATTTAATTAAAAATGCAATAACAAGTGAACAGATCATAAAATAACATTGTTTTTTTTCTTAGTGCTACACAGTTATTACTTCAGAGTGAAAACAGAAATATAATGTGTGTCCAAATTCATTTTACAAAAATATAAGTTTATACTTGATATTGTAAGTTGTAAGTATTATTACATTTTTACAATGTATCAAGTTTCTGTTTTAGTGACATGGTGTGTAGTGTGGCAGGAATAACATCAGATGCAAATGTATTAACTAATGAACTACGATTGATTGCTCAGCGTTACCTCTTGCAATATGGAGAGTCTATACCATGTGAACAGCTTGTATCATGGCTGTGTGATGTAAAGCAGGCTTACACTCAGTATGGAGGTAAACTGAAATTTATTCATTTAAATAATTTTCTTAGTTTAGTATGTGCTAATCTTTTTTTTTGTAATATTTTAGTGTGTTCATTTTAAAAGTGTTATAAATTATTATTTGGTAGTTAGCAGAATAAAGCACTTCAAGTATAGTAAAGGTACAATTGGGTTTTAATTCATTTAGTTAATTCAGGCTTTAACATCTTATTTTCTATTAGGATTTTATTGAATGAAAAGTAGAGGTGTAAGTATCTTTACATTTATCACAGTACTTTTATATTTGTACAATCGTATTATTTATATTGTAAATTAAAGTATTATTATTATTATTCCTTCCTTCCTTTTTCATTTTGGCCATTTGTGGCCTGCTAGTACACAACTTCCTGCTCTTTCTGAAGTAATTTCCTCTCTTGCCAGTATCCCTTAATTCTCTGGCTCATTTTCGGATAACACTTTTTAGGTTCTCCTTGATTTCACTTGGCCAGATCCTTCACATCCACAATTTTCCGTTGGAACACTTCTGTTTCCTATATCTACAGTTCCCTGATTCTATATTTTCTAGATTATGATGGACTTCTTTCACCTGTGGTACTTACGTCTTCAAGTTATCCCAGAAGATGAGGATCTTGTTTGTTAAACTTCCTGGTTTTATTCACCTAAGGTGTTCATAGACAGCTATTTGCTTTTCTTAATTGTAGTCAAGATTTTATAAAACTATTGGTTTGGCTGACCACCAAAAATTATCCAATATAGCCTGACAACCTTGAAAAAAATCCATTCAACGATTTCAGTATGTGCAGAGTGGGGAAGTAATGCTCCTCCCTCTCCCACTTTCTCTGTCTTACTGCCCTCCTCCCCTTCCTAATCAATGGTATACAGTTCACATACGGTATTTGGCGAGTGAATGATCCTTTCTATACAGTTCCCTTGCGTCACATGACTTTCTCATATAAATGTGTGTCAAAAATGTTTCTTTCTGCGCAGGTAGTTTTCAACAGTGTATACCTACAACTGGTGATTATTAAATCCAGTAACCACTCACATCATACTGTTTGTACCGTTTTCATTTATCGTGTCTCTCTTTTCTTAGGTGCATTGTTTGTTTAATATACAATGAAAGAATGTGTTAATAATAACAGAAATAATAATAATATAATATAAGCTCCATTAAAGTTATGTAATTTGAACTTGAAAATTTTTGCCATGTGTTTTTTAGACCAAGATCATAACAATATTTTGTAATCATATATGCCAACTGTTGTTATCACTCATTATAATGAATCATTTAGATTACATTGTGTGTGTGTCATGGACATTCATGGGTGTCAAAGAGTGTCACAGTATGATTCTGAAGGTCATCTCATGTTCATAGAATTTGGTCAACAAAACATGACTTTATTAAGTTTTTTGTTTAAAAATGTTACCATGTACTTTACCAGTCTGCCTGGAGACTCACTGTGCATTCACTGTTTAGACTGCTCCTTAGTTTCGACATCTTGGTATCACACCTATGTCTCATCCTCCATCACATTCTTGTACAGAAAATCCTGCCATGCCTTGTGGAAGTGTCGGAAGAAGTACAAGGCTGTGCTCATTCTCTTAGACTTGTGGCTGTCATTGAGCACTTTTGGTATGCAGCATCCACAAATTTAGCTGTAGCCAAGGGTCATAGTTACAGTGCCATAAAGAATCTGACCTTGCAGTGGAAAGTCGGATGACAGCTCAGAAATTGTGAATCTGTGCGTCTTTCACAACCCACTGGATTAACTTTTTCAACAGTGTCTGTCTTCTGTTGGTACTTACTTCCTCCCTTGACCACCCTTATCATGGACATCCTTCTTTAAACTTTCTGCACCAATCTCATTTCATGATGAATTACAGCCACATAATGCCATTTAACAAGAAAAAACAAATTGTAGTATGCAGTATATGGTGGGTGCTTCAAAATTGTATTCAACATGTTGCCACATTGAGTACTTACAATGACTGACCTAGTAGGATGTGGTGGCACGATGTCCATTGTGCATACGCTGTGTGTATCTCCATTACAGTATCACAGGTGGGTTTCATCCTATGGCTTCTTGAAGGTTAAAAAAAAAAGTGCCTTGCTGTGGTACATGCTAAAAGATGTCAAAATGTGTTGGTGTTATGGTTGGTGAGAGATAGTTTATCATGTATAGAACCTAGTATCATGTTTCTGCAGCTAGTTTTGATGTTATACTACCCTTTGTTGAAGTAAGGTAGTTCTAATGTTAAATCTGTGTGTAGTTCTACAGAAATTATAATTGGAAAGTGCAGTCAAGACATGAGCTGAAAAACGTATTTAATTTATCACCCCTTTACAAATAGTAAAACATTGCTGGATATCTTTGATATCACCCACTAAGAACAACAAAATAATGTGAACGTATTTTCTAGTGTCAATGACACTCAACTAATAGCCATAATATTAATGACAATGTTTATTAATACCATAGTTTCAACTTGTTTATAATATATATGCTGCATGAATTATCCAAAGTTTGAGTGCCATTTCATATAACATTTTATATGCAAATAAAGTTTTGGGTATTAATTCTGTAAAGACAACATATGCAACATAAAAAACAATCATGAAGTGTACAGGAATATTTAGAAAACTTGTACACAACCAATTAATAAACAACACAAAACATTTTAATGACATCGATTTTAAAACCATAGACATTGGATCACTTGTAACAACATGGTAACCAACAACGAATGCTAAACGGCATTATTACCTACTAAATTGTGATTATTAATTGGAGTGTCTAGCCTCATCTATTGTAATATTAAAATAAGTATGAAACTAGAATTTAATAGTACATTGACTTCATGATATTGAAAAAAATTGATAGCAGATTTAAGTGATGGGAAGTTGTATGTGCAGAGAAAGCCTTTAGTCACTACTGTATGTTATAATTAAAATCCTGCACATAAGAACTTGAAATAAAACTTGCTTATTAATAGAACTACCTAGTCACTACCCTAATCTGTGGTGTTTCCTATCTGTTGTAAATGGGTTGTCTTTGTTGTGTTGCTAATGTTTATTAATTTTATGTAATATGAGTGCATAATGTTTTGAATGTTTTTTAGGGAAGCGGCCCTTTGGTGTTTCAATTCTTTATATGGGTTGGGATAAACATTATGGTTATCAGCTCTACCAGTCAGATCCAAGTGGAAATTATGGAGGATGGAAAGCAACTTGTATAGGGAACAACAGTGCAGTAAGTTCTTTGTTTTTTTGTTGCAATTCTAATACTTAATTAGTTAATTGCAACAAATTTTAATCATGCCATCATGTATATTTTTGGTTTTGGAATATTCAGTTGAAATTTTGAGCACACTCATATACACCTATGGGAGCTATTAAAAAATTATCCAACTTATGTTTCTTGAAAAAAAATCTAACATATATTTTACTGAATATTATGATGCTTGGATGATTTTTCCCAGCACTCTCAAATGAGTCAATTTGTGTGGGTTGCATAACAGATATTCATTACATTTTTATGTTGCACACAATGATGGCAAGGAATGAATAATGCTGCTGCATTAAGTTTTACAAAAGGTTTGGCAATTACCTGTCTAAAACAATTCATAAGATTGAATGGACTTTAAGAATGAGATTTACAATATTATGTAAATTATACAAAATAAAGATTGATTGTTTCAACTAGTTGAAAAGTGGCTGAATTTAAGGTGGCAGCAACCGCTGTTATAGGCCATCAACAAGCTGAAGTCCAGGTATCATTGACATAGTGTGTTATTTATCATGAGGTATGGATCAATATTGGAGAAATTATTCCTGAAATAAGCACTAATTTCTGAAATTACACTCACAGAATGATTGTACAACATGTGTACAAGTCACTTTTTATAAGTAGAAAGAACTGTATTTTGATATTCTCCAGAACCTTGTGGAGTGTGATAATAATAATCTTTATTTTACAAAGACTGTAATCAGTGGTGATAAATCTTGGATATTGGAACAAGGTTCAGTTGTCATAGTAAATGTATCCGTTATCGTGAAGATCAATGAATCTAAAAGAGATGTTGGCATAAAATTAATGTACTTGAGACAGTTTATTCTTTATTTTATGTATTTTTCATGTAAATGCTTTGTTATTGAAGAAATTTGCATCACAGATACGTACCAGAAGTTCAAACTATTAAAAGAGTATCATCAAGGTGTTCTCTGTTGACTGTATGATCCACTTTTGGTTCAAAAGATCAGATCCATAAAAGTCTTGAAATTGGCAACTTTATAATGACACTGCCCCTGCCAATTTTTTGGTGTGGTCTCTAATTTATGGCTCAGTGGAAGATTCCACCAGATTCCCTACTCTATAGACATTCTTCTGGGTGTTCCCCAAGGTGAAGATGCCATTGAAAGGGTCCTCACAAAAAAGAACTCACAGAATATAAAAATCAACAATTGCTAGTACGGTGTTAATATTTATGCATATTTAATTAATTGCATAAATTAACCTATTTTAATGGTATAAATTTATTTTCTGGATTGCAATTTTTACAATCTTAAGTCTTTGATTACCACAAATGGTCCATGGTATAGCAGCAGAAGTTTTTCCATTACACCTTCCGTACCACTGGGCTGCTGTCTATTTCGTATAAGGACTCTTTCTCCGACTACAAATCTGAGTTCTGGTATCCCACTATTTCTTCGCTTATTTCTCCTCAGCGCTATCTTGTTTCCAATTCTATGGTATACTCGTGTAATATCCAATTTTACTTCCATATTCCTTAAGGAATGGAAGTATGGTGATGGCAAAAAAAATCGTGTTCAAGATTATTGCAGATTCTGATTCTACTACACTCAAAACATGAAAAAAAGTCGTTTTCCGAAAAGTGTCTGTGTGTCTGTCTGTCTGTGTGTGTGTCTGTAGATTTTTTTTCTATGGCAAACGATAACTGCCCCAAATTCAAACAGAATCAAATAATTTTTTGCATACAGCCCTGATTTGTAGAGGACTCGCGACCTATTGTTTTTGGTGAAGATCGGTTGAGGGAAAGGGGTAGTTTACCTGCAACGGTTTTTTTTTATCAAGGGAAATTTTTTTTTTTGGCAAACGATAACAGCCGCAAATTCAAACAGAATCAAATAATGTTTTGCATACAGCCCTGAATTGTAGAGTTCTCAAGACGTATTGTTTTTGGTGAAGATCGGTTAAGGGAAAGGGGTAGTTTACCTGTAACGTTTTATGTTTTAACAAGGGTATTTCCTATGGCAAACGATAACAGCCGCAAATTCAAACAGAATCAAATAATGTTTTGCATACAGCCCTGAATTGTAGAGTTCTCAAGACCTATTGTTTTTGGTGAAGATCGGTTAAGGGAAAGGGGTAGTTTACCTACAACGTTTTTTTAACAAGGGTATTTTCTATGGGAAACGATAACAGCCGCAAATTCAAACAGAATCAAATAATTTTCTGCATACAGTCCTGATTTGTAGAGTACTCAAGGCCTATAGTATTTGGTAAAGATCGGTTGAGGGAAAGGGGTAGTTTACCTGCAACGTTTTTTATCAAGCGTATTTTATATGGCAAACGATAACTGCCGCAAATTCAAACAGAATCAAATAATTTTTTGCATACAGCCCTGATTTGTAGAGTACTCGTGACCTATTGTTTTTGGTGAAGATCTGTTGAGGGGAAGGGGTAGTTTACCTGCAACGGTTTTTTTTTATCGAGGAAAATTTTTTTTTTTGGCAAACGATAACAGCCACAAATTCAAACAGAATCAAATGATGTTTCGCATGCAGCCCTGAATTGTAGAGCTCTCAAGACCTATTGTTTTTGGTGACGATCGGTTAAGGGAAAGGGGTAGTTTACCTACGTTTTTTTAACAAGGGTATTTTCTATGGCAAACGATAACAGCCGCAAATTCAAACAGAATCAAATAATTTTTTGCATACGTCAGTGAATTGTAGAGGACTCAAGGCCTTTAGATTTTGGTAAAGATCGGTTAAGGGGAAGGGGTAGTTTACCTGCAACCTTTTACGTTTTAACAAGAGTAAAGTACTTGAAAATTCATTTAAACTTTTTCAAACAATGGTAATTGTTGAAAATAAAATAATTTTGTTGCCAGGCAATCTGAAAATTTCAGATTTTGTACCACAAAATCTGAAAAGATTATACGATAGTTTATGAAATGGTTAATAATACGTCAGTGGAAGGTGTAATGGGAAATTAGCAGAAATGGAAACCTGGGGAATGTTAACTGTTCTGTAGATACAATTTTGTCAGAATGTTTGGAAATGATCATCAACATTGAAGAAAAAGTAAGCATATTAAGAAACATATGTAAGTACTTATTATAAAAAAATAATGTTTGTTTTTTGATAAAGTCATTTTGATTATAAAATATAAATATTTACAACAAGAAAAGAATTTTCAGTTTTCAAAATTTAAATATATTTTTATAAAACAATGGGTACTTCATTGAGGTGGGGACCATGCCACTCACTCCATCTCAAGCCTCCTCTCCCATTTTGCAGAAAAAGAGGACCCTGTCAAGGCTGATACTTTGACGACAGTGACAGGGCTTTCCACCAAATTCAGCAGAGTGACAGGTAGGCCCAACTCTGATTGGCTCCTCAGATTTCCCCAGCGTTAGTAGGTTCTATGAAAATATTTTATTTCAAAAATGATTTTAAATATAAATCTTAGATATGTTTTATAAATCTCATGTTTTATGTTTTAACATGGGTAATTTTTTATATGACGAACCATAACTGCCGTAAATTCAAACAGAATCAAATAATTTTTTACATATGTGCCTGAGCTATAGAGAACTCAATGTCTGTTGATTTTGGTGAAGATCGGTTACGGGGAAAGGGCAGTTTACCTGAAACATTTTTTGTTGTAACATGAGTAAAGTACTTAATTTTGATAAAGTATCCTGATAAGATCTTAATAATCCGCTGTAGAAACGTAGATGAAATATCTATAAATGAAGAGGCTAGTTGAACGGGCTGGGGGTAATTTTCTATAAATCAAAATTATAGTTGAAGGGGGAGGGGATAATATTTTTTATGTGTACTACGTTATTGGCAAGAAAGAAGTATTTTTTTGTTAAAATTCCTTCCCTGGCTGTTTGGCTGAAAATGATTTTAAATATAAATCTTAGAATATGGAAGTCATGTATGGTTCTCCATACCGATATTTTCTTCAGGCATCTCGGGGAACGTAATTAATTGAGTGAGCTCACGCGGTGGTGGTCTTGAAAACATCATCTGATATGGGCTGAGTCCCAGCGTCTCATGGTATGCTATATTTAAAAATAGTTCGGTATTGGTCACGTGCTCGCTCCAACTTTTGTGATTGCTGTGGCAATAGGTCCTGAGAATGCGGCCCACTTCTCGCAATACTCTTTCTGCAGGGTTGCTTGCAGGGTGATATATGGAGGTTTTGGAAGTTTTTATCTTTCTAGCTGATAACGCTTCTCTCCATCACTTGCCCTTAAACTGGGTTCCATGGTCCGTTATCACTGATTCAGGGGTACCGACATCACTGGCGTACTTTTCCAGTACTATTTTGACAATGACTTTAGTTGAGGCCTTGCTGATTGGATACAGCGTGGTATACTTGGAGAAATGATCCCATATTATTACAATATATTTGTATCGGTGCCTGCCACCGCTTCTTGGAAAAGGTCCGCAAATGTCGAGGAACACCTCTAATCTTCTGTTCGATGTATTGGTCATGAACTCTCCTTCCTTCTTGGCATTGTTTACCTTCACTTTTTGGCATATCGCACATTTCTTCACTATCATCCTTACCTTTTTGTTCATCCCCTTCATGTACAAGTGTTCTTCTAACGCCTTGACTACTTTGGTTGGCCCCATGTGCCCATACATCTGGTGATAATTATTCACTATTGATTGTTCTAATGACTTTGGTACACTTAACTTCCATCGATTAATTTTAATACTTGGTTTCGTGAAGACTAGCCCATCATGAAGTTGATGGTATGCTGTTACTATAGGGTCGTTATTTTTAATGTGTACTATAATTCTAGCCAGTTTTGGTCTAATGCTTGTTCTTCTGTGATAGTGCTTAAAGTGTTTGCTAATTCTTCTCTGCCTGTTAATGAATAATATACCTTGCCAATATCCTCTCTGTCAGGTTTGAAAGTTCCTTTTTCTAAATTTATCCTTGACAAGGCGTCCGCAACCACATTCTTTTTCCCCGGTACATACTCCCAGGTGATGTTATACTCCTGTAGAGCCAGGACCCAACGAGCTAGCCTCCCATGGCTCAATTTACATCTTTGCAGAAACGAAATTGATTTGTGATCAGATCTTACTGTGACCGGGTATCCTAAGATGTAAGTGCGAAATTTGTTGCAAGCGAATACTACGCTTAGAAGTTCTTTTTCTGTAACATTATAGTTACGTTCGCAGTGGTTTAGTATTCGACTGGCAAAACTTACAACCCGGTGATCTCCTTCACTATCTTGTTGATAGAGTTCTGCACCTAAACTTGTATCACTTGCATCGCAATTAATGTAGAACCCTTTTTCGAAATTGGGATGATGTAGCATGACTTCTTCTAAGAATTTTTTCTTGATTAGATTGAAAGTTATGTCATCTTCACTACTCCATTTCCATTTGTACTTGGACGATAGCAGATGTTTGAAATGGGATGTTAACTCAGAGTAATTCTTTCGGAATTTTCTGTAATAGTTACAGACTCCTAGGAAGGACTGTAAATGCCTGATGTTCTTAGGTTTGGGGAACTTCTGAATGACTTCCATCTTCTCTGGAGCTGTGGTTATGCCTGTTTCTGAGAGTACAAATCCTAAAAATTGTAATTGGTTAGTCAATAATTTTGATTTTTCAATTTTTAGTACGATATTGTTGGTAGCTAGCCTTTGTAGAACCATCTCTACACGTTCACAATGCTCCTCCCATGTGGTGAACGTAATCAACAAATCATCTACATACACCGTAGCGAACTCTAGTACCTCCCTTCCTAATATCTGGTCCATGACCTTGACAAAAACAGCAACAGAATTTACCAGATCAAATGGTAATCTTTTAAACTGATAGTTGCGACCATCAAAAATAAATGCAACTTACCTCCGGCTGTTGGGGTGTAGCTCAACTTGCCAATACCCGCATACGGTGTCAAGGATGCTCATGAACTTGCAGCCTTCAAATTTCTTCATAATTTCCTCTATTTCGCCCGGTGATGTTCTGTCGTTCACAATATTCCTGTTTATCTCCCTGGCGTCTAGACACAACCTGACCGCCCCATCCTTCTTCTGAACAGCGACAATTGGACTGGTGTACGGTGATGAACTGGTTTCAATAATGTCTTGTTCCAACATTCTGTGTATCTCTTTTCTGACTGCTGATTTATGTGATTGAGCAATGGGGTAGGATTTTTTATTAAATTTTATTGGGTTGTGGAATTCTAATTCACAAACAAAGTTCTTCGCCTTCCCAGGTAGTTCTGAGAAAGTGTTTCTGTATTTCTTGTACACATTTACCAACCGTTCCTTCTGTTCTAGTGTAAATTTTTCTCCTCTGGTGACTTGGAATGAGTATATTTAGTTCAATTTTTTGTTCCATTCTTTATTTTCATGATATGTTGATCTTTGAAGTGGTGTCCTAAACTCCTCCCTCTCATCTTGGATCAAGGTGAATGAATGTCTATTGTGTGTGGCACTATTCTGGCCTCATTCACCCTGTTCGTTGGTCAGTGTTATTTTCTCACTGCCAATGTCAATAATTGCTGAGTGGCGCCTTAAAGCGTCGCACCCAATCATAACCTTAAACGGTAACCCTTGGGCCACCAGGAACACCACTTGGATCACCTTTCCGTTGCTCGATACATCTATTTGTACATGTTGTCTTACTGACTTGTTCATTTTGCCAGTAGCACCTACTATCACCACGTTATTAATTGGTAGGGTTGGTATTGGTTCTGTACTTATTGTTTTAATTCTATTAAACTCCACCTTGTCAATGAGCGATACATTCGCTCCTGTATCAGTTATAATTTCAGTTGCTACCCCTTGCAATTCAGCATTGATAAAAATTATTTGATTGTTATCTTTCTTTTCTGAGTATTGTCCTTCTTCCATAAGGTCATTTCTTATGTTCCTTAAATAATAGTTTTCATTGATCATCTTGACTTTATTTCTTGTAATATCTTTGTTTATTCGCCCGTCCAATTCTCGCAGTGATGGGCCGGTCATAGTTCTCACTGCTGTGTCTAGTTTTCCGCCCTGTCTACTTCCTGATTACTTGTTGTGGTTTCTCCAAGGTTTCTTGGAGAACGATCTCGAGAGCTTCCCCTCCTGGGTTGGTTTCCTTCCTCTTCATCTCTTCTATTGCTATTATTCGGATACCTCCGGTCATTGTTGATATTGCGTCTCCATTCTCGGTTTCCGCCACTATTGTTATTATTATTTTGGCTGCGGCCATTATTTTGGTTGCGGCTATTGTAATTGCCTTGGTTATTTCTATAATTATTATTATTATAGCCATTACCACTATTTCGATTATTACTGTTATTTTCATGGTTCCCATTTCGGGTCTGGTTTGACCTTGGTTGTTGGTCTCTCCAATTATCTCCCCTGTCCATCTGGGACTGGTCATACTGCCTCCTTGATTTCCTATAATAATCTTGGTGTTCATAACTCCCAAGCAGTCTTTCCATATCCGCTATGGTCTTAATCTGGCTGCATAGTGTGGCTTGGACAATCCCCTCATCAAAGTGGTGTGCCATTTTGCTAATTAAGCATTCTTCAGGAATCTTTGGTTCTAAATTGCGTGCTATACATACCTTCCCGAGAAAGTAGGCTGTCGGTGACTGGTAATTGGTGGCGTTGTACCTTCCATGGCAGAGATTATCTCTGATTATATTCTGTACTGACTCTGACCAGTATTTTATTCTGAAGGTTTGTTTGAACCCCTCATACGTCATTATTTCATTTCTGACCGCCGACCACCAGTTGTCGGTTATCTCCTTGAAACTGTCTTACAGTAGATTCTTAATCATTGTCCAACGGTTCTCTTTGGTTCTCTGTAGACATTCGTCCACCCGCTCTAGGAATTCCATTGGGTTTCTGCGATAATTTTTAAAGTTTATATTCTCTCTGTTGTCCAGCATATTATGTTGAACACTGCAGGCTGGTCTATAGCTCACTCTGTCGAGATCTTCTCTCAGGTTCTTCAATTGCACTTCCTGGATGTTATCAATTCTTCCCCTACTATCTTTCATTTGGCTTTTTACCCGGTTCATCTCCTCATTTACCCATTCAATTTTTCCTGAGGTGTTAGTTTGTAGTTCTTCCAATCTTTCTTGTGTTCCTTGCTGTACCTCTGCTATCCTAACTTTGTTGATGTTGTCTGCTTGGTCTATTCTGGCGACTAACTCTGCCCTGACCTGTACAATTGTTTCTTTGTTTTGTTCCACTTGTTCGACTATTTCGGCTGTTTGTTGCTTTCTTTCTTCATTGTATTCCTCTGCCCTTTTGCCAAGTGTTTCATTGATATTTTCAATTTTCTCATCAGTGGTTCGTCTCAACTCCTTGTTAAGAGTCTTCGATCTTCTCATTAATTTGTTTTAAATTTTCCTCATTCATTTTCCTCAAATCCTCCTTCATTCGTTTATTATTTTCATCAGTGTTTTCCTTAACGCTACTTATTTCTGCTTTCATTTGTTTTAATAAATCTTCTCTCAAGACCTCGTTTTGTTTCCTGGAGCTTTCATGAGTACTGTTTATTTTTTCCTCCTGTTTCCTAAAGTTTTCATTAGTTTCGTCTTTATTCTTGTCCAATTTTTCATTTATACTGCTCATCATTTCCATGAATTTATTCCAATCTGGTCCTCCTCTGGCTTCCTCCTTGTCACCCGCCTGTTGTTCCATTTCGGTGTCCGGTACTGTTTCAGTTTCTTCTTCCCATCTACCTTCTTCCGTTTCTTGGTCCTTTGCCAACCTTTTCGATACTCCTCTTGTATGCATTTCCGTTTTTCTGACAGTCGCCAGCTGAAATTAGGTTTCCCGTATCCTTAATAATTACGTTAGGATCGGTAATGTTCCCTAACTTCAGCCTCACTGGTTGGACGCCATCTGTAATATAACAGTATGTGTTATGAGTGTTGATAAGATGAGAAAAATTGTGTACTCGTCTTATTTAATTACGCCCCACTGTTGTAGGCACCATCTGTAATATAACAGTTTAATTGTGGGTTTTAAGTTATTTGTTTGAATAGTTTTGTAGTGTAAATTGACCCCACTTGTGTCAAAACGGATGTTTCCGCAATCAATTGTGTCCTTTGAGCGCCCCGTTCTTCTTCCATATACTTTGGTCCGTTCGCTGCTCACTCTCCTGTTGAATTACCTGTAATTGTCCTGTAAACCTTCTAATTTTATACAATGACAACTCCTTTTATCCCAGATAACAATATTTATTTTGTTTAAGTTATTTAGAGAAAGGAACAGTCGACTTGTGTCGATACAAAATATTGGTCGGGTCGACTCCACCACTCAATTAGACTTTTACACTAACAAGTTTCAATAAACAAATTATTTATAATAATATATTAAATCTCAGGGTTTAAGGGTTCTTTATGACTGTCATTGAATTCAGAGAATACATACAAAAATACAATACATTACAAGGTAAGTAAAATTTTACAATCTTAATACTATATCTTATTATTTTTCGTCGCTAGGCAACGACGCTATATTGGCAAGATGGCCGCTGAACCAACTAACTACATGCTGTTACAAATTATTTTAAAATGGATGTTTAAGTGTTCAGTGTTTTAGTTTTTAAGGTTTTCCTTCAATAAATGATCACTGGTGTTTTTCTGTAAGTGTAGATAGTGCTGTGTAATCGTACCTGTAGTGTGGTTAATAGTTAAACTTGGCGTCACTCACAGACGTTATGAAAGTGTGTTCATTATAGGCAGTCAGGAATTTTTGAGTTTCTGCTTCTAGTTGTAGTTTTAATTTAGATATTTTTTGTCTTTTTATCTTCCACAGTATTTATAGCTTCTATTGGTTATTATTTTTCATCGCCAACTGTCCAGAAAACATTATTATTATTTAATTAAAAACTTCTTCATTAGAGCTCATCTGCTCTCTGCAATGGTTAACAATACAACTTCAAATTCCAGCTTTTCCGTCAACGGTTTCGTGCTCTCGCAATACTGGCCTGTGATTGGTCAAAACTGAGAGTTCATAAGGTCACATGGTCAGTTTACAAGATTTAAATGTTCATTTGCCTATAAGAAAAATACTCCTTTTTTAGCTTTAAGTCTCCTAAAATTTAATGTACATTGTGTTTTTCTTTATGTAATTGTGAACATTTTGATACCTTATTTTATATAAATTGTTTATTATAAAGGGTGGTTTCCCACCTTACAAAATTTCTAACTTTGGGCCTACACTTTTAGTTTACTGACAATATTTCTTTCATGTTGAATTAGTGGCTTAGGCCATTAGTGGTCTTCTAATATTATTTTATAATTTACATTTACTATTGCCTAATCTCTGATGCTGAACCCTTTTTCTAATTTTAACTATTTACTAAACGAGTCTGGACCCTTAACATTATTTGAACAATGGTTACAATAAAATCATTTAACATATTATTTAATATATTGCCTCTGTGGCCTAGTTTACAATTATAAAATGATAAATACTATACTTAATGTTAAAACAATAATTGAATAAGAACAATAACTTAATAAGAATAGTTATTTGCTAAGAACATGGTTTATGGATGTTACTCATAAGCCTTTGCATAAAATATAAACATCTTAACTCTATTATAAACTTCCATCACAACTCTCTAGTAATATGGTTCTTGGGTTTTCTTTTTACATAAAAGTACTTAACCACACCTTTTCCATTTCCCCCTCACTGACACTTTTAGTTTGGGAATATCACTTGTACATCACTATATAATATCAGGGATCACTAACTTTATTCCCCACTCCTTCACGTTTACTTAATTACACAAAGTTTGTATGTATATTATACACTTACTATAATACATTTTAATTAGTTATTTTATTATTTGCATTGTATTTTTTTCTCTTATCATTTATATTGGACAGTCTTTTTTTCTGTAACTACAGGTTGTTTATTTTTATTTGGTTTATGTGGATAACATAGGCGACTTTGCCTACTGAATTGATCCATTTTGGTTTTGGGATGGGGCTACTATTATGTCGCATTACATATATATGTATATATTTTTTTTTCATTCAGTGATAAATAAACATATATAAATATCACTATAATATTGACGACTCGGAACACAAAGTTTTTTATAAGTAAAAACGTAAAAAAAAATAAAACGTATAAAAAACTTTGTGTTCCGAGTCGTCAATATTATAGTGATATTTAGTTAAGTAACGGACACGTCATGGACAACGAAATCCAAGAAACATATATAAATTATATCTGGATTACTACCAATAAATAAGGCACTGTAATAATCATCAAAACATCACAAATACAAAAGTCTTTGAATAATTACTTTATTAACATCAGTTTGAACCCACAAAATAAAAAAAAGAGCTAAGTTTCATTTTACCTTCTTTGTACAAATTATTAAAGTGGTTGTAGTACTGTAGGTCTTTAAAACTAGGTTACTTACTACTAGGTTGGTTACTTTATTAACATAAGTAAAAAACAAATATGTGACATAGTACATTCTATAAAGAAATATTATGTTAGAGTTTGCTTCAGTACTCTGAACAAGTCATTAACACAATTAACGCAAATTTGGACAGTGGCTGAATAAAATATATATCAATAAAATCAAACACTTTTAAAACGCCTTCCTTCTACATTTCTTTGCAGTGAAATCATCAATTATGTCATGAAAGTTTAGCTTACGCAAAATGTCATTTTCTATACTTAGGATGTTTAAAGAGTTTAACCGCTCTTGTTTAAGACTACTTCTATGAAAACTTTTCACAATTTTTAGTTTAGAAAATGTTCTTTCTCCAGATGCGTTAGACACCATCATGCACAAAAATATTCTTAAGCAAATTTCGACATTTGGGAAAGCAGTTAAAAGTCCATTTTCTTGCAAGTGTTTGTACGTGATCTTCAGGTTAAGTCTATTTGATGAAGAATGAGATCCAGTGCCATGAACTTCATCTTGGACCTTCTCTCCTCCTTCATGATCCTATTGCTCAAATATTCCACCTGTGATGTCATCATCGTCTTTTTCACCATCGCTGTCATCTTCAGTTATCTTCAGAAAAAGCTTGTCCAAATCCACGTCCTCTTTTAAAAAACTTTGAAGATGAAGGCACTCTTCGAGCAGTTCATTTCCACAAACATCATCTTTTTATCTTTCCGAAAAAGCGTTGCAAGAAACTTTTAAGTCACTTTCATTTAGAACGACCAAATCTTCTAAAAATCCAAATCTCTTAGCTACTGTCTCATATTCTGAAGATCTTTCTTTTAGATTAGTAACTAATGTGTCTATAATAGGTAGAAAAGTTTCTATTTTAAGTTTATCTTTCCCTGTAAGGACAGTTTCTGGTGTTTGGGTTTTATCACAGCATGAGCAATGCCCACCTTGCTCATGCAAAACTGAAGAAGATGTAAAATTATCATCAAATTCCTCGCTCTGTATTATATTAGGGTCATTAGGGATCACTTTCGTAGTACGAAGCGTGTCCGGAAAGTAAAGATACGAAGGTCGTAATTGGTCTAAAAATATTTATTTACAAATCATTAACTGACAGTTACGTAAATACATATATCTTTATTTCTCTACATAATTACCGCCATTATCCAAGCACCTATTAAGTCTGAGAACCAGCTTTTGTATCCCCGTGTCATAGAAGTCTGCCCACAACCCTTTGAACCATGTCATGACCTCTTCTTTTACCTCGTCATCGTCATCGAACTTTTTTCTGGCCAGATATTGTTTCAGGTGAAGGAACAAGTGAAAATCACTGGGCGCGAGGTCCGGGCTATGCGGCGGGTGATCCAAAACATCCCATTTCCAACTGCCGAGCAGCGCAGAGGTCATGCGTGCAGTTGGAAATGGGATGTTTTGGATCACCTGCCGCATAGCCCGGACCTCACGCCCAGTGATTTTCACTTGTTCCTTCACCTGAAACAATATCTGGCCAGAAAAAAGTTTGATGACGATGACGAGGTAAAAGAAGAGGTCATGACATGGTTCAAAGGGTTGGGGGCAGACTTCTATGACACGGGGATACAAAAGCTGGTTCCCAGACTTAATAGGTGCTTGGATAATGGTGGTAATTATGTAGAGAAATAAAGATATATGTATTTACGTAATTGTCAGTTAATGATTTGTAAATAAATATTTTTATACCAATTACGACCTTTGTATCTTTACTTTCCGGACACACCTCGTAGATGGTTCACAAAAAAATACGGTTGAGTCTGTCAATGCACGGTCAGTTTCATCAGCAAACTGAAAGTCGTCCAATGTTTCTAAATGCGGTACTGGATGACACAAACTATTGGAAGAGTCCACGCCAGATGCATGTGGCAGTAATAAGGAGTCTGAACCTTCAATAGCCTCATCGTGATTATCTGGATATGGATGAGGTTGAAGTTGAATAGATGAAGATGAACTAGTAGGCCTACCACCTTCGGAAATACGAGATTGGCTCAGAGTGGCACGGAAAAAAGACGATACTTTAGGTATTTGATCAATCAGAAGTTTATCTTTTTTCTTTTTTTGCCGCTTTTGAGCACCGCTTTGGAAACTACGCTTCATTTTTATTGTAAAGCCCTCCTTTTTCGAAATCAAATTTGGTTTAAAACGGCCTAGAACAAAAAAAAAAGACCCAAGTATGCCTAATAAGTTTTAAATTGCACAATGAATATTCATCAGTTCAGGTTCAGAACGAACACATCGATAGCACAGTATATGTAAATGGATCTTTTTCAATAGGCCCCATGGCACACAATACACGTAATATTTCTTGCTTATTACATGAAGCGTAGCTTTGGAGGTTTGAATTAAGGTTGTAAGTTTAAGTTTAAAATATGGCTATGTTATGTTACGGTTCTGCTAAAGGTGAGGTGAGTTCACTTTAGCTTTGCTAGTTTGATAAATCAACGAACCACGAACCATCTTTATTTCAGTGGATTTAAATATTAGAGTGAGATCGGATTTGATAAGGAAATATTAGATCGTAACGTAACAAAAATGGGTATTTTATTTTCATTGTTCAACCCTGAATAAAGATTAAAGACACCCAATTTTGTAAATAAGTCAAGGTTGGGTTTCTCGGATCATGTTAATAGACTTAGTCATGTGAAGGAGAAGTCAAACCCTGCAATACCGACATTTTACAATTTGTAATTTTCTTTAATTATTATCTTCCTTTTTGAAAATTGGGCTCTGTCAGGAACTCTGCAATCATTCAAAGATAACCAATGAGCCCGATTTTTGAAAAAGTATATAATTATTTAAAAAAATTAAAAATTCTTAAATGTCGATAAAACGGGTTTAGCTTGCCGTTAATTACTTAGTACTTCCACAGCTTCCGGACCTTCCACATAGAAAAAACTGAATTGAAAATAAAACATTGACGGGGGCGTGGCGTGGGATTATATTGAAAAAGATAAAAGAATTAAAAGACACCATCGTCATGGAAAACACCAACTAAGCCTAACAAGAACAAGGTACGGTACAATAACACATGCCTGTCGCATGGGCGGGGCAAGTAAAACACTTTGTCACGTTTCGTAGTATTTACTTCATTATTAAGATAACAATAACAGTACTCTGACCTCTGACAATCGTTTTAGTCATCAGACTATTCTCAGAGAGTGCACAAAAATTACTAAGAACAGTCTTTGATAATATTCTAACTGACAGAAATGAACGACAGACCATTGTTTTACAACATTTGTTGTCAACATAGTTGCAAACATTTGTTCATAAGAGTCAGTGTAAACGCGGCTTAACAATTAACAATATAATTTAAAACTTACCTAGGTTCTAGGTTAGCTAAATTTTCTTCAAATCACAGCATATGTACAAAACAATACTCTCACTAGTCACTAACTTAACGTAGGAGTCGGAGTGCTTTCACATGTGCGGTTCCTCTGCGGCTGCGGCTCAAAGGGCGGAATTTTCAAAAACACAAAGTTTGATTTTATTATTTTGGACTTTTATGTACACAACATCGATAAAAGAAGTATAATTACTGCGCTTTTATTTCTTAACGAAGGAAATGCATAACTTTTGTTCCTGTACTATATTTCACAAGTAAATATAACAAAATATTTCTCAAAACAATAAAATCGAACTTTTTGTTTTTCAAAATTCCCGCCTTATATAAAAATCTCTCCTTAAGGCGGGAATTTTGGAAAACACAAAGCTCAATTTTATTGTTTTGGACTTGTACACTAATAATTTTGATAAAAATAAAGTTAAGACGTTTGATTGGGAAAACAACGCTTTATTCAAACGTCTTAAGTTTATTTTTATCAAAATTATTACTTTACCTAGGATTCTGTCAATCATTTTTTCAATTTACTTAGAACTATTTTACTACTAATTATTTACTCTAGGAGCTAATAAGTTCCTGTACTATATTTCACAAGTAAATATAACAAAATATGTCTCAAAACAATAAAATCGAACTTTGCGTTTTTCAAAATTCCCACCGTATATAAAAATCCGTCCTTAAATAAAAATGTTTATAATCACCTTTTTTACCCAAAAGTCTCTTATTTCCTTCATTAAGAAATAAAAGCGCAGTAATTATACTTCTTTTAACAACGTTGTGTACATAAAAGTCCAAAATAATAAAATCGAACTTGTTTTTCAAAATTCCGCCCTTTGAGCCGCAGCCGCAGAGGAACTGCACATGTGAAAGCACTCTCAGTCTCTCCAATCCGGATCCGACCTTATCACCAAAACACAAAACATGAATATAACGCAAGAAGCAACAGCGAAAAACCTTGCATACAATAAAATGGCACACACAGACAGTAATACAACAGCGGGGCGGGCTAGAATAGAACTAGGACAGTGGACAGCAGACAGCAGACAGCACACAGGCCTACCAACACCGGCCAAAATCTTGTGCTCCCAGCTGCACGCCTGCACATAGAGTATCCTGCCGACAGCAACTGTCATGTGCACTACCAAAATTTCTCTATTATGGCGATACTAAAACTTGATAATTGGTAATAATTTGCTGAAATTGATTATTATTTATTATTATTTTTTTTTATTATTTGAAATCCCATTTTACTTTCAAATCCTACATATTTAATTTTATACAATAAAATATCGGTATGGAGAACCATACATGACTTCCATATTCTAAGATTTATATTTAAAATCATTTTCAGCCAAACAGCCAGGGAAGGAATTTTAACAAAAAAATACTTCTTTCTTGCCAATAACGTAGTACACATATAAAAAATATTATCCCCTCCCCCTTCAACTATAATTTTGATTTATAGAAAATTACCCCCAGCCCGTTCAACTAGCCTCTTCATTTATAGATATTTCATCTACGTTTCTACAGTGGATTATTAAGATCTTATCAGGATACTTTATCAAAATTAAGTACTTTACTCTTGTTAAAACGTAAAAGGTTGCAGGTAAACTACCCCTTCCCCTTAACCGATCTTTACCAAAATCTAAAGGCCTTGAGTCCTCTACAATTCACTGACGTATGCAAAAAATTATTTGATTCTGTTTGAATTTGCGGCTGTTATCGTTTGCCATAGAAAATACCCTTGTTAAAAAAACGTTGTAGGTAAACTACCCCTTTCCCTTAACCGATCGTCACCAAAAACAATAGGTCTTGAGAACTCTACAATTCAGGGCTGCATGCGAAACATCATTTGATTCTGTTTGAATTTGTGGCTGTTATCGTTTGCCAAAAAAAAAAATTTTCCTCGATAAAAAAAAACCGTTGCAGGTAAACTACCCCTTCCCCTCAACAGATCTTCACCAAAAACAATAGGTCACGAGTACTCTACAAATCAGGGCTGTATGCAAAAAATTATTTGATTCTGTTTGAATTTGCGGCAGTTATCGTTTGCCATATAAAATACGCTTGATAAAAAACGTTGCAGGTAAACTACCCCTTTCCCTCAACCGATCTTTACCAAATACTATAGGCCTTGAGTACTCTACAAATCAGGGCTGTATGCAGAAAATTATTTGATTCTGTTTGAATTTGCGGCTGTTATCGTTTGCCATAGAAAATACCCTTGTTAAAAAAACGTTGTAGGTAAACTACCCCTTTCCCTTAACCGATCTTCACCAAAAACAATAGGTCTTGAGAACTCTACAATTCAGGGCTGTATGCAAAACATTATTTGATTCTGTTTGAATTTGCGGCTGTTATCGTTTGCCATAGGAAATACCCTTGTTAAAACATAAAACGTTACAGGTAAACTACCCCTTTCCCTTAACCGATCTTCACCAAAAACAATAGGTCTTGAGAACTCTACAATTCAGGGCTGTATGCAAAACATTATTTGATTCTGTTTGAATTTGCGGCTGTTATCGTTTGCCAAAAAAAAAAAATTTCCCTTGATAAAAAAAACCGTTGCAGGTAAACTACCCCTTTCCCTCAACCGATCTTCACCAAAAACAATAGGTCGCGAGTCCTCTACAAATCAGGGCTGTATGCAAAAAATTATTTGATTCTGTTTGAATTTGGGGCAGTTATCGTTTGCCATAGAAAAAAAATCTACAGACAGACACACGGACAGACAGACACAGACACTTTTCGGAAAACGACTTTTTTTCATGTTTTGAGTGTAGTAGAATCAGAATCTGCAATAATCTCGAACACGATTTTTTTTGCCATCACCATACTTCCATTCCTTAAGGAATATGGAAGTAAAAACCCCTCCTCGCAAGGCCCCCCTGGCGCGAGGCCCCCGGCGGCCGGGCCGCTGGGTCCGCCGTTACGTAAAACTGGCCCTGAATAGCTTACCTTGTACTTATTCTCAGTGGTGGAAAATACAAGATATAAATAACCCATAAAATCAATACCTGTAAATTATGAAATTCTAAGAAAGTGGTATGTATTTTTTTATAGAAACCAATAGGTTTTTGGTTATTGCAAGTTAAAAATTGTGACCCCCCCCCATATCATTACCTCGTTACAGTCTTTGTTAAATAACTTGCAAAATAGTGGATCTATTGCAAAAATAATATGAACTCAAAATAAAGTTCATTTTTTTGGAAACAAGATGAGATTATTTTTATTTCTGTAGATTTAATACTTTGAGATATGTGATTGTTTAAATATGGTTCTTCAATTTCTTTTCTGTCAAAAACAATTTTTGACTCTTGATAACTTAAAAACTGGTTTTGAAGAAAATCGTCAATATGATCTAAACTGAATTTCATAAAAAGTCTGAATTTTTGCTGTTTGTTTAAACTGAATCTTTAAAGTTGTTTTGCTGTATCATAATATCAGTATTTCTGCTGTAATTTGCTACTATGTAAAAATTAAAAGTACTTTTGCACATCATTAACATTATTCTCAGTATGCTCAAACGTTTTATGATTTTTCAAGCTCACTGTTTTGAGACTATTAGACTGCAAGTTTCAGATCAATTTAGTGATTTCATCAAATAGAAAGATATTTTACTAAATAACCCCCAAAACATTAAAGTTAGTAAAATAAAGACATATAAAAAATAAAGTTTATTTTATGGCAAATAATCTTCTTACTTTTCTATTACAGTAGACTTAATACTTCAAGAGACATGACTGTTTAAAGTTCGTGCTTGAATTTTTTGCCCCCCCAAAAACAAGATTTGACTTTGAATAACTTGAGAAACATATGTCTAATGAAAACAGTACTCGTAAGTTAGATACTCATATATTATTGTTCTAATGAAGTCTGCTTTACTATTATATTAATAAAATTAAAGAAGTGGTAAAAAAAATGCATTATTCATACCTTTATCAGAAAATTGGCAAAACAAGATTTGACTTTGAATAACTCGAGAAACATATGTCTAATGAAAACAGTACTCATAAGTTAGATACTCATATATTATTGTTCTAATGAAGTCTGCTTTACTATTATATTAATAAAATTAAAGAAGTGGTAAAAAAAATGCATTATTCATACCGTTATCAGAAAATTGGCAATTTTTCTGGTATGATTTATTATTAAATTAAAATTAAGAAAAATACCTACCAAGTATCGTTAAATTATATAATTTTGACCATCCTCAAATTTTTTAAATTTTTACAGCTATCACTTTTTAAAACATTAGACTGAATGTTAGATTAATTTAGTGATATGATTGAAAAATTTTCTATTTTCACTGAATAATGAGAAATATATTGAATTTAACAAAGAAGGGTAGACATACTAAATAAGGCTTATTTAACAAATAAGTTTTTTTAATTTTTGTAGTATGATTATTTTGCAGGATATGATTGTTTAAATTTAGTGGAAAATGTAACTGAATTGATCAGTGGGAACTATACAGGTCAGCACTGAAATGATCTAAGGAAATGTGTTGTACCTTTGACCACTTATAAAATAATAAAATGTTACATTAATAAAAACATTTAACTATTTTCTTAACTGTCTCCATTTCTCTGTTATCTTGCTCTTTATATTTGAGTATCATAAGAAAGATGAATTCAAAGGTACAGATCTTTTGAAGAATTTCACCCCCCCCCTTTAAATTGGCCATTTTGACTTTTCTCTGTTTATTATATTTTTGACTTTACTTTCTTAATCATCACCCTCGAAAACTTAAGTATACAATTTTCAACAATTTATTCCAAATAGTTTACAGAAAAGAAATTTCCAGTGTTTATGGGTGCTTTCAACCCTGTACTATGTACTTTGACCACCATACATCTTACTTATTTTACCACTTGAAATTAATTTATGAGTATCCTAAGAAACATTTTTTTAAGTCACTATTTTATACATTTCATCCCCCATTAAATTGGTCTCTTGACTCCCCTGAATGCTGTACAATAAACATAACATTAAGTCCTTAATCAACAACCTCAAAAACATTAATTATACGTATCAATTAGTTAAATAAAAATAATTTTTCAACATTTAAGGGTTCCACCCCATAGAGGTGAGACCACCCATAACTTTTGGTTCATTCCATGCCAAATCAACCTGACCATTTCAGATTTCAATGAAACCTTCAGGAATCATTCTCCCGTATGATAGAAATAAGAATATATTTTTAGATTTTTTTATCTGTTTGGGTTTTGATGTAGTTAATTTTTAAAATTTAGAAAAAATACCGTTTTTCAGCTTTCACAGACTTTTTAATTCTTGAATAACTCCAAGTTCTATAAGGCCTAGAGACTTGCTTGAACCCTCATTTTAAAGAGAATCTTACAAGGTTTTTTTTTGATATGCTACTTGACTATGTTTGTGATTTTTATTTATTTTATTTTTTTTTTAAAATCCAAAAAACATTTACATACATTTTTGAAATAGTGTTTTTTAAAAAATTTGAAAAATATGTTTCTTGTAATATTATAAGCTATAGATCCTGAAACTTTTAAAGTGGGATCTCAATGGTATCAGGAGTTATGCCAAAAATCGTATGACAATGTTTTAAGGTAAGGGCTAGATTGCAATCAATCTTAAATTTTTTTTAAAGGTAAAAATATACATAGGCTCTAAGGTAACCAATTTACAATAGGGATTATAATAGAGGTTTACTAAACTTACTATAAAATAATCAAACCATAACTTATTTAAGATCATTGTGAATAAAATATCTGTCAATTACAGGTGTTATGGCACAGCAAAGAAAGCCTGTACAGACTTGTCTGATTCATGTTCGTACAGGAGTGTGACTCATACCCACTCTAGCTCAGTTTTTGCTTAGTTTCCTTTAAGATCTCAGTGAGTGAACAGTTAGTTGTTGGCAGTGTCACTTAAAAAGTGTTTTCCATAAAAGTGTGATTTTTATACGTTATTACTTTTTTAGTGGATGTGAAATAAATGTTCTCCTGTGATAACAATATGGGTGAACCCAGTCAAACAAAACATTTTTCAGTATATTGTTGTAATCCGTTTAAAAAGGCTGGACATTATTACTACAAAAAAAGCTTGAGACCTGTGAATGAAAATGTTTTAAAACGTAATGCCAATTTATGTGAAGGCGGCAATATATGTTGTGGTTGTCGTAAAGCTGTTTTAAAGCTACCAGAAATTCCAACTGAGCAAGAAGAATTGCATTCGGACAGCTCAGAATCGCAGTATGATTTGAATGTTCCTGAACAAGTTCAAAACACATGTTCAACTCCAGAGAAAGTAGAGGCAATTGAAGCCTTAAACAAAAGTCTTGCTGCTATAGATGAAACGCCAATAAAAAGAAAACGTTTAAGTGAAAAAAAATACCCAGATGAAAAGATCAAAAAAGTGACTGAAGCTTTCCAAACAAAAGTTCTAAATTTAAGTCCAGGTACCTCTGACTCTGACGCCATAAAAAATAATGACAATGAAGTTATTAATCAATTAAAAGAAAAGTTCAACACTACTACAGACAGAAGTGTGAGAATGCAGATTCTAACTACACTTCCCAAAAGCTGGACTCTAAAAACAATTGAAACTGAATTTTGAGTGTCTAACTTTACGTCTAGAAAGGCAAAAAAACTGTTACATGAAAAAGGTGTTATGTCATCCCCAGACCCAAAGCCTGGAAGAACATTGGACCCTGCAACAGTAACAGTGGCCTTAGTCAAGGACTTCTATCAAAATGATGAAGTTAGTCGTCAAATGCCAGGTAAAAAAGACTTTGTTTCGGTGAAAAAATATGGCAAATGTGTACATGTGCAAAAGTATTTAATTCTAAATACATTAAGAGAAGCATATGTACTATTCACGGAGCGTTACCCAGATCAGAAAATTGGGTTTACTAAATTTTGTGAGCTTCGTTCCAAGCATTGTGTTCTTCCTGGGTCCAGTGGGACACACACTGTGTGGGTTTGCACAGTGGCGTACGCAGGGAGGGCATAAGCCCCCCCCCCCCCAACTGCAAAAATGTAACAGGCCTTCCTGAATTTACTTAGGCCTCTTCTAAAATTACAAAATTGCATATTTTGGCCGATTTGGACGGGGATATAAATACTAACAAAATAAGTAGTTTATAATAACAATTATTACTTCAGTTATAATTTATAAGTTCATTGAGCGGTGTATTACGCTGAGTGTAACATTCAGTAAGCTACCTGTTTCTCTCTCTCTCTCTCTCTCTCTCTCTCTCTCTCTCTCTCTCTCTCTCTCTCTCTCTCTCTCTCTCTCTCTCTCCTCTCCCTCTCTCCCTCCCTCCCTCCCTCCCTCCCTCCCTCCCTCCCTCCCTCCCTCCCTCTCTCCCTCTCTCCCTCTCTCTCTCTCTCTCTCTCTCTTGGCGGTGCGGCCACTACCAGTGAACCCCGCGTCGGTGTTGCGTTACGAATGATACGTTGTTGCATGGCTTTAGAATTTTTACTTAAGTATTGAATAATGTTTTTAGGAAACTTAAATAAGTAGGCCTACATAAACCTTTTTCATAAAAGTATTATTTAATCCTTAAGTTAAATTCAGCATTTCTTTTTATATCAGTTGATAAATAAAACGAAAATTTTAATAATGTTCCTAATTTCATATCTTGAATAATGCTGCTGTAATAATGAAAAAAAAAAAAAAACTTTAAAAACACTTTACATTTATATGAAATATTTTTTTTTTACTTAAAAAGAAATATAGAATTGTTATACAGTCTATATTATTATAAAATAATTAATTTATAGAGATATTAATAATATTTTATTTAAAATATATCGTATTTTCCGAACGTATAAACATAACCTACCTACAAAATCCTGCACACCATGCATGCATGCATTCCACAGCATGCGTGCAAAATTTCGAGTTTTCACGCATGCCTGTGGCATGCGAACAGAAATAATATATCCTCTACAAGATTCCATATATTTGTCATTTTCGGCAGTGATCGGAGGTTCAGGCGATACTTACATCACCCGTACACACGTTGCTGTCATCGTCCGCCATTGTCGCGTTTGTGTTTGTTTAGCAGTACGGTGATTATTAAATTCGCCGTTTTTGTAGTTTTATTTGATCGTTTGTTGCGTCAACGTTGGAGACTAATAAGTCCAAACTTGATGACAAGACAAGAGTACCAAAAAGGAAAGTCAGCAATTTGGATTTCTGTGTAACAAAAACTAAACTAGCGTAGTGTGACAGTGTAACAGAAAGGCCTGCATGTTCTTAGTCAACTTCTACATCGTCTCAGCAAGATACTTGTGTTGTGGCAATGGCAACAATATTTCGGGGCTTGTTTCTGAATTCTCTGACAATAGTGAAACTATAAGTCCTGGCTGTTCTGACAAATGTTCTTTCACAAAACGAGTCTTCATTATTACGTAAAATAACAGACATTAGTAATTTTATTATTACAGTATAAATCTCAAATTGATGGTAACCTGAAGTATGCCGTCCTTTGTAAAAATCACACTGAAAGTATGGCTGACCACAAATCATTAAGACTCAAGAGATCAAGCAGTTTGTTGCCTCTATCATTTACCCTGACATTTCCAAGATGGAACTTAAACTTCAGGCAGAAATATGGAAGCAAAAGTAGGTGGATGAAGCAGATATGAATGTTCAAGACGCAGCTCTGTCTTCTCTGCAAGCTTGCAATCCAGATATATTACCCAACGTCCGAAAAATTTTAGAAGTACTGTGTGTACTCCCAGTGATGTCAGCTGAGCCAGAACGCTCCTTCTCTACTCTGAGGCGGTCGAAGATGTGACTGAGGTCTACAACATCGGAGACAGGGCTTAATGGGCTAGCTTCGCTCAGTATTCACAGGGAAATCGAGATCTCTCCTGAAGATGTTGTTGAGCGGTTTGCCAATAAAGGAAATAGGAGAGTGGACTTGGCTTTTTAAATTACAAATTGCTTGGTTTGGACACAAATGCTTTACCTATTGTAAATTAATAGTTAACTTGATTCTTACTTACTGTATGTTGTTTCTTTTTCAATTTTTAAATACTGCTGTTAATTTTGTAAGAATTCAGCTAATATGCACTTGTATAATTTTTCATTAATAAAGTATTAGTAAAATAGTAGTATAACAGTAAGAAGTATAATAGTTTAATGGAAAACTGTTTTTTTTTTTTTTGTATTGATACAATTAGTTATTAGCAAGACATTTTGAAATATATAGTTGTTAAAATACCAATTTTGCAAAACTTTATTCCCAGTGCTACTGACATTAATGTATAATATTATAGTATAATTGAAGTAAAATGAATCTGTTATTAAATATTACAATAAACATAAAAAATCAATTAAAAATATTTAGTTTTTGAAAGAAAAAAGTATTACAAACAGAATTATCACTGCTGCACATCAGATTTTCTGATGTGACAATGAGTTGTGAAGCTTGAAAGCGCTAATCGGAATAATTTTTCTATAGTGGTGTGCAACAGTGATAATTCTGTTTGTGATTATAACCACTAACACAACTTTCTTAATTAAAAAAGTGTTGTTTTTAAAATTACTGATTAAAAAATAGAATGAGCATAAGTCCCCCAAACACGAATAATACGTTTTTAATAAAGAAAATGTGAAACCTACTAAAATAATATGGCTACTAATAAATGTTAACCATTACCTGGCATATGTACTCTTATGTTATACTATAAGTTGTAGAAGAGTAGGCTAATATATGGACTGCTAAGGTTCAAGCCTCCCCCAGACTGATTTCTGCGTACGCCACTGCGTTTGCACAATACATCAGAATGCCAAATTAATGATGGCTCAGTGTAAAATACCTGAATTAACAAATGGTGAGCTCCCTATTAAAACATACAAAGATGTAACAAGCAATATAATTTGCAAAACTCGAACATGTAAATGTTATTTTGCAAATTGTGTTAATTGCCCAGGAAGTGATGATTTGAAGGCTAGGTTTGAAGAAGCTTTTGAGCTAAATAGCATTGAAAATGTGAGTTTCAAACAGTGGATGGAGATTGATAACAAGTGTGTTCTGGAAACTGTTACAAAACCAACAGAAGAGTTTAGACACTCTTTCATTGCTACTCAACAGTCTTTGTACTTGCGACACTTAAAAGAAAATCTACCTCAAAACCAATGCTTTGTGATTTTGCTGAAAATTATTCATTTGTACTTCAAGATGCTGCACAAGGCTTTCACTGGAATAATGCTCAAGCAACAATACATCTGTTTGTTATATACTACATGGATGAGGAAAGCAAAAACCTGGCATACCTTAGCTTAATTATCATTTCTGATTGTATGACACATGATACCGTTGCTGTTCATTTATTTCAACACCGCATGATTGACTCTCTTAAACAGAACCTACCTCATAAGCCCAAAAAGCTCTATTATTTTTCAGACGGAGCAGCATCACAGTACAAAAACAAATCCAACTTCCTCAATCTCTGCCATCATGAGAATGATTTTGGAATTAAGGCTGAATGGAACTTTTTTGTATCGTCACATGGAAAGAATGCACGTGATGGTGTAGGAGGAACTGTAAAACATTTAGCAGCATTGGCCAGACTACATATGGTTTACAATGAACAAATCATGACCCCTCGCCAACTTTATGATTGGGCTAAAGCCAATATTGACAACATCAGTTTTTTATATTCCACTAAAGACTAACATGAGGCAGAGGAACAGACCTTGAAGAGACGGTTTGAAGCAGCAACAACAATAAAGGGCACTCAGCAATTTCACAGTTACACTCCTGTGAGTGAGACTAGAGTTTTAGTGAAAAGCCACTCATTTTCAGAGGTATCAAGTGTAGAAATAGTTTCAGCTGACGACACTGATGCTGATTTGGACACTAATGACATTGTTGACTTTGTCACATGCCAATACTCAGACAAGTGGTGGTTAGGTTGTGTGTTAGGAGTAGAAGGAGTTGAAGGAAAAATAAGTTTTTTGGAACCACATGGCCCTTCTCCATCTTTCAAATACCCACAATTTACTGACATATTAGTTGTGCACAAAAGTGAGGTTTTAACAAAAGTTGATACTACAACAGCAACAGGAAGAGTTTATTGCCTTACAGACTTAGAAACTAAAAAGGCAAACAAGAAATTATCTGTTAAATTAAAGAAGAACTAAGATCTATTTAGGTATTTTGGTGCGATTACAAAATGATAGTGCTAACCAAGAAAAAAACTTATTATTTTTATCATGTAAAACCAGGTATGTAACCTTCCTTGTTATGATGATTGACTATGTATTAGTATGATGTAAGTAACAAAAAATGTAGATTTTACCAATTGTCTGTTACCGTGTAAACACAAAACAAAAATTATTAGCCTATAGATGCGTTATACATTACTTTAAGGTTTTTGTCATAACTCCTGATCCCATTGAGATCCCACTCTAAAAGTTTCAGGATTTATAGCTTATAATATTACAAGAAACATATTTTTTTCTATTTTTTTTTAAAACTATCTCAAAAAAAAAAATCAAGTAGCATATCAAATTAAACCTTGTAAGATTATCTTTAAAATGAGGGGTAAAGCAAGTCTCTAGGCCTTATAGAACTTGAGTTATTCAAGAATTAAAAAGTTCGTGAAAGCCGAAAAACTGTATTTTTTCTAAATTTTAAAAATTAATTACATCAAAACCCAAACAGATATAAAAATCTAAAAATGTATTCTCATTTCTATCATAAGGGAGAATGATTCCTGAAAGTTTCATTGAAATCTGAAATGGTCAGGTTGAATCTTAAAATTTTTTGGTTGGTTTGGCATGGAATGACTCTTTTGTTTAACTTTTATCTAGACACTGTATAGAAAGCAATACAAAAAGTTTCATGTCAGTTGGTTGTACTGCAAAGAATTCCGAGTTTTGGCAGTTTTACTGGCCCTGTTTCACCACCTCCATTAAGAATTTAATGGCTGATAACTCACCTTTAAGGATTTAGTGGGAGAAAACCCGCTTCATCAAGCTCAGTTAAAGATATCGGACTTTAAAATCGCCAATTAATTTATCCTGAGATATTTGGCCTGTTAGGTAACTAAAGGATGTTTCACACTATCGCTCTAGGTACGGTCGCGTTCTTGGCGCGGTCGAGGTAGAGGCGCGGTCTAAAGTATTCACACCGCGACGCTCTCTCCGCGTACTCACCGCGGTTCAACCGCGAACTCACTGCAGTCCAACCACGGACTCACCGCGGTCCTTTTAGTACCGCTGCCCCACTGCGGTCCTTAAAAGTATCGCGGCATCGCCCGAAGCAGTCAGTAGTTAGCTTGTTCATGGCCGAAAGGATGTATTTCACCAACCGAGAACTGCTTATGATAGCGGTGCTTCTGGATGAAGATGAGGAACGGTCCAGTACCAAAAAAAGGAGAATATGGGTGCATCCTACTTTACAAAGAAGATTGACAGAAGGAGAATTTCACACGTTGTTTCCTCAGCTGCTTGAAGATGACACCAGATTCCACCAGTATTTCAGGATGTCAAAGGAACAGTTCCAGATATTGTTGTGTAAAACTGACGGTGACTTGGTAAAACAAGACACTTCATTTCTGACCATTTACATTCAGTTATAGGCTGGGCACATCAACAGTACAAAGCGTGGTTCATGAGGTATGCGACGTCATCGTAAAGAAATTACTCCAAGAGTTTATGACTACTCCAAAGAAGAAAGATTGGGAAAGAATAGCAGCCTAGTTTTGGGGGCAGTGGTATTTCCCTAACTGTTTAAGGGCTTTAGACGGAAAACACGTTGTAATTGAAGCTCCGAAAAATTCGGGTTCGCTGTATTTTAACTATAAGAAAACATTTTCTATAGTTCCCCTAACTTGGTAGATGCTAATTACAGATTTGTATCTGTTGACGTCGGTTCATATGGTAGGGGTAGCGACGGAGGGATATTTAGCTCTTCCAATCTCGGAAAGCGGTTGGAATCTGGAACTTTAAACATTCCAGATGATACGCTGCTGCCAGGGACCCAACAGACAGCACCGTACGTTATTGTTGGTGATCCCACCTTCCCGCTGAAGAATTATTTATTGAGACCGTTTCCAGGTCATCAAATAGAAAATAAAATAGATAGGAGAGTTTTTAATTACAGATTATCTAGGGCGCGAAGGGTTGTAGAAAATTGTTTTGGGATTCTTACTCAAAAATTCAGAATTTGTAACAGGCGATTAAAAGTAGATCCCAAATATATAGACAAAATCGTTCTCACTACATGCATCCTGCATAATTTTATTCATCAAGGCTATGCCTTCATTAACTGCTCACGATCTTGTGATCGGGCAAAATTTAACAAACATCCCGAGACAGGGCGGGAATTGTTCATCTAAAGCACTTGAAGTGCGCAAAGTCTTTACATCATTCTTCAATTCAGAAGCCGACGCCGTCATCCCTTGGCAAATAAATATGATATAAAATTCCAGTTTGTTCAAGGAAGAATTGTTTGTTAATACTACATAAAAATAGGAAAGATACAAAGCAAAATTCATTGTAAATTAGTTCCAATAAATATAATGTTGAATCTTACCTGTTTTACTTAAAGCTTGTCCAATGTCTTCCCACACTTTCTTCTTCCTCACATTATCACTTTAACACCGGTGTGATAAATCGTATAATTCAGGGTATTGGCGAACTAATTCTATTAATTTTTCATCCATCGTTAAATAAAAACAAACTGAAAATCACGTGAGGGCGCGAGACAAAGTGTCAAAGGGTCTGACTCTTTCCGAACACAGTGCTCGAATGAAAGAATCAAGGATTGACCGCGGTCGGAGCGCGCCTGATAAACAGTGGACAGTCATTTCTTCTCCCACAGTAGGCAGAGCTGTTGACGGTTGCAGTTTACACCCTTCTATGTACGACAGTGTCAGCACCATTGTCTCACTGGCTGCTGCAGGATGTACGCTTTATGTGAACGGAATGAAAAACTTGTCAGCTGTGTAGTTTTATAAAATATTGGGACATACTTCAGTGAATGCGCGCGCGTATCTACATTTATTGTATGCATTGATATAGATTAGAATCAATAATAATATAAATAAAATAAAATTAATAAATTTTATGTAGGGCAGAAAACACATTCGTTCATCATAGCGGCGGCCTATTCAAACTTGCACAAGCACGGGACGGCTCGAGACCGCGGTAAAATATCTGTCGACCAGAATCATCACGAGAGCGCGACTGGAGCGTGATCGAACCGAGCCTCATAGTGTGTACACTTCCACTGTAATACATTGGATTAATTTTGACCGTACCTTGAGCGAACCGAGACTGGAGCGCAAGCGTCCCTACAGTGTGAAACACCCTTAATGGTCCATTAAAACGAAAGCTAACCTTAAAATGACGTTTGGTGTCATTTATGTATACATACCTTGTTTTCCGTGAAGTAGTCGTTCGTGTAACATAAATAAAACATACATATGCATATTTGTTTGATTTCTATGATGAGAAAATTTGTTGTATCTGTTGCCTGTTCTTTCATTAAACTATCTAATTTATTGTTTCGTATACATATATAAGCTATTGTGACAAACAAAAATGGAGCAGTCAGAAAATTTTTACACTTAAGTAATATTGGTATTAAAAAACTATCCAAACGTAGACGGAAGACATAGATCCCCGTTATAGAATAGGCCAACCGGTTTTGATCATTTGAGCCAGTCACTATTTGTAGAATGCTAATAGGCTTTCAATTAACAAACATTCATGAAATGGGGGATGAATGAACTGTATTCAGTGGAAAGAATTTGTAAAATGTGCAGTTAATTATGCTATACTTATGACTACAAGTCCACTGACTGATAAATATAGTATCATTTTCCTGACAGAATCAGGTTAAAATAGCCTGCCTGAATTAGATACGCTGATGAAATGAATATTTTAATGAAACCATAAAAAATTGCATATTTTATAATACATAATAATGTACTGTATTTGTCGTATGAAATATGTAATCACATATGACTGACACATCTATAGTACTAATTAACAATGCAACGTTGAATTTGTAAAATAGAGATAAAAATTATTTTTCAGCCACAATTGAGCATTAGTTGGAGATATGTTTAATGGGTAATTGATAACTACTAAGGGTGACAGCCTTTTTGTAATAAGTGCTTATGGAATTAATTATGCAATTCAATATTTATGCAGTGTCAACTACATAAAATAACAGCATCAGAATTTTTAGAATCCGCCTTAAAATGTGTACATTGCAAATAATAACTGTCATTGTTAAATCATTAAATAATAATGTAAACGTAATTTATGAAATCTTACCTATATAAATCAACATACAAAACTTTTTTGTTTGTAAACTCGAGAGTGGTTTTCTGCTAAGCCAAAATATCATATCGTTTTCACCACAACCAATTTCATTCACTGTTCGAAACAGTTTGAATGAGATATTAAATGTTGTTTAGTGTGGGGTATGGAAAGTTGATGATCCATATCCCACCTAAGTAATTAGCACTACCTAGAATTTTGCCATAGATTCAATAAGAGTGAGTTCTGAGTTTATTTTTAGCCAAGGGTGAGCTTTCTCTACCTGAGTAACGGTACCTGACTAGAATACTGGACACTCGTGATGGTACAAAGATGAATAATGAATAGAATTTGCATGCTGACAAATTTAAATGCATTGATATTCAAACTTGAAACACATGGTCTCAGAAATCGTGCTAAATGTGGGTTAGTAGGGCGTTTTGTCTTAGATTTATAACATTACACTTATGGGGATTTTGTCAGGAATTCATAAAATAAGCAGAATAGCATTATAATATGCGGACGCACTAAACCAGGGTTTCATGGTATATTCTTCTGCGTAGCAGTAGTCATCAACTGCAGTTGTTAACCAATGGAAGAAAAAACACGCGGAAATATTACCCCAGGTGGCAGACCAAGTACATTGGAAAATCCACCCTCTCTGAAGGCAGGCCCTATGGATTCTGGGGAGTACCAACTATTTCTTGACTGAACGCAACAATCTTAAAACCTTGGTTCATGGATTGTACAACAAAGTTGATCTATTGATGAGTAGAAAAAGAAACAAGTACTATAAAATATGAAACACAACAGAACCGCTTGATGAACAAAGAGAACAGTTCATTACTGACTCATTACAGTTCATTACAGGTAGCATGGAAAACACGCCCGTGCTTAAACCCAAAATACTTAGGCTTAATTACATCAGAGAAATTAGAAAAACAGTTACAGAAAAATGAAAGGTAAGAAGAAGGTGGTAGCAAACACGATCACTAGAAGACAGAATGCTGGTGAATAAACTCTGTGGACAGCTTAAACAAGTAATTTATGAAATACAAAATGAAAATCTTGCTAAGTTCTTGAGCAAACTGTTTGATGATTAAAAAAAAAAACAACAACAGAAAAATCATCCAGAAATTTCAAAAAAAAGGACTAACGTGTACTATTAAGGCCTCGTGGTACATAAGAAATAAGCACATCCACAAGGGTTTACAGGTTGCTTCAGTCAGAGATGAAGTTCAGCTATTTGCCAAGAAGAAGCATGAGAAATGCCTGCATAAACATCAGAATGTTGAGACGCTGCAACTTCTTGACAATATTTAACTTGTGCGAAGTCTAAACAGAATGAACCCATTTCAGTGAAATGTGTCAAGTGACAGGCATGACAAGAACAAAGCGATTAGTTCTGCTCATCTCTCATCCTACACATTGTGATTGTTTGTGAGATGTAAATTGATAAATGGGCTTAGCCCAGTCTCAGTAAAATAAAAAGTCGAATAATTTCAATCTTAGAAACATAATGTATGTATGACTGATCTGAATTTGTCATCTTCTGGCTATACATAACTGATATCATAAATTTCGCTCTGACAGTAACAGTGCCTGCTGAAATCATCAATGAATTTTGTTTATACTCTTGAACTTCCTGAGTCTTTATAATGAGTTGAGTTGAATAACAAATCAAAACAACTCCATAGTGTTCACTGCCTTGTTCATATAATTATAACCCCATATTGGGGAAGCTACATCAAAGTCTCCCATGAAGATTATGACAGTAGAAGATTCTGAAAGGCCGGTCCCTGGGTTCTTGTTGCAGGATAATTGTATAGTTTTTTTTTCAGTTGTTGAGTTGGGTGATTGCAATGAGTCAGTGTGATTCATTTTTTAACTATTCTAGACATTTAAATAATGTTTTTCTTAACCATGACTATAATTCTACTATTTGTCTAGCTTAAAAAAGAGTGCATGGTGAGTAGCTTGTGTTATAATTCAAAGGCTAAGTGTCACTTGCATGCGCTACAACTCCTTAATATTGGATGCAGTATGAGTCTACTGGATGTTAGTGAACAATATCACTGTTGTATGCCATCCTAAAGTAAAAACTAACTGGTTGTAATAATTCTCATGTTATCAGATTAGATATATAATCTAATACATTTAATATCAAATATAGATATCAAATTATATTTAATCTAAAAATAGTTTTTAAGAAACAGTTTGTAAAACACTAAGAATTTTGATATATCAGAAATATCAGATTCTTTGTTTTATCATAAAGTATCATTGCTTAATTTTCTTTTGTTGGTAGTATACAAAAACGAACATTGTTGATTAGTGATTCTTTAAGATAAAACTTGGATTCTGTAAGATAGAAACAAACTAATCCAATTTGTACCTCATATCACTGTTAGAATAGTTTTACTGTAGCCTGCAATATGAGTGTTATATGCATGTGTATGATTTTTTTTCAGGCTGCAGTTTCTAGCTTAAAACAGGAGTATAAAGAAGGTGAAATGACATTACAGGATGCAGAAGCTCTTGCAATAAAAGTTCTTAGCAAGACACTTGATATGACTAAATTAACAGCTGAAAAAAGTATGTATATAATTTTATATGCTTTCAGTATTGTAACATTACTTTCTTTTTTAACACCAAAAAAAGATTACAAAAAAAATTAGTGTTTAATAAATGGGTTACAAAAATTCTGTACACTGCAAGCACAACATTGCTTTGACTAAGGTATATGTGTAAGTGAGCCGTTAAATGTCATCAGTAGACTATAAAATATTCCTAAAAATAGATTTTTGTATATTGTGGACAACATACTTCTTTCATGAGTATGTATGCAGTAACAATAATGCACTATATAATGATAAAGACTTCTTTGACAGATATAGAGTGATATACTGGATAGTGTATATAACCAAAAGTAAACAATCATAATTGAGAATCTACACAGTACAGTTAGAAAACAAACTATAGCAGGAAGGTATGGAGAAGAAATGGTAAAATGGTACTGGCTGTAGACTATTACACACATAGATATAAGGAATCATGTGTTGGCACCACTTTCCAAACATAAAGAAATATAACAATTAATTTTTGTCAGAGTGGGAACTAGATCTGTTATTGATTTGGTGTTGATCAGAAAATTGAACAATTTGTAAAACAACATTGTAAAAATGTACAGGAATATCAACACTCCAAGTATGCAGCCAGTCATGAAGTAGTGAGAAAATTCATACTGTTACAACACAAATAAGCCACCCCAATACCAGGGATAAAAAAGATGAATCTGAATATAATAAGTAGTTCATAAAATAAAATGTTTAATATAAAGAAAATAAAAAGACAATGACACGACAAACGACGACATGACCTAACCCAAGTGATTGATCCAACAAAAGGAAACAAAACAAGAAGGGAAGAAACAAACCAAATGAAGAAGAAAGTGATTGAACAAAATAAAAAGAACCAAAAGAAGAAGGGAACAACAAAAACAAACAAGAATAAAACCAAATAAGAAAGTGATTGATCCAACAAAAGGAACCAAATGAAGAAGAAGGGAACAAAAGAAAACAAAACAAGAAAGTGAATGACTCATGCAACATGATAAAATAAAACCAAAAGAGAAGGTGGAGAACCAAGATATAAATCAAATACGCTGAAAGTGAAGAAGGAGGAAAATGAAAAAGAAACGAACGAACGATAAAGGAAAATAAAAAGGAAATCCAGTGATAAGACACAAACAAGTAATAAAGAATAAAAGCAGGAGAAATGGTACACTCAAATGTAATGTTGAAAAAGAAACCAATAACTAACTTAAGTAATAAATAAATATTATTATCAATTAATTAATAAAGGTAAATGATATTTGATGAAACTCAATTAAAGAATGTTAAATATAAAAGCAAACTAACCCACAAATTAGAGTTAGATGTAATGATGAAATCAATAGAGACATAAAATTGTTAATATTATCAATGATATTTGTAATGGAAGAGATAATACGGTAGTGAGAAAGTAATTATAGGGATTACCCATTTAGAAACACTTAAAACAAAAACATTTAAGAAGTGCAAAAGTGGAAGTGTAAAAACCCCAAGGTAAAGTGATAAAGAAAAGACACTAAATAAATTATAATAAACAATAGATAATTTAAAAGTGAAGGTGATGATTAAATAAGAATAATGTATTATAAAGAAAGTTAGTATTGTGAAAAATAGTGAAGGATAGAAAAATAAACACTTAATAAATCAATAAGAAACACTAAAAGATTAACAGTGAAAATTATTAGTAATTAATAAAGTTGTTAGGAATAGTATTAAGTGTAAACAATTAATTAAGATGTAATGAACACTGAAGAGTGATGATAACAGTATTAATTAAGAAAGAACATTATTGTTAAGTTTAGTTGAATACAATTGTACGAGGGCTATCCAGAAAGTAACAGACGTTTTGAAATAAAAAATTTACAAAATGAAAAAACAAAATTTTATTATATACATTTGAAAGGTACACTCTTAAGCTATTTTTCTACATAATCGCCATTCAAATTAAGGCACTTATCATACCGTGGCACAAGTTTTTCAATACCGTCTCTGCAGAAATCTGCCGCCTGTGATTTCAACCACTGGTTTACACCGGTATGCAGTTCGGCGTCAGTATCAAAGCGTTGTGTAGCGAGCCATGCATTCATCGCTGGGAAGAGGTGATACTCGCTCGGTGCCAAATCCAGGCTGTATGGTGGATGATCGAACACCTCCCATCCAAAACCATCGAAGAGCTCTCGGGTACGATTGGCCGTGTGTGGACGTGCGTTGTCGTGAAAAAACAAAACCTTCGCACTAAGTTTTCCCCGACGCTTGTTTTGTATCGCGCGCCTTAACTTTCTCAGTGTTTCACAATACCTCTCTGAGTTAATTGTTGTGCCACGTTCAAGAAAATCAACGAGAATCACTCCTTCAGAGTCCCAAAACACAGTAGCCATGATCTTTCTTGCTGACAGCGTTTGCAAACACTTCCTTGGTTTCTTGGGAGAATTTGTGTGTCCCCATTCCATCGACTGCCTTTTTGTTTCACTATTGACATGCTTCACCCAAGTCTCGTCCCCAGTTACGATACGATCGATAACTTTACCATTTTTGTCGTAATCTTCGAGGAAAGTTAGTGCTGCAGCCAGTCTCTGTTTTTTGTGGTCTTCCGTTAGGATTTTCGGAATCCACCTAGCACAAAATTTGTGGTAATCAAGCTTTTCCGCCACAATTTCATGCACCAAACTCCGTGAAATTTGGGGAAAATGTTTCGAAAGTTCCGTAATCGTGAAACGACGATCTTCACGAATTTTGTCGTTGATTTTCATCACCAGTTCATCAGTCACAAGGCTAGGTCTACCACTGCGGTCCTCATCGTGAACATTGGTACGGCCATTTTTAAAATCAATGCACCATTGCCTCACTCGGCTTTCACTCATTATTCCTTTTCCGTACACATCACAAAGTTGGCGATAAATTTCAATTGGTTTGTGATTTTTTGCCAACAAAAACCTAATCACAGAACGCACCTCACAAGTGGCGGGATTTTCTATTGCAGCGCACATTTTAACACGTCACAGAGAGCAAAGTAAGAGGGGCACAGACCGCACGCTACCACAACTGGATGCGTACTGAGTGTAGGAACGTTCTGACACCAAGATGGCGGCTCTATCCCCGCCCACCGCTGCGGTCGGTCAAAACGTCTGTTACTTTCTGGATAGCCCTCGTATTTAAAAGGGAGAACCCCATGAAAGAGGAAACAGATAGTGTTATCGTGGAGTGAAGGTAAAGATTATTTAAAAAAATAAGAAGTTAAGACAAATCAATAAACACCCCATGTTATAAGGGAAAATTATTTAAGTAAGTTCAAAAAGTGTGATGTTGTTTATCACCCAAAAAATAATATAAAATGAAATGAACTGTAAACAAATGTTATCTAATAATTGTTAAATAATTGTTTAAGCAAATTTATGAATAGGATATGACTGGAAGGAATTATACAGACCATAGGCCTAGATGTTGTATTTTATGTGATCAAAAATAGTAAATAATAGCCACATTGTTATTATTGGCAAATTAAATAAGTAAGAAAGTAAAGCAATGTATGACTTAGAAAACGAGAAAACCAGATAGTAAATAATTAGCAACCCATGATGTATAAAATAATAGTAATATACTAATAACACCAAAACAGATCCAAAACATATTAACAAATAACACAACCAGTTATAATAACAAAACTAAGCTCATTAAGCTAAAAAGAGATGTAATTTGTACGAAATAAGTAAATACCAATAATGGCTACTTAGACCTATGAAATGCCTAACTGCCAAAAACAAACAACTACAAATTGTAATAAATTAACAAAGGAAATAGCAAATCCAAGGCGAATAACTAACCAAGGTTAATTTGTAAATTATATTACAAGCAAAATATTAGAATAATGACTTAAATTAAAAGAGAAATGTAATTAGCAAATGTTAAAATAATTGTATAATTATAAAACATAAAATAACCCAATCTTATGGGATATCAAAATAATCTTTGAAAGGAAATACAAATAACAGTGATAATAACTAATACTTAGGAAGGAAGATAGAAGAATAAAAGCAATCAGAAGATATGCAAGGATTTTTGAAAAGAATTCAAATATGATAACAATGGTTTTTTGTCAATCTAAGCTAATCATATTTAATTAGTAACCTTGACAACCACCGTTAGTTATGAATTTTCAGTTAGATTTCGGTACTTGTAAAGTGAAACTCTTGCCGAACAGAAGCCAAATTTTGAACGGCCAAATTTTTAATTTAATATGTCAAAAATGTAAACAAAATTCAAAACGATGAACCATTAAGAAGCAGACGAACAACCTGAACATTTAACTGATGCCAAGGACCATTTTACCAGGAAATTAAAAGAAAATATGACTACATCCAACATGAACAGGACGCAAGATATACTTAAGCCCCAAGATTACTGAAAATTGATGACTAATGCAGCCCAAATATATTTTTGACTGACAACTGTTTATACCAAGTCACCTGATTTGATAAGTATAATTGAATACCCAAATTCCAAAAATAAACTCACCTTAAATATTTCTAAAAAGTAATTTGAACTCTCACTATAAACCGAATATTCTCTTTCAAAGATTAAATAAGAAAAACAAAACACTGAAAATTGTTAACTTAGAATATAACCTGTTGATAGAATACGAACTTTATAAACACACTTAACTACACTACAGAACCAATTATAACTAAACCTTATTATTTAAGTACAAAGTAATATAAGGTAATGTACTTTTTATTGTAATCATAAGGAATCGTTTTATTGTAATCATAAGGAATCGTTTTCTTGTAATCAAAAGAACTCCAGATTTGAACGAGTACATTTGTAAACTAACTAAACAGCAGCCATGCTGGAATGAACAACTCATTACAAAATCGATTTCGTCAAACCCAGAGAAAGACGTCTCAAAATTAATGTCGGTGCAAATTTATTAATCAACAAACATAATTTTAATTGTCAAACTGAAATATTACAAATCAACCATTAAAATAACTAGTACAAAGTGTAACCATTGTTTTTATTTCATAGGGAGTGTATTGTATTACTTGTGTTTGTTAACGAAAGCTAGATTTGACGGCCAGCGCTCACGTTGCAATTCAACAAACTACCTACTCGATTCAGGAGACCGAACAGGCGGGAATTATTTGAATGCCCCGCCCGTCATCGCTGAGAACACCCTTTTAAAATATTATGTAATAAGTTTAATTGTTTAAAAAAAAAAACAATTTGGCGCCACCCGGGATTCACAAACCCCCATTTAAGAACAGGTAATGTTACTACCGCGTTGTACTGGTAATTATAGCTTCGCTACGGACTTCGTTAGCACAAGGATTGATGTAACGACTCCAGTGAGAGACAAACGCACACACCCATACAACATTACATACACAATATACTCGTCGTTTACAGAGACGACCGCATTCTATCGTTACAATACACATTTAAAATGTTTAAGTAATGACATTTGACTGCAGCCAAAGTTTAATACCGTAACAGAACTATCATTTCCAAAACTAGTGCACTACAGCAATATTACATTGAGGTATTATATCAGACTAGATTAGAAAAGTAGTCTGATCTTGATGAAAGAGGAACAAATGTCTGAACATATTTAGTGTACACGTTGTAACGTAACAGAGTTGAGGTCCCCCAACGTTACATAAAAATTGAATGAAACATGGTCAAGGACCATACCCTGAATTAAGGTTGCTCAGTAGTTAATGCATCTGAGAAGTACCTCAAGTCAAAAGAGGCAATGACTAATGTTAAATATAAAAAAAAAAACAGACCAATGAATAGTTAAATATAATAAAATGCTTGTGTTTATACTGTAACATGTTGAGGTTTACAGAATATTTATGTTATATTTTGAGTATGGTAGAAATGAACTGATGTTGTTTAATAGTAATACTTCATCAAAGATTATGGTTGTGTTTATGTTAAATTTGTCTTTAGACAGTCAAGTATAGTTACCAGTGTTAGGCATTATACTAAGTTCTAAGTATTGTCTAAAGTTGAATAATACTGTTGTTTTAATTAATGTTTATAAACTGGGCCAGGAGGGTGATCAGTGTTTCATGTTTGACAAGTAGTTCTGACAATTATATTATAAATTAATGAAGGGTTCCAGAACCAGTTAATTAATGTAATAAAGTAACCACCAGTAAATTAAAATTAATGTAATTAACCATTTAACCAATAATTAATTGTACACTAGGTCAGGTAAAAGAAAATTAAGTTAAAAAACCAAATAATGTTATAATGGTTGTAAGAAAATCTATAGGCCTAAATTCCATATTAGTGAAAGGAAATTAATACCTTTTTAAGAAGTCCAGTCCAACGAAACTCTGGTAAAACATTTACTGTTTAAGAAGGAAGGTTAGGGGAGAATTTTAGGTAATTTAATATTAATCCAAGCATGGAGTATTTTATTGGAAAAGAGTAGTAATATTCTATAATGCCGGCTCAAAAATATCTAGAAAACGTGGTTGTTAAGGCAACTGAAATGGACATGAGTTGTTATATTGAATCATTCGTTCTGATTGTTACAAGCTATTAGGTTGAGATGGTCCGATACATTTAAAAAATATGAATAATAAATTTGGAAGAAAAATGAATCAAAATTAAAAACCCTCTTTGAAAGATAATTATAACAGTAACAGTACAGACTGACCCAGTACCAGAATTATGGGAATTATGGGTATTTTCATTGTTTTATTATGTATTTTTTAAACATACAGAATGGTTAGGTACATTGTCCCTCTGGAAAACGGAACAACGTAAATTCGGCCAGAGTAAAACACCAAGGTCTCCGGTGGACGTGAAAACAGCAAAATCTACCATGGCGGTGTTGATGACGAAGTACCACAATATGCATTATGATTGGGCTATAACACTAGTCCGTCATCGCTAAGAACAATGACGCACTGAGTACAATGTGTGCAACGAGGCGTTGTCCAGCAAGACAAAGCGGGATGACGTAAGAACTACACACACACAAGCAAGAAATTACACTTGCCTCGCTCTCATTTCAACGCCATTCTTCAGAGGAGCCACAGCGATGTATCGTTGTGTGTATAACTTTTTAACAATACTTTAATTCAACTAACAAAAATGATACCAACAGTAGTGGAGCAATAAAGGCTCATCTTGTTTACAGTATAAATATATAAAAAATGTAAATTCAGTGCACACATCCATCTAATTAAACTCAGTGGAATTAAAGGCGAACACCGACCATCACCATGGGAGTCTCACACCAACAACGGATGGACACCACCACCTAACAAGCAGAGAAGTTCCTTTTGTCATTTTTATAGTTAATGAGCTCATTAATATCAAATCGATAATAAAAAAGAATGTACGGGTCTGAAGTTGAATGTGTGAGAATGAATGCGTGAATGTATGGCCATAACACATAAGCCGAAGGCATTGGTTTGTGCAGTAACTAATTAACTATTAATAAATGATTTAAAGCTGCAGCTATAAAGTGTACATTGATATTAATTCAACAGATAAAGAAATAGAGAGAATCAAAAGAGATAGGAAAGTTAGCCACCATTTTGTTTTGTGTCATATCATATGACGTCACTATTTTGACCGCATGGTTGTATGTGTACTACCTTAGATTGAATTAAATTTGATGGTTAATTTCAAGAATAGCTGGTTATCATTTGTGTCGTCAACTGTGTTTCAAAATCTTCCTGTACCCGAACCCTGGTACCCCTTAGGTAGAAAACAAGTTATAAAGGAAGAAAACGAGCCCGGCAAATAATGAAATTGGTGAGTATCATTAATACCGAATTATGGTATTTGTTATCTATATCTTACTAAATATATGTGCTAATATTATTGATAAGAGTGAGGGAAAATTCACAATTGACGCCCTCACTGGGACTTGATAAATTATAATTATGGGTAAGATAACATTATTTATGTATTTAAAGTTTGTAGACGAATTGCGTCCAGAACAGGTAGTTAATAAGTTTATTGACAAAGGTAGTATTGATACATACAAATATAAATACATTTATATTGTATATTATATTATTGATATAAGTTGGTAAAATTCACAATTGGCGCCCGAACAGGGACTTATTAGTTTCTTAAATTCACAATTGGCGCCCGAACAGGGACTTGATAAATTATTATTATGGGTAAGATAACCTTATTTATGTATTTAAAGTTTATTGACAAAGGTAGTATTGTTAAAAACAAATATAAATACATTTATATTGTAATATCATTATTGATTATAAGATTGTATATTCACAATTGGTCGCCCTCACAGTGGACTTTGTATAAAATTAATTTATATAAAACAGATAGATGGAGAAACACAGAAGACGATATATAATGAATGAGAGGTTATGTTGTTAAAGGTAAATAGTTAAATACGAGTTGAGTATATTGTGTAGTCAAATACAAATAGAGATAAATAACCATTTAAATACTAAAATACAAAATGGCAGAAAATAACAATAGCATAGAAATAGAAAATTCAGAGACAGAATCTATTTTACGGGAAAGACACATTAGCTCAACACCTAAAGTAGCCGAAAATAAAATATCATTAGAAGACCTGTTCGCATTGATTAAAACACAAAATAGTGTGTTAAAAGAGATTGACGAGAAGTTTGATAGCCTCGAAAATGAATTGAAAAAACAAAATAATGTGCAAGATGTAAAATTGAACCAATTAGAAGAGAGATTAGAAAAATTTAAAAACGAAATACAGAAACAAAATTGTAACATGGACAAGGTAGACAAATCAGATAGAAATAAAGACAAGGTAAGTAGTGGTGAGAATTATGATAAAATTACAAATATAGTGTTAGAAAATAATTGTGTGAGTATTGAGAGTGGTGATAAAAGTATAATGGGAGTAGAATTTGATAATGAAGTGATAAAAAGTGTTGATGAATTAGAGAGAAAGTATAGAGAGAATTTACAGATAAAGGGGTTGCAGGGGGTAAAATTTTCCCGTAATGTTGTAGTAGGGGTGAAGTAAAGACTTCACGTGTGTTTAGGAAGGACGAGAGTGCCTTCAATGCGTATTTGGAAGACAAAAGGTCTACAAATAAAGTGGTCCCTGGTTTTTTTTGTGCACTTCACAGGTGGTGCAGTGATAAAGCAGTAGAGTCCCCTGCATATATGGAGAGAGAGTGTGTAGCTTGGTATGATGGTGAGAAAGGTTTTGAGAGAGAGAGAAAGAGAGAAATTGAGATATATAAAGTAAAGAAAAATTATGAAGAGTTTATGAAAAGGTTAGGTATAGAGATGATATATAATAAAAATATGAAATACTTACCTTGTAAGGAAGTTGATATAGTAGTAGGAGATGATAATGAAAATAATGACTTAGTAACTTATCTGATTGTGACGAATTATACTGGAGGTGACAGGACAATGACCAATCATGACAGATTAAATGAGTTTGTGGAAAATAATGAAAATTTGAATGGTATATGCATTTATGATGCTAATATAAGAGATTCAATAATAAGCAATGTATATAGATATAAGATAAGACTATTGTTCGACGATATGGGGTAATTGTTTATTGTGTTATGAACATTTAATTGTGTGGACAGTGTTTTTTAAAAATGGACTGATTCGGACTGATTATGACAAATGATTTAGTGATTATGTGAATTGTATATTTTTGTGTATTGATGTCTATGTATTTGTGTATTTTTACTGTTGTGTACTTTATGTATTTTTTTTTATGTAAGCATGTATTGTACGATTTTAAATAATTGGAGGAAGTTAATAATGATTTTAAAGGATATTATGAGAATTCAGATTCTAAGGGTTAGTAAATGATTAAGCAGGTAATGTATTTGGATATGAAAGGTGTGGTTAGTTGGTAAGTGATGAATTTTTAATGGTGTATTAAGTTGAAATGTTGTAAAAGAGTTTGGGGATAGTGATAAATAGAGGCATTGGAGTTAGTTAAATAGAGTTATTGGGAGTTAGGAAAAATAAAGTGTTGAGATGCTGATAAAATATAAAGAGGTGTTAGATATTTTAGGGACACAGTGGTTAGTAATTATATGTAGAGTTGAGTGATGTGAATGGTAATTATATTTGTAATAAGGGTATTGGTGTAGGAGTCCAACGAGAGATGTTGAGACAGGAAGGGATCGTTGTGTGCCGGAAAGGGTTATCTGAAAGGGTCAGAAACCGATAAGGGAATGAGTTGGTTAGAGGGAATACACACATACTAGTACAAAAAGGCGCGGTGCCAGAGGTTTTAAATGGGATTTGTGAAGGGGGTTATTAAGAGATATTGGTGTCAAAATATATTAATGGTTAGAAGCGGCTAGTGTAGAAAAAAAGGGGTAGTAAGGTTAGGTTGACAGATGCCAAAATAAGACAGAGAAAATAATGAATAAGAGAGTCACCCAAACGAATAAGGATAGAAGGATTAGAAAAGGAAAATTCATGATAGGAAGGTAATTGTAACAGAAAGGTAAGGATAAATTTGAAATTGTTGTATAGAATCTAACAAATGTTAAATAATTAAAGGTTAATTGAGAATTGATGTTATAAAGTTGGTACAAATCATGTAAATGTAAATTGTGTAATGTAAGGTAAATGTACAATGTTTTATGATGTTTTATTATGTTGGGGGGCAATAGAGTGTGTGGCTAGGAGGTCGTTACAGGGGTAATGACGATAATAAGTGTTAAGAGATAGTAGATTTTAAAGTTGAAAATATAAAGTTAAAAAATGAAGTTAAATAAAATATTCTAGTAAGCTGCCATTTACAAAATAGATAAATGATTATAAGTTGAGCAACAAAGTTTAAAGGAAAAGTGTCTGCCATGATAGTTGTAAGTTGAATTTATAGAAATAATTAGGTGAAGGTATTTTGGGGTATAATAAAGAATGATTGATATATTGTGTTATATGTAGTTGCCTATATATGTTGTTTATTTTCTTACAAGGAAGTAGTTGAATTTGGTGGTGGTAAAAAATCAATGTATTTTAAGTCTTGTTGTGGTTAAGTGACACTTTTGAATTAAAAAACAAACCAATGCCCGAACACAAACCAATGCGTCTAAAAGGGGACATATCAGTTGTAGATATGTAAGTGTACTATACCACTATTTTGAAATTTTGTATTGGATGTTTCAGAGTTTTGTGGTGTTGTGACCGCAGTCCTGGGCTGGCTGGAGCGTCAGAACAGGAGTGTATAGTGCCTCATGGCCTTATGGTGTAGGGATCTCTCAGGAGAAGTCCAGTAAGGTCAGAGGGTGCGACCAGCATCATAGGACCAAGGGTAAGTGATGATAAAATTTTTTTGTGTAACGTTACAGGGGGTTGTGGTGACGTATCTAGACTGATCCTTTTAGGAGAGTGTGAATGAGTCAAGGAAATTTTTTTATGTTTCGACACAAAAAATTTTCCTTGAGGGGGTTTGTAACAGTACAGACTGACCCAGTACCAGAATTATGGGAATTATGGGTATTTTCATTGTTTTATTATGTATTTTTTAAACATACAGAATGGTTAGGTACATTGTCCCTCTGGAAAACGGAACAACGTAAATTCGGCCAGAGTAAAACACCAAGGTCTCCGGTGGACGTGAAAACAGCAAAATCTACCATGGCGGTGTTGATGACGAAGTACCACAATATGCATTATGATTGGGCTATAACACTAGTCCGTCATCGCTAAGAACAATGACGCACTGAGTACAATGTGTGCAACGAGGCGTTGTCCAGCAAGACAAAGCGGGATGACGTAAGAACTACACACACACAAGCAAGAAATTACACTTGCCTCGCTCTCATTTCAACGCCATTCTTCAGAGGAGCCACAGCGATGTATCGTTGTGTGTATAACTTTTTAACAATACTTTAATTCAACTAACAAAAATGATACCAACAGTAGTGGAGCAATAAAGGCTCATCTTGTTTACAGTATAAATATATAAAAAATGTAAATTCAGTGCACACATCCATCTAATTAAACTCAGTGGAATTAAAGGCGAACACCGACCATCACCATGGGAGTCTCACACCAACAACGGATGGACACCACCACCTAACAAGCAGAGAAGTTCCTTTTGTCATTTTTATAGTTAATGAGCTCATTAATATCAAATCGATAATAAAAAAGAATGTACGGGTCTGAAGTTGAATGTGTGAGAATGAATGCGTGAATGTATGGCCATAACACATAAGCCGAAGGCATTGGTTTGTGCAGTAACTAATTAACTATTAATAAATGATTTAAAGCTGCAGCTATAAAGTGTACATTGATATTAATTCAACAGATAAAGAAATAGAGAGAATCAAAAGAGATAGGAAAGTTAGCCACCATTTTGTTTTGTGTCATATCATATGACGTCACTATTTTGACCGCATGGTTGTATGTGTACTACCTTAGATTGAATTAAATTTGATGGTTAATTTCAAGAATAGCTGGTTATCATTTGTGTCGTCAACTGTGTTTCAAAATCTTCCTGTACCCGAACCCTGGTACCCCTTAGGTAGAAAACAAGTTATAAAGGAAGAAAACGAGCCCGGCAAATAATGAAATTGGTGAGTATCATTAATACCGAATTATGGTATTTGTTATCTATATCTTACTAAATATATGTGCTAATATTATTGATAAGAGTGAGGGAAAATTCACAATTGACGCCCTCACTGGGACTTGATAAATTATAATTATGGGTAAGATAACATTATTTATGTATTTAAAGTTTGTAGACGAATTGCGTCCAGAACAGGTAGTTAATAAGTTTATTGACAAAGGTAGTATTGATACATACAAATATAAATACATTTATATTGTATATTATATTATTGATATAAGTTGGTAAAATTCACACTTAATACTGATGAGTAATAAAATTAAATAACATTCCAAATTGTAACTGAATACACTTAAAAAGAATTGAAAGCCTCTCACCTCATTCACCAAATAATTCCGCTGGATTCGGTATTAAACCAATTCCTTCTATAAACAGAAGATCAGTTAAGAGAATTAAAGCCTGAACTAACGGAATTATTGAAAATACAAGAAGACCTAGTTTGGCAGAATTAACCTTCACTGGCAGCAGAAGAAGCTGGGATCCTAATTTCATTTTACCGGGACCGAGAATTATCAAGATCATAGAAGAAGATCAGAAGTCCGAAGAATTCCTGAGAGCTTCCCATTACTCTCCACCATCAATTTTATTAAAGGCAGAACACTTTTGCTGGATGAAGATGATTTAAACTGAGTCTTGGCAACTGTTTACAGACGTCCACAGCCAGTCGAAGCTTTCGTCGACTCGGTAAAAAAACAACCTATTTTAATTTCACTATATTTAGAGTAAATAATTTTGTTTTGTAATACTTGAGTAACCTTAATTGTGCATTTTACCTGGCCTTACTAATGGTTCCAAGAACTTTACGAACCCTGGGATAAGAACTAATTATTATTATTTTTCACTTGTATAAGTCTATGGAGTTGGATTGATTGATAATCGATATATTTCTGTGTGATCGATTTGATTATATTGTTATTTTGGAAATCACGGGTACTGTGAATTAATAGATAAAATTAATAAAGGATCTTGATTGTATGAGATAATATTTGAAGTTATTGCAGAATAGATACTATAAGTAGTGGTTGTAATAATTTACAATAAAAGGTTTAGTCAAACCCGATGAACAACTAACCTATAAGTACGCTTATTACAAGTGGCAGCGCTAAATACTTACAGCTGGTGGAATGGGAGATCACGGAACTAGCGTGTTTTCAGTGCAAACTTTGAATAGAATTTCCTACCGTCGAGTGACTAGGGTTGACACGAATATTCATTACATTCAGTTAATACACGATACATATCGTTAATATTACCCAACTACTTAATACTCAGTTAGATCTATATCGTAGTACGATTATAAGTTAAAAAAAAAAGAGAAACATTATTATAATTATATTTGTCTAATAACTTATTTTCAGGAGGTTTCATCGGTCACAACCGAATAGATATACTAATTAATAACATATTACTTAAACCAGGTAACAACATTTTAATTGTTTCAAATTGCCACCTTCAACGTGTTGCTTAATGTCGATTCACGGGAGTCTCATATAACTAATTACACCAGGAACGAAGATTTCTTTACAAATTGACGACTCCAACGTGGGGCTGAATTAAGAAGGACTCCCTTATAAAGTTATTCATTACAATTTGACGCTTCCAGCGTGCAGCATATAATATAATATACGTCCTCGTAATTTCTTTTCTTTATAACGTTTGAAAGGACAGAAATTTTGGCCTCTCAGCACATATTGAAGGTATAGATCCCATTAAAGGCTAAGGTCCACAGGATGAATGCACACTCATGTCATTGAGAGGAAACAGGCATGGTCACTCTCAAGAAAAGCTCAAAGAAACTGCACACTTGTCAGATGCAGAAATTGACACACAAGTTCTGGATGTAGTATCATTTACAATGGAGGACAAAAAAAACCATGAAAATGAAACTTCTCTAGTATGGTGGTTAAAAATCCATGTAGAAGAATATTGTAACAACTTTAAAAAACGATGTTACTTATTTATTACGAGTGTAATACGATTACGGGTTTATCGTTAATTCAGCCCACGTTGAATTAACCAATTTGTTACTAATCCACTCTGTTTATGAGAAAAAATATTTATTATGTTGTTGATCTGATTTGTATGTTGAACATAGACCTGTGTTAAGTGGTTATTAAGTGTTTTGCCAGAGAAAAAGCGCTATATTACAGTTATTACGGTGAATAATTTAGTAATTTTCTCCAACCCTAGTCAGTCTGTATTATTTAAATTGAGCAAAGAGTGGCGCGGAGAATAAGTTAGTTCTCTATTCTCCCGTATTCACCAGCTGTCTGCAACGAGCGCTGTTATTAGTAATTAACCCGTTCTCATAGGTTAAGTCGTTCCACTTGATGTTTTTATCACTTTCCTTCTCTGTAAATTACTCCCTAATCGAAATACAATAACTATTCTACAACAACACAGAACATCGCCACATACAAGAAGGCTTCTTTATTTTATATTATTTTAAATTTTCAACAGTTGTCTTCTTCTGTTATTAGATCATAATATCGATCATACAATACTGAATCGATTTGTTAGTGAACTAGTGGTGTATGTTACAATTTAAGTATAATTTTCAGTTTATCTCTTATCCCAGGGTACAGGTAATTCTTTTAACGATTAGTAAGGCCAGGTAATGCAAAATTAAGGTTACTAAGTATGACAATTGTTATTAACTCTTAATATATCAAATTAAATATAAGCAGGTTTGTTACCAAACTGGGTACGATACTTAAGGTGGCCGTGTCTGTTTACAACGGAGTGAAGACGGAATGGTTATGCTACTCTTGATCAAAAACAGCGTCCAGATTCTCAATAAAGGTTTAGATGTGGTGTCCCGGAGTGTATTAGAAGTTCAGTTCTGGTCTTCGTTCTTCTTCACGATCCTAGTAGTTGCCGGTCCCAATGGAATTGGTGTAGTATTACGACTTCGTTGGTTTATTGAAAGTGAGGTTTAGTACTTCAATACCAAAGTTCTTCGTGTATTTTTTAATTTATATTTCAGTTAATTTTGACTTCTTCTGCTATGGATCATCTTTGTTTAATGGTAAATCATTTTCGTCATCATTCTTTTACTGGAAATATGTTGGAAGAGTATTTATTAATTCAGTGAACTTTAAGGGTATGTAGAATTATATGTACTGAGATATAGTTTCAGGAATTATCACTCAGTTCTTTTTAAATGGATTTCTTTAAGACATTTAATTTGTTTAAATTTGATTCATTTTATTTGGTTCTCTTTTTTTTTAATTTGTCTGCTAAACTTTACCCATTAGCATATAACAATTGAATGTTGAAATCAACAAAATTTCTTGCATTTCTGTTACCCTAACAACCATTACTTTTTCTGTCATTGGATAATATGTGATATCCTAGAGCCAGAATTAGGAAATATTACTACCCTTATTTAATAAAATACTCCCTGCTTGGAATTACACTAAATTACATAAAACTTTCACTTAATCTGCCTTATTAAATCATATACATTTTACTACATTTTCATCTGAATGGACTTATTAAAAAAGGTATTAATTTCCTTTTACAAATACTAAATTTAGGCCTATTGGTTTTATTACACATGTTATAATCTTTTTTTTTGTTTTTAATTTAATTTTTCTTACCTGACCTACTGTACAAAGAGTCACTGGCTTATGGCCAATTATTACAATTTTAAATTCCTGATTTCATTTTATTATTATTATTGAGTTTATCATAGAACCCTTCATCGGTTTTAACATCATTATAATGACTACTTGCCAACTTATTAACACTTATTGTCTTCCTGGCCAAGTTTACAAATATTATTTTAAACATCTTCATTAATTATTTAAAGTAAATACATTTAACATAATACCATACATAATAAATGTACTTGTATTTAATTATTTAAATACAAGTTTAACATGAATGAAATGAGTACCCATGACTTAGTACTTCCTTAAAGCAATGGCTCCACACTTACTACACACAAAACATAAAATAAACATCATGTAAACACTATATCATGATACGGTACAACAACAAGTACATTTTATAAAACATTAAATATTAATTGAACAGTATATTATATTCCACTCCTACACAGTAAACTCATCCCATTAGACACAGTGTTTATAGTTTACATCTTATACTGCTCATTACAAATTTTATATTTAGGTACACCTTCAATGTTTTATTACCTAGTAACCGTACTAGGTACCTTCAATGCATTTTTTAGGTGAGATTGGCCCTCTTGTATTTAATTATGACATACTTTGGGCATTGTTTTAAGTCATGTTGACAAAGTTTTTATGTAACGTCGGGAACCTCAACTCTGTTACGTTACATAATATTCCCCCTCCGAAAGAAGTTTATTTTGGCTGCATAAAGGTTAGTTAAAATAAACTTATAGTTCTTCATACTTAGGAATATTCATTTAATAAAATTATTAATTTATAATGGTTTCAGTTTTTTCATTGTTTCTGTTTTCATTCACAATTCAATGGGTTCTTTGGGGTTTATATTCTATTTCTTTTCTTTAAACTTTTAATTGCACCAGAAAACTGTGTTGGTATATCTTGTCATTAATTCTCTACTGGTACCTCCCTCAGTTGTAGACCTGTCCTTTTCTCTGGAACTCATAACTTCTTCTAGCTTTTTACGCTATCATTTCTTATTATCATTTTTATATTTAATTACCTCTCTTGGTGTATAATCCCTAAAATACTATATTTCCCTAACATTTTTCCTTAATATCGTAGCTGGTACGGAATCAGAGGGGCACTATTGGCTTCCATTACTCTGCCGTTTCCCTAACTGTATCTTCTGAGATCAGAGGAACTTCATCTCTGTCCAGAAAAAAAAATAAAAGTTGCACTATCACAACACAATACACATAATTATTATCTATAAGGTAGCTCCTTCGCTACAAACTTATATTCAAGGGATGATTACTATTATTTCTGAGGTATCCTAATACTTTTCTTAAATTATTTATCTCGTTGTTCTGTAGTTCCATTTATCATATTATTCACCAGTATATTAGTTAAAGCTGTTCAATATTCATTTTAAATTCTCCTGAGTTCCGTGCTGTCAATTAATTATTCTTTAGCATACGTATTTTACTATTTTTAATTCACTCCCATTTACTTCTGCAATTAAACACTGAATCTCCTCCTTATCATAAATTGTATGGCATATTCTTCCTTCATTTAACTCATTTCTAACCCTTCTTTCTCTTCTTTCATGTTTATTAGTTTAAAATAATTTCTTCTGAATTATATAGTAAGGTGTTCTTACTTATTTTTGAATTTTTTGGTTTTTAAAATCGATTCCACATAATTTCTCTAAAGTATCGTATAATTAGTTTATTTCATTTAATAGTTAGTTTAAAATATTTTATTTAGTTTCTCATTATTTTCCTTTGATTTGCTTGATTCGGTATCCACAAAATCCGTCCCTTTTCTCCAATGGTTGGTTTGAAATCTGTTTAACCGTGGTCCATTATTTCCTCTGCACTGATTGTTCGGATTTCTCTAGCGTATAGAATTATTTCCGTCCTTGTGACGTGTCTCACTATCATCTGGTTCTTCCATCTTGCCGCTATAAAATTTTCATTTATGATAAATTTACCATCGTTTTTCGAACTGATTCTTCCGTACTGTTTCTTAATTGTTCTAATGGTTCATACATACTTTCCATAAGTCCTCCATGCTCCTCGTTGGCTTTTTCTGTCCTTCCAATCTATCTAGGAATTCAATTGTGGTTCGTTTAGAGTTTCTTAATTGCCTTACTTCTCTGTGTTCCATAATTGGTATATTATGTATCTTAATTAATCCCCTTTTAATCATCTCCAATCCTTCCCGTGTATTCATTAATTTCCTTTGACGTTTCTGCGTTATTTTCATTGTCTTCATTTCATTGTTAACCCGTTCTATTCTTCCGGCTATGTTGAGTCGTACTTCGTTTAAATTTTCTTGGGTTTTCGCTTGTACCTCCGTTATTCCAACTTTGTTATTATTTTCTACCTGATCTTTTCTGGCATCTACTTCTATTCTGGATTGTACAATTGTTTCTTCAGTTTTCTCCAGCCTGTCCTTTGTATCGGCTATCTGCTGTCCAACTTCCTCCATACACTTGTCCATCCTCTGACTAAGTGTCTTACTGACGTCTTCTATCTTCTCATTGAGAGTTTCCCTTGTTAGAGTTCTCAATTTTCTTATTAATTTGCTTAAAATCTTCCTTAATACCCTCTTTAATGCTCTCCATTTTTTCATTCATCTGTCTTAAACTTTCTTCATTCCGTTCAAACTTTTCGTTTTGTTTTCTAAAGTTCTCATTATTTTCTTCCTTCAATTGTCTTAAACTCTCATCATTCCTGTCTAATCTTTCATTCATTTGTCTTAAACTCTCATTAGTTTCATCTTTATTCTGGTCAAATTTTTTCTCCATTCGTTTAAAATTGTCTTTATTGGCTTCAAATTTTTGATTTAATTCTTCCTTCCGTTTCTTGGAATCTTCTTTAATTAATTCCCATAGTTTTAATAAATCCATATCTCCTCTGGCTTCCTCCTTGTCACCCGCCTGTTGTTCCTTTTCAATGTCTGTAACTATTTCTGCTTCTTCCTCCCGTCTATCGTCTTCCGTTTCTTGGTCTTTCGCCATCCTTTTAGAAACACCTCTCGTATGCATTCCTGTCTACAACTAATAGTTGCCTGCTCCAGTTAAGTAATAGCGATATAGTCGATTTTTTTACTTAACTAAAAGCCTACTCGTTGAGCGCCAATATGTAACAACTTTAAAAAACGATGTTACGTATTTATTACGAGTGTAATACGGTTACGGGTTTATCGTTAATTCAGCCCACGTTGAATTAACCAATTTGTTACTAATCCACTCTGTTTATGAGAAAAAATATTTATTATGTTGTTGATCTGATTTGTATGTTGAACATAGACCTGTGTTAAGTGGTTATTAAGTGTTTTGCCAGAGAAAAAGCGCTATATTACAGTTATTACGGTGAATAATTTAGTAATTTTCTCCAACCCTAGTCAGTCTGTATTATTTAAATTGAGCAAAGAGTGGCGCGGAGAATAAGTTAGTTCTCTATTCTCCCGTATTCACCAGCTGTCTGCAACGAGCGCTGTTATTAGTAATTAACCCGTTCTCATAGGTTAAGTCGTTCCACTTGACGTTTTTATCACTTTCCTTCTCTGTAAATTACTCCCTAATCGAAATACAATAACTATTCTGCAATAACACAGAACATCGTCACATACAAGAAGGATTCTTTTTTTATATTATTTTAAATTTTCAACAGTTGTCTTCTTCGGTTATTAGATCATAGTATCGATCATACAATACTGAATCGATTTGTTAGTGAACTAGTGGTGTATGTTACAATTTAAGTATAATTTTCAGTTTATTATTATATACATACCACCATAGTCAGTAAAATTCCATTTTTTAAACCAATGAATAAGGCCTTTTCGAAATATTAAAATTTCATCATCAGTTCATACACTGTAATGTTCCTGTTGTGATGTTTTCCTTTAAATGTATACCTGTTGTTATTGTGTGTATTACTCCTTACTGTTCTTCATTTTGAACTTTCCACTGCCATCATTATTGGGTGAAACCAAGCCAGAAATGTATTGAAACAATTGATCATTTTCAAATATTATCTGTTGATTCATCAATTTGTCATATTTTTTATGAAGGTATATATATAATTTTTCCAACTGTATAATGTCATTTTTATTATTGTTTATTTCCACTATTTCCATATTGTTGGATATATTTGTTATACTATGATTCATATTAATAAGGTGATCTGCTATGTTGGAGATTCCCATTTTTTTATTATTAAAAGCTCTGAAATGTTCCATAAATCTCTGTTTGAAATTTCTATGTGTTCTTCCGATGTATATGTAGTCACAGTTATTACATTTTATCCTGTATATTCCACTTAATTTGTATATACGAGGGCTATCCAGAAAGTAACAGACGTTTTGACCGACCGCGGTGGTGGGCGGGGATAGAGCCGCCATCTTGGTGTCAGAACGTACCTACACTCAGTACGCATCCAGCTGTGGTAGCGTGCGGTCTGTGCCCCTCTTACTTTGCTCTCTGTGATGTGTTAAAATGTGCGCTGCAATAGAAAATGCCGCCACTTGTGAGGTGCATTCTGTGATTAGGTTTTTGTTGGCAAAAAATCCCAAACCAATTGAAATTTATCGCAAACTTTGTGATGTGTACGGAAAAGGAATAATGAGTGAAAGCCGAGTGAGGCAATGGTGCATTGATTTTAAAAATGGCCGTACCAATGTTCACGATGAGGACCGCAGTGGTAGACCTAGCCTTGTGACTGATGAACTGGTGATGAAAATCAACGACAAAAAACTCGTGAAGATCGTTGTTTCACAATTACGGAACTTTCGAAACATTTTCCCCAAATTTCACGGAGTTTGGTGCATGAAATTGTGGCGGAAAAGCTTGGTTACCACAAATTTTGTGCTAGGTGGATTCCGAAAATCCTAACGGAAGACCACAAAAAACAGAGACTGGCTGCAGCACTAACTTTCCTCGAATATTACAACAAAAATGGTAACAAAGTAATCGATCGTATCGTAACTGGGGACGAGACTTGGGTGAAGCATGTCAATAGTGAAACAAAAAGGCAATCGATGGAATGGGGACACACAAATTCTCCCAAGAAACCAAGGAAGTGTTTGCAAACGCTGTCAGCAAGAAAGATCATGGCTACTGTGTTTTGGGACTCTGAAGGAGTGATTCTCGTTGATTTTCTTGAACGTGGCACAACAATTAACTCAGAGAGGTATTGTGAAACACTGAGAAAGTTAAGGCGCGCGATACAAAACAAGCGTCGGGGAAAACTTAGTGCGAAGGTTTTGTTTTTTCACGACAACTCACGTCCACACACGGCCAATCGTACCCGAGAGCTCTTCGATGGTTTTGGATGGGAGGTGTTCGATCATCCACCATACAGCCCGGATTTGGCGCCGAGCGACTATCACCTCTTCCCAGCGATGAAGACATGGCTCGCTACACAACGCTTTGATACTGACGCTGAACGGCATGCCGGTGTAAACCAGTGGTTGAAATCGCAGGCGGCAGATTTCTACAGAGACGGTATTGAAAAACTTGTGCCACGGTATGATAAGTGCCTTAATTTGAATGGCGATTATGTAGAAAAATAGCTTAAGAGTGTACCTTTCAAATGTATATAATAAAATTTTGTTTTTTCATTTTGTAAATTTTTTATTTCAAAACGTCTGTTACTTTCTGGATAGCCCTCGTATCACAGTCTTTTCTATTTATTATTATATTATATATACTTTTATTTGGTTTGTATGCATATTTATATTTATGTTTATCCAATTTTGTATTCTTTATAACGTATTGGAGATCTTGATATGTGTATTTGTAAGTTAGGTATGTTACATTTTCTTCTTTTTTACATGTATTTATACTGCCTAATGTTGTTCTATTGTTTAATATTGTTTTTTCTTTATATTTTTTATTTAATTTGTTTATAAATTTGCTGTCATATCCATTTTCTATTGCTATTTCTTTTATGATATTAAGTTCCTGATGTAATATCTCTTCGTTATTTATGTATTTGTATGCTCTATTAATCATATTGTTATATGTATTAACCTTGTGTATCCAAGGATGTGATGAATCTTTGTGTATTGTTGTATTATTATTTGTTTCCTTTCTGTATACATTAGTAGTTATTTCGTTATCTTTTCCAATTTGAATATCAATGTCCAAAAAATTGATTCTTCTATTTACTTCTTCTTCAAATGTAAACTTCATATTATCATTGTATGTATTTAATTTATTTAGTATTATTAAATGTTCATTTTTTATGCTAGGATTACATATGACCAATATATCATTTACATATCTGTTCCATAATAACACTTTATGCACATTTATGATACCTAAAATAATTTTGTTTTCCAAATCCTGTATATAAATTTCTGACATAATTGATGAAATGGGTGAACCCATTGCCAATCCCTTGGTTTATGCATAATATAACAACAGTTATACATTTAAAGGAAAACATCACAACAGGAACATTACAGTGTATGAACTGAGGATGAAATTTTAATATTTCGAAAAGGCCTTATTCATTGGTTTAAAAAATGGAATTTTACTGACTATGGTGGTATGTATATAATAATATTATAACAAGTCAGTGGCATAATGTTTGGCAAAATAATTTTCAGTTTATCTCTTATCCCAGGGTACAGGTAATTCTTTTAACGATTAGTAAGGCCAGGTAATGCAAAATTAAGGTTACTAAGTATTACAATTGTTATTAACTCTTAATATATAAAATTAAATATAAGCAGGTTTGTTACCAAACTGGGTACGATACTTAAGGTGGCCGTGTCTGTTTACAATGGAGTGAAGACGGAATGGTTATGCTACTCTTGATCAAAAACAGCGTCCAGATTCTCAATAAAGGTTTAGATGTGGTGTCCCGGAGTGTATTAGAAGTTCAGTTCTGGTTTTCGTTCTTCTTCACGATCCTAGTAGTTGCCGGTCCCAATGGAATTGGTGTAGTATTACGACTTCGTTGGTTTATTGAAAGTGAGGTTTAGTACTTCAATACCAAAGTTCTTCGTGTATTTTTTAATTTATATTTCAATTAATTTTGACTTCTTCTGCTATGGATCATCTTTGTTTAATGGTAAATCATTTTCGTCATCATTCTTTTACTGGAAATATGTTGGAAGAGTATTTATTAATTCAGTGAACTTTAAGGGTATGTAGAATTATATTTACTGAGATATAGTTTCAGGAATTATCACTCAGTTCTTTTTAAATGGATTTCTTTAAGACATTTAATTTGTTTAAATTTGATTCATTTTATTTGGTTCTCTTTTTTTTTAATTTGTCTGCTGAACTTTACCCATTAGCATATAACAATTGAATGTTGAAATCAACAAAATTTCTTGCATTTCTGTTACCCTAACAACCATTACTTTTTCTGTCATTGGATAATATTTGATATCCTAGAGCCAGAATTAGGAAATATTACTACCCTTATTTAATAAAATACTCCCTGCTTGGAATTACACTAAATTACATAAAACTTTCACTTAATCTGCCTTATTAAATCATATACATTTTACTACATTTTCATCTGAATGGACTTATTAAAAAAGGTATTAATTTCCTTTTACAAATACTAAATTTAGGCCTATTGGTTTTATTACACATGTTATAATCTTTTTTTTGTTTTTAATTTAATTTTTCTTGCCTGACCTACTGTACAAAGAGTCACTGGCTTATGGCCAATTATTACAATTTTAAATTCCTGATTTCATTTTATTATTATTATTGAGTTTATCATAGAATCATTCATCGGTTTTTAACATCATTATAATGACTACTTGCCAACTTAGTAACACTTATTGTCTTCCTGGCCAAGTTTACAAATATTATTTTAAACATCTTCATTAATTATTTAAAGTAAATACATTTAACATAATACCATACATAATAAGTGTACTTGTATTTAATTATTTAAATACAAGTTTAACATGAATGAAATGAGTACCCATGACTTAGTACTTCCTTAAAGCAATGGCTCCACACTTACTACACACAAAACATAAAATAAACATCATGTAAACACTATATCATGATACAGTACAACAACAAGTACATTTTATAAAACATTAAATATTAATTGAACAGTATATTATATTCAACTCCTACACAGTAAACTCATCCCATTAGACACAGTGTTTATAGTTTACATCTTATACTGCTCATTACAAATTTTATATTTAGGTACACCTTCAATGTTTTATTACCTAGTAACCTTACTAGGTACCTTCAATGCATTTTTTAGGTGAGATTGGCCCTCTTGTATTTAATTATGACATACTTTGGGCATTGTTTTAAGTCATGTTGACAAAGTTTTTATGTAACGTCGGGAACCTCAACTCTGTTACGTTACAATATTTAATAAATTACATCTTGAGGAAGGTATACCTAGAGAATGAAACATGTTATACATTAATAGTATATTTGAAAAAGGAGGTATAGAATATTGTTTTAAATGTGGAGATATTAATGTCCATCAATAGGTAGGTTAGTCCAGTTGCCTAAAATAAAAGATAAACAAAATGAACAGCATTAACGAAGAGTAAGCATATATAGAGGAGGTAAATTGTGCTTGTTAATATTAGAGAATATATGTAGTATCAGAGAAACACACAATACTTGTTGGTTTAGAAAATGACCATAAAATGATTAAATATTCATTACTTTTCTGTTGCAACCATTAATTAACTATATTATCTAACAGTGAGCACTTTCTAGCTTCTTGGCTTATCTGCAGATGATAATCACTACTACAATACATTACCTAGTAAACTTCCCCATTTAAATAGCTTAGCCTTTACCCAGAAGAAACATTGGCAAACAGAGTAGGTAAATGTGATGCTTGTCCATGTTAAGGTGATGCTCCCAGAGAGAGGCTGAGATATATAATGGGGTAATTTATGATGGGATATAATAGATGTATAATAGGTAATGTGTAGTGATTACAATATGAAGATGAGCTGAGAGGCTCAGAAGTGGCCATTGTGAGTTAACATAATAAATGGTTGTGCAACAAAAAAGTGTAGTGTATCATAACATTCCACTAAATTGAATATATTCTATTAAAACATTTTATGACAATAAAATGATCCAAACAAGAGTGAAGCCTTGATGTCTCCCCTTTTTTCCTTTAAAACACAGACACACACAGGCAGCCACTTAAAAATATGATACAGTAAACTGTTTAAGAATAAAAATATTGGTGAGATAAGAAATGTTTTATATTCTGTTTTAATATAATGGAGACATGGATCAGACACGTGATCCATAAATTATGTTAAGAATGTATATGGGATTTAAAATAATAATATACACCTGCATGGTATATTAGAGAATACATGTATTTTTAGGAAATGCAAGAATAAAAAAGCATAATAAATTTAAATATTTATGTGTAGGATGTCCAGGTATTGGACAAAGTGTTAAAGTAATAAGATATAAGAATATTGAGAGCATTTAAATGTAGTCTCTTACAAATAAAAAAAAAAAAGAAAATAAAATGCAAACTATGTTTCGTAAAAAAGTAGCATACATTTACACATGACAATAAAATATAGTCAAGAGAATTGTAGTCTCTTAACAATGAAAGTAGGTATACAATTTTAATGAACGAATTAGATTATGCGAGAAATGTTCACCGTTTTCTCAGCAATAAAGGACAGATAACAGACGTGTTGAGGGGATGAGATTTCAGTGTGGTATGGCTACATAATACAAATTAGCCATAATGTATTATGGATATTAAATGGCCAGGAATTAGTTTACTAAACAAGGTATCAAGTAGACCAAACTTGTTACTTAGTTCCAATAAAAACTACCTGTTAAAAACAAGACCTGCCATTAAACAAGACGGGTGGAATTAAAGTAAAAGCAGTTGAGTGGAACAAGTTATGTGGAGAGAAATAACAATTACCCACCAAAGATGTACAAATTCAAAGATAGAATATCCTTCATAGAAATTTAAGGACAGTACCTGTGTTAACTTAATCTTCTCTTAACCTATATTCTCTTTAATCATTTCTGTACTTTCCAAATATGTCTTTGCATTGTACTGCCCTCCTAAGGAAAGTTACTATCTATAAATAATTTTAAATATAATTTGAATTCATAATTTGAGTTTCATATTATTGTTGATCTTTTATACCATGGGCAGTTCAAGGTATTAATAAAAATGTTGAACCTTGAAATCATTATTGAGAGTTAAAGGTAAATAATGTTTGTTGTTTCTGCTCCCCAAACAACACGTTTTCTTGGTTTACAGATTTTTGCAGACATTGTACTTATCCTCAGCAGGCCAGTGTAGCTGCTATCCAAGCATTACAAACTTATATGTTTTGGGTCTAATAAAACTAAGGTAAAAGTTTAGAAACTTCAGAATCTTAGTTTCCATTTTCAGTCACTTCATAACATTCAGTTTATTTACAATCATGAACAACATAGTTTGTTAACCGTTATTAGATTCTTAACTATGCTACCTGTCCTTTGCCCCTCTTCTATAGTTTTTTTAGACCACGATCTGTTAAAAAAACGTAGTTGAACCTGCTCCATTTAAATTATAAGTATAATGCACATTTTTAAAACACTGGTAACTTAATTAGATAACTGTATTTAGACTGATTGAATATTTAAAACATAATACTGTTTATACAGTGATATGTTCATTCCCATATGGATTCTGTTACAGTTGAACTGGCAACGTTGACAAGACAAGACGGTAAAACAACCACTCGTATTTTACCAGCAAAAGAAGTAGAAGCTTTGGTAGCTGCATATGAGAAAACAGAGGCTGAAGCTGAAAGTGCAAAAAAAGAAAAACAGCAAAAGAGTTAAACATATAACTTCCTATTCAGTTTAATTTTTGTGAATACTATTTTTTAATTAAACGTATTAAAAACTATTTCATAATTTCCAGTTGTACAGTAAACAATTTTTTTTTGTTGAATTGTAACCATTTTTTAATATTTTACAACTTCTCTGGTTATATTGTTCTATAATTAATTGTCATGTGAACAGGAAAGTTACGTCATGTGACTTCACATAAATTAATACAGCGCATGTGTACACATGCCATACAATTTTACTGCATTCAAGAACTTTCTGGTTTCGGCACTCACCTAAACTTATATAATCCAATCAGTTTTCCTGTACATTTACTTAATTGACCCTCACACACTTCAAGTGAATTTCATTATATTTTACTACTCAGAATACTATAAAAAGTTGCTTTGTGTCTTAGTTGTTGAACATATACTCCTAGTAAGACCGCTTATTTTGTTACAGTCACCTTTGATAGGCCATATTACCCAAACTGTATTAGCAGACAATGAATTCTAACATTTTTTTTGTAACTGTATTAAATTTTTATTTTTATTATTGTTATTATAGAATATAGAATTCATAATAATCACTGCAGTCAAATGCTGCAATATCACATGTCCATCCTATTATGTTACAGTTCTATTAGAGATTGGTGACCAAATTCTATCACTAAGCTTAACTTGACTATGAAATGCTTTTCATGTGCCATCATTTTATTTTTGAAAACACCATTTTTTATTTATTAATAACTGGCATATCAATAAAACAGGGTCAGCCTATTGATATTTGAGATTACCTTAATACCTTTGGGATGTTCTACTTCATAACTTTTACTGAATTCTGTCATAACATTAAATTAATAAACATACATATTTACTATTACCAAACAAATAGACATTAGTTATTTAAAATACTTTTATTTATCACATAGTATATTATGTAATATATAAATACTTCTAAATGTTTTAACAACAATAAAATTTATTAATACGTCTTTATTGAGAACTATACCGCTAGTATTCTGTAAAATTACAAATCCTTTGCTATACACATTCATTATACAAAAAAAATCATATTAAATGTATAATAAATAATGGATACAATATAGTGTAATATATTTAAAAAAGTTACATGTTCACATGAACAGGAGGCTAGGTGTACAAATAATTCAATTCTGTGTACTTTAAAGCATTTGCAGTATATGATGATGTATTCTAGATTTACTTTTTCTGCACAAATTTCACAGATACTTGATCTCTCCACCTTTAAGCAACAAAGGCAAGACTGATTGCAAAATTGGCCATTGTGCGTTCCTGAAATTGCTTTAAAGGCTTTTTGTGTTTTGGCAATGTGTCATTAAACTACTATGTAGAGGAACGTTGGATGTCTATAAGTTTCTAGTAGAATAGAAATTGAACCATTTTTGCTATCAAGTAATTAGGGTGGATAAGACAGCAGATAGATAACTCAGATTGGAGAGTACCTCATGTACTGTTGCTTGTTTTTCATATAGTCCAATATCTCATTGCCTCTGATAACCCTGTGGCCTTTTATTTCCAAGAGTGTATAATTCCTTTGTCTGCAGATCCTACATAGTGTCAAGTATTTTGAGTTCAATAGAGTTTACGTCAGCAGGGATTTATATTTCACCATCTTCAGTCGACCTTCTTCTGTAGGTTGGCTGATCCCCCCAATCACTGGTTCTGTATAATTGCCATCCAGAAACAGTTAGCTTGTGAATTGCCTGAGATTCTGCTGATGACTCTCTGGCGTAGAGCAAAAAATGACTGGGGTAGACATTGGTCTTAGGTTTTATGCCCCTTGTCTACCAGGTAGATTCTCAACATTCTCTTTGGCTCTTGATTCTGCTGCTCTGTTAGGTTTGCACTTGAGTTGTAAGTGGGAGTTGTCCAATGTTCAATGTCCCGTGTTGTTAGTGCTTGCTGCTATTGATGAGAAGTGAATTAAAGCCATTGTCAGTCAACAGACATCGTGGATAACCATAGAGACTCAATACTTCAGTACTTAATATTGTCAGAATCCATCCAGTCGTGGCTTCTGGAATCAGGGAAGCCTCCACCCATCAGCTGAATAGGTCCATGACCACTAGGATTCCCATCTTTCCTTGCCCTCAGATAAGGACCCATTAAATCAAGTTCGATTACTTCCTAAGGCTGGTATGGTCATCTCCCTCGCATATTGCTGTCAGCCTTCCGTTTGCTTGGCTTACTCCAATGAAACACGTTCGGATGGAACATGTCTGGATGTAGCTGGCAATGTCCCACCTCATGGAAACCTATAAAAACCATTGACATATGGACTGGTAGATTTCTATCTCTTGTGGAAACAACTAGAATAGGCATCAGTCAGATACGATTAATACATAAGAAGATTATTCTCCACATTGAAACCCTTTTGGCACATCTTGAACTTCTTTGGTTACCTTGGCAATTTGTTGTTTGTTTCATAATCCATTCTTTCATCTTCATGCAGGCCCATTCATTTTCTTGCTGCTTTTTGACCACTTCAATGTGTATACCATCTTTAAGTCAGGTTCTCCTGCCTATCTGGTATTTACTTTGTAATATCTCTTTCCAACAGCTCTACTTCTGGCTCAGGCTCCTCCACAGTAGTGTGTCTTGAAAGGCGATCTGCTACTTGATTGAGTACATCAAAAACAAAGTCTGCTAACAGTAAGGTCCAGCACATCAATTTCGATTTTGTACCAGACAGACTGTGGAGCCACTGAGATGAGTTGTCAGTGTATAGCTGGAATTTCTAACCTTCCAGGTAGCACCAAAATTTCCCAACATCCCATACCACTGTGAACGCTTCCTCCTCTGCTGTGCAATAATGTCTTTCTGGTGGAGACAGTTTCCTACTGCCATATTTCACTATGTCTCTTCCTCTGTTCTCCTTTTCTTAGGATAATACTGCCCCTAATCCTATATCACTGGCATCAGTTTGCATGCAGATCTTCCGTTTGGTATCCAGGTAGGCAAGTTGAGGAGCACCGCAGATTGCTTCCTTAATCTTATAGAAGGCCCATGTCAGTCCATTTGAAAGGATGTTTCTTATTTAGCAGGTCTGTTAGTGGAGCTGCTTTTGCTTCAAAATGTGGTACAAAGCTGCTATACCACCCACAAAAAAAGTCCTAGGAACTGATGAATTTGGTATTTACTATGACATCTCCATTTCTTCAATAGCCTTGTTCTTCTCTGGCTGCCTTTCCAGACCCTCAGATGTTAAAGATATGTCCTAAATATTCCACCTTCGGTGACAAAAAATGGCAGGATAGACCATGAATCGTGAATTTTTCCAAAACTCAACTGAGGTATTCAAGATGTTTATGTTGATTCTTACTGTACATCAGAATGTCATCCAGACAGACTTGACAGAATTCTCCAGTGTGGCCAGACAATGCTTCATCTCTCAGGTGTATGAAGGTAGCTGGTACGTTCTTCAGACCACGTGGCATAACCTTCAACATGCCCAGCTACATGTTGATGGTTCTATTAAACTTGGCATTCAATTTCTTTTATCTTGTCCAGAACAAACTTTCTGTTATCTGGGTTTATTGTATAGTGTCTTTGTTTTATGAGTGTACTGTCCATACAGTTAATTACAGTTAATTTTATGTTTAACTGTCATTGTAGCCTATCTTGTCTGTAATAACGTCTGGTTAACTGTGGAGCAATTCTCTCAGCTTTGTCTCCTCTTCATTGTCCAAGGGCACTATTAGGAGATCATTCAAAAATTTGTTTCATTTTCAATGCTGCTGTCACACCATGCCAATCTCAACCACTTGTCTCCCTAATAAACATGAGTAACATAACCTACGTAGTACGTACTTAACTAATAGTTTTAATAATTTGACAAATAGCTTTAAGAATACCAGTCACAATGTCACCCAATATATTCTACAATATTCATATTACTTTGAATGTGGGTTTAGGGTTTCTGTAGTATACAAAAAGCAAAGAGCTCTTTAGTGCAGTGGAACTGATTTTATTAATTATGACTGAAGTTCCATAAAAGTAGATCCATATCTAGAATACACAAGCAGTTGCTTTGTAGTACAGTTTCTCAGATACTGCTGGTAAATGCTCATAAAACTTGTGATTCAACTTTCCGAAATTTTTTTTTGTATGGTAGTTCCAGCTCATGTAAGTGGTGAGTTGGGCACCTAAAATAAATAAACCTCTGCTCAGTAGTCTGTGAAGGAGCAAGGCATACCGCACGGCTTTTGTGTTTAGTGGGATGGTTGCATGGCTAGTAAAGTATGTCACCAGCCGCTAGTTGCAGTATTCACAGCCGGAAGGTGTCTCTGGTATGTCAGGTGGCTACTCAGTTTTGCCTCACCTGCTGAGTGCATGCCGTACTGAGCCTCCGCCAGGAATTAAACCCAGGACCACGCACATGAATGCGCGTGCTAGCCACTAGACCACCTGGAGGAGTTGGACACCTTAAATGTTATATGGTTAATGCACTGAATGTTTTACCATCCAACACCAGTTCATTGTTAATATAGAAAGCTTCCATCCAACACCAGCTTCCTCTCTCTATAGAAAAGGCAAACTTTAAAATTATGATGTTGACATCAATAAGCCTCCATAGTCAAGGAACACACTCGAAGCTCCAACACCCTCTGAAAATGTCTGTGTGCACTTCTAAGAGTTTTCTGTATAAATCAACAGCCTTTTGTACAATGGATAAGAGTTCATCGGCAGGGTAGTATTTATGGAGGTGTACAAATGGGACTGGACCGCCCCCCCGGGGGGAGGGGGTCAAAAAAGTTAACAAGAAATTTTGTTAATCCATTAATTTTTAGGTTCCTTTATTATTTTTTCAGCTGTGTATGCTAATATAGTAATACGTCTTTTTTAAGTATACAAACAGACATAAAACGACATTTGCATATATGTTTGAAATATAAAACTTAGGACCCAGGAAGAAGTTGTTAATAAAATGGCAAAAAAAAATCAAGGTTAATTGATATTAGGATGTCATCACAAGTTTTTCAGTCACTTTTAAGATCATAATATTTATTATTCTTAACATGTTTTTTTCTTTTATATGAAGCCAAAATGACCAGACCAGAACCCCTCCCCCCCCCCCAGGAGACCAAATTGTAGATATGCCACTGATTGTTAGTCCCAACAACAGCACCAGTATAATCTCACTATGCTTCCATGTTTCCAAGGCCCAAATAGTTTGCATTAGTCCTAAAACACACACACACAGACATGTATACAGCATGTGTCACTAAGAAGTGTAAACAATTTCAGGATACGAAAGAGAAAGCTTATATAAACATTGGTTTTTGAGTTACCAAAGGAAACAACAATATACTGAAATACTTGAATAAAATTTCAGGGGTGAAATTGCTGATTTTTATTTTTAATGTAAAAAACTGGATCTAGAACTATATATTCATACTGCCCAAGATAATAATTGTATAGTCAAACAGTAGGAGCCAAAAACACCGTTAGTTAGGTTTGGTGGTAGTAGTGCCTGTTTGGCCCTTTAGCTTTATTGGATCACATCATACTACTGCCAGAGAGAATCCAGTCTGTATTTAACCATGTGCAGTGTTAAATTGCATAGGGAAGGGGGTTGTGTCCATGGGCGCCCATGTACAATTTTTCAGGAGGGGTGAAAATTATATATATATATGTATATATATATATATTGTAGTTAAACGGGTACGTACGGTTTAAACCCCACTGTTGGGTTTGTCAATTTGTTAATACAACTATGCCAATATGTTTTGAATTATTTTAATTATGTAAATCTCGGAGATATTTGGAGTTGTGGGATGTATTGATATAGTTAATTAATATTAACTTAGCTCTCTAAAACCTATCAGTGTTTGTGTGCCTGCAACTTAAATAATTAATGAGTTATTTTATATTTCCGTTCAACCCTATTATACCTTGAAGAGAATTCTGTCTAGTTTTGTATGTTTACGCTCTCTCTTTGGTGTCAGATAATTCCGCTATAAGCGCTGTAGTATCGGCTCAACGAAACTTATAGGTTATTTCAATGTTTATGTTAACCAATTATTCTATACTTATTCAGTTACTTTTTTATTCCCAGCTCATTAAACCATACTCCAAATAACAAGATTTTGACAATATATAAATGTTGTTTATTTGTTTACTTCTCTAACATTGAATAATATATGTTCTAATTAACATATGCTTGGGCTATAGATTGTATGAATCGATTGTTGATTATTCTGATCCTTTATTTAAGTTTAGTTGTATAGTGTGTTTTATTTTGTAATTAATTTAATTCAGGGTGTGAAGGTTCTTGTAACTGTGGGGAAGATTAAAAATACATAGATAAGAATGCAAGATTTACAAATTTGAAGTGTTGTGTAGTTAGTATGATTAATATAATAATAATTTACCAGACTAGAACGAAGCAAATCGTGTAGGCGGTTGATTGATAAATTTACTGTTCTGGACAATTATGCCGTACGATTTTCTTTCTTCTGTTTAATAAAAAGGAATTCTTCTCCTGTCCACTTCGGAATTACAGCTTGCTGGATTGGTTTACAGCCCGATGGATGCTTCTTCTGCAACGACAGGATCCAAATACGTTCTTCTCTCGGTTGAAGCAATTAGTGTTGTTCCGTGTTTTTTGAAAGGTTATAAATTCTGGTGTAGTGTATATTATTATTTGTGATACTTTTGACTCTTTCTATTTGTTTTAATGTATCGCCAATTCCTTTCGGATATGGGACAGTTCAAGTCCTTCCTTGTATAATCCAGTTATTTATTCTCTATTCTGATTTCATTCTGTAGTATTATTTGGTTAAACTGTACTGATGATTCATAAATATTGTTATTAGGATTTTGTGTTTTATAATAGTGTCTGATAATTTATAATATTCCGATTAAATAGATAATACTTGGGTTTTTAATCTCATCACGTTCAATTCATCAAAGCAATTATTGTCAAAATCAACAACTTCTTCTCTTTTTGTCGTCCCTAGCAACACATGACTTCTTCCTTCTACATGTTTTGAATATAATGTTTATTTCATATATTTTTTGTCTATTCCTTATCAATTTGCTATCCTATCGGAATGTAACTTTACCAATAGTTGGTTTATTATTTTCTACACATATTCTGCTGGTTTTTTGATATAAGCCGGTTTTTTTTCCTTTTTTATATTTAATCCACTTTCGATATTATATGTTACTAATCGATATAATGGCATTATGGTATTATCATAATTTGTATAAATTTTATAATATATCATTAATTTAATGTTTTTTCTAGCTCTTCAAATCATATTCATTAATTATTATTAATTGATGTCCCTAACCTTTATGTTATGAGTGGTTATATAGCGGTTTTGGTTGTTAGGCCTTTTATTGTAAACGGATCTACCTGTGTTTATAACTGGTAAACATCTATAGCCCCTTTTACATAAATTCATACATACAATCAAATCTTAACTATTAACATTTACATAGACAATTATTTTTCTATATCTAATAACAATTTTATCTTGACCTATGGATCACATACAAGAAAATTCAAATCTATGAACATTGATTAGCTGCCTCATACTTCATTCTACAACAGTTATTGAATAATACAACTTGTTTCATTAACTCAACACATATTTGGTATAACATAACATAAACTTTATCATAATACTTGTTGTCATAAAATAATATCTCTTAACTCAAAATTCTTATTTGCTATTAGTAAATTATTGTTTCATTTTTTGTCTGCCTTTCACTAAACATATATCATCAACTATTGTCTAACTTACAGGTTCGGTTATTCTTGTTAATATTACCTTGCATTCTTATTTAACTTTATCTATGATTATAAATGTAATTATTAGATCTTTGTTCTATCATGGGGTTAGATATTGACTTGTTTATTATTCGGTGAATCTTGTTTTTATGTAACATGAATGCTAGCATTTCTGTTGCGTTACATATGCTCCCCCTCCTAAAAAAGTTTAGTTTACCTGAATGAAGTTTAGGTCAAATAAACTTGTCTTTTTCACATGCCTTTTCTTCATTTCATTGTTAATGGTTGACGATGGGATTTTCAATGTAACTTCATTAGACTAGTATTAATACTTTTTTTTATTTAATAACATTTCATCATTCTTATTCACATTCTTGATCATTTTTAATTTCTGTAAACATTATTTGTTGATAGTTGGCTACAATATTCAATGATACATTAGTTTTACATCTCTTCTACTTATAATTACTATAATCACTGTATTTCTCAATTATTCTTCTGTCAACTCATTTCTTTCTGTTTTCTTCTTCCTACTCTTTTAGAAACTGAGGTTATTCTTGCAACTATTCTAATATTCCTTAAATATTTAATTTCCCTAACAATCCCTAATACATGCGTTGGTACAGTTCAGAGAGGCACTGTTTGGCTTCATACTCTGCTGCCCACACCACATCTTAATATAGTACTGCTGGAATTCATCTACAGTCAGCTATAAAATATAATAATCTCCTAATAATCTCTTTAATTATTTAATAATAAATATTTGGGAAAGAATTTTTTTTTCTCTTTGTTGCTTTTATATTTCTTCATTACTATCCTTCATATTTTGTGATTCCATTTTAGTTCCTTAAACATTCCTTGATATTGAATTTGACAGTTATCATTTGTAATCATTTTTGTTTTCATTTTTGTTGTGATTGTAATGCTAAATATCTTCTTCATTTGTTTTTTCTCTGATCTCAATATTTTCTAAATAGTTGTTGTGTGATGATCATTATATCTGTATTTCTGACTAATTATATTCCTTAGCCCAACTACTCTTCTTTTTATCGTATTTCATTATTCTGGCTGTTTATTTTTCAATGAATTATGTTCATAAATACTCTTTCTTTCTTGTCTTCTTTAACATTACATTGGTTACATTCAATCGTTTACTGAAGTTGTTTCCATCATTTGGCAATGTAGTATGTATTTTAGGTCATATGATTTTTCTCTTTCTTTATTTTGCATAGGTAGATTTGAGGTAAAAACTTTTATCTTGGGGTTTCATTATTTATCATTCACATTATTTTTTTGTAGACGTTTAGTAATAATTCTCGTTTTCTTCTGTAATCTTGGGGTTTGTTATTCATTATTCACACTATTTCTTTATAAACATTTAATAATAATTCTCGCTTTCTTCTGTAATCTTGTTCATAATTATATTTTAATTCGGACTTACTTCATTTTGGGTGACCCATTTTTTTTTTCTATTTATTTTATTGTTCAAGAAATTCTCTTTTATTTACAAGTGTTTTTTCTTCAACATCGATAATAAGTGGTTCTTATTGTATTTTAGAATTTAGTGGTAGTACTCAACTCAAATTCTTTTTAAATTCCAAATATTTTCTCTTCAAGACTGGTAATAAGTTGTTCTTATTATTTTTTAGAATTTATTCATTATATTCCCGTTTTATTTCCAACTGGTTGCCTGGTCAGTTTCCATAACATCAGTCCCATTTTTCTGGTTGACTGCTTCTTTTCTAACCATGGTCCATTAATTCAACTGCACCCGTTGTCCGGATGACTGCAGTGTTCATACCAATTTTTTCACTTTTTACATATCTCTTGTGCATGATACAAAGCCAGTACTGTAACTCGGCTGATGCAAAATCTTCATTTAAGTCAGGGTATACAGTTATATTTAGCTCCTTCTGAATTATCAGGTATCGTATCTCCTCTATTCTAGCATAATCACTGGTATATCCTATCTTTCCATTCCCTTGGATATCTGGACTATTTATCAAATGTTTTACGGGCATCTTCCGTATTAATGATATAATTGGTTTGGTCATATATTCTTTAACCGTTGATATTTTCATATAATATTTAAATTTATTTAAATTTTTTGTGATTGTTCTATTATGGTTTATTTTCATAAATTTTCTTCTATATTCCATACCTTTACAGAACTCTCTTCGTTCATTAATTGGGATGTTAAACGCACTAATTAATCCACCTTTCCTCATCTCCATTTCTTCTTTGGTATTGACTATTTTCTTTCTCCATATTTTCCTTATCTTCTGGATATTCTCTTCTATGGTCAGATTTATTATAATACCTTCGGAAGTGCTGTCTAGTGTTTTAGACATATTCTTTAAACACTGCTCCATTTCTTTATTTGTCTCCCCCTCGCATTTATCCACTTCTGGGCTAAGCGTGTTATCGTTTTCAAACTTCCCTTCGAAAGTTTCCATTATCTCATTATTGAACTGCTCCTTCTTGTCCTCAATCTGCTTTAAACCTGCTTCGTTCATTTTTTCAATTCTTTCATCCATTCGCCTTAAGTTTTCTTTGTTCATTTGTAGGATTCCTTCCTTCATTTGTTTTAAACCCTCATTATTCCTATCTAACGTTTCGTGAATTTGGTTTAATCTTTCGTTCATTTGTTTTGAGGTTTCCTTAATTTCCTCATTTGTTTTATCTAATTTTTCCTCCAGTCTCCTTGAGTTTTCCTTATTTTCCTCATTTGTTTTCCTCCTGTTTTCTAAAATTCTCATTAGTGAGTCTGTTATCTTCCTTAATACTACTCATTAACTCCATTAATTTTTCCCAATTTAGTCCTTCTCTGGCTCCTGCTTTATCTATTTGGTCCCCTTGGGCAACTTCTTCGATTACTTCCCTTTCCTTGTCTGCCATTATTTCAGTTTCCGTTATTTCGTCTGTCTGTTGTCCCCTCTCACTATCTGTTATTATTTCTATTTCCTGTTCTTGTTCACCTTCTTCCTTCTCAGTATCTTCTGCCCTCCTCTTTGATCTAAATCTGGTATCATACATTTTTATTCTCCCACAGTTGCCTGCTCTGGTTAAGTAATATTATTATACTTATAATTACTTAACTTAAGCCCTACACAAGTTGAGCGCCAATTTGTAGGTAAACGGGTACGTACGGTTTAAACCCCACTGTTGGGTTTGTCAATTTGTTAATACAACTATGCCAATATGTTTTGAATTATTTTAATTATGTAAATCTCGGAGATATTTGGAGTTGTGGGATGTATTGATATAGTTAATTAATATTAACTTAGCTCTCTAAAACCTATCAGTGTTTGTGTGCCTGCAACTTAAATAATTAATGAGTTATTTTATATTTCCGTTCAACCCTATTATACCTTGAAGAGAATTCTGTCTAGTTTTGTATGTTTACGCTCTCTCTTTGGTGTCAGATAATTCCGCTATAAGCGCTGTAGTATCGGCTCAACGAAACTTATAGGTTATTTCAATGTTTATGTTAACCAGTTATTCTATACTTATTCAGTTACTTTTTTATTCCCAGCTCATTAAACCATACTCCAAATAACAAGATTTTGACAATATATAAATGTTCTTTATTTGTTTACTTCTCTAACATTGAATAATATATGTTCTAATTAACATATGCTTGGGCTATAGATTGTATGAATCGATTGTTGATTATTCTGATCCTTTATTTAAGTTTAGTTGTATAGTGTGTTTTATTTTGTAATTAATTTAATTCAGGGTGTGAAGGTTCTTGTAACTGTGGGGAAGATTAAAAATACATAGATAAGAATGCAAGATTTACAAATTTGAAGTGTTGTGTAGTTAGTATGATTAATATAATAATAATTTACCAGACTAGAACGAAGCAAATCGTGTAGGCGGTTGATTGATAAATTTACTGTTCTGGACAATTATGCCGTACGATTTTCTTTCTTCTGTTTAATAAAAAGGAATTCTTCTCCTGTCCACTTCGGAATTACAGCTTGCTGGATTGGTTTACAGCCCGATGGATGCTTCTTCTGCAACGACAGGATCCAAATACGTTCTTCTCTCGGTTGAAGCAATTAGTGTTGTTCCGTGTTTTTTGAAAGGTTATAAATTCTGGTGTAGTGTATATTATTATTTGTGATACTTTTGACTCTTTCTATTTGTTTTAATGTATCGCCAATTCCTTTCGGATATGGGACAGTTCAAGTCCTTCCTTGTATAATCCAGTTATTTATTCTCTATTCTGATTTCATTCTGTAGTATTATTTGGTTAAACTGTACTGATGATTCATAAATATTGTTATTAGGATTTTGTGTTTTATAATAGTGTCTGATAATTTATAATATTCCGATTAAATAGATAATACTTGGGTTTTTAATCTCATCACGTTCAATTCATCAAAGCAATTATTGTCAAAATCAACAACTTCTTCTCTTTTTGTCGTCCCTAGCAACACATGACTTCTTCCTTCTACATGTTTTGAATATAATGTTTATTTCATATATTTTTTGTCTATTCCTTATCAATTTGCTATCCTATCGGAATGTAACTTTACCAATAGTTGGTTTATTATTTTCTACACATATTCTGCTGGTTTTTTGATATAAGCCGGTTTTTTTTCCTTTTTTATATTTAATCCACTTTCGATATTATATGTTACTAATCGATATAATGGCATTATGGTATTATCATAATTTGTATAAATTTTATAATATATCATTAATTTAATGTTTTTTCTAGCTCTTCAAATCATATTCATTAATTATTATTAATTGATGTCCCTAACCTTTATGTTATGAGTGGTTATATAGCGGTTTTGGTTGTTAGGCCTTTTATTGTAAACGGATCTACCTGTGTTTATAACTGGTAAACATCTATAGCCCCTTTTACATAAATTCATACATACAATCAAATCTTAACTATTAACATTTACATAGACAATTATTTTTCTATATCTAATAACAATTTTATCTTGACCTATGGATCACATACAAGAAAATTCAAATCTATGAACATTGATTAGCTGCCTCATACTTCATTCTACAACAGTTATTGAATAATACAACTTGTTTCATTAACTCAACACATATTTGGTATAACATAACATAAACTTTATCATAATACTTGTTGTCATAAAATAATATCTCTTAACTCAAAATTCTTATTTGCTATTAGTAAATTATTGTTTCATTTTTTGTCTGCCTTTCACTAAACATATATCATCAACTATTGTCTAACTTACAGGTTCGGTTATTCTTGTTAATATTACCTTGCATTCTTATTTAACTTTATCTATGATTATAAATGTAATTATTAGATCTTTGTTCTATCATGGGGTTAGATATTGACTTGTTTATTATTCGGTGAATCTTGTTTTTATGTAACATGAATGCTAGCATTTCTGTTGCGTTACATATGCTCCCCCTCCTAAAAAAGTTTAGTTTACCTGAATGAAGTTTAGGTCAAATAAACTTGTCTTTTTCACATGCCTTTTCTTCATTTCATTGTTAATGGTTGACGATGGGATTTTCAATGTAACTTCATTAGACTAGTATTAATACTTTTTTTTATTTAATAACATTTCATCATTCTTATTCACATTCTTGATCATTTTTAATTTCTGTAAACATTATTTGTTGATAGTTGGCTACAATATTCAATGATACATTAGTTTTACATCTCTTCTACTTATAATTACTATAATCACTGTATTTCTCAATTATTCTTCTGTCAACTCATTTCTTTCTGTTTTCTTCTTCCTACTCTTTTAGAAACTGAGGTTATTCTTGCAACTATTCTAATATTCCTTAAATATTTAATTTCCCTAACAATCCCTAATACATGCGTTGGTACAGTTCAGAGAGGCACTGTTTGGCTTCATACTCTGCTGCCCACACCACATCTTAATATAGTACTGCTGGAATTCATCTACAGTCAGCTATAAAATATAATAATCTCCTAATAATCTCTTTAATTATTTAATAATAAATATTTGGGAAAGAATTTTTTTTTCTCTTTGTTGCTTTTATATTTCTTCATTACTATCCTTCATATTTTGTGATTCCATTTTAGTTCCTTAAACATTCCTTGATATTGAATTTGACAGTTATCATTTGTAATCATTTTTGTTTTCATTTTTGTTGTGATTGTAATGCTAAATATCTTCTTCATTTGTTTTTTCTCTGATCTCAATATTTTCTAAATAGTTGTTGTGTGATGATCATTATATCTGTATTTCTGACTAATTATATTCCTTAGCCCAACTACTCTTCTTTTTATCGTATTTCATTATTCTGGCTGTTTATTTTTCAATGAATTATGTTCATAAATACTCTTTCTTTCTTGTCTTCTTTAACATTACATTGGTTACATTCAATCGTTTACTGAAGTTGTTTCCATCATTTGGCAATGTAGTATGTATTTTAGGTCATATGATTTTTCTCTTTCTTTATTTTGCATAGGTAGATTTGAGGTAAAAACTTTTATCTTGGGGTTTCATTATTTATCATTCACATTATTTTTTTGTAGACGTTTAGTAATAATTCTCGTTTTCTTCTGTAATCTTGGGGTTTGTTATTCATTATTCACACTATTTCTTTATAAACATTTAATAATAATTCTCGCTTTCTTCTGTAATCTTGTTCATAATTATATTTTAATTCGGACTTACTTCATTTTGGGTGACCCATTTTTTTTTTCTATTTATTTTATTGTTCAAGAAATTCTCTTTTATTTACAAGTGTTTTTTCTTCAACATCGATAATAAGTGGTTCTTATTGTATTTTAGAATTTAGTGGTAGTACTCAACTCAAATTCTTTTTAAATTCCAAATATTTTCTCTTCAAGACTGGTAATAAGTTGTTCTTATTATTTTTTAGAATTTATTCATTATATTCCCGTTTTCTTTCCAACTGGTTGCCTGGTCAGTTTCCATAACATCAGTCCCATTTTTCTGGTTGACTGCTTCTTTTCTAACCATGGTCCATTAATTCAACTGCACCCGTTGTCCGGATGACTGCAGTGTTCATACCAATTTTTTCACTTTTTACATATCTCTTGTGCATGATACAAAGCCAGTACTGTAACTCGGCTGATGCAAAATCTTCATTTAAGTCAGGGTATACAGTTATATTTAGCTCCTTCTGAATTATCAGGTATCGTATCTCCTCTATTCTAGCATAATCACTGGTATATCCTATCTTTCCATTCCCTTGGATATCTGGACTATTTATCAAATGTTTTACGGGCGTCTTCCGTATTAATGATATAATTGGTTTGGTCATATATTCTTTAACCGTTGATATTTTCATATAATATTTAAATTTATTTAAATTTTTTGTGATTGTTCTATTATGGTTTATTTTCATAAATTTTCTTCTATTTCCATACCTTTACAGAACTCTCTTCGTTCATTAATTGGGATGTTAAACGCACTAATTAATCCACCTTTCCTCATCTCCATTTCTTCTTTGGTATTGACTATTTTCTTTCTCCATATTTTCCTTATCTTCTGGATATTCTCTTCTATGGTCAGATTTATTATAATACCTTCGGAAGTGCTGTCTAGTGTTTTAGACATATTCTTTAAACACTGCTCCATTTCTTTATTTGTCTCCCCCTCGCATTTATCCACTTCTGGGCTAAGCGTGTTATCGTTTTCAAACTTCCCTTCGAAAGTTTCCATTATCTCATTATTGAACTGCTCCTTCTTGTCCTCAATCTGCTTTAAACCTGCTTCGTTCATTTTTTCAATTCTTTCATCCATTCGCCTTAAGTTTTCTTTGTTCATTTGTAGGATTCCTTCCTTCATTTGTTTTAAACCCTCATTATTCCTATCTAACGTTTCGTGAATTTGGTTTAATCTTTCGTTCATTTGTTTTGAGGTTTCCTTAATTTCCTCATTTGTTTTATCTAATTTTTCCTCCAGTCTCCTTGAGTTTTCCTTATTTTCCTCATTTGTTTTCCTCCTGTTTTCTAAAATTCTCATTAGTGAGTCTGTTATCTTCCTTAATACTACTCATTAACTCCATTAATTTTTCCCAATTTAGTCCTTCTCTGGCTCCTGCTTTATCTATTTGGTCCCCTTGGGCAACTTCTTCGATTACTTCCCTTTCCTTGTCTGCCATTATTTCAGTTTCCGTTATTTCGTCTGTCTGTTGTCCCCTCTCACTATCTGTTATTATTTCTATTTCCTGTTCTTGTTCACCTTCTTCCTTCTCAGTATCTTCTGCCCTCCTCTTTGATCTAAATCTGGTATCATACATTTTTATTCTCCCACAGTTGCCTGCTCTGGTTAAGTAATATTATTATACTTATAATTACTTAACTTAAGCCCTACACAAGTTGAGCGCCAATTTGTAGGTAAACGGGTACGTACGGTTTAAACCCCACTGTTGGGTTTGTCAATTTGTTAATACAACTATGCCAATATGTTTTGAATTATTTTAATTATGTAAATCTCGGAGATATTTGGAGTTGTGGGATGTATTGATATAGTTAATTAATATTAACTTAGCTCTCTAAAACCTATCAGTGTTTGTGTGCCTGCAACTTAAATAATTAATGAGTTATTTTATATTTCCGTTCAACCCTATTATACCTTGAAGAGAATTCTGTCTAGTTTTGTATGTTTACGCTCTCTCTTTGGTGTCAGATAATTCCGCTATAAGCGCTGTAGTATCGGCTCAACGAAACTTATAGGTTATTTCAATGTTTATGTTAACCAGTTATTCTATACTTATTCAGTTACTTTTTTATTCCCAGCTCATTAAACCATACTCCAAATAACAAGATTTTGACAATATATAAATGTTCTTTATTTGTTTACTTCTCTAACATTGAATAATATATGTTCTAATTAACATATGCTTGGGCTATAGATTGTATGAATCGATTGTTGATTATTCTGATCCTTTATTTAAGTTTAGTTGTATAGTGTGTTTTATTTTGTAATTAATTTAATTCAGGGTGTGAAGGTTCTTGTAACTGTGGGGAAGATTAAAAATACATAGATAAGAATGCAAGATTTACAAATTTGAAGTGTTGTGTAGTTAGTATGATTAATATAATAATAATTTACCAGACTAGAACGAAGCAAATCGTGTAGGCGGTTGATTGATAAATTTACTGTTCTGGACAATTATGCCGTACGATTTTCTTTCTTCTGTTTAATAAAAAGGAATTCTTCTCCTGTCCACTTCGGAATTACAGCTTGCTGGATTGGTTTACAGCCCGATGGATGCTTCTTCTGCAACGACAGGATCCAAATACGTTCTTCTCTCGGTTGAAGCAATTAGTGTTGTTCCGTGTTTTTTGAAAGGTTATAAATTCTGGTGTAGTGTATATTATTATTTGTGATACTTTTGACTCTTTCTATTTGTTTTAATGTATCGCCAATTCCTTTCGGATATGGGACAGTTCAAGTCCTTCCTTGTATAATCCAGTTATTTATTCTCTATTCTGATTTCATTCTGTAGTATTATTTGGTTAAACTGTACTGATGATTCATAAATATTGTTATTAGGATTTTGTGTTTTATAATAGTGTCTGATAATTTATAATATTCCGATTAAATAGATAATACTTGGGTTTTTAATCTCATCACGTTCAATTCATCAAAGCAATTATTGTCAAAATCAACAACTTCTTCTCTTTTTGTCGTCCCTAGCAACACATGACTTCTTCCTTCTACATGTTTTGAATATAATGTTTATTTCATATATTTTTTGTCTATTCCTTATCAATTTGCTATCCTATCGGAATGTAACTTTACCAATAGTTGGTTTATTATTTTCTACACATATTCTGCTGGTTTTTTGATATAAGCCGGTTTTTTTTCCTTTTTTATATTTAATCCACTTTCGATATTATATGTTACTAATCGATATAATGGCATTATGGTATTATCATAATTTGTATAAATTTTATAATATATCATTAATTTAATGTTTTTTCTAGCTCTTCAAATCATATTCATTAATTATTATTAATTGATGTCCCTAACCTTTATGTTATGAGTGGTTATATAGCGGTTTTGGTTGTTAGGCCTTTTATTGTAAACGGATCTACCTGTGTTTATAACTGGTAAACATCTATAGCCCCTTTTACATAAATTCATACATACAATCAAATCTTAACTATTAACATTTACATAGACAATTATTTTTCTATATCTAATAACAATTTTATCTTGACCTATGGATCACATACAAGAAAATTCAAATCTATGAACATTGATTAGCTGCCTCATACTTCATTCTACAACAGTTATTGAATAATACAACTTGTTTCATTAACTCAACACATATTTGGTATAACATAACATAAACTTTATCATAATACTTGTTGTCATAAAATAATATCTCTTAACTCAAAATTCTTATTTGCTATTAGTAAATTATTGTTTCATTTTTTGTCTGCCTTTCACTAAACATATATCATCAACTATTGTCTAACTTACAGGTTCGGTTATTCTTGTTAATATTACCTTGCATTCTTATTTAACTTTATCTATGATTATAAATGTAATTATTAGATCTTTGTTCTATCATGGGGTTAGATATTGACTTGTTTATTATTCGGTGAATCTTGTTTTTATGTAACATGAATGCTAGCATTTCTGTTGCGTTACATATGCTCCCCCTCCTAAAAAAGTTTAGTTTACCTGAATGAAGTTTAGGTCAAATAAACTTGTCTTTTTCACATGCCTTTTCTTCATTTCATTGTTAATGGTTGACGATGGGATTTTCAATGTAACTTCATTAGACTAGTATTAATACTTTTTTTTATTTAATAACATTTCATCATTCTTATTCACATTCTTGATCATTTTTAATTTCTGTAAACATTATTTGTTGATAGTTGGCTACAATATTCAATGATACATTAGTTTTACATCTCTTCTACTTATAATTACTATAATCACTGTATTTCTCAATTATTCTTCTGTCAACTCATTTCTTTCTGTTTTCTTCTTCCTACTCTTTTAGAAACTGAGGTTATTCTTGCAACTATTCTAATATTCCTTAAATATTTAATTTCCCTAACAATCCCTAATACATGCGTTGGTACAGTTCAGAGAGGCACTGTTTGGCTTCATACTCTGCTGCCCACACCACATCTTAATATAGTACTGCTGGAATTCATCTACAGTCAGCTATAAAATATAATAATCTCCTAATAATCTCTTTAATTATTTAATAATAAATATTTGGGAAAGAATTTTTTTTTCTCTTTGTTGCTTTTATATTTCTTCATTACTATCCTTCATATTTTGTGATTCCATTTTAGTTCCTTAAACATTCCTTGATATTGAATTTGACAGTTATCATTTGTAATCATTTTTGTTTTCATTTTTGTTGTGATTGTAATGCTAAATATCTTCTTCATTTGTTTTTTCTCTGATCTCAATATTTTCTAAATAGTTGTTGTGTGATGATCATTATATCTGTATTTCTGACTAATTATATTCCTTAGCCCAACTACTCTTCTTTTTATCGTATTTCATTATTCTGGCTGTTTATTTTTCAATGAATTATGTTCATAAATACTCTTTCTTTCTTGTCTTCTTTAACATTACATTGGTTACATTCAATCGTTTACTGAAGTTGTTTCCATCATTTGGCAATGTAGTATGTATTTTAGGTCATATGATTTTTCTCTTTCTTTATTTTGCATAGGTAGATTTGAGGTAAAAACTTTTATCTTGGGGTTTCATTATTTATCATTCACATTATTTTTTTGTAGACGTTTAGTAATAATTCTCGTTTTCTTCTGTAATCTTGGGGTTTGTTATTCATTATTCACACTATTTCTTTATAAACATTTAATAATAATTCTCGCTTTCTTCTGTAATCTTGTTCATAATTATATTTTAATTCGGACTTACTTCATTTTGGGTGACCCATTTTTTTTCTCTATTTATTTTATTGTTCAAGAAATTCTCTTTTATTTACAAGTGTTTTTTCTTCAACATCGATAATAAGTGGTTCTTATTGTATTTTAGAATTTAGTGGTAGTACTCAACTCAAATTCTTTTTAAATTCCAAATATTTTCTCTTCAAGACTGGTAATAAGTTGTTCTTATTATTTTTTAGAATTTATTCATTATATTCCCGTTTTCTTTCCAACTGGTTGCCTGGTCAGTTTCCATAACATCAGTCCCATTTTTCTGGTTGACTGCTTCTTTTCTAACCATGGTCCATTAATTCAACTGCACCCGTTGTCCGGATGACTGCAGTGTTCATACCAATTTTTTCACTTTTTACATATCTCTTGTGCATGATACAAAGCCAGTACTGTAACTCGGCTGATGCAAAATCTTCATTTAAGTCAGGGTATACAGTTATATTTAGCTCCTTCTGAATTATCAGGTATCGTATCTCCTCTATTCTAGCATAATCACTGGTATATCCTATCTTTCCATTCCCTTGGATATCTGGACTATTTATCAAATGTTTTACGGGCATCTTCCGTATTAATGATATAATTGGTTTGGTCATATATTCTTTAACCGTTGATATTTTCATATAATATTTAAATTTATTTAAATTTTTTGTGATTGTTCTATTATGGTTTATTTTCATAAATTTTCTTCTATTTCCATACCTTTACAGAACTCTCTTCGTTCATTAATTGGGATGTTAAACGCACTAATTAATCCACCTTTCCTCATCTCCATTTCTTCTTTGGTATTGACTATTTTCTTTCTCCATATTTTCCTTATCTTCTGGATATTCTCTTCTATGGTCAGATTTATTATAATACCTTCGGAAGTGCTGTCTAGTGTTTTAGACATATTCTTTAAACACTGCTCCATTTCTTTATTTGTCTCCCCCTCGCATTTATCCACTTCTGGGCTAAGCGTGTTATCGTTTTCAAACTTCCCTTCGAAAGTTTCCATTATCACATTATTGAACTGCTCCTTCTTGTCCTCAATCTGCTTTAAACCTGCTTCGTTCATTTTTTCAATCTTTCATCCTTTCGCCTTAAGTTTTCTTTGTTCATTTGTAGGATTCCTTCCTTTATTTGTTTTAAACCCTCATTATTCCTATCTAACGTTTCGTGAATTTGGTTTTATCTTTCGTTCATTTGTTTTGAGGTTTCCTTAATTTCCTCATTTGTTTTATCTAATTTTTCCTCCAGTCTCCTTGAGTTTTCCTTATTTTCCTCATTTGTTTTCCTCCTGTTTTCTAAAATTCTCATTAGTGAGTCTGTTATCTTCCTTAATACTACTCATTAACTCCATTAATTTTTCCCAATTTAGTCCTTCTCTGGCTCCTGCTTTATCTATTTGGTCCCCTTGGGCAACTTCTTCGATTACTTCCCTTTCCTTGTCTGCCATTATTTCAGTTTCCGTTATTTCGTCTGTCTGTTGTCCCCTCTCACTATCTGTTATTATTTCTATTTCCTGTTCTTGTTCACCTTCTTCCTTCTCAGTATCTTCTGCCCTCCTCTTTGATCTAAATCTGGTATCATACATTTTTATTCTCCCACAGTTGCCTGCTCTGGTTAAGTAATATTATTATACTTATAATTACTTGACTTAAGCCCTACACAAGTTGAGCGCCAATTTGTAGGTAAACGGGTACGTACGGTTTAAACCCCACTGTTGGGTTTGTCAATTTGTTAATACAACTATGCCAATATGTTTTGAATTATTTTAATTATGTAAATCTCGGAGATATTTGGAGTTGTGGGATGTATTGATATAGTTAATTAATATTAACTTAGCTCTCTAAAACCTATCAGTGTTTGTGTGCCTGCAACTTAAATAATTAATGAGTTATTTTATATTTCCGTTCAACCCTATTATACCTTGAAGAGAATTCTGTCTAGTTTTGTATGTTTACGCTCTCTCTTTGGTGTCAGATAATTCCGCTATAAGCGCTGTAGTATCGGCTCAACGAAACTTATAGGTTATTTCAATGTTTATGTTAACCAATTATTCTATACTTATTCAGTTACTTTTTTATTCCCAGCTCATTAAACCATACTCCAAATAACAAGATTTTGACAATATATAAATGTTCTTTATTTGTTTACTTCTCTAACATTGAATAATATATGTTCTAATTAACATATGCTTGGGCTATAGATTGTATGAATCGATTGTTGATTATTCTGATCCTTTATTTAAGTTTAGTTGTATAGTGTGTTTTATTTTGTAATTAATTTAATTCAGGGTGTGAAGGTTCTTGTAACTGTGGGGAAGATTAAAAATACATAGATAAGAATGCAAGATTTACAAATTTGAAGTGTTGTGTAGTTAGTATGATTAATATAATAATAATTTACCAGACTAGAACGAAGCAAATCGTGTAGGCGGTTGATTGATAAATTTACTGTTCTGGACAATTATGCCGTACGATTTTCTTTCTTCTGTTTAATAAAAAGGAATTCTTCTCCTGTCCACTTCGGAATTACAGCTTGCTGGATTGGTTTACAGCCCGATGGATGCTTCTTCTGCAACGACAGGATCCAAATACGTTCTTCTCTCGGTTGAAGCAATTAGTGTTGTTCCGTGTTTTTTGAAAGGTTATAAATTCTGGTGTAGTGTATATTATTATTTGTGATACTTTTGACTCTTTCTATTTGTTTTAATGTATCGCCAATTCCTTTCGGATATGGGACAGTTCAAGTCCTTCCTTGTATAATCCAGTTATTTATTCTCTATTCTGATTTCATTCTGTAGTATTATTTGGTTAAACTGTACTGATGATTCATAAATATTGTTATTAGGATTTTGTGTTTTATAATAGTGTCTGATAATTTATAATATTCCGATTAAATAGATAATACTTGGGTTTTTAATCTCATCACGTTCAATTCATCAAAGCAATTATTGTCAAAATCAACAACTTCTTCTCTTTTTGTCGTCCCTAGCAACACATGACTTCTTCCTTCTACATGTTTTGAATATAATGTTTATTTCATATATTTTTTGTCTATTCCTTATCAATTTGCTATCCTATCGGAATGTAACTTTACCAATAGTTGGTTTATTATTTTCTACACATATTCTGCTGGTTTTTTGATATAAGCCGGTTTTTTTTTCCTTTTTTATATTTAATCCACTTTCGATATTATATGTTACTAATCGATATAATGGCATTATGGTATTATCATAATTTGTATAAATTTTATAATATATCATTAATTTAATGTTTTTTCTAGCTCTTCAAATCATATTCATTAATTATTATTAATTGATGTCCCTAACCTTTATGTTATGAGTGGTTATATAGCGGTTTTGGTTGTTAGGCCTTTTATTGTAAACGGATCTACCTGTGTTTATAACTGGTAAACATCTATAGCCCCTTTTACATAAATTCATACATACAATCAAATCTTAACTATTAACATTTACATAGACAATTATTTTTCTATATCTAATAACAATTTTATCTTGACCTATGGATCACATACAAGAAAATTCAAATCTATGAACATTGATTAGCTGCCTCATACTTCATTCTACAACAGTTATTGAATAATACAACTTGTTTCATTAACTCAACACATATTTGGTATAACATAACATAAACTTTATCATAATACTTGTTGTCATAAAATAATATCTCTTAACTCAAAATTCTTATTTGCTATTAGTAAATTATTGTTTCATTTTTTGTCTGCCTTTCACTAAACATATATCATCAACTATTGTCTAACTTACAGGTTCGGTTATTCTTGTTAATATTACCTTGCATTCTTATTTAACTTTATCTATGATTATAAATGTAATTATTAGATCTTTGTTCTATCATGGGGTTAGATATTGACTTGTTTATTATTCGGTGAATCTTGTTTTTATGTAACATGAATGCTAGCATTTCTGTTGCGTTACATATGCTCCCCCTCCTAAAAAAGTTTAGTTTACCTGAATGAAGTTTAGGTCAAATAAACTTGTCTTTTTCACATGCCTTTTCTTCATTTCATTGTTAATGGTTGACGATGGGATTTTCAATGTAACTTCATTAGACTAGTATTAATACTTTTTTTTATTTAATAACATTTCATCATTCTTATTCACATTCTTGATCATTTTTAATTTCTGTAAACATTATTTGTTGATAGTTGGCTACAATATTCAATGATACATTAGTTTTACATCTCTTCTACTTATAATTACTATAATCACTGTATTTCTCAATTATTCTTGTCAACTCATTTCTTTCTGTTTTCTTCTTCCTACTCTTTTAGAAACTGAGGTTATTCTTGCAACTATTCTAATATTCCTTAAATATTTAATTTCCCTAACAATCCCTAATACATGCGTTGGTACAGTTCAGAGAGGCACTGTTTGGCTTCATACTCTGCTGCCCACACCACATCTTAATATAGTACTGCTGGAATTCATCTACAGTCAGCTATAAAATATAATAATCTCTTTAATTATTTAATAATAAATATTTGGGAAAGAATTTTTTTTTCTCTTTGTTGCTTTTATATTTCTTCATTACTATCCTTCATATTTTGTGATTCCATTTTAGTTCCTTAAACATTCTTTGATATTGAATTTGACAGTTATCATTTGTAATCATTTTTGTTTTCATTTTTGTTGTGATTGTAATGCTAAATATCTTCATTTGTTTTTTCTCTGATCTCAATATTTTCTAAATAGTTGTTGTGTGATGATCATTATATCTGTATTTCTGACTAATTATATTCCTTAGCCCAACTACTCTTCTTTTTATCGTATTTCATTATTCTGGCTGTTTATTTTTCAATGAATTATGTTCATAAATACTCTTTCTTTCTTGTCTTCTTTAACATTACATTGGTTACATTCAATCGTTTACTGAAGTTGTTTCCATCATTTGGCAATGTAGTATGTATTTTAGGTCATATGATTTTTCTCTTTCTTTATTTTGCATAGGTAGATTTGAGGTAAAAACTTTTATCTTGGGGTTTCATTATTTATCATTCACATTATTTTTTTGTAGACGTTTAGTAATAATTCTCGTTTTCTTCTGTAATCTTGGGGTTTGTTATTCATTATTCACACTATTTCTTTATAAACATTTAATAATAATTCTCGCTTTCTTCTGTAATCTTGTTCATAATTATATTTTAATTCGGACTTACTTCATTTTGGGTGACCCATTTTTTTTTTCTATTTATTTTATTGTTCAAGAAATTCTCTTTTATTTACAAGTGTTTTTTCTTCAACATCGATAATAAGTGGTTCTTATTGTATTTTAGAATTTAGTGGTAGTACTCAACTCAAATTCTTTTTAAATTCAAAATATTTTCTCTTCAAGACTGGTAATAAGTTGTTCTTATTATTTTTTAGAATTTATTCATTATATTCCCGTTTTCTTTCCAACTGGTTGCCTGGTCAGTTTCCATAACATCAGTCCCATTTTTCTGGTTGACTGCTTCTTTTCTAACCATGGTCCATTAATTCAACTGCACCCGTTGTCCGGATGACTGCAGTGTTCATACCAATTTTTTCACTTTTTACATATCTCTTGTGCATGATACAAAGCCAGTACTGTAACTCGGCTGATGCAAAATCTTCATTTAAGTCAGGGTATACAGTTATATTTAGCTCCTTCTGAATTATCAGGTATCGTATCTCCTCTATTCTAGCATAATCACTGGTATATCCTATCTTTCCATTCCCTTGGATATCTGGACTATTTATCAAATGTTTTACGGGCATCTTCCGTATTAATGATATAATTGGTTTGGTCATATATTCTTTAACCGTTGATATTTTCATATAATATTTAAATTTATTTAAATTTTTTGTGATTGTTCTATTATGGTTTATTTTCATAAATTTTCATCTATATTCCATACCTTTACAGAACTCTCTTCGTTCATTAATTGGGATGTTAAACGCACTAATTAATCCACCTTTCCTCATCTCCATTTCTTCTTTGGTATTGACTATTTTCTTTCTCCATATTTTCCTTATCTTCTGGATATTCTCTTCTATGGTCAGATTTATTATAATACCTTCGGAAGTGCTGTCTAGTGTTTTAGACATATTCTTTAAACACTGCTCCATTTCTTTATTTGTCTCCCCCTCGCATTTATCCACTTCTGGGCTAAGCGTGTTATCGTTTTCAAACTTCCCTTCGAAAGTTTCCATTATCTCATTATTGAACTGCTCCTTCTTGTCCTCAATCTGCTTTAAACCTGCTTCGTTCATTTTTTCAATTCTTTCATCCATTCGCCTTAAGTTTTCTTTGTTCATTTGTAGGATTCCTTCCTTCATTTGTTTTAAACCCTCATTATTCCTATCTAACGTTTCGTGAATTTGGTTTAATCTTTCGTTCATTTGTTTTGAGGTTTCCTTAATTTCCTCATTTGTTTTATCTAATTTTTCCTCCAGTCTCCTTGAGTTTTCCTTATTTTCCTCATTTGTTTTCCTCCTGTTTTCTAAAATTCTCATTAGTGAGTCTGTTATCTTCCTTAATACTACTCATTAACTCCATTAATTTTTCCCAATTTAGTCCTTCTCTGGCTCCTGCTTTATCTATTTGGTCCCCTTGGGCAACTTCTTCGATTACTTCCCTTTCCTTGTCTGCCATTATTTCAGTTTCCGTTATTTCGTCTGTCTGTTGTCCCCTCTCACTATCTGTTATTATTTCTATTTCCTGTTCTTGTTCACCTTCTTCCTTCTCAGTATCTTCTGCCCTCCTCTTTGATCTAAATCTGGTATCATACATTTTTATTCTCCCACAGTTGCCTGCTCTGGTTAAGTAATATTATTATACTTATAATTACTTAACTTAAGCCCTACACAAGTTGAGCGCCAATTTGTAGGTAAACGGGTACGTACGGTTTAAACCCCACTGTTGGGTTTGTCAATTTGTTAATACAACTATGCCAATATGTTTTGAATTATTTTAATTATGTAAATCTCGGAGATATTTGGAGTTGTGGGATGTATTGATATAGTTAATTAATATTAACTTAGCTCTCTAAAACCTATCAGTGTTTGTGTGCCTGCAACTTAAATAATTAATGAGTTATTTTATATTTCCGTTCAACCCTATTATACCTTGAAGAGAATTCTGTCTAGTTTTGTATGTTTACGCTCTCTCTTTGGTGTCAGATAATTCCGCTATAAGCGCTGTAGTATCGGCTCAACGAAACTTATAGGTTATTTCAATGTTTATGTTAACCAGTTATTCTATACTTATTCAGTTACTTTTTTATTCCCAGCTCATTAAACCATACTCCAAATAACAAGATTTTGACAATATATAAATGTTCTTTATTTGTTTACTTCTCTAACATTGAATAATATATGTTCTAATTAACATATGCTTGGGCTATAGATTGTATGAATCGATTGTTGATTATTCTGATCCTTTATTTAAGTTTAGTTGTATAGTGTGTTTTATTTTGTAATTAATTTAATTCAGGGTGTGAAGGTTCTTGTAACTGTGGGGAAGATTAAAAATACATAGATAAGAATGCAAGATTTACAAATTTGAAGTGTTGTGTAGTTAGTATGATTAATATAATAATAATTTACCAGACTAGAACGAAGCAAATCGTGTAGGCGGATGATTGATAAATTTACTGTTCTGGACAATTATGCCGTACGATTTTCTTTCTTCTGTTTAATAAAAAGGAATTCTTCTCCTGTCCACTTCGGAATTACAGCTTGCTGGATTGGTTTACAGCCCGATGGATGCTTCTTCTGCAACGACAGGATCCAAATACGTTCTTCTCTCGGTTGAAGCAATTAGTGTTGTTCCGTGTTTTTTGAAAGGTTATAAATTCTGGTGTAGTGTATATTATTATTTGTGATACTTTTGACTCTTTCTATTTGTTTTAATGTATCGCCAATTCCTTTCGGATATGGGACAGTTCAAGTCCTTCCTTGTATAATCCAGTTATTTATTCTCTATTCTGATTTCATTCTGTAGTATTATTTGGTTAAACTGTACTGATGATTCATAAATATTGTTATTAGGATTTTGTGTTTTATAATAGTGTCTGATAATTTATAATATTCCGATTAAATAGATAATACTTGGGTTTTTAATCTCATCACGTTCAATTCATCAAAGCAATTATTGTCAAAATCAACAACTTCTTCTCTTTTTGTCGTCCCTAGCAACACATGACTTCTTCCTTCTACATGTTTTGAATATAATGTTTATTTCATATATTTTTTGTCTATTCCTTATCAATTTGCTATCCTATCGGAATGTAACTTTACCAATAGTTGGTTTATTATTTTCTACACATATTCTGCTGGTTTTTTGATATAAGCCGGTTTTTTTTTCCTTTTTTATATTTAATCCACTTTCGATATTATATGTTACTAATCGATATAATGGCATTATGGTATTATCATAATTTGTATAAATTTTATAATATATCATTAATTTAATGTTTTTTCTAGCTCTTCAAATCATATTCATTAATTATTATTAATTGATGTCCCTAACCTTTATGTTATGAGTGGTTATATAGCGGTTTTGGTTGTTAGGCCTTTTATTGTAAACGGATCTACCTGTGTTTATAACTGGTAAACATCTATAGCCCCTTTTACATAAATTCATACATACAATCAAATCTTAACTATTAACATTTACATAGACAATTATTTTTCTATATCTAATAACAATTTTATCTTGACCTATGGATCACATACAAGAAAATTCAAATCTATGAACATTGATTAGCTGCCTCATACTTCATTCTACAACAGTTATTGAATAATACAACTTGTTTCATTAACTCAACACATATTTGGTATAACATAACATAAACTTTATCATAATACTTGTTGTCATAAAATAATATCTCTTAACTCAAAATTCTTATTTGCTATTAGTAAATTATTGTTTCATTTTTTGTCTGCCTTTCACTAAACATATATCATCAACTATTGTCTAACTTACAGGTTCGGTTATTCTTGTTAATATTACCTTGCATTCTTATTTAACTTTATCTATGATTATAAATGTAATTATTAGATCTTTGTTCTATCATGGGGTTAGATATTGACTTGTTTATTATTCGGTGAATCTTGTTTTTATGTAACATGAATGCTAGCATTTCTGTTGCGTTACATATGCTCCCCCTCCTAAAAAAGTTTAGTTTACCTGAATGAAGTTTAGGTCAAATAAACTTGTCTTTTTCACATGCCTTTTCTTCATTTCATTGTTAATGGTTGACGATGGGATTTTCAATGTAACTTCATTAGACTAGTATTAATACTTTTTTTTATTTAATAACATTTCATCATTCTTATTCACATTCTTGATCATTTTTAATTTCTGTAAACATTATTTGTTGATAGTTGGCTACAATATTCAATGATACATTAGTTTTACATCTCTTCTACTTATAATTACTATAATCACTGTATTTCTCAATTATTCTTGTCAACTCATTTCTTTCTGTTTTCTTCTTCCTACTCTTTTAGAAACTGAGGTTATTCTTGCAACTATTCTAATATTCCTTAAATATTTAATTTCCCTAACAATCCCTAATACATGCGTTGGTACAGTTCAGAGAGGCACTGTTTGGCTTCATACTCTGCTGCCCACACCACATCTTAATATAGTACTGCTGGAATTCATCTACAGTCAGCTATAAAATATAATAATCTCTTTAATTATTTAATAATAAATATTTGGGAAAGAATTTTTTTTTCTCTTTGTTGCTTTTATATTTCTTCATTACTATCCTTCATATTTTGTGATTCCATTTTAGTTCCTTAAACATTCTTTGATATTGAATTTGACAGTTATCATTTGTAATCATTTTTGTTTTCATTTTTGTTGTGATTGTAATGCTAAATATCTTCTTCATTTGTTTTTTCTCTGATCTCAATATTTTCTAAATAGTTGTTGTGTGATGATCATTATATCTGTATTTCTGACTAATTATATTCCTTAGCCCAACTACTCTTCTTTTTATCGTATTTCATTATTCTGGCTGTTTATTTTTCAATGAATTATGTTCATAAATACTCTTTCTTTCTTGTCTTCTTTAACATTACATTGGTTACATTCAATCGTTTACTGAAGTTGTTTCCATCATTTGGCAATGTAGTATGTATTTTAGGTCATATGATTTTTCTCTTTCTTTATTTTGCATAGGTAGATTTGAGGTAAAAACTTTTATCTTGGGGTTTCATTATTTATCATTCACATTATTTTTTTGTAGACGTTTAGTAATAATTCTCGTTTTCTTCTGTAATCTTGGGGTTTGTTATTCATTATTCACACTATTTCTTTATAAACATTTAATAATAATTCTCGCTTTCTTCTGTAATCTTGTTCATAATTATATTTTAATTCGGACTTCTTCATTTTGGGTGACCCATTTTTTTTTTCTATTTATTTTATTGTTCAAGAAATTCTCTTTTATTTACAAGTGTTTTTTCTTCAACATCGATAATAAGTGGTTCTTATTGTATTTTAGAATTTAGTGGTAGTACTCAACTCAAATTCTTTTTAAATTCAAAATATTTTCTCTTCAAGACTGGTAATAAGTTGTTCTTATTATTTTTTAGAATTTATTCATTATATTCCCGTTTTCTTTCCAACTGGTTGCCTGGTCAGTTTCCATAACATCAGTCCCATTTTTCTGGTTGACTGCTTCTTTTCTAACCATGGTCCATTAATTCAACTGCACCCGTTGTCCGGATGACTGCAGTGTTCATACCAATTTTTTCACTTTTTACATATCTCTTGTGCATGATACAAAGCCAGTACTGTAACTCGGCTGATGCAAAATCTTCATTTAAGTCAGGGTATACAGTTATATTTAGCTCCTTCTGAATTATCAGGTATCGTATCTCCTCTATTCTAGCATAATCACTGGTATATCCTATCTTTCCATTCCCTTGGATATCTGGACTATTTATCAAATGTTTTACGGGCATCTTCCGTATTAATGATATAATTGGTTTGGTCATATATTCTTTAACCGTTGATATTTTCATATAATATTTAAATTTATTTAAATTTTTTGTGATTGTTCTATTATGGTTTATTTTCATAAATTTTCTTCTATATTCCATACCTTTACAGAACTCTCTTCGTTCATTAATTGGGATGTTAAACGCACTAATTAATCCACCTTTCCTCATCTCCATTTCTTCTTTGGTATTGACTATTTTCTTTCTCCATATTTTCCTTATCTTCTGGATATTCTCTTCTATGGTCAGATTTATTATAATACCTTCGGAAGTGCTGTCTAGTGTTTTAGACATATTCTTTAAACACTGCTCCATTTCTTTATTTGTCTCCCCCTCGCATTTATCCACTTCTGGGCTAAGCGTGTTATCGTTTTCAAACTTCCCTTCGAAAGTTTCCATTATCTCATTATTGAACTGCTCCTTCTTGTCCTCAATCTGCTTTAAACCTGCTTCGTTCATTTTTTCAATTCTTTCATCCATTCGCCTTAAGTTTTCTTTGTTCATTTGTAGGATTCCTTCCTTCATTTGTTTTAAACCCTCATTATTCCTATCTAACGTTTCGTGAATTTGGTTTAATCTTTCGTTCATTTGTTTTGAGGTTTCCTTAATTTCCTCATTTGTTTTATCTAATTTTTCCTCCAGTCTCCTTGAGTTTTCCTTATTTTCCTCATTTGTTTTCCTCCTGTTTTCTAAAATTCTCATTAGTGAGTCTGTTATCTTCCTTAATACTACTCATTAACTCCATTAATTTTTCCCAATTTAGTCCTTCTCTGGCTCCTGCTTTATCTATTTGGTCCCCTTGGGCAACTTCTTCGATTACTTCCCTTTCCTTGTCTGCCATTATTTCAGTTTCCGTTATTTCGTCTGTCTGTTGTCCCCTCTCACTATCTGTTATTATTTCTATTTCCTGTTCTTGTTCACCTTCTTCCTTCTCAGTATCTTCTGCCCTCCTCTTTGATCTAAATCTGGTATCATACATTTTTATTCTCCCACAGTTGCCTGCTCTGGTTAAGTAATATTATTATACTTATAATTACTTAACTTAAGCCCTACACAAGTTGAGCGCCAATTTGTAGGTAAACGGGTACGTACGGTTTAAACCCCACTGTTGGGTTTGTCAATTTGTTAATACAACTATGCCAATATGTTTTGAATTATTTTAATTATGTAAATCTCGGAGATATTTGGAGTTGTGGGATGTATTGATATAGTTAATTAATATTAACTTAGCTCTCTAAAACCTATCAGTGTTTGTGTGCCTGCAACTTAAATAATTAATGAGTTATTTTATATTTCCGTTCAACCCTATTATACCTTGAAGAGAATTCTGTCTAGTTTTGTATGTTTACGCTCTCTCTTTGGTGTCAGATAATTCCGCTATAAGCGCTGTAGTATCGGCTCAACGAAACTTATAGGTTATTTCAATGTTTATGTTAACCAGTTATTCTATACTTATTCAGTTACTTTTTTATTCCCAGCTCATTAAACCATACTCCAAATAACAAGATTTTGACAATATATAAATGTTCTTTATTTGTTTACTTCTCTAACATTGAATAATATATGTTCTAATTAACATATGCTTGGGCTATAGATTGTATGAATCGATTGTTGATTATTCTGATCCTTTATTTAAGTTTAGTTGTATAGTGTGTTTTATTTTGTAATTAATTTAATTCAGGGTGTGAAGGTTCTTGTAACTGTGGGGAAGATTAAAAATACATAGATAAGAATGCAAGATTTACAAATTTGAAGTGTTGTGTAGTTAGTATGATTAATATAATAATAATTTACCAGACTAGAACGAAGCAAATCGTGTAGGCGGTTGATTGATAAATTTACTGTTCCGGACAATTATGCCGTACGATTTTCTTTCTTCTGTTTAATAAAAAGGAATTCTTCTCCTGTCCACTTCGGAATTACAGCTTTCTGGATTGGTTTACAGCCCGATGGATGCTTCTTCTGCAACGACAGGATCCAAATACGTTCTTCTCTCGGTTGAAGCAATTAGTGTTGTTCCGTGTTTTTTGAAAGGTTATAAATTCTGGTGTAGTGTATATTATTATTTGTGATACTTTTGACTCTTTCTATTTGTTTTAATGTATCGCCAATTCCTTTCGGATATGGGACAGTTCAAGTCCTTCCTTGTATAATCCAGTTATTTATTCTCTATTCTGATTTCATTCTGTAGTATTATTTGGTTAAACTGTACTGATGATTCATAAATATTGTTATTAGGATTTTGTGTTTTATAATAGTGTCTGATAATTTATAATATTCCGATTAAATAGATAATACTTGGGTTTTTAATCTCATCACGTTCAATTCATCAAAGCAATTATTGTCAAAATCAACAACTTCTTCTCTTTTTGTCGTCCCTAGCAACACATGACTTCTTCCTTCTACATGTTTTGAATATAATGTTTATTTCATATATTTTTTGTCTATTCCTTATCAATTTGCTATCCTATCGGAATGTAACTTTACCAATAGTTGGTTTATTATTTTCTACACATATTCTGCTGGTTTTTTGATATAAGCCGGTTTTTTTTCCTTTTTTATATTTAATCCACTTTCGATATTATATGTTACTAATCGATATAATGGCATTATGGTATTATCATAATTTGTATAAATTTTATAATATATCATTAATTTAATGTTTTTTCTAGCTCTTCAAATCATATTCATTAATTATTATTAATTGATGTCCCTAACCTTTATGTTATGAGTGGTTATATAGCGGTTTTGGTTGTTAGGCCTTTTATTGTAAACGGATCTACCTGTGTTTATAACTGGTAAACATCTATAGCCCCTTTTACATAAATTCATACATACAATCAAATCTTAACTATTAACATTTACATAGACAATTATTTTTCTATATCTAATAACAATTTTATCTTGACCTATGGATCACATACAAGAAAATTCAAATCTATGAACATTGATTAGCTGCCTCATACTTCATTCTACAACAGTTATTGAATAATACAACTTGTTTCATTAACTCAACACATATTTGGTATAACATAACATAAACTTTATCATAATACTTGTTGTCATAAAATAATATCTCTTAACTCAAAATTCTTATTTGCTATTAGTAAATTATTGTTTCATTTTTTGTCTGCCTTTCACTAAACATATATCATCAACTATTGTCTAACTTACAGGTTCGGTTATTCTTGTTAATATTACCTTGCATTCTTATTTAACTTTATCTATGATTATAAATGTAATTATTAGATCTTTGTTCTATCATGGGGTTAGATATTGACTTGTTTATTATTCGGTGAATCTTGTTTTTATGTAACATGAATGCTAGCATTTCTGTTGCGTTACATATGCTCCCCCTCCTAAAAAAGTTTAGTTTACCTGAATGAAGTTTAGGTCAAATAAACTTGTCTTTTTCACATGCCTTTTCTTCATTTCATTGTTAATGGTTGACGATGGGATTTTCAATGTAACTTCATTAGACTAGTATTAATACTTTTTTTTATTTAATAACATTTCATCATTCTTATTCACATTCTTGATCATTTTTAATTTCTGTAAACATTATTTGTTGATAGTTGGCTACAATATTCAATGATACATTAGTTTTACATCTCTTCTACTTATAATTACTATAATCACTGTATTTCTCAATTATTCTTCTGTCAACTCATTTCTTTCTGTTTTCTTCTTCCTACTCTTTTAGAAACTGAGGTTATTCTTGCAACTATTCTAATATTCCTTAAATATTTAATTTCCCTAACAATCCCTAATACATGCGTTGGTACAGTTCAGAGAGGCACTGTTTGGCTTCATACTCTGCTGCCCACACCACATCTTAATATAGTACTGCTGGAATTCATCTACAGTCAGCTATAAAATATAATAATCTCTTTAATTATTTAATAATAAATATTTGGGAAAGAATTTTTTTTTCTCTTTGTTGCTTTTATATTTCTTCATTACTATCCTTCATATTTTGTGATTCCATTTTAGTTCCTTAAACATTCCTTGATATTGAATTTGACAGTTATCATTTGTAATCATTTTTGTTTTCATTTTTGTTGTGATTGTAATGCTAAATATCTTCTTCATTTGTTTTTTCTCTGATCTCAATATTTTCTAAATAGTTGTTGTGTGATGATCATTATATCTGTATTTCTGACTAATTATATTCCTTAGCCCAACTACTCTTCTTTTTATCGTATTTCATTATTCTGGCTGTTTATTTTTCAATGAATTATGTTCATAAATACTCTTTCTTTCTTGTCTTCTTTAACATTACATTGGTTACATTCAATCGTTTACTGAAGTTGTTTCCATCATTTGGCAATGTAGTATGTATTTTAGGTCATATGATTTTTCTCTTTCTTTATTTTGCATAGGTAGATTTGAGGTAAAAACTTTTATCTTGGGGTTTCATTATTTATCATTCACATTATTTTTTTGTAGACGTTTAGTAATAATTCTCGTTTTCTTCTGTAATCTTGGGGTTTGTTATTCATTATTCACACTATTTCTTTATAAACATTTAATAATAATTCTCGCTTTCTTCTGTAATCTTGTTCATAATTATATTTTAATTCGGACTTACTTCATTTTGGGTGACCCATTTTTTTTTTCTATTTATTTTATTGTTCAAGAAATTCTCTTTTATTTACAAGTGTTTTTTCTTCAACATCGATAATAAGTGGTTCTTATTGTATTTTAGAATTTAGTGGTAGTACTCAACTCAAATTCTTTTTAAATTCCAAATATTTTCTCTTCAAGACTGGTAATAAGTTGTTCTTATTATTTTTTAGAATTTATTCATTATATTCCCGTTTTCTTTCCAACTGGTTGCCTGGTCAGTTTCCATAACATCAGTCCCATTTTTCTGGTTGACTGCTTCTTTTCTAACCATGGTCCATTAATTCAACTGCACCCGTTGTCCGGATGACTGCAGTGTTCATACCAATTTTTTCACTTTTTACATATCTCTTGTGCATGATACAAAGCCAGTACTGTAACTCGGCTGATGCAAAATCTTCATTTAAGTCAGGGTATACAGTTATATTTAGCTCCTTCTGAATTATCAGGTATCGTATCTCCTCTATTCTAGCATAATCACTGGTATATCCTATCTTTCCATTCCCTTGGATATCTGGACTATTTATCAAATGTTTTACGGGCATCTTCCGTATTAATGATATAATTGGTTTGGTCATATATTCTTTAACCGTTGATATTTTCATATAATATTTAAATTTATTTAAATTTTTTGTGATTGTTCTATTATGGTTTATTTTCATAAATTTTCTTCTATATTCCATACCTTTACAGAACTCTCTTCGTTCATTAATTGGGATGTTAAACGCACTAATTAATCCACCTTTCCTCATCTCCATTTCTTCTTTGGTATTGACTATTTTCTTTCTCCATATTTTCCTTATCTTCTGGATATTCTCTTCTATGGTCAGATTTATTATAATACCTTCGGAAGTGCTGTCTAGTGTTTTAGACATATTCTTTAAACACTGCTCCATTTCTTTATTTGTCTCCCCCTCGCATTTATCCACTTCTGGGCTAAGCGTGTTATCGTTTTCAAACTTCCCTTCGAAAGTTTCCATTATCTCATTATTGAACTGCTCCTTCTTGTCCTCAATCTGCTTTAAACCTGCTTCGTTCATTTTTTCAATTCTTTCATCCATTCGCCTTAAGTTTTCTTTGTTCATTTGTAGGATTCCTTCCTTCATTTGTTTTAAACCCTCATTATTCCTATCTAACGTTTCGTGAATTTGGTTTAATCTTTCGTTCATTTGTTTTGAGGTTTCCTTAATTTCCTCATTTGTTTTATCTAATTTTTCCTCCAGTCTCCTTGAGTTTTCCTTATTTTCCTCATTTGTTTTCCTCCTGTTTTCTAAAATTCTCATTAGTGAGTCTGTTATCTTCCTTAATACTACTCATTAACTCCATTAATTTTTCCCAATTTAGTCCTTCTCTGGCTCCTGCTTTATCTATTTGGTCCCCTTGGGCAACTTCTTCGATTACTTCCCTTTCCTTGTCTGCCATTATTTCAGTTTCCGTTATTTCGTCTGTCTGTTGTCCCCTCTCACTATCTGTTATTATTTCTATTTCCTGTTCTTGTTCACCTTCTTCCTTCTCAGTATCTTCTGCCCTCCTCTTTGATCTAAATCTGGTATCATACATTTTTATTCTCCCACAGTTGCCTGCTCTGGTTAAGTAATATTATTATACTTATAATTACTTAACTTAAGCCCTACACAAGTTGAGCGCCAATTTGTAGGTAAACGGGTACGTACGGTTTAAACCCCACTGTTGGGTTTGTCAATTTGTTAATACAACTATGCCAATATGTTTTGAATTATTTTAATTATGTAAATCTCGGAGATATTTGGAGTTGTGGGATGTATTGATATAGTTAATTAATATTAACTTAGCTCTCTAAAACCTATCAGTGTTTGTGTGCCTGCAACTTAAATAATTAATGAGTTATTTTATATTTCTGTTCAACCCTATTATACCTTGAAGAGAATTCTGTCTAGTTTTGTATGTTTACGCTCTCTCTTTGGTGTCAGATAATTCCGCTATAAGCGCTGTAGTATCGGCTCAACGAAACTTATAGGTTATTTCAATGTTTATGTTAACCAATTATTCTATACTTATTCAGTTACTTTTTTATTCCCAGCTCATTAAACCATACTCCAAATAACAAGATTTTGACAATATATAAATGTTCTTTATTTGTTTACTTCTCTAACATTGAATAATATATGTTCTAATTAACATATGCTTGGGCTATAGATTGTATGAATCGATTGTTGATTATTCTGATCCTTTATTTAAGTTTAGTTGTATAGTGTGTTTTATTTTGTAATTAATTTAATTCATGGTGTGAAGGTTCTTGTAACTGTGGGGAAGATTAAAAATACATAGATAAGAATGCAAGATTTACAAATTTGAAGTGTTGTGTAGTTAGTATGATTAATATAATAATAATTTACCAGACTAGAACGAAGCAAATCGTGTAGGCGGTTGATTGATAAATTTACTGTTCTGGACAATTATGCCGTACGATTTTCTTTCTTCTGTTTAATAAAAAGGAATTCTTCTCCTGTCCACTTCGGAATTACAGCTTTCTGGATTGGTTTACAGCCCGATGGATGCTTCTTCTGCAACGACAGGATCCAAATACGTTCTTCTCTCGGTTGAAGCAATTAGTGTTGTTCCGTGTTTTTTGAAAGGTTATAAATTCTGGTGTAGTGTATATTATTATTTGTGATACTTTTGACTCTTTCTATTTGTTTTAATGTATCGCCAATTCCTTTCGGATATGGGACAGTTCAAGTCCTTCCTTGTATAATCCAGTTATTTATTCTCTATTCTGATTTCATTCTGTAGTATTATTTGGTTAAACTGTACTGATGATTCATAAATATTGTTATTAGGATTTTGTGTTTTATAATAGTGTCTGATAATTTATAATATTCCGATTAAATAGATAATACTTGGGTTTTTAATCTCATCACGTTCAATTCATCAAAGCAATTATTGTCAAAATCAACAACTTCTTCTCTTTTTGTCGTCCCTAGCAACACATGACTTCTTCCTTCTACATGTTTTGAATATAATGTTTATTTCATATATTTTTTGTCTATTCCTTATCAATTTGCTATCCTATCGGAATGTAACTTTACCAATAGTTGGTTTATTATTTTCTACACATATTCTGCTGGTTTTTTGATATAAGCCGGTTTTTTTTCCTTTTTTATATTTAATCCACTTTCGATATTATATGTTACTAATCGATATAATGGCATTATGGTATTATCATAATTTGTATAAATTTTATAATATATCATTAATTTAATGTTTTTTCTAGCTCTTCAAATCATATTCATTAATTATTATTAATTGATGTCCCTAACCTTTATGTTATGAGTGGTTATATAGCGGTTTTGGTTGTTAGGCCTTTTATTGTAAACGGATCTACCTGTGTTTATAACTGGTAAACATCTATAGCCCCTTTTACATAAATTCATACATACAATCAAATCTTAACTATTAACATTTACATAGACAATTATTTTTCTATATCTAATAACAATTTTATCTTGACCTATGGATCACATACAAGAAAATTCAAATCTATGAACATTGATTAGCTGCCTCATACTTCATTCTACAACAGTTATTGAATAATACAACTTGTTTCATTAACTCAACACATATTTGGTATAACATAACATAAACTTTATCATAATACTTGTTGTCATAAAATAATATCTCTTAACTCAAAATTCTTATTTGCTATTAGTAAATTATTGTTTCATTTTTTGTCTGCCTTTCACTAAACATATATCATCAACTATTGTCTAACTTACAGGTTCGGTTATTCTTGTTAATATTACCTTGCATTCTTATTTAACTTTATCTATGATTATAAATGTAATTATTAGATCTTTGTTCTATCATGGGGTTAGATATTGACTTGTTTATTATTCGGTGAATCTTGTTTTTATGTAACATGAATGCTAGCATTTCTGTTGCGTTACATATGCTCCCCCTCCTAAAAAAGTTTAGTTTACCTGAATGAAGTTTAGGTCAAATAAACTTGTCTTTTTCACATGCCTTTTCTTCATTTCATTGTTAATGGTTGACGATGGGATTTTCAATGTAACTTCATTAGACTAGTATTAATACTTTTTTTTATTTAATAACATTTCATCATTCTTATTCACATTCTTGATCATTTTTAATTTCTGTAAACATTATTTGTTGATAGTTGGCTACAATATTCAATGATACATTAGTTTTACATCTCTTCTACTTATAATTACTATAATCACTGTATTTCTCAATTATTCTTCTGTCAACTCATTTCTTTCTGTTTTCTTCTTCCTACTCTTTTAGAAACTGAGGTTATTCTTGCAACTATTCTAATATTCCTTAAATATTTAATTTCCCTAACAATCCCTAATACATGCGTTGGTACAGTTCAGAGAGGCACTGTTTGGCTTCATACTCTGCTGCCCACACCACATCTTAATATAGTACTGCTGGAATTCATCTACAGTCAGCTATAAAATATAATAATCTCCTAATAATCTCTTTAATTATTTAATAATAAATATTTGGGAAAGAATTTTTTTTTCTCTTTGTTGCTTTTATATTTCTTCATTACTATCCTTCATATTTTGTGATTCCATTTTAGTTCCTTAAACATTCCTTGATATTGAATTTGACAGTTATCATTTGTAATCATTTTTGTTTTCATTTTTGTTGTGATTGTAATGCTAAATATCTTCTTCATTTGTTTTTTCTCTGATCTCAATATTTTCTAAATAGTTATTGTGTGATGATCATTATATCTGTATTTCTGACTAATTATATTCCTTAGCCCAACTACTCTTCTTTTTATCGTATTTCATTATTCTGGCTGTTTATTTTTCAATGAATTATGTTCATAAATACTCTTTCTTTCTTGTCTTCTTTAACATTACATTGGTTACATTCAATCGTTTACTGAAGTTGTTTCCATCATTTGGCAATGTAGTATGTATTTTAGGTCATATGATTTTTCTCTTTCTTTATTTTGCATAGGTAGATTTGAGGTAAAAACTTTTATCTTGGGGTTTCATTATTTATCATTCACATTATTTTTTTGTAGACGTTTAGTAATAATTCTCGTTTTCTTCTGTAATCTTGGGGTTTGTTATTCATTATTCACACTATTTCTTTATAAACATTTAATAATAATTCTCGCTTTCTTCTGTAATCTTGTTCATAATTATATTTTAATTCGGACTTACTTCATTTTGGGTGACCCATTTTTTTTTTCTATTTATTTTATTGTTCAAGAAATTCTCTTTTATTTACAAGTGTTTTTTCTTCAACATCGATAATAAGTGGTTCTTATTGTATTTTAGAATTTAGTGGTAGTACTCAACTCAAATTCTTTTTAAATTCCAAATATTTTCTCTTCAAGACTGGTAATAAGTTGTTCTTATTATTTTTTAGAATTTATTCATTATATTCCCGTTTTCTTTCCAACTGGTTGCCTGGTCAGTTTCCATAACATCAGTCCCATTTTTCTGGTTGACTGCTTCTTTTCTAACCATGGTCCATTAATTCAACTGCACCCGTTGTCCGGATGACTGCAGTGTTCATACCAATTTTTTCACTTTTTACATATCTCTTGTGCATGATACAAAGCCAGTACTGTAACTCGGCTGATGCAAAATCTTCATTTAAGTCAGGGTATACAGTTATATTTAGCTCCTTCTGAATTATCAGGTATCGTATCTCCTCTATTCTAGCATAATCACTGGTATATCCTATCTTTCCATTCCCTTGGATATCTGGACTATTTATCAAATGTTTTACGGGCATCTTCCGTATTAATGATATAATTGGTTTGGTCATATATTCTTTAACCGTTGATATTTTCATATAATATTTAAATTTATTTAAATTTTTTGTGATTGTTCTATTATGGTTTATTTTCATAAATTTTCTTCTATTTCCATACCTTTACAGAACTCTCTTCGTTCATTAATTGGGATGTTAAACGCACTAATTAATCCACCTTTCCTCATCTCCATTTCTTCTTTGGTATTGACTATTTTCTTTCTCCATATTTTCCTTATCTTCTGGATATTCTCTTCTATGGTCAGATTTATTATAATACCTTCGGAAGTGCTGTCTAGTGTTTTAGACATATTCTTTAAACACTGCTCCATTTCTTTATTTGTCTCCCCCTCGCATTTATCCACTTCTGGGCTAAGCGTGTTATCGTTTTCAAACTTCCCTTCGAAAGTTTCCATTATCTCATTATTGAACTGCTCCTTCTTGTCCTCAATCTGCTTTAAACCTGCTTCGTTCATTTTTTCAATTCTTTCATCCATTCGCCTTAAGTTTTCTTTGTTCATTTGTAGGATTCCTTCCTTCATTTGTTTTAAACCCTCATTATTCCTATCTAACGTTTCGTGAATTTGGTTTAATCTTTCGTTCATTTGTTTTGAGGTTTCCTTAATTTCCTCATTTGTTTTATCTAATTTTTCCTCCAGTCTCCTTGAGTTTTCCTTATTTTCCTCATTTGTTTTCCTCCTGTTTTCTAAAATTCTCATTAGTGAGTCTGTTATCTTCCTTAATACTACTCATTAACTCCATTAATTTTTCCCAATTTAGTCCTTCTCTGGCTCCTGCTTTATCTATTTGGTCCCCTTGGGCAACTTCTTCGATTACTTCCCTTTCCTTGTCTGCCATTATTTCAGTTTCCGTTATTTCGTCTGTCTGTTGTCCCCTCTCACTATCTGTTATTATTTCTATTTCCTGTTCTTGTTCACCTTCTTCCTTCTCAGTATCTTCTGCCCTCCTCTTTGATCTAAATCTGGTATCATACATTTTTATTCTCCCACAGTTGCCTGCTCTGGTTAAGTAATATTATTATACTTATAATTACTTAACTTAAGCCCTACACAAGTTGAGCGCCAATTTGTAGGTAAACGGGTACGTACGGTTTAAACCCCACTGTTGGGTTTGTCAATTTGTTAATACAACTATGCCAATATGTTTTGAATTATTTTAATTATGTAAATCTCGGAGATATTTGGAGTTGTGGGATGTATTGATATAGTTAATTAATATTAACTTAGCTCTCTAAAACCTATCAGTGTTTGTGTGCCTGCAACTTAAATAATTAATGAGTTATTTTATATTTCCGTTCAACCCTATTATACCTTGAAGAGAATTCTGTCTAGTTTTGTATGTTTACGCTCTCTCTTTGGTGTCAGATAATTCCGCTATAAGCGCTGTAGTATCGGCTCAACGAAACTTATAGGTTATTTCAATGTTTATGTTAACCAATTATTCTATACTTATTCAGTTACTTTTTTATTCCCAGCTCATTAAACCATACTCCAAATAACAAGATTTTGACAATATATAAATGTTCTTTATTTGTTTACTTCTCTAACATTGAATAATATATGTTCTAATTAACATATGCTTGGGCTATAGATTGTATGAATCGATTGTTGATTATTCTGATCCTTTATTTAAGTTTAGTTGTATAGTGTGTTTTATTTTGTAATTAATTTAATTCAGGGTGTGAAGGTTCTTGTAACTGTGGGGAAGATTAAAAATACATAGATAAGAATGCAAGATTTACAAATTTGAAGTGTTGTGTAGTTAGTATGATTAATATAATAATAATTTACCAGACTAGAACGAAGCAAATCGTGTAGGCGGTTGATTGATAAATTTACTGTTCTGGACAATTATGCCGTACGATTTTCTTTCTTCTGTTTAATAAAAAGGAATTCTTCTCCTGTCCACTTCGGAATTACAGCTTGCTGGATTGGTTTACAGCCCGATGGATGCTTCTTCTGCAACGACAGGATCCAAATACGTTCTTCTCTCGGTTGAAGCAATTAGTGTTGTTCCGTGTTTTTTGAAAGGTTATAAATTCTGGTGTAGTGTATATTATTATTTGTGATACTTTTGACTCTTTCTATTTGTTTTAATGTATCGCCAATTCCTTTCGGATATGGGACAGTTCAAGTCCTTCCTTGTATAATCCAGTTATTTATTCTCTATTCTGATTTCATTCTGTAGTATTATTTGGTTAAACTGTACTGATGATTCATAAATATTGTTATTAGGATTTTGTGTTTTATAATAGTGTCTGATAATTTATAATATTCCGATTAAATAGATAATACTTGGGTTTTTAATCTCATCACGTTCAATTCATCAAAGCAATTATTGTCAAAATCAACAACTTCTTCTCTTTTTGTCGTCCCTAGCAACACATGACTTCTTCCTTCTACATGTTTTGAATATAATGTTTATTTCATATATTTTTTGTCTATTCCTTATCAATTTGCTATCCTATCGGAATGTAACTTTACCAATAGTTGGTTTATTATTTTCTACACATATTCTGCTGGTTTTTTGATATAAGCCGGTTTTTTTTCCTTTTTTATATTTAATCCACTTTCGATATTATATGTTACTAATCGATATAATGGCATTATGGTATTATCATAATTTGTATAAATTTTATAATATATCATTAATTTAATGTTTTTTCTAGCTCTTCAAATCATATTCATTAATTATTATTAATTGATGTCCCTAACCTTTATGTTATGAGTGGTTATATAGCGGTTTTGGTTGTTAGGCCTTTTATTGTAAACGGATCTACCTGTGTTTATAACTGGTAAACATCTATAGCCCCTTTTACATAAATTCATACATACAATCAAATCTTAACTATTAACATTTACATAGACAATTATTTTTCTATATCTAATAACAATTTTATCTTGACCTATGGATCACATACAAGAAAATTCAAATCTATGAACATTGATTAGCTGCCTCATACTTCATTCTACAACAGTTATTGAATAATACAACTTGTTTCATTAACTCAACACATATTTGGTATAACATAACATAAACTTTATCATAATACTTGTTGTCATAAAATAATATCTCTTAACTCAAAATTCTTATTTGCTATTAGTAAATTATTGTTTCATTTTTTGTCTGCCTTTCACTAAACATATATCATCAACTATTGTCTAACTTACAGGTTCGGTTATTCTTGTTAATATTACCTTGCATTCTTATTTAACTTTATCTATGATTATAAATGTAATTATTAGATCTTTGTTCTATCATGGGGTTAGATATTGACTTGTTTATTATTCGGTGAATCTTGTTTTTATGTAACATGAATGCTAGCATTTCTGTTGCGTTACATATGCTCCCCCTCCTAAAAAAGTTTAGTTTACCTGAATGAAGTTTAGGTCAAATAAACTTGTCTTTTTCACATGCCTTTTCTTCATTTCATTGTTAATGGTTGACGATGGGATTTTCAATGTAACTTCATTAGACTAGTATTAATACTTTTTTTTATTTAATAACATTTCATCATTCTTATTCACATTCTTGATCATTTTTAATTTCTGTAAACATTATTTGTTGATAGTTGGCTACAATATTCAATGATACATTAGTTTTACATCTCTTCTACTTATAATTACTATAATCACTGTATTTCTCAATTATTCTTCTGTCAACTCATTTCTTTCTGTTTTCTTCTTCCTACTCTTTTAGAAACTGAGGTTATTCTTGCAACTATTCTAATATTCCTTAAATATTTAATTTCCCTAACAATCCCTAATACATGCGTTGGTACAGTTCAGAGAGGCACTGTTTGGCTTCATACTCTGCTGCCCACACCACATCTTAATATAGTACTGCTGGAATTCATCTACAGTCAGCTATAAAATATAATAATCTCCTAATAATCTCTTTAATTATTTAATAATAAATATTTGGGAAAGAATTTTTTTTTCTCTTTGTTGCTTTTATATTTCTTCATTACTATCCTTCATATTTTGTGATTCCATTTTAGTTCCTTAAACATTCCTTGATATTGAATTTGACAGTTATCATTTGTAATCATTTTTGTTTTCATTTTTGTTGTGATTGTAATGCTAAATATCTTCTTCATTTGTTTTTTCTCTGATCTCAATATTTTCTAAATAGTTGTTGTGTGATGATCATTATATCTGTATTTCTGACTAATTATATTCCTTAGCCCAACTACTCTTCTTTTTATCGTATTTCATTATTCTGGCTGTTTATTTTTCAATGAATTATGTTCATAAATACTCTTTCTTTCTTGTCTTCTTTAACATTACATTGGTTACATTCAATCGTTTACTGAAGTTGTTTCCATCATTTGGCAATGTAGTATGTATTTTAGGTCATATGATTTTTCTCTTTCTTTATTTTGCATAGGTAGATTTGAGGTAAAAACTTTTATCTTGGGGTTTCATTATTTATCATTCACATTATTTTTTTGTAGACGTTTAGTAATAATTCTCGTTTTCTTCTGTAATCTTGGGGTTTGTTATTCATTATTCACACTATTTCTTTATAAACATTTAATAATAATTCTCGCTTTCTTCTGTAATCTTGTTCATAATTATATTTTAATTCGGACTTACTTCATTTTGGGTGACCCATTTTTTTTTTCTATTTATTTTATTGTTCAAGAAATTCTCTTTTATTTACAAGTGTTTTTTCTTCAACATCGATAATAAGTGGTTCTTATTGTATTTTAGAATTTAGTGGTAGTACTCAACTCAAATTCTTTTTAAATTCCAAATATTTTCTCTTCAAGACTGGTAATAAGTTGTTCTTATTATTTTTTAGAATTTATTCATTATATTCCCGTTTTCTTTCCAACTGGTTGCCTGGTCAGTTTCCATAACATCAGTCCCATTTTTCTGGTTGACTGCTTCTTTTCTAACCATGGTCCATTAATTCAACTGCACCCGTTGTCCGGATGACTGCAGTGTTCATACCAATTTTTTCACTTTTTACATATCTCTTGTGCATGATACAAAGCCAGTACTGTAACTCGGCTGATGCAAAATCTTCATTTAAGTCAGGGTATACAGTTATATTTAGCTCCTTCTGAATTATCAGGTATCGTATCTCCTCTATTCTAGCATAATCACTGGTATATCCTATCTTTCCATTCCCTTGGATATCTGGACTATTTATCAAATGTTTTACGGGCATCTTCCGTATTAATGATATAATTGGTTTGGTCATATATTCTTTAACCGTTGATATTTTCATATAATATTTAATTTATTTAAATTTTTTGTGATTGTTCTATTATGGTTTATTTTCATAAATTTTCTTCTATATTCCATACCTTTACAGAACTCTCTTCGTTCATTAATTGGGATGTTAAACGCACTAATTAATCCACCTTTCCTCATCTCCATTTCTTCTTGGTATTGACTATTTTCTTTCTCCATATTTTCCTTATCTTCTGGATATTCTCTTCTATGGTCAGATTTATTATAATACCTTCGGAAGTGCTGTCTAGTGTTTTAGACATATTCTTTAAACACTGCTCCATTTCTTTATTTGTCTCCCCTCGCATTTATCCACTTCTGGGCTAAGCGTGTTATCGTTTTCAAACTTCCCTTCGAAAGTTTCCATTATCACATTATTGAACTGCTCCTTCTTGTCCTCAATCTGCTTTAAACCTGCTTCGTTCATTTTTTCAATCTTTCATCCTTTCGCCTTAGTTTTCTTTGTTCATTTGTAGGATTCCTTCCTTTATTTGTTTTAAACCCTCATTATTCCTATCTAACGTTTCGTGAATTTGGTTTAATCTTTCGTTCATTTGTTTTGAGGTTTCCTTAATTTCCTCATTTGTTTTATCTAATTTTTCCTCCAGTCTCCTTGAGTTTTCCTTATTTTCCTCATTTGTTTTCCTCCTGTTTTCTAAAATTCTCATTAGTGAGTCTGTTATCTTCCTTAATACTACTCATTAACTCCATTAATTTTCCCAATTTAGGTCCTTCTCTGGCTCCTGCTTTATCTATTTGGTCCCCTTGGGCAACTTCTTCGATTACTTCCCTTTCCTTGTCTGCCATTATTTCAGTTTCCGTTATTTCGTCTGTCTGTTGTCCCCTCTCACTATCTGTTATTATTTCTATTTCCTGTTCTTGTTCACCTTCTTCCTTCTCAGTATCTTCTGCCCTCCTCTTTGATCTAAATCTGGTATCGTACATTTTTATTCTCCCACAGTTGCCTGCTCTGGTTAAGTAATATTATTATACTTATAATTACTTAACTTAAGCCCTACACAAGTTGAGCGCCAATTTGTAGGTAAACGGGTACGTACGGTTTAAACCCCACTGTTGGGTTTGTCAATTTGTTAATACAACTATGCCAATATGTTTTGAATTATTTTAATTATGTAAATCTCGGAGATATTTGGAGTTGTGGGATGTATTGATATAGTTAATTAATATTAACTTAGCTCTCTAAAACCTATCAGTGTTTGTGTGCCTGCAACTTAAATAATTAATGAGTTATTTTATATTTCCGTTCAACCCTATTATACCTTGAAGAGAATTCTGTCTAGTTTTGTATGTTTACGCTCTCTCTTTGGTGTCAGATAATTCCGCTATAAGCGCTGTAGTATCGGCTCAACGAAACTTATAGGTTATTTCAATGTTTATGTTAACCAATTATTCTATACTTATTCAGTTACTTTTTTATTCCCAGCTCATTAAACCATACTCCAAATAACAAGATTTTGACAATATATAAATGTTCTTTATTTGTTTACTTCTCTAACATTGAATAATATATGTTCTAATTAACATATGCTTGGGCTATAGATTGTATGAATCGATTGTTGATTATTCTGATCCTTTATTTAAGTTTAGTTGTATAGTGTGTTTTATTTTGTAATTAATTTAATTCAGGGTGTGAAGGTTCTTGTAACTGTGGGGAAGATTAAAAATACATAGATAAGAATGCAAGATTTACAAATTTGAAGTGTTGTGTAGTTAGTATGATTAATATAATAATAATTTACCAGACTAGAACGAAGCAAATCGTGTAGGCGGTTGATTGATAAATTTACTGTTCTGGACAATTATGCCGTACGATTTTCTTTCTTCTGTTTAATAAAAAGGAATTCTTCTCCTGTCCACTTCGGAATTACAGCTTGCTGGATTGGTTTACAGCCCGATGGATGCTTCTTCTGCAACGACAGGATCCAAATACGTTCTTCTCTCGGTTGAAGCAATTAGTGTTGTTCCGTGTTTTTTGAAAGGTTATAAATTCTGGTGTAGTGTATATTATTATTTGTGATACTTTTGACTCTTTCTATTTGTTTTAATGTATCGCCAATTCCTTTCGGATATGGGACAGTTCAAGTCCTTCCTTGTATAATCCAGTTATTTATTCTCTATTCTGATTTCATTCTGTAGTATTATTTGGTTAAACTGTACTGATGATTCATAAATATTGTTATTAGGATTTTGTGTTTTATAATAGTGTCTGATAATTTATAATATTCCGATTAAATAGATAATACTTGGGTTTTTAATCTCATCACGTTCAATTCATCAAAGCAATTATTGTCAAAATCAACAACTTCTTCTCTTTTTGTCGTCCCTAGCAACACATGACTTCTTCCTTCTACATGTTTTGAATATAATGTTTATTTCATATATTTTTTGTCTATTCCTTATCAATTTGCTATCCTATCGGAATGTAACTTTACCAATAGTTGGTTTATTATTTTCTACACATATTCTGCTGGTTTTTTGATATAAGCCGGTTTTTTTTCCTTTTTTATATTTAATCCACTTTCGATATTATATGTTACTAATCGATATAATGGCATTATGGTATTATCATAATTTGTATAAATTTTATAATATATCATTAATTTAATGTTTTTTCTAGCTCTTCAAATCATATTCATTAATTATTATTAATTGATGTCCCTAACCTTTATGTTATGAGTGGTTATATAGCGGTTTTGGTTGTTAGGCCTTTTATTGTAAACGGATCTACCTGTGTTTATAACTGGTAAACATCTATAGCCCCTTTTACATAAATTCATACATACAATCAAATCTTAACTATTAACATTTACATAGACAATTATTTTTCTATATCTAATAACAATTTTATCTTGACCTATGGATCACATACAAGAAAATTCAAATCTATGAACATTGATTAGCTGCCTCATACTTCATTCTACAACAGTTATTGAATAATACAACTTGTTTCATTAACTCAACACATATTTGGTATAACATAACATAAACTTTATCATAATACTTGTTGTCATAAAATAATATCTCTTAACTCAAAATTCTTATTTGCTATTAGTAAATTATTGTTTCATTTTTTGTCTGCCTTTCACTAAACATATATCATCAACTATTGTCTAACTTACAGGTTCGGTTATTCTTGTTAATATTACCTTGCATTCTTATTTAACTTTATCTATGATTATAAATGTAATTATTAGATCTTTGTTCTGTCATGGGGTTAGATATTGACTTGTTTATTATTCGGTGAATCTTGTTTTTATGTAACATGAATGCTAGCATTTCTGTTGCGTTACATATGCTCCCCCTCCTAAAAAAGTTTAGTTTACCTGAATGAAGTTTAGGTCAAATAAACTTGTCTTTTTCACATGCCTTTTCTTCATTTCATTGTTAATGGTTGACGATGGGATTTTCAATGTAACTTCATTAGACTAGTATTAATACTTTTTTTTATTTAATAACATTTCATCATTCTTATTCACATTCTTGATCATTTTTAATTTCTGTAAACATTATTTGTTGATAGTTGGCTACAATATTCAATGATACATTAGTTTTACATCTCTTCTACTTATAATTACTATAATCACTGTATTTCTCAATTATTCTTGTCAACTCATTTCTTTCTGTTTTCTTCTTCCTACTCTTTTAGAAACTGAGGTTATTCTTGCAACTATTCTAATATTCCTTAAATATTTAATTTCCCTAACAATCCCTAATACATGCGTTGGTACAGTTCAGAGAGGCACTGTTTGGCTTCATACTCTGCTGCCCACACCACATCTTAATATAGTACTGCTGGAATTCATCTACAGTCAGCTATAAAATATAATAATCTCCTAATAATCTCTTTAATTATTTAATAATAAATATTTGGGAAAGAATTTTTTTTTCTCTTTGTTGCTTTTATATTTCTTCATTACTATCCTTCATATTTTGTGATTCCATTTTAGTTCCTTAAACATTCCTTGATATTGAATTTGACAGTTATCATTTGTAATCATTTTTGTTTTCATTTTTGTTGTGATTGTAATGCTAAATATCTTCTTCATTTGTTTTTTCTCTGATCTCAATATTTTCTAAATAGTTGTTGTGTGATGATCATTATATCTGTATTTCTGACTAATTATATTCCTTAGCCCAACTACTCTTCTTTTTATCGTATTTCATTATTCTGGCTGTTTATTTTTCAATGAATTATGTTCATAAATACTCTTTCTTTCTTGTCTTCTTTAACATTACATTGGTTACATTCAATCGTTTACTGAAGTTGTTTCCATCATTTGGCAATGTAGTATGTATTTTAGGTCATATGATTTTTCTCTTTCTTTATTTTGCATAGGTAGATTTGAGGTAAAAACTTTTATCTTGGGGTTTCATTATTTATCATTCACATTATTTTTTTGTAGACGTTTAGTAATAATTCTCGTTTTCTTCTGTAATCTTGGGGTTTGTTATTCATTATTCACACTATTTCTTTATAAACATTTAATAATAATTCTCGCTTTCTTCTGTAATCTTGTTCATAATTATATTTTAATTCGGACTTACTTCATTTTGGGTGACCCATTTTTTTTTTCTATTTATTTTATTGTTCAAGAAATTCTCTTTTATTTACAAGTGTTTTTCTTCAACATCGATAATAAGTGGTTCTTATTGTATTTTAGAATTTAGTGGTAGTACTCAACTCAAATTCTTTTTAAATTCCAAATATTTTCTCTTCAAGACTGGTAATAAGTTGTTCTTATTATTTTTTAGAATTTATTCATTATATTCCCGTTTTCTTTCCAACTGGTTGCCTGGTCAGTTTCCATAACATCAGTCCCATTTTTCTGGTTGACTGCTTCTTTTCTAACCATGGTCCATTAATTCAACTGCACCCGTTGTCCGGATGACTGCAGTGTTCATACCAATTTTTTCACTTTTTACATATCTCTTGTGCATGATACAAAGCCAGTACTGTAACTCGGCTGATGCAAAATCTTCATTTAAGTCAGGGTATACAGTTATATTTAGCTCCTTCTGAATTATCAGGTATCGTATCTCCTCTATTCTAGCATAATCACTGGTATATCCTATCTTTCCATTCCCTTGGATATCTGGACTATTTATCAAATGTTTTACGGGCATCTTCCGTATTAATGATATAATTGGTTTGGTCATATATTCTTTAACCGTTGATATTTTCATATAATATTTAAATTTATTTAAATTTTTTGTGATTGTTCTATTATGGTTTATTTTCATAAATTTTCTTCTATATTCCATACCTTTACAGAACTCTCTTCGTTCATTAATTGGGATGTTAAACGCACTAATTAATCCACCTTTCCTCATCTCCATTTCTTCTTTGGTATTGACTATTTTCTTTCTCCATATTTTCCTTATCTTCTGGATATTCTCTTCTATGGTCAGATTTATTATAATACCTTCGGAAGTGCTGTCTAGTGTTTTAGACATATTCTTTAAACACTGCTCCATTTCTTTATTTGTCTCCCCCTCGCATTTATCCACTTCTGGGCTAAGCGTGTTATCGTTTTCAAACTTCCCTTCGAAAGTTTCCATTATCTCATTATTGAACTGCTCCTTCTTGTCCTCAATCTGCTTTAAACCTGCTTCGTTCATTTTTTCAATTCTTTCATCCATTCGCCTTAAGTTTTCTTTGTTCATTTGTAGGATTCCTTCCTTCATTTGTTTTAAACCCTCATTATTCCTATCTAACGTTTCGTGAATTTGGTTTAATCTTTCGTTCATTTGTTTTGAGGTTTCCTTAATTTCCTCATTTGTTTTATCTAATTTTTCCTCCAGTCTCCTTGAGTTTTCCTTATTTTCCTCATTTGTTTTCCTCCTGTTTTCTAAAATTCTCATTAGTGAGTCTGTTATCTTCCTTAATACTACTCATTAACTCCATTAATTTTTCCCAATTTAGTCCTTCTCTGGCTCCTGCTTTATCTATTTGGTCCCCTTGGACAACTTCTTCGATTACTTCCCTTTCCTTGTCTGCCATTATTTCAGTTTCCGTTATTTCGTCTGTCTGTTGTCCCCTCTCACTATCTGTTATTATTTCTATTTCCTGTTCTTGTTCACCTTCTTCCTTCTCAGTATCTTCTGCCCTCCTCTTTGATCTAAATCTGGTATCATACATTTTTATTCTCCCACAGTTGCCTGCTCTGGTTAAGTAATATTATTATACTTATAATTACTTAACTTAAGCCCTACACAAGTTGAGCGCCAATTTGTAGGTAAACGGGTACGTACGGTTTAAACCCCACTGTTGGGTTTGTCAATTTGTTAATACAACTATGCCAATATGTTTTGAATTATTTTAATTATGTAAATCTCGGAGATATTTGGAGTTGTGGGATGTATTGATATAGTTAATTAATATTAACTTAGCTCTCTAAAACCTATCAGTGTTTGTGTGCCTGCAACTTAAATAATTAATGAGTTATTTTATATTTCCGTTCAACCCTATTATACCTTGAAGAGAATTCTGTCTAGTTTTGTATGTTTACGCTCTCTCTTTGGTGTCAGATAATTCCGCTATAAGCGCTGTAGTATCGGCTCAACGAAACTTATAGGTTATTTCAATGTTTATGTTAACCAGTTATTCTATACTTATTCAGTTACTTTTTTATTCCCAGCTCATTAAACCATACTCCAAATAACAAGATTTTGACAATATATAAATGTTCTTTATTTGTTTACTTCTCTAACATTGAATAATATATGTTCTAATTAACATATGCTTGGGCTATAGATTGTATGAATCGATTGTTGATTATTCTGATCCTTTATTTAAGTTTAGTTGTATAGTGTGTTTTATTTTGTAATTAATTTAATTCAGGGTGTGAAGGTTCTTGTAACTGTGGGGAAGATTAAAAATACATAGATAAGAATGCAAGATTTACAAATTTGAAGTGTTGTGTAGTTAGTATGATTAATATAATAATAATTTACCAGACTAGAACGAAGCAAATCGTGTAGGCGGTTGATTGATAAATTTACTGTTCTGGACAATTATGCCGTACGATTTTCTTTCTTCTGTTTAATAAAAAGGAATTCTTCTCCTGTCCACTTCGGAATTACAGCTTTCTGGATTGGTTTACAGCCCGATGGATGCTTCTTCTGCAACGACAGGATCCAAATACGTTCTTCTCTCGGTTGAAGCAATTAGTGTTGTTCCGTGTTTTTTGAAAGGTTATAAATTCTGGTGTAGTGTATATTATTATTTGTGATACTTTTGACTCTTTCTATTTGTTTTAATGTATCGCCAATTCCTTTCGGATATGGGACAGTTCAAGTCCTTCCTTGTATAATCCAGTTATTTATTCTCTATTCTGATTTCATTCTGTAGTATTATTTGGTTAAACTGTACTGATGATTCATAAATATTGTTATTAGGATTTTGTGTTTTATAATAGTGTCTGATAATTTATAATATTCCGATTAAATAGATAATACTTGGGTTTTTAATCTCATCACGTTCAATTCATCAAAGCAATTATTGTCAAAATCAACAACTTCTTCTCTTTTTGTCGTCCCTAGCAACACATGACTTCTTCCTTCTACATGTTTTGAATATAATGTTTATTTCATATATTTTTTGTCTATTCCTTATCAATTTGCTATCCTATCGGAATGTAACTTTACCAATAGTTGGTTTATTATTTTCTACACATATTCTGCTGGTTTTTTTATATAAGCCGGTTTTTTTTCCTTTTTTATATTTAATCCACTTTCGATATTATATGTTACTAATCGATATAATGGCATTATGGTATTATCATAATTTGTATAAATTTTATAATATATCATTAATTTAATGTTTTTTCTAGCTCTTCAAATCATATTCATTAATTATTATTAATTGATGTCCCTAACCTTTATGTTATGAGTGGTTATATAGCGGTTTTGGTTGTTAGGCCTTTTATTGTAAACGGATCTACCTGTGTTTATAACTGGTAAACATCTATAGCCCCTTTTACATAAATTCATACATACAATCAAATCTTAACTATTAACATTTACATAGACAATTATTTTTCTATATCTAATAACAATTTTATCTTGACCTATGGATCACATACAAGAAAATTCAAATCTATGAACATTGATTAGCTGCCTCATACTTCATTCTACAACAGTTATTGAATAATACAACTTGTTTCATTAACTCAACACATATTTGGTATAACATAACATAAACTTTATCATAATACTTGTTGTCATAAAATAATATCTCTTAACTCAAAATTCTTATTTGCTATTAGTAAATTATTGTTTCATTTTTTGTCTGCCTTTCACTAAACATATATCATCAACTATTGTCTAACTTACAGGTTCGGTTATTCTTGTTAATATTACCTTGCATTCTTATTTAACTTTATCTATGATTATAAATGTAATTATTAGATCTTTGTTCTATCATGGGGTTAGATATTGACTTGTTTATTATTCGGTGAATCTTGTTTTTATGTAACATGAATGCTAGCATTTCTGTTGCGTTACATATGCTCCCCCTCCTAAAAAAGTTTAGTTTACCTGAATGAAGTTTAGGTCAAATAAACTTGTCTTTTTCACATGCCTTTTCTTCATTTCATTGTTAATGGTTGACGATGGGATTTTCAATGTAACTTCATTAGACTAGTATTAATACTTTTTTTTATTTAATAACATTTCATCATTCTTATTCACATTCTTGATCATTTTTAATTTCTGTAAACATTATTTGTTGATAGTTGGCTACAATATTCAATGATACATTAGTTTTACATCTCTTCTACTTATAATTACTATAATCACTGTATTTCTCAATTATTCTTCTGTCAACTCATTTCTTTCTGTTTTCTTCTTCCTACTCTTTTAGAAACTGAGGTTATTCTTGCAACTATTCTAATATTCCTTAAATATTTAATTTCCCTAACAATCCCTAATACATGCGTTGGTACAGTTCAGAGAGGCACTGTTTGGCTTCATACTCTGCTGCCCACACCACATCTTAATATAGTACTGCTGGAATTCATCTACAGTCAGCTATAAAATATAATAATCTCCTAATAATCTCTTTAATTATTTAATAATAAATATTTGGGAAAGAATTTTTTTTTCTCTTTGTTGCTTTTATATTTCTTCATTACTATCCTTCATATTTTGTGATTCCATTTTAGTTCCTTAAACATTCCTTGATATTGAATTTGACAGTTATCATTTGTAATCATTTTTGTTTTCATTTTTGTTGTGATTGTAATGCTAAATATCTTCTTCATTTGTTTTTTCTCTGATCTCAATATTTTCTAAATAGTTGTTGTGTGATGATCATTATATCTGTATTTCTGACTAATTATATTCCTTAGCCCAACTACTCTTCTTTTTATCGTATTTCATTATTCTGGCTGTTTATTTTTCAATGAATTATGTTCATAAATACTCTTTCTTTCTTGTCTTCTTTAACATTACATTGGTTACATTCAATCGTTTACTGAAGTTGTTTCCATCATTTGGCAATGTAGTATGTATTTTAGGTCATATGATTTTTCTCTTTCTTTATTTTGCATAGGTAGATTTGAGGTAAAAACTTTTATCTTGGGGTTTCATTATTTATCATTCACATTATTTTTTTGTAGACGTTTAGTAATAATTCTCGTTTTCTTCTGTAATCTTGGGGTTTGTTATTCATTATTCACACTATTTCTTTATAAACATTTAATAATAATTCTCGCTTTCTTCTGTAATCTTGTTCATAATTATATTTTAATTCGGACTTACTTCATTTTGGGTGACCCATTTTTTTTTTCTATTTATTTTATTGTTCAAGAAATTCTCTTTTATTTACAAGTGTTTTTTCTTCAACATCGATAATAAGTGGTTCTTATTGTATTTTAGAATTTAGTGGTAGTACTCAACTCAAATTCTTTTTAAATTCCAAATATTTTCTCTTCAAGACTGGTAATGAGTTGTTCTTATTATTTTTTAGAATTTATTCATTATATTCCCGTTTTCTTTCCAACTGGTTGCCTGGTCAGTTTCCATAACATCAGTCCCATTTTTCTGGTTGACTGCTTCTTTTCTAACCATGGTCCATTAATTCAACTGCACCCGTTGTCCGGATGACTGCAGTGTTCATACCAATTTTTTCACTTTTTACATATCTCTTGTGCATGATACAAAGCCAGTACTGTAACTCGGCTGATGCAAAATCTTCATTTAAGTCAGGGTATACAGTTATATTTAGCTCCTTCTGAATTATCAGGTATCGTATCTCCTCTATTCTAGCATAATCACTGGTATATCCTATCTTTCCATTCCCTTGGATATCTGGACTATTTATCAAATGTTTTACGGGCATCTTCCGTATTAATGATATAATTGGTTTGGTCATATATTCTTTAACCGTTGATATTTTCATATAATATTTAAATTTATTTAAATTTTTTGTGATTGTTCTATTATGGTTTATTTTCATAAATTTTCTTCTATATTCCATACCTTTACAGAACTCTCTTCGTTCATTAATTGGGATGTTAAACGCACTAATTAATCCACCTTTCCTCATCTCCATTTCTTCTTTGGTATTGACTATTTTCTTTCTCCATATTTTCCTTATCTTCTGGATATTCTCTTCTATGGTCAGATTTATTATAATACCTTCGGAAGTGCTGTCTAGTGTTTTAGACATATTCTTTAAACACTGCTCCATTTCTTTATTTGTCTCCCCCTCGCATTTATCCACTTCTGGGCTAAGCGTGTTATCGTTTTCAAACTTCCCTTCGAAAGTTTCCATTATCTCATTATTGAACTGCTCCTTCTTGTCCTCAATCTGCTTTAAACCTGGTTCGTTCATTTTTTCAATTCTTTCATCCATTCGCCTTAAGTTTTCTTTGTTCATTTGTAGGATTCCTTCCTTCATTTGTTTTAAACCCTCATTATTCCTATCTAACGTTTCGTGAATTTGGTTTAATCTTTCGTTCATTTGTTTTGAGGTTTCCTTAATTTCCTCATTTGTTTTATCTAATTTTTCCTCCAGTCTCCTTGAGTTTTCCTTATTTTCCTCATTTGTTTTCCTCCTGTTTTCTAAAATTCTCATTAGTGAGTCTGTTATCTTCCTTAATACTACTCATTAACTCCATTAATTTTTCCCAATTTAGTCCTTCTCTGGCTCCTGCTTTATCTATTTGGTCCCCTTGGACAACTTCTTCGATTACTTCCCTTTCCTTGTCTGCCATTATTTCAGTTTCCGTTATTTCGTCTGTCTGTTGTCCCCTCTCACTATCTGTTATTATTTCTATTTCCTGTTCTTGTTCACCTTCTTCCTTCTCAGTATCTTCTGCCCTCCTCTTTGATCTAAATCTGGTATCATACATTTTTATTCTCCCACAGTTGCCTGCTCTGGTTAAGTAATATTATTATACTTATAATTACTTAACTTAAGCCCTACACAAGTTGAGCGCCAATTTGTAGGTAAACGGGTACGTACGGTTTAAACCCCACTGTTGGGTTTGTCAATTTGTTAATACAACTATGCCAATATGTTTTGAATTATTTTAATTATGTAAATCTCGGAGATATTTGGAGTTGTGGGATGTATTGATATAGTTAATTAATATTAACTTAGCTCTCTAAAACCTATCAGTGTTTGTGTGCCTGCAACTTAAATAATTAATGAGTTATTTTATATTTCTGTTCAACCCTATTATACCTTGAAGAGAATTCTGTCTAGTTTTGTATGTTTACGCTCTCTCTTTGGTGTCAGATAATTCCGCTATAAGCGCTGTAGTATCGGCTCAACGAAACTTATAGGTTATTTCAATGTTTATGTTAACCAATTATTCTATACTTATTCAGTTACTTTTTTATTCCCAGCTCATTAAACCATACTCCAAATAACAAGATTTTGACAATATATAAATGTTCTTTATTTGTTTACTTCTCTAACATTGAATAATATATGTTCTAATTAACATATGCTTGGGCTATAGATTGTATGAATCGATTGTTGATTATTCTGATCCTTTATTTAAGTTTAGTTGTATAGTGTGTTTTATTTTGTAATTAATTTAATTCAGGGTGTGAAGGTTCTTGTAACTGTGGGGAAGATTAAAAATACATAGATAAGAATGCAAGATTTACAAATTTGAAGTGTTGTGTAGTTAGTATGATTAATATAATAATAATTTACCAGACTAGAACGAAGCAAATCGTGTAGGCGGTTGATTGATAAATTTACTGTTCTGGACAATTATGCCGTACGATTTTCTTTCTTCTGTTTAATAAAAAGGAATTCTTCTCCTGTCCACTTCGGAATTACAGCTTTCTGGATTGGTTTACAGCCCGATGGATGCTTCTTCTGCAACGACAGGATCCAAATACGTTCTTCTCTCGGTTGAAGCAATTAGTGTTGTTCCGTGTTTTTTGAAAGGTTATAAATTCTGGTGTAGTGTATATTATTATTTGTGATACTTTTGACTCTTTCTATTTGTTTTAATGTATCGCCAATTCCTTTCGGATATGGGACAGTTCAAGTCCTTCCTTGTATAATCCAGTTATTTATTCTCTATTCTGATTTCATTCTGTAGTATTATTTGGTTAAACTGTACTGATGATTCATAAATATTGTTATTAGGATTTTGTGTTTTATAATAGTGTCTGATAATTTATAATATTCCGATTAAATAGATAATACTTGGGTTTTTAATCTCATCACGTTCAATTCATCAAAGCAATTATTGTAAAAATCAACAACTTCTTCTCTTTTTGTCGTCCCTAGCAACACATGACTTCTTCCTTCTACATGTTTTGAATATAATGTTTATTTCATATATTTTTTGTCTATTCCTTATCAATTTGCTATCCTATCGGAATGTAACTTTACCAATAGTTGGTTTATTATTTTCTACACATATTCTGCTGGTTTTTTGATATAAGCCGGTTTTTTTTCCTTTTTTATATTTAATCCACTTTCGATATTATATGTTACTAATCGATATAATGGAATTATGGTATTATCATAATTTGTATAAATTTTATAATATATCATTAATTTAATGTTTTTTCTAGCTCTTCAAATCATATTCATTAATTATTATTAATTGATGTCCCTAACCTTTATGTTATGAGTGGTTATATAGCGGTTTTGGTTGTTAGGCCTTTTATTGTAAACGGATCTACCTGTGTTTATAACTGGTAAACATCTATAGCCCCTTTTACATAAATTCATACATACAATCAAATCTTAACTATTAACATTTACATAGACAATTATTTTTCTATATCTAATAACAATTTTATCTTGACCTATGGATCACATACAAGAAAATTCAAATCTATGAACATTGATTAGCTGCCTCATACTTCATTCTACAACAGTTATTGAATAATACAACTTGTTTCATTAACTCAACACATATTTGGTATAACATAACATAAACTTTATCATAATACTTGTTGTCATAAAATAATATCTCTTAACTCAAAATTCTTATTTGCTATTAGTAAATTATTGTTTCATTTTTTGTCTGCCTTTCACTAAACATATATCATCAACTATTGTCTAACTTACAGGTTCGGTTATTCTTGTTAATATTACCTTGCATTCTTATTTAACTTTATCTATGATTATAAATGTAATTATTAGATCTTTGTTCTATCATGGGGTTAGATATTGACTTGTTTATTATTCGGTGAATCTTGTTTTTATGTAACATGAATGCTAGCATTTCTGTTGCGTTACATATGCTCCCCCTCCTAAAAAAGTTTAGTTTACCTGAATGAAGTTTAGGTCAAATAAACTTGTCTTTTTCACATGCCTTTTCTTCATTTCATTGTTAATGGTTGACGATGGGATTTTCAATGTAACTTCATTAGACTAGTATTAATACTTTTTTTTATTTAATAACATTTCATCATTCTTATTCACATTCTTGATCATTTTTAATTTCTGTAAACATTATTTGTTGATAGTTGGCTACAATATTCAATGATACATTAGTTTTACATCTCTTCTACTTATAATTACTATAATCACTGTATTTCTCAATTATTCTTCTGTCAACTCATTTCTTTCTGTTTTCTTCTTCCTACTCTTTTAGAAACTGAGGTTATTCTTGCAACTATTCTAATATTCCTTAAATATTTAATTTCCCTAACAATCCCTAATACATGCGTTGGTACAGTTCAGAGAGGCACTGTTTGGCTTCATACTCTGCTGCCCACACCACATCTTAATATAGTACTGCTGGAATTCATCTACAGTCAGCTATAAAATATAATAATCTCTTTAATTATTTAATAATAAATATTTGGGAAAGAATTTTTTTTTCTCTTTGTTGCTTTTATATTTCTTCATTACTATCCTTCATATTTTGTGATTCCATTTTAGTTCCTTAAACATTCCTTGATATTGAATTTGACAGTTATCATTTGTAATCATTTTTGTTTTCATTTTTGTTGTGATTGTAATGCTAAATATCTTCTTCATTTGTTTTTTCTCTGATCTCAATATTTTCTAAATAGTTGTTGTGTGATGATCATTATATCTGTATTTCTGACTAATTATATTCCTTAGCCCAACTACTCTTCTTTTTATCGTATTTCATTATTCTGGCTGTTTATTTTTCAATGAATTATGTTCATAAATACTCTTTCTTTCTTGTCTTCTTTAACATTACATTGGTTACATTCAATCGTTTACTGAAGTTGTTTCCATCATTTGGCAATGTAGTATGTATTTTAGGTCATATGATTTTTCTCTTTCTTTATTTTGCATAGGTAGATTTGAGGTAAAAACTTTTATCTTGGGGTTTCATTATTTATCATTCACATTATTTTTTTGTAGACGTTTAGTAATAATTCTCGTTTTCTTCTGTAATCTTGGGGTTTGTTATTCATTATTCACACTATTTCTTTATAAACATTTAATAATAATTCTCGCTTTCTTCTGTAATCTTGTTCATAATTATATTTTAATTCGGACTTACTTCATTTTGGGTGACCCATTTTTTTTTTCTATTTATTTTATTGTTCAAGAAATTCTCTTTTATTTACAAGTGTTTTTTCTTCAACATCGATAATAAGTGGTTCTTATTGTATTTTAGAATTTAGTGGTAGTACTCAACTCAAATTCTTTTTAAATTCCAAATATTTTCTCTTCAAGACTGGTAATAAGTTGTTCTTATTATTTTTTAGAATTTATTCATTATATTCCCGTTTTCTTTCCAACTGGTTGCCTGGTCAGTTTCCATAACATCAGTCCCATTTTTCTGGTTGACTGCTTCTTTTCTAACCATGGTCCATTAATTCAACTGCACCCGTTGTCCGGATGACTGCAGTGTTCATACCAATTTTTTCACTTTTTACATATCTCTTGTGCATGATACAAAGCCAGTACTGTAACTCGGCTGATGCAAAATCTTCATTTAAGTCAGGGTATACAGTTATATTTAGCTCCTTCTGAATTATCAGGTATCGTATCTCCTCTATTCTAGCATAATCACTGGTATATCCTATCTTTCCATTCCCTTGGATATCTGGACTATTTATCAAATGTTTTACGGGCATCTTCCGTATTAATGATATAATTGGTTTGGTCATATATTCTTTAACCGTTGATATTTTCATATAATATTTAAATTTATTTAAATTTTTTGTGATTGTTCTATTATGGTTTATTTTCATAAATTTTCTTCTATATTCCATACCTTTACAGAACTCTCTTCGTTCATTAATTGGGATGTTAAACGCACTAATTAATCCACCTTTCCTCATCTCCATTTCTTCTTTGGTATTGACTATTTTCTTTCTCCATATTTTCCTTATCTTCTGGATATTCTCTTCTATGGTCAGATTTATTATAATACCTTCGGAAGTGCTGTCTAGTGTTTTAGACATATTCTTTAAACACTGCTCCATTTCTTTATTTGTCTCCCCCTCGCATTTATCCACTTCTGGGCTAAGCGTGTTATCGTTTTCAAACTTCCCTTCGAAAGTTTCCATTATCTCATTATTGAACTGCTCCTTCTTGTCCTCAATCTGCTTTAAACCTGGTTCGTTCATTTTTTCAATTCTTTCATCCATTCGCCTTAAGTTTTCTTTGTTCATTTGTAGGATTCCTTCCTTCATTTGTTTTAAACCCTCATTATTCCTATCTAACGTTTCGTGAATTTGGTTTAATCTTTCGTTCATTTGTTTTGAGGTTTCCTTAATTTCCTCATTTGTTTTATCTAATTTTTCCTCCAGTCTCCTTGAGTTTTCCTTATTTTCCTCATTTGTTTTCCTCCTGTTTTCTAAAATTCTCATTAGTGAGTCTGTTATCTTCCTTAATACTACTCATTAACTCCATTAATTTTTCCCAATTTAGTCCTTCTCTGGCTCCTGCTTTATCTATTTGGTCCCCTTGGACAACTTCTTCGATTACTTCCCTTTCCTTGTCTGCCATTATTTCAGTTTCCGTTATTTCGTCTGTCTGTTGTCCCCTCTCACTATCTGTTATTATTTCTATTTCCTGTTCTTGTTCACCTTCTTCCTTCTCAGTATCTTCTGCCCTCCTCTTTGATCTAAATCTGGTATCATACATTTTTATTCTCCCACAGTTGCCTGCTCTGGTTAAGTAATATTATTATACTTATAATTACTTAACTTAAGCCCTACACAAGTTGAGCGCCAATTTGTAGGTAAACGGGTACGTACGGTTTAAACCCCACTGTTGGGTTTGTCAATTTGTTAATACAACTATGCCAATATGTTTTGAATTATTTTAATTATGTAAATCTCGGAGATATTTGGAGTTGTGGGATGTATTGATATAGTTAATTAATATTAACTTAGCTCTCTAAAACCTATCAGTGTTTGTGTGCCTGCAACTTAAATAATTAATGAGTTATTTTATATTTCTGTTCAACCCTATTATACCTTGAAGAGAATTCTGTCTAGTTTTGTATGTTTACGCTCTCTCTTTGGTGTCAGATAATTCCGCTATAAGCGCTGTAGTATCGGCTCAACGAAACTTATAGGTTATTTCAATGTTTATGTTAACCAATTATTCTATACTTATTCAGTTACTTTTTTATTCCCAGCTCATTAAACCATACTCCAAATAACAAGATTTTGACAATATATAAATGTTCTTTATTTGTTTACTTCTCTAACATTGAATAATATATGTTCTAATTAACATATGCTTGGGCTATAGATTGTATGAATCGATTGTTGATTATTCTGATCCTTTATTTAAGTTTAGTTGTATAGTGTGTTTTATTTTGTAATTAATTTAATTCAGGGTGTGAAGGTTCTTGTAACTGTGGGGAAGATTAAAAATACATAGATAAGAATGCAAGATTTACAAATTTGAAGTGTTGTGTAGTTAGTATGATTAATATAATAATAATTTACCAGACTAGAACGAAGCAAATCGTGTAGGCGGTTGATTGATAAATTTACTGTTCTGGACAATTATGCCGTACGATTTTCTTTCTTCTGTTTAATAAAAAGGAATTCTTCTCCTGTCCACTTCGGAATTACAGCTTTCTGGATTGGTTTACAGCCCGATGGATGCTTCTTCTGCAACGACAGGATCCAAATACGTTCTTCTCTCGGTTGAAGCAATTAGTGTTGTTCCGTGTTTTTTGAAAGGTTATAAATTCTGGTGTAGTGTATATTATTATTTGTGATACTTTTGACTCTTTCTATTTGTTTTAATGTATCGCCAATTCCTTTCGGATATGGGACAGTTCAAGTCCTTCCTTGTATAATCCAGTTATTTATTCTCTATTCTGATTTCATTCTGTAGTATTATTTGGTTAAACTGTACTGATGATTCATAAATATTGTTATTAGGATTTTGTGTTTTATAATAGTGTCTGATAATTTATAATATTCCGATTAAATAGATAATACTTGGGTTTTTAATCTCATCACGTTCAATTCATCAAAGCAATTATTGTCAAAATCAACAACTTCTTCTCTTTTTGTCGTCCCTAGCAACACATGACTTCTTCCTTCTACATGTTTTGAATATAATGTTTATTTCATATATTTTTTGTCTATTCCTTATCAATTTGCTATCCTATCGGAATGTAACTTTACCAATAGTTGGTTTATTATTTTCTACACATATTCTGCTGGTTTTTTGATATAAGCCGGTTTTTTTTCCTTTTTTATATTTAATCCACTTTCGATATTATATGTTACTAATCGATATAATGGCATTATGGTATTATCATAATTTGTATAAATTTTATAATATATCATTAATTTAATGTTTTTTCTAGCTCTTCAAATCATATTCATTAATTATTATTAATTGATGTCCCTAACCTTTATGTTATGAGTGGTTATATAGCGGTTTTGGTTGTTAGGCCTTTTATTGTAAACGGATCTACCTGTGTTTATAACTGGTAAACATCTATAGCCCCTTTTACATAAATTCATACATACAATCAAATCTTAACTATTAACATTTACATAGACAATTATTTTTCTATATCTAATAACAATTTTATCTTGACCTATGGATCACATACAAGAAAATTCAAATCTATGAACATTGATTAGCTGCCTCATACTTCATTCTACAACAGTTATTGAATAATACAACTTGTTTCATTAACTCAACACATATTTGGTATAACATAACATAAACTTTATCATAATACTTGTTGTCATAAAATAATATCTCTTAACTCAAAATTCTTATTTGCTATTAGTAAATTATTGTTTCATTTTTTGTCTGCCTTTCACTAAACATATATCATCAACTATTGTCTAACTTACAGGTTCGGTTATTCTTGTTAATATTACCTTGCATTCTTATTTAACTTTATCTATGATTATAAATGTAATTATTAGATCTTTGTTCTATCATGGGGTTAGATATTGACTTGTTTATTATTCGGTGAATCTTGTTTTTATGTAACATGAATGCTAGCATTTCTGTTGCGTTACATATGCTCCCCCTCCTAAAAAAGTTTAGTTTACCTGAATGAAGTTTAGGTCAAATAAACTTGTCTTTTTCACATGCCTTTTCTTCATTTCATTGTTAATGGTTGACGATGGGATTTTCAATGTAACTTCATTAGACTAGTATTAATACTTTTTTTTATTTAATAACATTTCATCATTCTTATTCACATTCTTGATCATTTTTAATTTCTGTAAACATTATTTGTTGATAGTTGGCTACAATATTCAATGATACATTAGTTTTACATCTCTTCTACTTATAATTACTATAATCACTGTATTTCTCAATTATTCTTCTGTCAACTCATTTCTTTCTGTTTTCTTCTTCCTACTCTTTTAGAAACTGAGGTTATTCTTGCAACTATTCTAATATTCCTTAAATATTTAATTTCCCTAACAATCCCTAATACATGCGTTGGTACAGTTCAGAGAGGCACTGTTTGGCTTCATACTCTGCTGCCCACACCACATCTTAATATAGTACTGCTGGAATTCATCTACAGTCAGCTATAAAATATAATAATCTCTTTAATTATTTAATAATAAATATTTGGGAAAGAATTTTTTTTTCTCTTTGTTGCTTTTATATTTCTTCATTACTATCCTTCATATTTTGTGATTCCATTTTAGTTCCTTAAACATTCCTTGATATTGAATTTGACAGTTATCATTTGTAATCATTTTTGTTTTCATTTTTGTTGTGATTGTAATGCTAAATATCTTCTTCATTTGTTTTTTCTCTGATCTCAATATTTTCTAAATAGTTGTTGTGTGATGATCATTATATCTGTATTTCTGACTAATTATATTCCTTAGCCCAACTACTCTTCTTTTTATCGTATTTCATTATTCTGGCTGTTTATTTTTCAATGAATTATGTTCATAAATACTCTTTCTTTCTTGTCTTCTTTAACATTACATTGGTTACATTCAATCGTTTACTGAAGTTGTTTCCATCATTTGGCAATGTAGTATGTATTTTAGGTCATATGATTTTTCTCTTTCTTTATTTTGCATAGGTAGATTTGAGGTAAAAACTTTTATCTTGGGGTTTCATTATTTATCATTCACATTATTTTTTTGTAGACGTTTAGTAATAATTCTCGTTTTCTTCTGTAATCTTGGGGTTTGTTATTCATTATTCACACTATTTCTTTATAAACATTTAATAATAATTCTCGCTTTCTTCTGTAATCTTGTTCATAATTATATTTTAATTCGGACTTACTTCATTTTGGGTGACCCATTTTTTTTTTCTATTTATTTTATTGTTCAAGAAATTCTCTTTTATTTACAAGTGTTTTTTCTTCAACATCGATAATAAGTGGTTCTTATTGTATTTTAGAATTTAGTGGTAGTACTCAACTCAAATTCTTTTTAAATTCCAAATATTTTCTCTTCAAGACTGGTAATAAGTTGTTCTTATTATTTTTTAGAATTTATTCATTATATTCCCGTTTTCTTTCCAACTGGTTGCCTGGTCAGTTTCCATAACATCAGTCCCATTTTTCTGGTTGACTGCTTCTTTTCTAACCATGGTCCATTAATTCAACTGCACCCGTTGTCCGGATGACTGCAGTGTTCATACCAATTTTTTCACTTTTTACATATCTCTTGTGCCATGATACAAAGCCAGTACTGTAACTCGGCTGATGCAAAATCTTCATTTAAGTCAGGGTATACAGTTATATTTAGCTCCTTCTGAATTATCAGGTATCGTATCTCCTCTATTCTAGCATAATCACTGGTATATCCTATCTTTCCATTCCCTTGGATATCTGGACTATTTATCAAATGTTTTACGGGCATCTTCCGTATTAATGATATAATTGGTTTGGTCATATATTCTTTAACCGTTGATATTTTCATATAATATTTAAATTTATTTAAATTTTTTGTGATTGTTCTATTATGGTTTATTTTCATAAATTTTCTTCTATATTCCATACCTTTACAGAACTCTCTTCGTTCATTAATTGGGATGTTAAACGCACTAATTAATCCACCTTTCCTCATCTCCATTTCTTCTTTGGTATTGACTATTTTCTTTCTCCATATTTTCCTTATCTTCTGGATATTCTCTTCTATGGTCAGATTTATTATAATACCTTCGGAAGTGCTGTCTAGTGTTTTAGACATATTCTTTAAACACTGCTCCATTTCTTTATTTGTCTCCCCCTCGCATTTATCCACTTCTGGGCTAAGCGTGTTATCGTTTTCAAACTTCCCTTCGAAAGTTTCCATTATCTCATTATTGAACTGCTCCTTCTTGTCCTCAATCTGCTTTAAACCTGGTTCGTTCATTTTTTCAATTCTTTCATCCATTCGCCTTAAGTTTTCTTTGTTCATTTGTAGGATTCCTTCCTTCATTTGTTTTAAACCCTCATTATTCCTATCTAACGTTTCGTGAATTTGGTTTAATCTTTCGTTCATTTGTTTTGAGGTTTCCTTAATTTCCTCATTTGTTTTATCTAATTTTTCCTCCAGTCTCCTTGAGTTTTCCTTATTTTCCTCATTTGTTTTCCTCCTGTTTTCTAAAATTCTCATTAGTGAGTCTGTTATCTTCCTTAATACTACTCATTAACTCCATTAATTTTTCCCAATTTAGTCCTTCTCTGGCTCCTGCTTTATCTATTTGGTCCCCTTGGACAACTTCTTCGATTACTTCCCTTTCCTTGTCTGCCATTATTTCAGTTTCCGTTATTTCGTCTGTCTGTTGTCCCCTCTCACTATCTGTTATTATTTCTATTTCCTGTTCTTGTTCACCTTCTTCCTTCTCAGTATCTTCTGCCCTCCTCTTTGATCTAAATCTGGTATCATACATTTTTATTCTCCCACAGTTGCCTGCTCTGGTTAAGTAATATTATTATACTTATAATTACTTAACTTAAGCCCTACACAAGTTGAGCGCCAATTTGTAGGTAAACGGGTACGTACGGTTTAAACCCCACTGTTGGGTTTGTCAATTTGTTAATACAACTATGCCAATATGTTTTGAATTATTTTAATTATGTAAATCTCGGAGATATTTGGAGTTGTGGGATGTATTGATATAGTTAATTAATATTAACTTAGCTCTCTAAAACCTATCAGTGTTTGTGTGCCTGCAACTTAAATAATTAATGAGTTATTTTATATTTCTGTTCAACCCTATTATACCTTGAAGAGAATTCTGTCTAGTTTTGTATGTTTACGCTCTCTCTTTGGTGTCAGATAATTCCGCTATAAGCGCTGTAGTATCGGCTCAACGAAACTTATAGGTTATTTCAATGTTTATGTTAACCAATTATTCTATACTTATTCAGTTACTTTTTTATTCCCAGCTCATTAAACCATACTCCAAATAACAAGATTTTGACAATATATAAATGTTCTTTATTTGTTTACTTCTCTAACATTGAATAATATATGTTCTAATTAACATATGCTTGGGCTATAGATTGTATGAATCGATTGTTGATTATTCTGATCCTTTATTTAAGTTTAGTTGTATAGTGTGTTTTATTTTGTAATTAATTTAATTCAGGGTGTGAAGGTTCTTGTAACTGTGGGGAAGATTAAAAATACATAGATAAGAATGCAAGATTTACAAATTTGAAGTGTTGTGTAGTTAGTATGATTAATATAATAATAATTTACCAGACTAGAACGAAGCAAATCGTGTAGGCGGTTGATTGATAAATTTACTGTTCTGGACAATTATGCCGTACGATTTTCTTTCTTCTGTTTAATAAAAAGGAATTCTTCTCCTGTCCACTTCGGAATTACAGCTTTCTGGATTGGTTTACAGCCCGATGGATGCTTCTTCTGCAACGACAGGATCCAAATACGTTCTTCTCTCGGTTGAAGCAATTAGTGTTGTTCCGTGTTTTTGAAAGGTTATAAATTCTGGTGTAGTGTATATTATTATTTGTGATACTTTTGACTCTTTCTATTTGTTTTAATGTATCGCCAATTCCTTTCGGATATGGGACAGTTCAAGTCCTTCCTTGTATAATCCAGTTATTTATTCTCTATTCTGATTTCATTCTGTAGTATTATTTGGTTAAACTGTACTGATGATTCATAAATATTGTTATTAGGATTTTGTGTTTTATAATAGTGTCTGATAATTTATAATATTCCGATTAAATAGATAATACTTGGGTTTTTAATCTCATCACGTTCAATTCATCAAAGCAATTATTGTCAAAATCAACAACTTCTTCTCTTTTTGTCGTCCCTAGCAACACATGACTTCTTCCTTCTACATGTTTTGAATATAATGTTTATTTCATATATTTTTTGTCTATTCCTTATCAATTTGCTATCCTATCGGAATGTAACTTTACCAATAGTTGGTTTATTATTTTCTACACATATTCTGCTGGTTTTTTGATATAAGCCGGTTTTTTTTCCTTTTTTATATTTAATCCACTTTCGATATTATATGTTACTAATCGATATAATGGCATTATGGTATTATCATAATTTGTATAAATTTTATAATATATCATTAATTTAATGTTTTTTCTAGCTCTTCAAATCATATTCATTAATTATTATTAATTGATGTCCCTAACCTTTATGTTATGAGTGGTTATATAGCGGTTTTGGTTGTTAGGCCTTTTATTGTAAACGGATCTACCTGTGTTTATAACTGGTAAACATCTATAGCCCCTTTTACATAAATTCATACATACAATCAAATCTTAACTATTAACATTTACATAGACAATTATTTTTCTATATCTAATAACAATTTTATCTTGACCTATGGATCACATACAAGAAAATTCAAATCTATGAACATTGATTAGCTGCCTCATACTTCATTCTACAACAGTTATTGAATAATACAACTTGTTTCATTAACTCAACACATATTTGGTATAACATAACATAAACTTTATCATAATACTTGTTGTCATAAAATAATATCTCTTAACTCAAAATTCTTATTTGCTATTAGTAAATTATTGTTTCATTTTTTGTCTGCCTTTCACTAAACATATATCATCAACTATTGTCTAACTTACAGGTTCGGTTATTCTTGTTAATATTACCTTGCATTCTTATTTAACTTTATCTATGATTATAAATGTAATTATTAGATCTTTGTTCTATCATGGGGTTAGATATTGACTTGTTTATTATTCGGTGAATCTTGTTTTTATGTAACATGAATGCTAGCATTTCTGTTGCGTTACATATGCTCCCCCTCCTAAAAAAGTTTAGTTTACCTGAATGAAGTTTAGGTCAAATAAACTTGTCTTTTTCACATGCCTTTTCTTCATTTCATTGTTAATGGTTGACGATGGGATTTTCAATGTAACTTCATTAGACTAGTATTAATACTTTTTTTTATTTAATAACATTTCATCATTCTTATTCACATTCTTGATCATTTTTAATTTCTGTAAACATTATTTGTTGATAGTTGGCTACAATATTCAATGATACATTAGTTTTACATCTCTTCTACTTATAATTACTATAATCACTGTATTTCTCAATTATTCTTCTGTCAACTCATTTCTTTCTGTTTTCTTCTTCCTACTCTTTTAGAAACTGAGGTTATTCTTGCAACTATTCTAATATTCCTTAAATATTTAATTTCCCTAACAATCCCTAATACATGCGTTGGTACAGTTCAGAGAGGCACTGTTTGGCTTCATACTCTGCTGCCCACACCACATCTTAATATAGTACTGCTGGAATTCATCTACAGTCAGCTATAAAATATAATAATCTCTTTAATTATTTAATAATAAATATTTGGGAAAGAATTTTTTTTTCTCTTTGTTGCTTTTATATTTCTTCATTACTATCCTTCATATTTTGTGATTCCATTTTAGTTCCTTAAACATTCCTTGATATTGAATTTGACAGTTATCATTTGTAATCATTTTTGTTTTCATTTTTGTTGTGATTGTAATGCTAAATATCTTCTTCATTTGTTTTTTCTCTGATCTCAATATTTTCTAAATAGTTGTTGTGTGATGATCATTATATCTGTATTTCTGACTAATTATATTCCTTAGCCCAACTACTCTTCTTTTTATCGTATTTCATTATTCTGGCTGTTTATTTTTCAATGAATTATGTTCATAAATACTCTTTCTTTCTTGTCTTCTTTAACATTACATTGGTTACATTCAATCGTTTACTGAAGTTGTTTCCATCATTTGGCAATGTAGTATGTATTTTAGGTCATATGATTTTTCTCTTTCTTTTTTTTGCATAGGTAGATTTGAGGTAAAAACTTTTATCTTGGGGTTTCATTATTTATCATTCACATTATTTTTTTGTAGACGTTTAGTAATAATTCTCGTTTTCTTCTGTAATCTTGGGGTTTGTTATTCATTATTCACACTATTTCTTTATAAACATTTAATAATAATTCTCGCTTTCTTCTGTAATCTTGTTCATAATTATATTTTAATTCGGACTTACTTCATTTTGGGTGACCCATTTTTTTTTTCTATTTATTTTATTGTTCAAGAAATTCTCTTTTATTTACAAGTGTTTTTTCTTCAACATCGATAATAAGTGGTTCTTATTGTATTTTAGAATTTAGTGGTAGTACTCAACTCAAATTCTTTTTAAATTCCAAATATTTTCTCTTCAAGACTGGTAATAAGTTGTTCTTATTATTTTTTAGAATTTATTCATTATATTCCCGTTTTCTTTCCAACTGGTTGCCTGGTCAGTTTCCATAACATCAGTCCCATTTTTCTGGTTGACTGCTTCTTTTCTAACCATGGTCCATTAATTCAACTGCACCCGTTGTCCGGATGACTGCAGTGTTCATACCAATTTTTTCACTTTTTACATATCTCTTGTGCATGATACAAAGCCAGTACTGTAACTCGGCTGATGCAAAATCTTCATTTAAGTCAGGGTATACAGTTATATTTAGCTCCTTCTGAATTATCAGGTATCGTATCTCCTCTATTCTAGCATAATCACTGGTATATCCTATCTTTCCATTCCCTTGGATATCTGGACTATTTATCAAATGTTTTACGGGCATCTTCCGTATTAATGATATAATTGGTTTGGTCATATATTCTTTAACCGTTGATATTTTCATATAATATTTAAATTTATTTAAATTTTTTGTGATTGTTCTATTATGGTTTATTTTCATAAATTTTCTTCTATATTCCATACCTTTACAGAACTCTCTTCGTTCATTAATTGGGATGTTAAACGCACTAATTAATCCACCTTTCCTCATCTCCATTTCTTCTTTGGTATTGACTATTTTCTTTCTCCATATTTTCCTTATCTTCTGGATATTCTCTTCTATGGTCAGATTTATTATAATACCTTCGGAAGTGCTGTCTAGTGTTTTAGACATATTCTTTAAACACTGCTCCATTTCTTTATTTGTCTCCCCCTCGCATTTATCCACTTCTGGGCTAAGCGTGTTATCGTTTTCAAACTTCCCTTCGAAAGTTTCCATTATCTCATTATTGAACTGCTCCTTCTTGTCCTCAATCTGCTTTAAACCTGCTTCGTTCATTTTTTCAATTCTTTCATCCATTCGCCTTAAGTTTTCTTTGTTCATTTGTAGGATTCCTTCCTTCATTTGTTTTAAACCCTCATTATTCCTATCTAACGTTTCGTGAATTTGGTTTAATCTTTCGTTCATTTGTTTTGAGGTTTCCTTAATTTCCTCATTTGTTTTATCTAATTTTTCCTCCAGTCTCCTTGAGTTTTCCTTATTTTCCTCATTTGTTTTCCTCCTGTTTTCTAAAATTCTCATTAGTGAGTCTGTTATCTTCCTTAATACTACTCATTAACTCCATTAATTTTTCCCAATTTAGTCCTTCTCTGGCTCCTGCTTTATCTATTTGGTCCCCTTGGACAACTTCTTCGATTACTTCCCTTTCCTTGTCTGCCATTATTTCAGTTTCCGTTATTTCGTCTGTCTGTTGTCCCCTCTCACTATCTGTTATTATTTCTATTTCCTGTTCTTGTTCACCTTCTTCCTTCTCAGTATCTTCTGCCCTCCTCTTTGATCTAAATCTGGTATCATACATTTTTATTCTCCCACAGTTGCCTGCTCTGGTTAAGTAATATTATTATACTTATAATTACTTAACTTAAGCCCTACACAAGTTGAGCGCCAATTTGTAGGTAAACGGGTACGTACGGTTTAAACCCCACTGTTGGGTTTGTCAATTTGTTAATACAACTATGCCAATATGTTTTGAATTATTTTAATTATGTAAATCTCGGAGATATTTGGAGTTGTGGGATGTATTGATATAGTTAATTAATATTAACTTAGCTCTCTAAAACCTATCAGTGTTTGTGTGCCTGCAACTTAAATAATTAATGAGTTATTTTATATTTCTGTTCAACCCTATTATACCTTGAAGAGAATTCTGTCTAGTTTTGTATGTTTACGCTCTCTCTTTGGTGTCAGATAATTCCGCTATAAGCGCTGTAGTATCGGCTCAACGAAACTTATAGGTTATTTCAATGTTTATGTTAACCAATTATTCTATACTTATTCAGTTACTTTTTTATTCCCAGCTCATTAAACCATACTCCAAATAACAAGATTTTGACAATATATAAATGTTCTTTATTTGTTTACTTCTCTAACATTGAATAATATATGTTCTAATTAACATATGCTTGGGCTATAGATTGTATGAATCGATTGTTGATTATTCTGATCCTTTATTTAAGTTTAGTTGTATAGTGTGTTTTATTTTGTAATTAATTTAATTCAGGGTGTGAAGGTTCTTGTAACTGTGGGGAAGATTAAAAATACATAGATAAGAATGCAAGATTTACAAATTTGAAGTGTTGTGTAGTTAGTATGATTAATATAATAATAATTTACCAGACTAGAACGAAGCAAATCGTGTAGGCGGTTGATTGATAAATTTACTGTTCTGGACAATTATGCCGTACGATTTTCTTTCTTCTGTTTAATAAAAAGGAATTCTTCTCCTGTCCACTTCGGAATTACAGCTTTCTGGATTGGTTTACAGCCCGATGGATGCTTCTTCTGCAACGACAGGATCCAAATACGTTCTTCTCTCGGTTGAAGCAATTAGTGTTGTTCCGTGTTTTTTGAAAGGTTATAAATTCTGGTGTAGTGTATATTATTATTTGTGATACTTTTGACTCTTTCTATTTGTTTTAATGTATCGCCAATTCCTTTCGGATATGGGACAGTTCAAGTCCTTCCTTGTATAATCCAGTTATTTATTCTCTATTCTGATTTCATTCTGTAGTATTATTTGGTTAAACTGTACTGATGATTCATAAATATTGTTATTAGGATTTTGTGTTTTATAATAGTGTCTGATAATTTATAATATTCCGATTAAATAGATAATACTTGGGTTTTTAATCTCATCACGTTCAATTCATCAAAGCAATTATTGTCAAAATCAACAACTTCTTCTCTTTTTGTCGTCCCTAGCAACACATGACTTCTTCCTTCTACATGTTTTGAATATAATGTTTATTTCATATATTTTTTGTCTATTCCTTATCAATTTGCTATCCTATCGGAATGTAACTTTACCAATAGTTGGTTTATTATTTTCTACACATATTCTGCTGGTTTTTTTATATAAGCCGGTTTTTTTTCCTTTTTTATATTTAATCCACTTTCGATATTATATGTTACTAATCGATATAATGGCATTATGGTATTATCATAATTTGTATAAATTTTATAATATATCATTATTAATTTAATGTTTTTTCTAGCTCTTCAAATCATATTCATTAATTATTATTAATTGATGTCCCTAACGTTTATGTTATGAGTGGTTATATAGCGGTTTTGGTTGTTAGGCCTTTTATTGTAAACGGATCTACCTGTGTTTATAACTGGTAAACATCTATAGCCCCTTTTACATAAATTCATACATACAATCAAATCTTAACTATTAACATTTACATAGACAATTATTTTTCTATATCTAATAACAATTTTATCTTGACCTATGGATCACATACAAGAAAATTCAAATCTATGAACATTGATTAGCTGCCTCATACTTCATTCTACAACAGTTATTGAATAATACAACTTGTTTCATTAACTCAACACATATTTGGTATAACATAACATAAACTTTATCATAATACTTGTTGTCATAAAATAATATCTCTTAACTCAAAATTCTTATTTGCTATTAGTAAATTATTGTTTCATTTTTTGTCTGCCTTTCACTAAACATATATCATCAACTATTGTCTAACTTACAGGTTCGGTTATTCTTGTTAATATTACCTTGCATTCTTATTTAACTTTATCTATGATTATAAATGTAATTATTAGATCTTTGTTCTATCATGGGGTTAGATATTGACTTGTTTATTATTCGGTGAATCTTGTTTTTATGTAACATGAATGCTAGCATTTCTGTTGCGTTACAATATATATTTATATTGTTACAACACAAATAAGCCACCCCAGTACCAGGGATAAAAAAGATAATTCTTAATGTAAATGTACTTCATATTAAATAAAATGATTAAATATAAATAAAATATAAAAACTATGACACGACAAACGACGACATTACCCAACCCAAGTGATTGACCCAACAACAGGATACAAAGAAGAAGGGAACCACGAAAAACAAACAAGAAAAGAAAGTGATTGACCCAACAACAGGAAACAAAAGAAGAAGGGAAGAAACCAAAACCAAAGAAGAATAAAGACAATTGAAGGAAGTGAACGAATTCCTATAACTAAATAAAATCAAACCAGACGAGAAGGGGAGAACCGAATTAAAATGAAGACAATTGAAAATGAAGAAGATGAAGGAGAAGAAGAAGCAGAAGAATGAAGGGAAACGAAGTGAAACCAAGAAATAAGAAACACCACATATAAAAGGGAGAAATGGTACGCTCAAATATAGAATATTGTGAATAAAACCAATAATTATCCACTAATGGAAATAAATATTATTGTAAACGAAATAATTTATATACCTGTTTTAAACAAAAACAGTAAAAAGTAACCTAGTAAAGAAAAGTACACTAACCCAAATATTAGAGTTAGATATAGTGAAATATATAGCAAAATATCATTAATACTATGTATAATTTATAATGAAAGAAATAGTGAGAAAGAGAAAGAGAAATAATCATAGGGATTACCCACTAAAAAACACTTAATATAAACAGTGAAAAAGTGCAGTAGTGAAGGTGTAAATACCCCAAAATAGTGAGTGTATCAGTGATAAACACCAGTTAATTAAAGGTGAAAGTGATAAGTGGAAAAAGATATTATAAATAATAAAAAGGTAGCAATAGATAAGAAAACATTTAGTAAATCATTGATGAACCAATAAATGATTTAAGAGTGAGCTTATAAAAAATTATATAGTTAAGGATAATTAAAAATAGTATTTCAAGTAGAGATAGATAAAGGATATGATGTTATTCAGGGAAGAAAGCCCATGTAAAAACAGTTTGTGTTAACATGGAATGGAGAAAAGAAGTAGTAATGAATTAAGAATTTAAGTATATAATTAATAAACACCCTATGTTAGAAGGGAAAATAAATTAAATAAGTTTAACGGAAGTGATGATATTTCTCACTCAAGATATTAGTAAAAGAATGAAATGAATGTTAAACCAACAGTAACTAATAACTTGAAAAGAATTGTTCGTTTTAATTTTATGAATAGGATATGGCTGAAGGAAGCTTACAGTCCATAGGCCTAATTGTTATGTTTTAAATATTAAGATATAGAAAATAATCTTGACATGTAATGAGAACACGAACAGACTCAAAACACAACACAACCAATGTAACATGACATAAGGTAGTGAAAAATACATTGATAATTAACTATAAAACAAAGAAGCTGAAGACAAGAAGAAAGGTCAAGAACTTGTAAACTCAGAGATTAATAACCAAATGACAAAATGACAAATGACTAATAAACTGACGATGACTTGACTCAATAGATTGGATAAATACAAGAAAGAACAATGGAACAAGGAAGAAGGAACCAAGAACCAAATGTAATCAAGAAATTGATAACGAACATTGTAATCCCAAATAATGACCATAAAATGTATGTAAACAAATGCACTAATGTAATTAGAGTATAGATGAGATGTACCTAGGGTAATAATGACAAATAAGAAAGATAGTAATGTTATGTATATTTTATTAATGAAGAAATGTACTTATAAATATAAGATAGGGAGTTAATAATAAACACACCCAAATGAATAGTGATAAAAATAATCAAAACCAGTAAATCATACCCTGAGGCAAATAAAGGCCACAGTTAATAATCAAAAGTGATCATTAGTGAAGGGAAAATAAAGTAAATACTCATAACCAATAACCACACGATGATGTTAACATAAATAAACAACATAGTGAATAATATCAAGTGAGTGGAATAAAGAGTGTATTAATACAAAAGTGGTGACATGCAGTTATAGCATGTTACATATAAAAGTGAAAGTGAATAATTAAAAAACCTTCTATGAAGGAAAAAGTGTAGTGGGTGAATGTAAGAAGGTATTTTAATTAGTAGACTGTATTAGAATATCTGAAGGACCTGTGATAAACGTTATGCTAGCAAGTAAGAGGAACTAATTATACTGTGTTTAACTTAAGCAATAGTTAGTAAGAATTATGAAATAAGATAGAAATTAAGTCATTAGAATGAAAGGTAAACAAGAAAGATAGACACTGTTTTCTAGTGAAGGAATGAGGGAATAGAGTATATTGTGTAAAGTACAGTTTAATAGTAGTATAATAAGAGTTTTGTTGTTGTTTAAAAAACCAATATAATGTAATGAATTATAAGTTAAAACAAATAGTAGTAAGAAACAGAAATGTAGTGAGAAGTTTATTTCAGGCTTGAACCTGGCAAGAAAATGTTTATTGTTATAATAAGAGGTGTAGTTAGAATCACCAATGTTTATTATTTGTTTCTAGTAAAAAATTGTTTTAAGGTACCATATATAAAGGTAAGGAGTTACAAGAAATGTTAGATAGTAGTATAGGAAAATCTAGGCTCTAGGCCTAACAGTTAATGAAGAATTTTGTAAATTTGAGAACAAATAATAGTCCAGTAACAAGGCAGAATATACCAAATGTTTAAACAAGTTAAGTAGGTATACCTAATACCAAAATGTATAAATAACACCCAGTTTTAGATAAAATATATATGAAATATAAATAAGAAAAATAACAAAAATGTGATTAGCTACTCAAAAGTAACCATGAGGGGTATCAAAATGATCCTTATCAAAAATTATGAACAATGGTATTCATGTAATAAACATAGTTACTAATATAAGAAAGAAATCTTAATTTGAAGATATTTTATAGATTTAAACTAAAATAAAACGTTAGAATATAACAATGACATAAATTAACGACCAATGAGAATTAGCATAATTTAATAGGCAACCATAGCAACCGAAATTTATTGCCAAAAAACCGTTGGAATTTTTATTAATCCATTATTGACTGACGCGGAGGGCGGATGTATGCAGCTCTCAACCCAAATTTTACCATAAATATGTAAATTTTGACCGAAATCAGAAGGAAGAAAGATAATAGCCACCTATGGAACACCTGATAAACTAATTATTATTAAAATACTCACAAAATAAAATTATCAGTGGGAATTAAGAAGACTTCAAGAAACATAGCTGACGACTCATCCCGAAGGAAGAAAAGGAGCGCTCTACTACAACCGAAGAAGACGAACGACTGTGGAACGAGAGGGAAGCCGAACTTTATGGAAAAACCATCTGAACGAGATTGATGAACATCCGAAGAGTAGAAGACGACCAGATCCATCCGGAAGAAGTAGAGGTACATCGAGGAAGCCCCAACGAGAACTGATGAGTATAAAACAATAATCTCACTAAAAACGAATTCCCATTTTTTATCCATAATAACAAATCACAATTTTCACTTCACTGATCACTATTTTGAACAAGAACTGAAGGTATTTATAATATCACTATTATTGAAAATTAATCAATTAATAACCATTTAAACTGATCTATAATAAATTATTAATAAACATAACTTGTTGTCAAAATCCTAACCAAAAACTATACTAACTCTCATTGATGATTACTTACTTGAATGTATTAATGTATTCAAGATTGTGTACCTAGTTTTAAGAAATATTATAAATTTGTACATTTTAGCCGTTAATCCAAAACTTCTGTAGTCAAAAGGACTTTTAATACGCCCTGACCATTTTTATTGTAAACAAACATTATTCGCCAAGCGGCGTCCCATGATACAAATACTGAGCTTGCCAACTGAGCAATTGTAAAAGCCGGTACTAATATAAAATAATGTACTACTAAATAACTGAAAATTATTAAAGGGTTAATAAATCTTAATGTTCTGCAACGCTGTATGTTTGATTCGTACAAAATAAGATAATATATAGAGAATTATTAAAGTGAAAACAACACAGTTAGCGAAGTCGACACTGCAAGACGGCATGCGCCAATCAGGTGGCGAGGCGGCAATATTCAAACCGAACGCCGAGAGATACGGTCTGCCCGTAAGTAGTAAGAAAAAGTACGACTCGACCCGCTACATACAAATAACATTTACAGAAGTAACTGAACTGATCAATACCCTCAATTATACACCTATACTATACCACAAATGCCACGAGCGAATTAAAAAATGCTCGTCACGCGCACATACATTCACGATACGAGTAATAGAACGAATTACAGAAACACTAATTTAGTAAACACCCCGCAGTAAGGGTTTATTACAAAGTGGCGCTCACAACAGTGGGGCATCCTCATCTGCCATTTAGAAGGTGATATTACACCAATTATAATAACAAAATAAAGCCCATCAGGCTGAAATGAAATGTAATTTAAATGAAATAAGTAAAATACCATAATGGCTACTTAGGCCTATGAACATGCCTAACTGTCAGAAACACACAAATACAAATTATAACAAATTAACAAGGAAATTTACAAATCTAAGGCAAGTAACTAGCCAGTAATTATATATATAACATTTTAAAAGAAAAATGTTACTATAAGAGTTTATATTAAAAGAAATATGTAATTCATTATATTTGGTCTCCAGTCGCAGTGAAATTGAAATTAATAAATATTTTTTTCTTTATCCGTGCTGTGACTATGTCTTTGATGTCTTACGACATGTTTCGGGAACACGTTCCCATCATCAGGTAAAACTGTTTTTTCTTCTAGTTCATAACGAACGTGCCAAGAATATAATAATTAAAACACATAAACACAGAACACAATGAGTATGATAGAACTCAGTCCACGTAACAGTGCGCACTGCCGTACTATAACTGACCGCGTAATCAAACTATATATTCGGCTGGTGTACACAAGCGTTATCACTCTTCAATACAGTATCATATAAACAGTGAGATTTAAATGTTAATTGATCATTAAGCAGTATGTTTGGTTGAAATAAAAACGCTTTATATATTTCATATTCTTCCATGGCATCCATGTATCGGCTCTTACTGCATATATGTTGTAAAAGAACTAGATTATCGTTGTTAAAAAAGTTATTGTGTGTGTATTTTGATTTCAATTTAAGTTGTAAATCGATTAGAATTCGATTATGATGAATAAAAGTTATAATAATTTTAAAAGAACTCTTTTCTACAGTAATTGCAGTAATAATTAATAAATACTGTTTGATTAGTAATGGTTGATCAATTTAGTGAATAAAGCGTTAATCGCTGGTCGACTGATGAAGGTAGCCGTAGCGTCGATCTGGCAGCGAAACTCCTCTTCTAGGTTAATTGTTGTCAAAGTACGTAATGTTAAGTCTCGTCTGGACAACAAAAATTTATAATAATATACTTTCACATACCTGATCGTGATACTAGAAGTTCTGAAGTTCACTTATAGTAATTAATAAGCTGCCAAGATGGATTTAATACCAGCTTGCTTTATTGACAAGGTTAGATCACTCCTTGTTTGATAAGGGCGCCACACGGGTTTATTTCGGGAAAATCCCATGAAAAACCAATTAATGAGATTAAATATTTGATAATTTTTCTTTAAAATTTGTATTAATGCTTATTGCACTTATGGCAATTCAAATTAACAAAATACAACCTCTCTTCAGAGTTATTTTTGTGTTCAAAGTTAATTATTAATTCACTCTTTGAAATAAATAGAGTCAAGGTTTATGCTGATAACAAACGGGTTTTATTCTTACCCTTGAGAATAAATTCAAACAATTACAAGTATAATAGATACATTCATTTAAAATTGCAATTACTTCGTACCTTTACCCTACAAACTAGCTCAGATAGAACAAATCAACTCTTCTGGTTATTACCAGATTAACTTTTAATTAAATATTATTTTATATCTCGGGCATAAGCTCTTTTAAATACAAGAAAGAACTACTTTATGCCTATACAGACGTTAATGATAATATTTACTAATTCGGCCTCTTTTTTTAAAATTCGTACCTATTTCTAGGTTATGCGTTGATCACGCTGACTTAATTATTAACAAATATTTTATCACTTAAGACTAATACAAATCTTACATGGGATTAACAAATCCGCTAAATAAATTTGATCACAGTGTAACAGATAGAAAGTTTTGATGTTTTTCCGTCAGTACAATTTTATGTTGAAGAATTACAAGTGCACACAGATTAATGAAATGAATTGTCACAATGTTACCTTTTTTATTTTAATCTTATAGATTAAAATTTATTTTAAACACTCCAGCGGTCGGATTATAGTGACCCTGGTTCATTACACTTCACACGAACTAAGAACGGAGAGTAATAGTCCTCTTCTAACTAAATTCGGACTAAGTTAAATACTGGTTAATAATCTTTCTCTCGTTCTAAATATGACGCACAAAATAAAAATAATTACTTCGCATCGATGCACTTCCTGTTGATAAATTGTTGTGTAGTTATTTGTCTTGAAGACTCGGTTAAATGGATTCACTGTTTACATTATACTCTAAGTTATTAAAAATTTTGAGGTGACGAGCAACACCTTCTCGCTCTCGATGATGACAATAAAGTGTAACGATTTCGCTTGGTTTTTGATTATATACCCCCTCGCTTCACGGGGCTTAGGTGATGAATTCGTTTAATAAGCTAATTTTTGATTGGCTCCGACAGCCATTACAAAAATGACGCATTGTTTTCCAACCGTCGTTTGACAAATGTCTTTGACAACTTTCGTTGTTGTTAGTCTTAACTAACTAATTTCTCACTTTATAATTACAAATGATGCTACCGCATACTACATCTTTATTATAGTTGCGATCGCGGGTTTATTACTATCAAATTAAAGAATAGTTCATGAGCTTTAATTTGATATGACTTAACACTGGTTTTAATCGCACTTTCTCTGACATTGCTAACAAATAATGTTCAGAAACATGGTTTCGCACTGTCTTCTGCTAGCGAAGCCATATACGATTATTACCTATCTAGTTATATTTAGTGTTTCACATCGCGTTTTCTTTTAAACGTCTTTGTCGGAACACTAACACATTCGTTGTTATACTTAATATCTATTTATTGAATACAATTATTAAATCTTAGCTTAACTATGGTGATACATAATTATGAAGAATCCTTATTTCCTAATTACATTTTGTTTGGCCTACTCAACTTAATGTTACTCATTAATAATTGAGTGGTAATATTCACTATTACATTTATTTATATTGATTGTTCAATAAACTTTATGTACACTAGTAGTCCTTTCTACTTATTAATTCACTGACAAACATTTGTTTAGGCGTAGCCTAGGCATACCTTTAGCATCGGTTTATGCCTTAATAATGGTCATTAGTTACATTTGGTATAATGAGGAAGTTACTTATTCATATAAGGTTTCCTCTTACAAGTATTCTTACTTCTTAATATTACATTTGGGGTTTGCAATGCTAGTTTTAACTTTACATTGTGGCCATAGCTAGTCTTAGTCATAGGCATTGTTATTTACTGGTCATGGTTCATTTATTTTCAGCCAAATACTGTTGCTGATATTATATTATTCTTGTCATTCTTTAATTAATTTTATAAACATGTGACTTTACATTTATGTCATTGACTGGCTTGTTTGACAGCTTATAGTGAACTTGGCTTGTCCATTAGTTAGAGTCAGTCTTAGTATTTGTTGTAGTGTCATGCAGTGTCTTCCTTATTGCTTCTTGTGGTCCTTCTTCTTCTTTCTTCTTCGTTGGTCCTTCTCTTCTTTGCTACTTTCATCATTAATTATTCACTTATATTATTTCCATGCCCTTATTTATTCTTTTGGGTACACGTCTAGGTTATGTAACACTTTGTTGTGTTTCAATGTATGGGTGTAAAGTTATCTGTGAAACCACTATAACTGTGATTGCTGTTTACCAGATGTAAAGCAAAGTTGGATTTGATTGACTTGATGTTCTTTTTTGGCAAATGTTCTTTATATCTGTCTTTAAATTTCCTGTCCGTTTGTCCTATGTAGAATTTACTACATTCACTACACTGGATTCTACATATGCCAGAACCGTTTTCGGTTGTTTTTTGTGTTCGAGGTTTTAATATGTTCAATATGTTATTGGTAGTTTTGAAGGACACGATGATGTCTAATTTTCTTAATTCATTTTTTATTATATTAGGAATCACATTAGTATATTCAACTGAAATAGAATGGTTCTTTTTACCATCTAATTTTAATTTTCTTTCCATTTTATTCGTATGTTTGCGTATTAAGTTATCTATTATATCACTTTTATATCCATTATTGACAGCTATATGTTTAATAATATTTACTTCATCTTGAAAATCTTCCTGCTTCATAGGTATAGTTAAAAGTCTATTTACAAAAGCATCAAAAGAGGCCATTTTCTGTGTATATGGGTGGATGAATCAGCATGGACAGTTATATCCGTGGTAGTGGGTTTCCTGTATATTTTATATGTGATACAATCAGCGTTTCTTCGAACAGAAAGGTCTAAAAAGTTTAGGCAATTTTCATTTTCTACTTCCATGGTGAATTTTATGTTGTTATTTATGTTGTTCATGTATTTGAGTAACATGTCCATTTGTCTACAAGTGCCATTAAAAACCATGAACGTATCGTCAACATATCGCGTGTATGAGATAATTTTATCGTGGTAACTGTTACAGTTAGATAGTAGATAATTATTTTCATAAAAGTTAAGGTATATATCTGCCAGTAATCCACTTAAAGGAGACCCCATGGCTAACCCATCTCCTTGTTTAAAAAACTTGCCGTCAAATGTAAAATAATTTTGTTTCAACACTATTCGTAATATCAAGATTAATTCGTTAATTTCCTGTTGATTTAATATTGCCGTATTAAGTAAATTGTTTTGGAGAATCTCTGTTGTTTCTTGTATAGGTATATTCGTGTATAAATTGACAATATCAAAAGAAACCAGCTTATAACTCGGTAATAAGTCGATGGAATTAATTTTGTTTATGAAATCTTTATTGTTCTTGATATTATGATTGTTCTCTAGCTTTGTACTGTTTTTTATTATATGTTGAAGTTTTTTTGCGATTTTGTACCCAGGTGCCGACGTGTAGTTCACTAAGGGACGTATTGGCACGTTGTTCTTATGTATTTTTGGCAAACCTGTGAATGCGGGTGCCTGTGCATTTATTTGTTTAATATGGTGTCTAACATTTGCGTCAAACAAATTTATGCATTTGTTCACAGCGGAATTTAGTTCCTTTGTGTACTTGGTGTACTTGCTGGTGGGGTCATGCTCAAGTGTCTTAATAATGTTATTGTTAATAAATTCATAACATTTCTGCGTGTAATCTGCTTGACTCAATATAACTACAGTATTGCCTTTATCGGCTTTGGTAACTATTGCCTTATTTATGTCAATCTTTTGTTTTATTGTTTTCATAAGGTTGAGCTCCTTCTGGTATTTTAGAAACTGGTTTTTATTTTTACTTAAGCCATCCATTTTCAATATGCGATCCAATTTATTGTTGATTACCGATCGTATTACTTGTTGTGTTTCTTGGTTTTTAATGCATTTTATAGCAGCTTCAGCGTTTATAACTCCATGTAATAGGCTTTTTTGCTAAGTTTAGGTAAGTTATATTTTAAACCTTTAGATATTAATTCTGTCTCGTCATTAGACAATTCGATATTGGTATAATTTACTACGCGTTTATAAAAGTTATGTTTACAATTTATGTTATCATACATGAGTTGTTTCTTGTATAGGTTATCAAACTTCTTAATGTGTTTCAATATAATGACTTTAATTACTTCTCTTATCTGTGCTTCTATCAATTCCATAACATTGCTAATGATAGCAGGATGCAAACTGTTTAATACTTTCAAATGTGAAATATACAAAATACGGTTCAATCTGTCCTTTTTCACATACAATTGCTTAATTTCTTCTTTTTGCCATATCTTCTGTGCTATTGATTTAGTTTTAACCGCTGCTAATGACTTATTTTGAATATTAATTTTAGAAAAATTTGGTGTTATGTTGTTGTGTAAACATTTCTTAATGAATTTAATGTTGAGACTAGTCTTAATTAAATTCATTAAGAAATGTTTACACAACAACATAACACCAAATTTTTCCAAAATTAATATTCAAAATAAGTCATTAGCAGCGGTTAAAACTAAATCAATAGCACAGAAGATATGGCAAAAAGAAGAAATTAAGCAATTGTATGTGAAAAAGGACAGATTGAACCGTATTTTGTATATTGCACATTTGAAAGTATTAAACAGTTTGCATCCTGCTATCATTAGCAATGTTATGGAATTGATAGAAGCACAGATAAGAGAAGTAATTAAAGTCATTATATCGAAACACATTAAGACGTTTGATAACCTATACAAGAAACAACTCATGTATGATAACATAAATTGTAAACATAACTTTTATAAACGCGTAGTAAATTATACCAATATCGAATTATCTAATGACGAGACAGAATTAATATCTAAAGGTTTAAAATATAACTTACCTAAACTTAGCAAAAACAGCCTATTACGTGGAGTTATAAACGCTGAAGCTGCTATAAAATGCATTAAAAACCAAGAAACCCAACAAGTAACACGATCGGTAATCAACAATAAATTGGATCGCATATTGAAAATGGATGGCTTAAGTAAAAATAAAAACCAGTTTCTAAAATACAAGAAGGAGCTCAACCTTATGAAAAAAATAAAACAAAAGATTGACATAAATAAGGCAATAGTTACCAAAGCCGATAAAGGCAATACTGTAGTTATATTGAGTCAAGCAGATTACACGCAGAAATGTTATGAATTTATTAACAATAACATTATTAAGACACTTGAGCATGACCCCACCAGCAAGTACACCAAGTACACAAAGGAACTAAATTCCGCTGTGAACAAATGCATAAATTTGTTTGACGCAAATGTTAGACACCATATTAAACAAATAAATGCACAGGCACCCGCATTCACAGGTTTGCCAAAAATACATAAGAACAACGTGCCAATACGTCCCTTAGTTAACTACACGTCGGCACCTGGGTACAAAATCGCAAAAAAACTTCAACATATAATAAAAAACAGTACAAAGCTAGAGAATAATCATAATATCAAGAACAATAAAGATTTCATAAACAAAATTAATTCCATCGACTTATTACCGAGTTATAAGCTGGTTTCTTTTGATATTGTCAATTTATACATAAATATACCTATACAAGAAACAATAGAGATTCTCCAAAACAATTTACTTAATACGGCAATATTAAATCAATAGGAAATTAACGAATTAATCTTGATATTACGAATAGTGTTGAAACAAAATTATTTTACATTTGACGGCAAGTTTTTTAAACAAGGAGAAGGGTTAGCCATGGGGTCTCCTTTAAGTGGATTACTGGCAGATATATACCTTAACTTTTATGAAAATAATTATCTACTATCTAACTGTAACAGTTACCACGATAAAATTATCTCATACACGCGATATGTTGACGATACGTTCATGGTTTTTAATGGCACTTGTAGACAAATGGACATGTTACTCAAATACATGAACAACATAAATAACAACATAAAATTCACCATGGAAGTAGAAAATGAAATTGCCTAAACTTTTTAGACCTTTCTGTTCGAAGAAACGCTGATTGTATCACATATAAAATATACAGGAAACCCACTACCACGGATATAACTGTCCATGCTGATTCATTCCACCCATATACACAGAAAATGGCCCCTTTTAATGCTTTCGTAAATAGACTTTTAACTATACCTATGAACCAGGAAGATTTTCAAGATGAAGTAAATATTATTAAACATATAGCTGTCAATAATGGATATAAAAGTGATATAATAGATAACTTAATACGCAAACGTAGGAATAAAATGGAAAGAAAATTAAAATTAGATGGTAAAAAGAACCATTATATTTCAGTTGAATATACTAATGTGATTCCTAATATAATAAAAAATGAATTAAGAAAATTAGACATCATCGTGTCCTTCAAAACTACCAATAGCATATTGAACATATTAAAACCTCGAACACAAAAAACAACCGAAAACAGTTCTGGCATATATAGAATCCAGTGTAGTGAATGTGATAAATTCTATATAGGACAAACGGGCAGGAAATTTAAAGACAGATATAAAGAACATTTGCCAAAAAAGAACATCAAGTCAATCAAATCCAACTTTGTTTTACATCTGGTAAACAGCAATCACAGTTATAGTGGTTTCACAGATAACTTTACGCCCATACTTATATGCAGTAAGAGCCGATACATGGATGCCATGGAAGAATATGAAATATATAAAGCATTTTTATTTCAACCAAACCTACTGCTTAATGATCAATTAACATTTAAATCTCACTGTTTATATGATACTGTATTGAAGAGTGATAACGCTTGTGTACACCAGCCGAATATATAGTTTGATTACGCGGTCAGTTATAGTACAGCAGTGTGCACTGTTACGTGGACCGAGTTCTATCATACTCATTGTGTTATGTGTTGATGTGTTTTAATTATTATATTCTTGACAAGTTCGTTATGAACTAGAAGAAAAAAAAATTTAACTGATGATGGAACGTGTTCCCGAAACATGTCATAAGACATCAAAGACGTAGTCGCAGCACGGATAAAGAAAAAGGTATTTATTAATTTCAAATATGTAATTATCAAATGTCAACATAATTAGACAAAAGTTAATATATAATAGAACATGACCTTATGAGGTATTGTTTTAATCTTTGAAAGGAAATAAACACAATAGTGATAATATTTATTACCCAGAAGGAAAGACAGAAGAATAAAATCAATCAGAAAATATATAATAAATTTGAATAAAAATTTCAAATATAATAACAATGCTTTTAATCGAGGCCTTAACCAATCAAAGGGTTTCTGTTACCATAGAAACGGGTTGGTTACTAATTTTCCGTTAAATTTACTTACTTGGAAAAATGACGCTTGGGTAGGAGGTACGCAAGATTTAGATGACCGAAATTTTATTTTAAAAAAGTTTGAAAAACATTCAGAAGTCAACAGCATGAACCAGTGACGAGGAGATGAAGAGTTTCAACTATTAACAGATGTCCAGGAACCAAATAAACAAAATTAAATAGCAGAAATTCCCAAGACAAATTAGAAGAAGATGCCAGCAGCCTAAGTCACCCCAAAATTGATGAATTTCCATTACCCCAGAACAGCGACCTATCGCAACCTTCTGAACTGATAAGTATCAATTAAATACAATAATCCCAGGAATAAAAGCACTTTAAATATTTCTCATATCAATCAAAAAATTCTCACTATCAAGTAAAATTAACTTTCTTTCAAGGATTGAATAATATAAACTTACGTAAAACAATTGTTAACTAAGAAATAACCTCGCACTAATGTGCGAAATTTGTAACAACTATTACTACACTGCCGAACAATTTGTAAACACACTTTATACCATTTAAGTACGGATAAGGTACGGTAGTGTACTTTTTTAATGTAACCATCTTTTGTGTTTTCTTTATAATCCAAAGAACTCCAAATTTTGAGCGAGTTGATATATAGTGTACAAACAGATGCCATGTCGGCCTCAGTATAACTCGTTTCAAAATCAGTTTCATCAGCCTAGAGATTTATGTTTCATGTTTTAAGCTGGAGCAATTTTATTGAAACATAACTAATAATATTATTGTGACATTGATTAATGACCAAACCATAATTAAAGTTACAGTACAGAGTATTACCATTGTTTTATTTCATAGGAAGTTGTATAATATATGTGTGTGTTAGCAATTTCACTGAGCAGACAACTAGCGCTCTTGCCATGTGGGCAATACAGTAAGCTGTACAGAGGCGGGAATCATTCGAACGCTCCAGCTGTCATCGCTGATAACACCAATCTAACTTGTTAATTCACAAATTTAATTGTTTTAAAATAAACAATTTGGCGCCACCCGGGACTCGCAACCCCTATGAAATTACAGGTAGGTTGTACTGATAATTGTGACCACGCTACGGACTTCGGTAGCAACAACCATTAATGTAACGACAGGTGTGAGACGAACACACCACACTAACCCTTAATACACATAAAAACAGGTGTACACATTTTACAGATACGACCAGAACATCTCTCGTTACAGATTGGCGACCAACGTAGTGAGGCAAGAAAAGGACGACTAGCGGCGATTATGAAAAGACATCATATGGTTACAAGATTCGACATTAAGAAAGGAACCAATCAGGAAGAAATTGAGGAAATGATTGGAGGGTTGTTTGAAGAGGATCCCCAGGGGGACCAACCGGAAAATCCAAACCTACTGGAACCAGAAATTGAAGTAGTAGTTGAGGTCCAACCAGTCAAACCAACCGAAGAGACGAAATGGGATAGCATGATGAGAATGATGATGGAGCAATTCGGACAAGCAAGGGAACAATTTGGACAAATTAATGATAATTTCACGAAAATGAATGAAACTTCAAAGACAACAAATGAAAAAATAGACCAGCTGAAGGAAGAAATCAAAGAACAAAGGAAGGAAGACAAGGAAGAATTGAATAAAAAATTAGAATCATTGCAAGAGGGAATGAAGAAAGAGATCAGAGAACAAAGAAAGGAAGGCAGGGAATTTTTGAAGGAGAACATAGAGCTCCTGAATAATAAATTGGAAAGCAACCAGGAGGCACTGAAGAGAAGCCAAGAGACGCTAGAAAAGAGGAGTGAAGAGCTGAAGAAACAGATCAAGAAGGATCTGGAGATAGTAAATAAGAAGATCGAAAATAGTAATGAAACGCTCCTACGACAAATGAAGGAAGATGGTGAGAAGAACAGAGAAGAATTAAGATTCATGCTAGTAGAGTTTCGTGAAGAAGTCAAACGGACAAAAACAGGGATGAGTAAGAGATGGGAAGAAACAAATTATCCAGCAGATCAGCTTAATGAAACAGTAAATAATAGTTTCACACAATTGAAGGAAACACTAGACACCACTTCTGAAGGTAGTAAGGAGATGGAAATTGTAGAAGAATCAAGTGTATTGTTTTCTGAAAATAAAGATAACAATAACACCGAGAAAATCAAGCGCATAACAACCAACAGCAGAAGAGTAAAGAAGAATCGAATCATTAAGAAGAATAAGAAAACAGAGGAAATGGGAAAGGTATATAAAAAGAAACTAATCAAAACAAGAGAAGAAGTGGAGATGATGAAGAACGGACTCATTGATGTGTTTAATTTGCCCCTTACCTACCAAAGCAAATTAATGAAGTATAAAGATTGTAGGAGGACTCTGAAGGAAATTATAAAAGGAATTCACAACCAACCAGTGGATGAAAAATTCAGCAAATCTATGCTTAGATGGAAGATGCCAGAAATAGAAAGGACTGACAACAAAACAGTGTATAACAAATTCAGGAGATCCCTGAAACACTGGAGCACACCAGAAATGGAAATACAGAATAAAAGATCAATAACATTAATGAGAGAGGCACAGTTAACTTCTCTGATTGATCAACAAAGTAATCAAATGATTGAGGTAGACATTAATACTACGGAACATATGGTATTAGAGGAATTGTGGTACGAGACCGAAGAAACCTATATCACAAGGAAGAAAATAGTTCTACACACCAAGGTTACACGAACCACAAGTGCAGAGGAAATAATGGACCATGGGTAAACTAAGCGAAGATACCACACACCAAGAAAAGGGACTGATCTTCGAATTACCGACCAAGCAAACCAATGGAAAGGAAGGAGTAGTAAATTAAATTAAACCAATTTATGATCACCAAAACAAGAAGGGACAAGAAATTACTCAACGACCAAGAAATAATAAACCATAATAAACTTAAAAAAAAAAATTATCCAGAATAAATGTTCAAACATCTAACATTTGAAGGAGTAGAGAAGAAAGACAACAAAGAGTTAAATATACAAGAGAAGGAAAGAAAAGGAGAAGATCAACTTACAAAAAAGTATAAATAACTAGGTCCTGTATAGAGTACGATAAATGACCATATGTCATCACAAAGGATAATGGTAACAATACTTACCAAATAAGTAATATAAACACAAGAAAAATAAAAAGGAGTTTACAACCAAGCTTCAATAAAAAAGTTTTATGAAGAAGAATTAATTACTAGAAATGAAATAAACTAATTTCAAAATTCAAAAAGTTTGCAAGAGCAACTTACTACATTATTTAGATGACATATGAGGAATGGAAAAAATAAAAATAAATGAATAAAAAATATAAAAACAAAGGAATAAGTTACACAAACTCCTACCAAGTAAAATCAACTTACAGTCTATTAAAGTTGATATATGAAGTATAAAATAAAAAAGTACAATAAGGAATAAGCTACACAAATTCCTATAAAAAAGTAAGAATCACAAACTTACGATAATATTTAAACAAAAACTACTTAAAAAGGAATAAACTACAAAAATTCCTATAAAGTAAGAAAACTAACTTACAAAAAATTATCAAAAATGATATTTAAAACAAAATAAAATAAACCAAAATAAAATCAAGCAAAAATTGCTGCAATAAATAACTGAAATAATAATGAGTTTAAAGTATTCAAAGAAAAAAAAAAAAAAATCTGAACTGGTACAAGGAAACAGAAAAGTTATGTATAAAACAAATATACAAGATATGGCTAAAGCAGAATATTGCTAAACAACCAAGAAAAAGAATAAAAATGTCTAAGATAATTAAAATGATCACAAGGAGAATTGAAAACAAAATAATGAGAAGTTAGATATGATGAAATTAACATATGAATAAATAAAAAAACAATCAACTGTATAAATAGATGACAGTATATAGCAAAGGTACAGCGGAAGGAAGAATGAGTAAAAGGCCAAAGTGATCTAAAAACAAACCACAAGGCGGACAATCCCAAAATATATTATTATTATTAATTTAAGTCACAAGTTGACAAAAAAGGTATTTAAGATTGACTGTTGAAAAGTCCAGCAATCAAAATAAACTGAGCAGAGATGATGTTCCTCTGGTCTCAGAAAAAATGAGTAGTAATGGAAGAAACCAGCTACTAAAAAGTTAGGGAAAAAATTGTGTATGAGGGAGAACACTCATGGAAATAAATAAAAACAGATCCAAATAAAATGGAATGAATCAAGTAAGAAGAGAAATAAAGAATGGAGAAACAAACAAGAAAGAAAAGGAAAAAGATTATATATAACTGATAATTTCATAAAAAACTATGTTAGTGTTTTATTAAAATGATCAATTTTGAAGGACAGGCATTATGTTACAACACAAATAAGCCACCCCAGTACCAGGGATAAAAAAGATAATTCTTAATGTAAATGTACTTCATATTAAATAAAATTATGAAATATAAATAAAATATAAAAACTATGACACGACAAACGACGACATTACCCAACCCAAGTGATTGACCCAACAACAGGAAACAAAAGAAGAAGGGAACCACGAAAAACAAACAAGAAAAGAGAGTGATTGACCTAACAACAGGAAACAAAAGAAGAAGGGAAGAAACCAAAACTAAAGAAGAATAAAGACAATTGAAGGAAGTGAACGAATTCCTATAACTAAATAAAATCAAACCAGACGAGAAGGGGAGAACCGAATTAAAATAAAGACAATTGAAAATGAAGAAGATGATGGAGATGAAGAAGAAGCAGAAGAATGAAGAGGAAACGAAGTGAAACCAAGAAATAAGAAACACCACATATAAAAGGGAGAAATGGTACGCTCAAATATAGAATATTGTGAATAAAACCAATAATTATCCACTAATGGAAATAAATATTATTGTAAACGAAATAATTTATATACCTGTTTTAAACAAAAACAGTAAAAAGTAACCTAGTAAAGAAAAGTACACTAACCCAAATATTAGAGTTAGATATAGTGAAATATATAGCAAAATATCATTAATACTATGTATAATTTATAATGAAAGAAATAGTGAGAAAGAGAAATAATTATAGGGATTGCCCACTAAAAAACACTTAATATAAACAGTGAAAAAGTGCAGTAGTGAAGGTGTAAATACCCCAAAATAGTGAGTGTATCGGTGATAAACACCAATTAATTAAAGGTGAAAGTGATAAGTGGAAAAAGATATTATAAATAATAAAAAGGTAGTAATAGATAAGAAAACACTTAGTAAATCATTGATGAACCAATAAATGATTTAAGAGTGAGCTTATAAAAAATTATATAGTTAAAGATAATTAAAAATAGTATTTCAAGTAGAGATAGATAAAGGATATGATGTTATTCAGGGAAGAAAGCCCATGTAAAAACAGTTTGTGTTAACATGGAATGGAGAAAAGAAGTAGTAATGAATTAAGAATTTAAGTATATAATTAATAAACACCCTATGTTAGAAGGGAAAATAAATTAAATAAGTTTAAAGGAAGTGATGATATTTCTCACTCAAGATATTAGTAAAAGAATGAAATGAATGTTAAACCAACAGTAACTAATAACTTGAAAAGAATTGTTCATTTTAATTTTATGAATAGGATATGGCTGAAGGAAGCTTACAGTCCATAGGCGTAATTGTTATGTTTTAAATATTAAGATATAGAAAATAATCTTGACATGTAATCAGAACACAAACAGATCTAAACACAACACAACCAATTATAATAACAAAATAAAGCCCATCAGGCTGAAATGAAATGTAATTTAAATGAAATAAGTAAAATACCATAATAGCTACTTAGGCCTATGAACATGCCTAACTGTCAGAAACATACAAATACAAATTATAACAAATTAACAAGGAAATTTACAAATCTAAGGCAAGTAACTAGCCAGTAATTATGTATAAATCATTTTAAAAGAAAAATGTTACTATAAGAGTTTAAATTAAAAGAAATATGTAATTATCAAATGTCAACATAATTAGACAAAAGTTAATTTTATAATAGTTCTCGTCGTGTACCCGTAGTATCTTAATGGTATAATAATTTGCCCGTGTTATTCCTTGTATATGTTAATTTGTAATAAATAGTTGTAAATAGTGTACCAGTTGATTGTGGAATATTTATGTTGTGTGTTTTCGAATGTGATTTAAACATATAAGTTAAAGAATTGAATTATTCTGCCTTGGTTTCTGAATCAGAATTATAATTATTCCAGTTCAGTAGTTAGAACTCCAAAAATAAATTCAAAATAGCGGTCGAGTCATCCCAAATAATTTTCAAGTCACCTTCGATATTATGCTTTAACCTATTATTTGAGGTTAATCTTGGTTTTTGCAGTTTGCGTACTTCCAATGACTCCCCGAATTCTTCTTATCCTTGTTAATTATAAAATAAATGCTGATAATATATTACATTCCTGAAATAATAACGCTTGGATATGATTTAATAACATAATGGTTTAATCTCTGTAATATAGGTTCAAATTATTGGAAAATTCCATTCGATACATACGGTTGTCACAATCGATATTTATCTCAGGATTTACTAATTAAATAATGTTAATATATTTCGTGGGAATTCTTGTGGCTGCTACGAAAAGTTCCTTTACATGATAATTAATAATATCGAGTACCTTTACAAACAATATATTACTTATAATCTAAAAAATTACAGAAATTATATATTAAGTAACATACAAGGTTTGACAATATTCAATACGCTTCGTAAAAGCATGTAGGTTAGAGTGATGTCAACATCATGGCTGCCATTTTTCGTGTCAGAGAATAATGAAGTTTATTAATGTGTACAATAAATGTTATCCTTTATTGTTAAACTGTTCGTTTAGATATTGAATTTGTTTTTCACTTTAAAATGTTTACTAGTGATTAGTGTTAGTGTAAATTGGTATATTGTCTAGTGGTTGTTCCTTGTTGGATAAAAATATTGTCAAATTATACTTTACACATCTAGACGATATTGCCGAAAGTTTTCTGGTTTATTCTGGATAATCTCTTGATTGTGTGTATTACTGGTTCATGAAAATTGTAGTGGAGGGATTATTTATCTTCGATGATGGTCATTCAGATCTTCTTTCACAAACGGGTTATATATTTTTATTTTAATTACATCTCGACACGCACTATTAAACTGTTCTTCATCACAATTAACAATTAAGTGTTATTTCTTCTTTTTTAGTCAACGAACCCATACAAACTTCTTAAATTTTGATTGGCCATTTATGTACAGGTTAAATGTTATATGATCGATTCCCATTAATTACTTTACATTTTTATAAATTACCTTTAATAGATAATTTTATTATTATACTCTAATGATACGTGCAATGTTTACATGATGATTAATTATATAATTATAAACAATTTGATACTAAACATGCCTCAGTTTATAACTGTAAAACCTTATTAATTTGAATTTCTATGATATGTGGTGGAACAATTTGTTATGGTTGATTGTAATTTCTACTTTGACTACCTGAGATAAATATATTTACATAAATTAACTGGTGACATAAAATCTTATAACATACAACAAAACTCTTAATAATAATAATTGTTTTTGACAACTTTAATTATTTCATACTTTTAAACTATTGTCTGTATGATAATACTAAAACACTTTTTATAAATAATAAATAGCACACTGTTTAACAATAGTTTGTGCCACTATTTATTATTATATCACTCATCACTGTAAAGGTTTGTGTCCCTTTTTCTATCCTTATTATCGGCCTATATGATTTTAATTAATACAATTTTTATTTCGTGAATAGGTACTCTTTATTAGGTTTAGTTGTGTTTCAGGGTAATTTGATTATTTAGGCCTACTAGGTTTATTTATTTAATTTTGATTGTTTACTGCCCTATTCTACTGGGTTATTTCTGGGTTTCTTGATAATATTAAATAAGTCAAACCAACTAGTTTCCTTTAATTTGCTATCAATTATTATTTCTTGTTTCCTCTCTGGATCGGATTTCACTATTATTTACTATAAAATACGTTAATTACCTTCTGTCAACGTTTCTTAAAATCCTTTTCGGGATAACTCGAGTTTCGACACCAATGGTGTCATCATCAGATCGGATATGAATTAGGTCAAAACATTATTGATGTATATACATCTCGTCAGATATTAAAAAATTAAAAACAACACATACATTACACAAATAATAAATAAAATATATCATAACAAAACAACAATACAACAACGAAATATAAAAACACGCGGCCGCAAACGAACCTGCACAGGAACGCCCCCACGGTAAGACTAATCAATGCCGGTTTGACCTTGGTTCAATTTTATCGATCTGATATAGCCGATTTCTCGTTCTATATGATCGATTCAATACGAGAAATCGGCTATATCAGATCGATAAAATTGAACCAAGGTCAAACCGGCATTGATTAGTCTTACCGTGGGGGCGTTCCTGTGCAGGTTCGTTTGCGGCCGCATGTTTTTATATTTCGTTGTTGTATTGTTGTTTTGTTATGATATATTTTATTTATTATTTGTGTAATGTATGTGTTGTTTTTAATTTATTATATATCTGACGAGATGTATATACATCAATAATGTTTTGACCTAATTCATATCAGATCTGATGATGACGCCATTGGTGTCGAAACTCGAGTTATCCCGAAAAGGATTTTAAGAAACGTTGACAGAAGGTAATTAACCTATTTTATAGTCTTAATCGTTTCTGGAGGCAAGAAAAATGTTTAAAATCACTATTATTTACTATTCTTTTTGTAACATTTTGTTTCGTTACAATATATAATAGAACATGACCTTATGAGGTATTGTTTTAATCTTTGAAAGGAAATAAACACAATAGTGATAATATTTATTACCCAGAAGGGAAGACGGAAGAATAAAATCAATCAGAAAATATATAATAAATTTGAATAAAAATTTCAAATATAATAACAATGCTTTTAATCGAGTCCTTAACCAATCAAAGGGTTTCTGTTACCATAGAAAGTTGGTTAGTTGGTTACTAATTTTCCGTTAAATTTACTTACTTGGAAAAATGACGGTTGGGTAGGAGGTACGCAAGATTTAGATGACCGAAATTTTATTTTAAAAAAGTTTGAAAAACATTCAGAAGTCAACAGCATGAACCAGTGACGAGGAGATGAAGAGTTTCAACTATTAACAGATGTCCAGGAACCAAATAAACAAAATTAAATAGCAGAAATTCCCAAGACAAATTAGAAGAAGATGCCAGCAGCCTAAGTCACCCCAAAATTGATGAATTTCCATTACCCCAGAACAGCGACCTATCGCAACCTTCTGAACTGATAAGTATCAAATAAATACAATAATCCCAGGAATAAAAGCACTTTAAATATTTCTCATATCAATCAAAAAATTCTCACTATCAAGTAAAATTAATTTTCTTTCAAGGATTGAATAATATAAACTTACGTAAAACAATTGTTAACTAAGAAATAACCTCGCACTAATGTGTGAAATTTGTAACAACTATTACTACACTGCTGAACAATTTGTAAATACACTTTATACCATTTAAGTACGGATAAGGTACGGTAGTGTACTTTTTTAATGTAACCATCTTTTATGTTTTCTTTATAATCCAAAGAACTCCAAATTTTGAGCGAGTTGATATATAGTGTACAAACAGACGCCATGTCGGCCTCAGTATAACTCGTTTCAAAATCAATTTCGTCAGCCTAGAGATTTATGTTTCATGTTTTAAGCCGGAGCAATTTTATTGAAAAATAACTAATAATATTATTGTCACATTGATTAATGACCAAACCATAATTAAAGTTACAGTACAGAGTATTACCATTGTTTTGTTTCACAGGAAGTTGTATAATATATGTGTGTGTTAGCAATTTCACTGAGCAGACAACTAGCGCTCTTGCCACGTGGGCTATACAGTAAGCTGTACAGAGGCGGTAATCATTCGAACGCTCCAGCTGTCAACGCTGATAACACCAATCTAACTTGTTAATTCACAAATTTAATTGTTTTAAAATAAACAATTTGGCGCCACCCAGGACTCGCAACCCCTATGAAATTACAGGTAGGTTGTACTGATAATTGTGACCACGCTACGGACTTCGGTAGCAACAACCATTAATGTAACGACAGGTGGAGACGAACACACCACACTAACCCTTAATACACATAAAAACAGGTGTACACATTTTACAGATACGACCTGAACATCTCGTTACAATATATATATGAAGTGTCGGGGGGAAAAACTATGAGAGTCAAGAAATTGGCAATTTTGAGATAGTGATATCATCTTGTAGAATACTTAAAATACTTTCTTGCCATTAAACGGGTTTTGGGAAAAACGATGAGGGTCGGGAGATATTTAAGCAAAAAGATATGTTGTAAGGGGGAATAGTGATGAGAGTCAGTTGGCAAAGTGGGAAGAACGATGATAGTCAACAATCAGCTATTTTGCTCAGCTGTTTCCTGGCCCTGTTTAGTTTTTGAGGTTTGTTATTGTGCGGAAAGTTATGTTGCGATGTGGTACATGTTTTTGGTGGTGTTATTGTGTTTTAATTAATAATTAACCAATTCAAAATGGAATCTGTTGATGATTCAACTCAGGTAGTACCGAAAAAGAAACCAAAACTTGGTAGACTGTCTGAAGTGAAAAAGAAACTGTTAAAACAAAGTCATGAGATTGGACCTGATTGCCACTGTTAAGATGTTTTGATGATGTTAATGACACTGCAAGTAAAGACATAATTAGTAAGTTCAATGTCATGACTGATTATAATGAGCAGAACCTTTATCTAGGTGGCTTGATAGCAAGCGCTTTTGTAAAACAACGCCGGCCTAGACCTGGTAATAATGAACCTGTCAGCCATTCTTCTTCATACTCACATAATGTTAGGTTCATGAAAGATGGTACTTTGATTGAAGTGCCTGTTTGTTAAAAACGGTTCATTTCAATCCATGGCATTGCCCCTAGACGTGTCCAAACATTACAGATGATGTTAACAACCAAGGGGAAAATTGTGAAAGACGGTCGGGGCTGTCACAATAATAGGCCTAATAAAATCCCAGAGGAAAGTGTGGATAAAATACAGGAACATATCCAGTCACTAAAGGGCCGTAGATCACATTATAGTAGGCATGATTCAAAAAAGATTTACCTAGATGACACTCTGGATATTAAGAAACTACACAGCCAATACTTGGAAGCTTATCCAAATAACCCTACTTCACATGACTCTTACAGAATATATTCAATACCAAGTACAACATTGGGTTCGGTTATCCACACATCGATACCTGTAGCTCCTGTGATAAATACAAAGCACTAGAGAAAGATTTGAAATTACAAATTTCTAATTCTAGTGGCGATTTAAGAAAACTTCAAGAAGATTTAAATGCTTTAAAATTCGAGCATGAGTTACATCTTAGAAAGGCTGATAATTTTATGAAGGAAAAAGATCTGCCAAGAAGGCCTCGCAAAAGTCACCAGAAGTGGAAGCAATCTGCATGGATTACCAAAAGAACTTGTGTGCACCAAATATCTCAACCAACGAAGTTTATTATAAAAGACAACTCTCTTACTACTTATTTAATATACACACTCTTTCCACTCAAGAAAGTGTCTTTTATGCCTATGATCAAACCATAGGCAAAAAAGGATCAGATGAAGTCACTTCAATCTTAAATGATTTTATCCATAACTTTCTAAAACCAGAAGTTCGACACTTAACAATTTTTTTTGATTCGTGTGCAGGCCAAAATAAGAACTTTACACTTTTTAGGTTTGCCTACTATATTGTTCACGTCTGTGGTATAATTGATAACTTGAAAATGGTGTTCCCCATCCGTGGCCATTCGTACATGGAGTGTGATCGCAACATGGGACTTATTAATCAAAAGTCCTACGTTGAAGTCCCAGATGATTGGATCACTGTGATTGCAAATTCAAGACAGAAACCATCTCTATTCTTAGTTATGAAGTGTGATCAATCACTTTTTCTTGGGTGGACCGCTTTCTTTGAAACCTTAAACTTTAAGGAAAAATGCCCCTTTAAATCGAGACCTATAAGAGAAGTAGAGGTTAATATTAAAAACTCAAGAATGATACTAGTTCGTGACTCATACAGTGGAGCCTTTTCGAGTATCTCCTTTGTTCAAAGTGTAGATGAAGATTTAACTATAAACAAGAAAAAAAGAAGGAGGCCTAACAAAAGAGTCTCTAAGCCTAGAGTTGAAATGGAATTGGGTTTACAAATAACTCCCTCACCTCTCTATTCCAAAAAACTTCCGATTGCAAAAGCGAAGTTAAAGGATTTCATGGACCTAAAAAAATTTCTGCCAGAGAAGGCACAGGAGTTTTATAATAATCTGCTGCCAGCTGGCGTTGAAGAAGAATCAGATGATGACGAACGTTTCGGGTAAGTTTAAAAAAAAAATGTTTTCAGAAAAATTTAGAATAATTTAAATAATTATGGAAATAATTTTGTGATATTTATGAAATGTAACATATTTACAGGCAAAGAAAGAAATATTCAATAAATAACTCTAAAAATAGTTGGATAACGTAAGCTCAGTTGTTTTTTTACATTTTATTATAGGAATTGATTTTTTCAGGATAACTACTGCCACCTAAAAATAAAGCAAGAGGAATGAAGTGCTTACTCAAGAAAGATAGCCTATAAATAATCATCAGGAAAATGTCAATATTATGAAAATTTTAAAGTTCATATAAATGTTCATAAAAGTTAGGCCTAAATAAACAAAGTTAATTAATACATTTTTTATCAAAATATGGAGACTATTGTATTTAATAAAAATACATTTTCCATTACAATATTGTTTTCATTAGCATACTTCACCTTTCATCATTATTTAATCCCTTTTTGTATTGACTCTCATCATTTTTCTACTTTTATTGTGACTCTCATCATTTTTCCCCTAAAAGTCGGGTAGTTTACTCACATAAAACTATATACAGTATGGTATAAAAAGAAATCTCATGTAAAAAGTTAATTTTCTACAAATTTAATATGTGAAAAGTAGACAAACTCAAAAACATAATAAATTTAATGGACTACTTAAAAGAGAAACAGTGTTGAATCTTTAAATGCAGTTTTCTCAGTTTCAAGTCAAACTGACTCTTATCGTTTTTCCCCCTGACCCTTCACACATATATATAAGAAGAAAACACAGAGCACCAAAAGGGTTAGCTTCTGGAGTATTGTAATTTTTCTAGGCTTATTATTTGTAGCTTTTAACAATTTTACTGGGAAATATTGGTGAAGAAACATGCATATTGGTCAGGGATAACAAAAAGAGGTAGTATTATATTTTAAGAATTTATTTTAATATTATCGTGATTTGCAAAAATAGTATCTATCATTATAAATATTATGGAATAGTAGCTATCATTATAAATATTATCTTATTGGCAGAATTTAACTGAATAAAAATAGGACTAAATGTTAAAACATATTTTTCATTGTACTGATATTTCTCAGAAAATACAAATTGTAGGTTTCTTTTGCTTTCAGCGAATCTGTTTAAAGTTTTCTCCTCTAAGTTCAATCCTTTCACTCTTTCTCTATGAACACTAAGAAGACAGAGATTTGAAAGACGATCCTCTGACATTGTACTTCTAAGCCAAGTTTTTGCACGGCGAAGTGTACTCTAAGATCTCTCCACTGTGCAGGTCGTTGGAGGTACTGTCTGGTAGTAGATGAGCCTCTTTCTTACTACTGGAAAAATATAGTTTTATGAAAAAGATCAGAAATTTTCACCACATTCCTTGCTTTTCCACATGTCGTACCATGTCCTGGCCTCTGGTTCCAGGTTTTCAATATTGTAGAAGTCTACTAATGATTTTATGATCTCTATATAAACTTCTTTCTTCTCTTTTTTCCAATGAAGAGGATGTAAAATACCAGCATTTAATGGAGTTTCATTGGTTTCTCCAATCTTGTATTGAGAGAAGTTAACAGGGAGTCCAAGTAGGGAATGAAAATGTCAATTCTGAAATAATCCAAAGGGGAAGAAGTTTGTACGTTTGAATTTGATCAGTGCTTTTGCCTTTCAGCTAGTCGTGGTATCTTTACATCAATATCCAACTTTTCACAAATTGCTGTGACTTCCATGAATAGCTTGGAAAATTCCTCTGTATTTTTATCTCTGTGCTTTCGGAACACTCTAACTAAATCAGTCTTCACGTATTTATGTACATTATGTAAATAACAGTATACCTTTTGTAACTTGTTCACAACTGGTTCAAGATATGATGCATATCTCGATATAATAATCAAGCATACAATAAACTTAACTGTAAGACGTTGCACTGTCCAGCTGAGTAGCAAGGGATCGGATTTCTTGGTTTACTTTAGGATTAGTTGATAGACTTTACTTTAGGGTTAGTACATAGAGCTTCTTTAATGGCCATAAAGTTATTTGAAAAGATCTGACTATCTAGTTTCACAAAGCAAGGGAATATTAGGAATCATTTTTCTGCACAAAATGCTTTCTCTAAAAAATCTTATTACTTGTTTAATTATACAAATAGAGTTCCTAATTTCTTGTACATCATTTATTTCATTTACAACCAAATTCAAACTGTGGGATGCACAGTGGAAATATATTGCTTTAGGATATTTTTCCCTAATTCTTTGTTGGACACTATTTTCATGACCTGCCATTGTCGAGCATTCATCGAATCCTAAGCCTATAAGCTTTTTCATGTCTAAGCATATATTAGTGGTAAATCGCAAAATAGCAGCTGTGATCCCTTCGGCATTGAGCACATCAACTTCGGCAAAACCAAGAAACTCTTCTTTTACTTTTAAATTTACATCACCATCCTTTTGGACATACTGTATGCCTACTGACAGCTGTTCTTTGCCACTAATATCAGCTGTTTCGTCAGCAAGTAATGAAAAGGCTTCACAGTTATTGGCTTCTTGCACAATATTTTCTTGGATTATTTTTCCACATATATTTATTAAATGTATAATAAATGCACTACTTGAGTGCGCAAGTAACATCGCGACGGTGTACACCGGCTATAAACGCAACGCGAACACATGTTGTGACAGTGCGTGCTCCTCTGTGTTTTTAGTGTTTTATATTTTTGATGCTTTATTGTTTTAATTATTGATTTTATTTTTAATTTATTATATTTTGATCTTAATGTCTGACGCTCTTTAAAGAGAAATTATTCTGAAGATGGGGCATATGCCTCGAAACGCGTCAAGTTAAGCGAAATTACAAGTAAGTCACTCGACGGATTCGGTAAGCAATTATTTATTTATTTATGAAATCATTTTGTACCCTGTGAGGTGTATATTTTTCTCTATCTCCATGTGTTCTTAAATGCTTTTCAAGCATTTGATCTCCAGCATCAACTCGAAAATTAAGGAGATCCTCAAAATTTCCTCCGTGAGAATGTTTTCCTCTAAGAGATATATCATGTGTACCACAAAATATTATAGTGCTAATGATGGACTTGAGTTTCTTTCTGTTGGATCATGCCAGTTCAGCTGCAGCAGAGTCCAACTGTTCTGCATCATTTTTTGTTTCATCTCTATCGAATCAGAGAACTGTTTTGCATTAACAGTTCCATCAATGTGCCATTGGATCTTCTCGTGGCCTCGTGCATCCTCATGAAAATGTTTGAAGTCCTGTTGGGCTTTAACCACAAATGCTCCAAAAGTGCCCCGTTTTAAGGTTGGTTTAAAAAGAATGCAATATTTACACAATCCACCTTTTAACTGAGGAGAATATACTAGCCATGTGTATTTACTTAACCAGTCCTGCTGAAAAACTCACCTATCTTTTCCCTTCATTAAAACGTCTTTCTTAAAATCATATGAAGAAATTTTAACCCGAGGGTTAGTTAACATCTGATATTTTTCATCATCTGTAACCCCTGTTTTACTTATGTACTGTCCTAAATCAAAACTAGCATCAACATTCTCAAATAAAGTTTCTTCATGTTGAATAGATGGAAGCATGGAAGATGATGTTGAACACTGTACTGTAATAGAATATGGGCCAGTTGTGCAAGGAAGATCGGAAGAGCTTGTTTTTGCAGAATCTTGGAGATCTACTCTAGTCTTCTTTGCCGTCGTTCCGTTCCCACACAAAAAGAAATTTCTGATATCCATTTTCCTAAAACCAAACCAGATGGCATTAGAACCCAGTAGTGAAATGGTGGAATAGTTTTTAAGAAATCTTGCTCACTGATTAGTTTCGTTAACTATTTCAAAAAATGCGATTTTGAGATAAATGCCCTCAAAGTTACAACGCCAATGTTGCCCACGAAAAAAAAAGAATTTTGGCGATATATGGATCAAACAATTTAAGTATTACTGATAAATAGGCAAAATTACTTTTTTTATACGGGTGCTAAATCATTTTATTTTAATAAATCTAATAGCTTCCTTAAGGGGGTAGTCTACTGATTGGGCCCCAAAACGAAAGTGTTTATGGGAATTTTTTTTGAGAATGTATGGAAGGCTTTTATTTGAAAATTTAATGACATATTTACTGACTCTTCAGTACACGAAAAAACATTTTTTTTTTATTTTATGCAAAAATAGGCATTTATAGAGGACACTGAGCATGTTACGGTTTCGCTTATTTTTTGCACATAAATCGGTTATAAAATTGACAATTTTTTATGAAATGACTTGATAAAGGTAATTTCCCTAAAGAAACTATATACGAAGGTGCCTGTAAAATTTGAAGACGATATCTTGAATAGTTCTCTCTGAATCATGTACCCCGTACCAAAAAAGCATGTTTCAAGAAAAACTCCTTTAAAGTTTTAAAAGTGTATCTACTATTGTAACGGTGCGCTCCGCGAAGCAGGTATATCTTTAAAACTACTTCGAATATCGATATGAAATTTTAACAGCATTTAATAACGTGTGTCGAATGTGATGGCTATGGTTTCGACAGTACAAAAAATATTTTTAAGTCATTTTTCGCAGAATTCGGTTATAGCCTACTCAAAACAATGTCGAGCGATCTCAACAACAGCATTGCGTAACGGTCAAAGCATTGGTTACGTTCATAATGTAACGTTCATCATATGCATGAGAAAAAATAATGTATGCTATATAAAAATTACTAAACATTTTGTTGGCAAAAATTAATGATTAGGATTTCATTGATTCAACCAGAATTTTTATTAAACCAACTAAAAAATGTTCTCAGTGTATCTATAAATAAAACAGAAAAATTCTTGCTTGCTATCTTCAAAGGTTAAGGTTTATGCTTTTTCTGTGAAATATGCATAATTTTATTGATAAAATGAAAAGTATTTATGTGCACTATGAAGAGTACATCAAGTTAAAATTTTAAATGTTGGCATATTTTAGTAATATTGTATGCAAAATTAAACATTCTTTTGTTAAAAATCGTTGTGTTAGGGTTAGGTCTATTGCCCCATATTATTTACATCTAGGAGCTCGGCAGAGCTCCGGCTTTCTATCTGTTAACCGATTAGTAACTATACTATTATAACCATACCTGGAGCATTGAAATTCTCTGTACAGCAAAATATTCATCGACTTAACTTAAAAAGCTCACAATTTTGGCACTGGATATACTCGGGAAATAACGCTAGAATCTTGTTTAGTTTACACCTGACGAGCTTCGGCTGAGACAGCATATATGGCCAAATACTTAAATTATCTAAATGCGTAAGTACAATACTCGGACTAGTGGATCCAACGATCAAGTGAGTAACCGAGTAAATGACACGCAGACCAGGGTTGGTTTCAGACGGCGCTATGCTCCAATGTATACACACATCAATTTAGGAAGTTGCCTGGTTAGCGCATGCGCAATGAATGAGCGTCTCCCACCATACAGTCTGACTGTAAGTTTGGTGTTGTTTACATGTACAGTCTGCAAGCATTCCAAAAGTTACTGAGTTGCTGTTGTGTTTTGTGTTTTGCAATCTGTGCTGTGGTTTTGTATTTTAATAGCTATCTTAGTGATTAGGTTTACCTTTCTGTGACGTTATTTAAAACTAATTTGTTTGTATTGTTTTTCGTCGCGATACATTTTATATCTTTAATTTTTGTTATTAGTGATTGCTTAACAATGAGTAAGTTGTCGGGAAAGGTGCTTAAAAACCAAACTCGCGAAGTTATATACAATGTGATGGAGTTTATGAAGAAGGAAGCAGATCATGGAGGGTTTTTAATAGACTGTAAAAAAGTTAGAGAAAGAGTGTCGGCTTCAGTTGGTGTAAGTCGGATGACACTAGCGAGAATAAACCAGGAAGCGAAGAGGCAGAGAAGTGAAGGGCAACCATTATTTGAAACGCCAAATAAGAAAAGGAAGAGAGAAAAGCCTGTGACAGATTTGGACGATTTTGATAAATCTGTTATACGCCGAATGATCAACGGCTTTTACCTCGTCGAAAAATGTCTACCTACACTACCAAAATTACATTCAAAATTAGTGAAAGATATAGGGTTTAATGGAGGGAAGACAAGTTTAAGGACAGTAATCAAACAGTTGGGTTTTAAATGGAAAAAGACGAGAAACAACAGACATGTACTTATTGAACAACAACACATAGCCTTCCACAGACACGAATATTTAAAAAACATTAGGAAATACAGAGAAGAAGGGCGACCAGTAGTTTACATGGATGAGACTTATATTCACTCGTCACATGTGAGCCAGAAATCGTGGGCAGACAATAACAATGATGGTGTCGCTATACCCCTCACTAAAGGAGCAAGACTTATAATAATTCATGCGGGAGGAGAGATGGGTTTTATTGAAAACTGCTTCACCATGTGGAAATCAAGTCTGTGTTCAGGAGACTATCACAGTTCAATGAACTTTGGAAACTACCAAAAGTGGTTGACAGAAAAATTAATACCAAACCTGCCAGAAAAAAGTGTACTTGTCATTGACAATGCACCATACCATAATGTGCAGTCAAAAAAGTGTCCAACCTCCGCTTCAACTAAAAGTAAAATGCAAGAGTGGCTTCGAAGTAACCGAATACCTTTCGATGATTCGATGCTGAAGGTACAGTTACTGCAGTTGATTTCGTTACATAAACCAAGGATCAAAGAATACGTAATCGATTCGCTCCTTCAACAATACGGCCACACTGTATTGCGCTTACCTCCATACCATCCGGAGCTCAACCCAATAGAACTTATTTGGGCCGAGGTGAAGAACTGGGTAGCAACCAACAACACAACGTTTACAATTGAAGACGTGAAGCAGCTAACAGTACAAAAATTCGGGGAAATCACCAGAGAATCCTGGCAAAAAAAATGTGACCATGTAAAAAAGGTTGAAGAAGACTACGTTACATCTCAACCACAAATAGAAAACGCTGTTGAAAATTTCATCATTCAACTTGGAGGGGAAACCAGTGACACAGATGAGGATGACGCCAGCGGATGTAGTCAAATGGACACGGACAGTGAAGAAACTCTATCAGGAATTGAAGACTTAATGTGAAGTGTGGTTTACCTGCTGTCATAGCTGTTAACTTAGTTGAAAATTTTTTTGGTACAAAAAAGTCCATTACTATAAAAAAAGTCATATTACTATATGACTTGCACAGTAAAAAATTTATTATTTTCTATTTGAACAGTTAGCAATTATTTGTGACCATAGGACTGCATATTACTGATCGTCTACTGACATGAAACGAAAAGGAGCTCTGAAGATGACCCTTGGAATCATTAAAGGTAATTTGTATAAACATAATTCCATTTTTCATTTTTGTTGTGTTGTGTAGGGCCTACTTCTATAGTACGTAGTTCCAATGATCTATTTTACTGCATAAATAGGAGCAAGTGGGGTGAGGTGATGAATGGATTAATTTGATAATGTCAGCATATTTATAGGCCTACAATAATTTTACAATAATTTACAATAATTTTCGGTATGCTTTGTTAGTGTTCTGTGTTTAATTTGTAGTACGTTAATGATTATAAATGTTGTTCTTTAGATCCAAAAACATTAAATAGAAAATAATTTGCATTACAAAATTTAGAAATTACAGTAGCACATAATTACCAGTAGTATTTGCATTTCGTTGTTTGGTTCTATTTTTAAAGGGACAGTGGATATTTTTCTTAAGAAATAAAAATATAAGGCATATTTGCTACCACCTGGGGGCTATGAGCGCACGAGTGTGCAATTTTTATATTTAAAACAGCTCTTAAATTATTGAAATTTAAACAAACACTGACACAAACAAAGCGTTCCGAACACTGCTTGCAGTAGTGACTGTACCAACTAGTACACGCGTACTCACGTAATAGTGGGAAGTCAGTCAGCGGAGGGGAAATTTCCCCTCTGTGGGTTTCCAGCTACGTTGATGTATGTATAACTAGAATAATAAGGTAGGCCACTCCGGCCAATTACGCTCCCATTGGTTGCTTCGCTCTGACGTCGACTGGTGGAAGAAATACGCGGGAGTGTTGATTTACCATGCAATCTTACCTGAGACAATGTCCTACTTAGCATCTCTCTGCTGTTTACACGAAATATTAACAATAATTGTAATGAGCTATTCATATAGAAAAAGGATTAAACAACAAGATTAAATGGTTTGCGGCAAAAAATAATGGTAAAATATATTTCTACATTTAATAGAAAAGTAAGCAAGTCTGTCCACATATAACATTGACAAAATGGCACAAGATGTAAAATTAAGTCAGAAAGGAGGCGATATTATATATATGTATATTTAAATATATATATCATTTTTTTATTATTCGTTAATTTTATATTAATAGAATTATTTCGATTGTTATTAATTTACTTAGAAACCTCTGATGATACTGATATTTTTAGTGAAACGTGCGTCAGGTGTTAAAAAGAATATACGAAATTATACTACTTGCAAAAGAAACAAATTGAAAACATCACAAATTATATATATATTATAACGGAACCAAATATTAACTATTTGGGGTTATATGTTTACCGCATACTGAAACAATATTTAAATAAAAATTAACAGTTAAAACTCCATTTGAATGTAGCGCATTGAAAATAATGCTGTGTAAAGCAACGCACACGTGGTCGTTATGTAATCAGTTCGCTGTACAAGGAAGCGACCACACCCAAACTGTTAATTATTAATATCTCGGAAACTAATAAATAAAGGCGAAATCTAACATAGCCAAAATGTTTGCCGAGATATTAATAATGACGTGTGCAAATTTGATGCAATATAATTAACAAATGTAAGAGTTAATTAAAATAATTAAATAACTTCTGTTAAAATAGAGTTACAGTAAAGAGATTTTAGTATATTATAAAGATAATAATTTGTGACAGATTGTATATTTTAGATTTCACACAACTTGATTTGCAACCAAGTTATTGCAAAATTAAGTAAGTACAGGATATCCTTAGCGACAAAGTGGTTCCGGCGGATAATTAAATATTAGATAATAATTCTATTCTCCGTCTGTGGGAACCAGACTTCATTCTCACGGACTAAGGGAATTCTAAATTTTATGTAGTAGGGAGAGTGCGTCGACCAATGAAATCATTGCATGCAGCCCCGGCCAGTGCGATGTTTTCTGGTGGAAAAATCACTCTTCTGTCAGTACTCACGAAGTTAAGACGTAGTCCTTCGATCGTCTAGTAGCCAAAGTGGTGAAGATCAACAAGAAGACTCTACGTGGTCAACACACACGCGATTACGAACACACTAACTACAGATCATCTGTATAGCTCGTAATTGTTGTGTAAAGGCGAGATACTCTTCAAGACATCAACTAAGCTTATTGTGTACTACCAGATAGTCATAAGCACGCAAGAGATCCACCCGACTTCAAGACCAGACTTCAAGAATACAACAGAGAGGCCGTCTAAATCATTGGTTAACAGCTGACGAGCAGAGCGACCGCCCGAACAAAGCACACACACACACACACACACGCTGACGTGCAACGTGCAAATCGACGGAGAACAGGAAGCAGTTCCAGCAGACAACAGCAGACGTTAAAATATTCACAAACAGCAAGGAAGCAGAGTGTTGCCGAATTTTGAACTCCACGACCGAATCCAGCAGTTCTAAGCAGATTACTTTCTCTAACCAAGGACTCGAATCGACGAGGGACAAATCAGGACGACATCCTCTTCAGTAACAGGAAAGCAAAATCTATTTATTTATTTTCAGATCAAATTTTATATTTTTCAATTAAAACATTGTAATTCAAATAATTCAGGTGCCAAACAAAAAGCAAAGACTCTAGTAATTAAAAAGTAAATTCGTTGTGATAATCTGTATAGCAGTTTAAGGTTTTAGTAAGTTATAGTTAAGAAATAGAAGTAGTATAAAAGCGCTATACAAATCTTAACTGACAATCTAATCTTAGATCATACTGCAGTAGATCAGAAGTAGAATCACTAGAAATGAAATAACGTGAACTAGACTGTCACGTCTAATTTATTTTAACTAATTATTCAAATTAATTTTAGAGTTTTATATTTTGTTTCATGAACACTTAGATTCAAATTAATTAAATAAATTTAATTAAATTCAAATCAATTAATAAAGTCAAATTTAAATTGCAATTAACTCGCAAAGAACGAGTTCAGTTTCTTTCAACTATTAGACAATCGAAAAACATCGATTCATTGTATAGACTATAAGAAAATTCATAAGATTATAACCATTCTATTCTTGTGTGTTGTTGGTGTAATAAACAATGCTTTATTACCCCATATAACAGTGTTTTATTGTTGTACAATAAAGCCTACCAGTCTCACAAAACTCTCCTCCTTTAAAGTAACCCATTATGTGTGTTGTTGTAAAAATTTGAGATTACTAGCTTGCGAACTTCAAATCCAAAATCCACACGCCCTAGTCGGAAGAATCTGCAAGATCAGACAGCAGGTGGGTACTCACACACAACATTACATTACAATAACGCATAGTAGTGTAGTTATAAATGGCGCCCAACGTGGGGCCCGACAAACGTACATCAAATTGAATTCACGTTCCGAACAAGAGTTATAAATGGCTTGCCCGGAACGTGGGGCACGATTCAATTAAATTAATTAAATCACAACGAGATTGAAACGCCACATTCGTAGAAGTAGAGTTATAAATGGCGCTCCAATCTCGTGGGGCTCGAGAAAATTAATTAAATTCAATTTAAATTTAATTTTCACTTTAAAACAAACTTTGCTGTTTTAATTCGTAAAACAGCTGGCGTCCAACTAAACAATCCCCAAAGAGTTTTGTGACTGGTGTTTGTACAACAGTAAAGTTATTGTGTGTATTTGAAACTGTTCTGTGTATTTTAAATTGTGTATATTTGACATTGTTGTCTATTTAAAATGGAAACTGATAAAATGCTTAAACAGTTATTACAAGAAATGAAACAAAACGCGGCTAAAGCGGAACAAGCTAACGCGGATTTGACCGCTAATATGAACGCGAAATTTGAACAAATAACAGCCAATGCTGAAATGAATATCGCGGAATTAAAATCTAATATCGAGGCACAAAAAGTTAGTCTAACCGAAGCATTAGAACAAAGTAACGCTGACATAAACGCCGAGATTAAGCAAAGTAATAAAGAAAGTAGTAAAGAATTAACTGCGAAAATAGACGAAATCGCGGAAACCAATAAAAAAATCGAAGAGAGTAATAAAGAGCTAACTGTGAAAGTCGCGGAAATCGCTGAAAGAGTAAATACGGTCGATACTAAAATCAATGAACGGTTTAAGGTGTTTGAGACCACAATGCAAAAATCGTTTATTGAACAAGTAACACGTATGGAGGGCCGGTTCAAAGACCACATAACCCGCTGTGAGAAACAGACACTAGAGGTTTCCAAAAAGGTGGAATCCCTAGAGGTAAAAATTCACGCGGACGTGACCGAAACACAAAGACGAGTAGATAAATTAGACGCTTCAATTGTAGAGACGCGATCCAACATTGACTCTAATAAAGAGAGTGTTTTACAAACGTTAAGCGACGAGATTCTGAAGGTACGACAGGAGGTACGAAGGAGGTCTGCTCCAAATATTTTGGTACAAGGTCCTGTCGACGAGAAAAATCGCGTGTATTTTACGGGGGAAAATAACGAAAACCCCATTGAATTTTTATTAGCATGTGAGAGTGAAATGGCTAGAGTAGGTTCCCGACTAGAAGATCAAGACAAAATACAGTGGGTGGTTAACGCGATGCGTGATTCAGCGCGTAAGTGGTATAACATTGTACGCGATAGAGTGTCCACATACGCGGAGTTCAAACAAAAATTTGAAAGCCGGTACTGGAACTCGCATACCCAACGACTTCTGCGAAATGAACTGGAATATGGCCGTTTTGACAAGAAAATGAATATTACCGCCGAAAATTATATAATCCAGCAGGTCGAACGCGCGAAGCATTTAACCCCAGCATTTGCGGAGATTGACATAGTCACCAAGCTTGCCTACCATTTTAATCATAACATTAGAGTAGCTGTATTTACGCAGGGTATTCGCACGGTAGACGAACTCCTCATTCTAGTGTCCCAAAGTGAGACGGTTTTTGATTTTGGTGGGTGGCGGTATAATCCCGATTTTCGCCGAAATAATGAAGGGCAGAATACGCGAGAACAATACCAGCAACCTGACCAGAGACCGAGTACTAGTTCTACTCCACCCCAAACATCGTCGAAACCCCCAGATAAGACCTTTGAATACAAAGGCAAACAAAATATTGCTAGATCAAAAGGGCAATATAAGGGTAACGACGGGGCCCCGATTAGAGCTATGCAAACGGTCGAATTAGCTAGAACCGATACAAAAGAGCAAGACAGCGATACTCCTAGTAATAAAGACACCAATGAGAGGAGAAAGAATCGTAAGTTTCCAAAAAACTTGGAAACGGGCGCCTCCAGGGGGGAAGCGCCATAAATTATGCCAAAACCTATCGCAATAAAGTAGGTAAAAATTAAAAAAATGCTAGGTTTAAGAAAAGTGAATTTTATACAGAAATTTGTACGCCAGTTGACAAAGTATTTCAACCGGAAGGTAAGGAAACGCGGTTGCCCGTTAACACAATGCAACAATGGGCACCGACAAAAGTACATCCGCCAGAGCAGGAAAGTGACGACGACGTTCCCACACCGTCAGCGTGGGAAGACGTAGAAATCATATCCGGGGACGCGTACGAATTCGACGAGTACGTAGCGGAATATTGTCGAGCCACCCATAAAAATGCATACGATATACTGGATGCACTTTAGAGATAATAATAATTGTATTATAATAATTAAAATTAAAATAAGTAATTTGTGTTTTATAATATTATTAATAATAATTATAGATAACTTGTGTACTAATAATAATGTTTTTCTATAGCGGTAAATAATAAGCGTGTACAACTGAGCGAGAACAGCGGCAGGAAACAGTTACGTCACGCGATAACGACTACCTGACCCACATTTGAAACTAGGTCAAGCAATTAGACGCGCGCCCGGCGATAACGTTTTAAATACTGTCAGCAAAAATTCTTTGTACGCGTGGCATTGTTTACAAATAAAGGCTACTACTCGTTTGAAAAACATTATACGCAATAAGTTGCAAATATAACATTGTAATACATGTATTTAGAGTTAAATTGTATATAATGCAATAACATTAACACTTGTGTACGTGTCTTCAGAATAAGTAATACAATGTATAGAGAATAAGAATAATTATTACAGAATATGTGTGTAATGATTAAGAAAAAAAAAATAACTAATTACTACATTCATTTTTTTTTTTAAAGCGGGTGTGGGAATATATAACGGAACCAAATATTAACTATTTGGGGTTATATGTTTACCGCATACTGAAACAATATTTAAATAAAAATTAACAGTTAAAACTCCATTTGAATGTAGCGCATTGAAAATAATGCTGTGTAAAGCAACGCACACGTGGTCGTTATGTAATCAGTTCGCTGTACAAGGAAGCGACCACACCCAAACTGTTAATTATTAATATCTCGGAAACTAATAAATAAAGGCGAAATCTAACATAGCCAAAATGTTTGCCGAGATATTAATAATGACGTGTGCAAATTTGATGCAATATAATTAACAAATGTAAGAGTTAATTAAAATAATTAAATAACTTCTGTTAAAATAGAGTTACAGTAAAGAGATTTTAGTATATTATAAAGATAATAATTTGTGACAGATTGTATATTTTAGATTTCACACAACTTGATTTGCAACCAAGTTATTGCAAAATTAAGTAAGTACAGGATATCCTTAGCGACAAAGTGGTTCCGGCGGATAATTAAATATTAGATAATAATTCTATTCTCCGTCTGTGGGAACCAGACTTCATTCTCACGGACTAAGGGAATTCTAAATTTTATGTAGTAGGGAGAGTGCGTCGACCAATGAAATCATTGCATGCAGCCCCGGCCAGTGCGATGTTTTCTGGTGGAAAAATCACTCTTCTGTCAGTACTCACGAAGTTAAGACGTAGTCCTTCGATCGTCTAGTAGCCAAAGTGGTGAAGATCAACAAGAAGACTCTACGTGGTCAACACACACGCGATTACGAACACACTAACTACAGATCATCTGTATAGCTCGTAATTGTTGTGTAAAGGCGAGATACTCTTCAAGACATCAACTAAGCTTATTGTGTACTACCAGATAGTCATAAGCACGCAAGAGATCCACCCGACTTCAAGACCAGACTTCAAGAATACAACAGAGAGGCCGTCTAAATCATTGGTTAACAGCTGACGAGCAGAGCGACCGCCCGAACAAAGCACACACACACACACACACACACGCTGACGTGCAACGTGCAAATCGACGGAGAACAGGAAGCAGTTCCAGCAGACAACAGCAGACGTTAAAATATTCACAAACAGCAAGGAAGCAGAGTGTTGCCGAATTTTGAACTCCACGACCGAATCCAGCAGTTCTAAGCAGATTACTTTCTCTAACCAAGGACTCGAATCGACGAGGGACAAATCAGGACGACATCCTCTTCAGTAACAGGAAAGCAAAATCTATTTATTTATTTTCAGATCAAATTTTATATTTTTCAATTAAAACATTGTAATTCAAATAATTCAGGTGTCAAACAAAAAGCAAAGACTCTAGTAATTAAAAAGTAAATTCGTTGTGATAATCTGTATAGCAGTTTAAGGTTTTAGTAAGTTATAGTTAAGAAATAGAAGTAGTATAAAAGCGCTATACAAATCTTAACTGACAATCTAATCTTAGATCATACTGCAGTAGATCAGAAGTAGAATCACTAGAAATGAAATAACGTGAACTAGACTGTCACGTCTAATTTATTTTAACTAATTATTCAAATTAATTTTAGAGTTTTATATTTTGTTTCATGAACACTTAGATTCAAATTAATTAAATAAATTTAATTAAATTCAAATCAATTAATAAAGTCAAATTTAAATTGCAATTAACTCGCAAAGAACGAGTTCAGTTTCTTTCAACTATTAGACAATCGAAAAACATCGATTCATTGTATAGACTATAAGAAAATTCATAAGATTATAACCATTCTATTCTTGTGTGTTGTTGGTGTAATAAACAATGCTTTATTACCCCATATAACAGTGTTTTATTGTTGTACGATAAAGCCTACCAGTCTCACAAAACTCTCCTCCTTTAAAGTAACCCATTATGTGTGTTGTTGTAAAAATTTGAGATTACTAGCTTGCGAACTTCAAATCCAAAATCCACACGCCCTAGTCGGAAGAATCTGCAAGATCAGACAGCAGGTGGGTACTCACACACAACATTACATTACAATAACGCATAGTAGTGTAGTTATAATATATATAATATGCCTGCGTGGGTGGGTGCGCTTACGTGCACACGCGTGCGTGCATGAGTGCGTGTATAAACATTTCTATGTAGTATAATATATTTGAAACAAGCTTCCAATTATTATAATTATAATCAATATCATATCATTTTCTTTATCTACATTTTCATTGTTATAACGTTAAAAACTGAAGCTAGTACGTTTAGTTGTAAACATAAATACTTTTATCAACGAAATGAAAATGGTTATTTAGTTGATACATACCTTCATAGGTGACTTAAATTTTTGAAGACGAAGCTACCCAGAGCCGACTCTTTGTTGCTGCATACTTTTCAAGTGACTTGAGTTTGAGCTGTTTGTTCAGACAGCGGATTCTGATGAATGTTCTTGTCCTGACGTACAGACAAATGACTTTCTCGTCCACCTCTGGAAATTTAGATTTGAGTAAGGAGACCAAATAAGAGATAACTTTCACTTGTTTTGATACTGTACGTCCGTGGAAAGAAGTAAAAACTATCTCAAACTGAATCAGTTTTTGTAACCACTCGTCTGACGGATGGGTAAGCCCCCCCTTTGATATACCGGTAATCGATATCCAGTCATGACTATGTTCCCCGGAAAGACACAATGTTTCGCCTCTCACACCTAGACTTTCATCAATGAAGCGGCACTTGAATGCGATGTACCCGGCCAGATATTTTAAGGCATCTTGAGGAACATCGTTGTCACTTGCAGACGGGGCCAAGTCCTCTGTTTTTAACAATTCTGCTTCATCGGTGTCATTATTCGGAGAACTTGGTATTAACGTATGTTCAACTATGTCTATGCATAGTTCATCGGTAACAAACTGGATGACATCCTCGTCAGAGTCATTTGATTCCATAACTTCGGTGGAATGAATGCTACCATGCTCAGCCACAGACGCACTTCCAGATAACGGTATATCGTCCGTGCTACCCGTTAAAAGCAAAAGCCGAATTCTGTTGCGCACTTCAAAGGGAGTGGGATTATTATAAAAGACGCCTAATCCCCGAATTCGTGAAAAAAAGTTTTCAAGGCAATCTTGATTGAATCTAGCGGTCAAAATGTACGTCACCCCATGAATCATTGTCATTTGTTCATAAAGGCTGAACAATGAATTTAAAGATATAACGAAACCTTTCTGAAAAGGTAGTAAACTTTTTTTACTTGCTACTCGCATGTTAGTTATTACTTCCAAAAACCTTTTTAAAGTATTTTCTTGGCTCCTTAAATTCATGCCGTACCCACTTCTGAGGGGCGTTTTCTGGTCTTTTGGAAGTCTCGAGTTTAAAACATCAAATGCATCGTTTACCAGTTCGATGAAGCTGCTTTCGCGCTCTTTATTTGCAACATACTTCAGCGCCTTTGCTGTACGATTAGAAAACAACTGTGCAGCAAATCTTACATTTTGACGAGATCGACCAGTTACGTTAAGGTGTATCTGACTAATATTGGGTAAAATCGTCAATTCTCCTTTCTGTTGCTGTAACAGATTTTCGATTGTATCCTTTTTAAGCTCAGTGCCGTCGCAAAGTAACAACCCATGGTCTAGAAAATGATTTCTAAGCAGCTTCAAAAGATGAGGTACGTCACAGAAAACCCACACCTTATCGTTTGTAGTTGGGTTAATGAAGAAATTTTTTTCTGTGTTTACATCTAATTCCTTCCAGACTTTTGAATTCTTTCCCCCCATATCACACGTCACAGCCGCTACATGAATATTACTGCTCTCAACGGCACTGATAATGCTTTTAAGCAATACATCTGTCATGGTCACATCAAAATCATAATAAATGGGTTGCTTCCACTTGGCAAACAGACCTCTAATCATGACCACCTGAACATTACTGTGGGGCCCCAGAATTACGTCATCTGATGAATCGTAGCACACACGTCCAACGTACATTTTGACCGCTAGATTCAATCAAGATTGCCTTGAAAACTTTTTTTCACGAATTCGGGGATTAGGCGTCTTTTATAATAATCCCACTCCCTTTGAAGTGCGCAACAGAATTCGGCTCTTGCTTTTAACGGGTAGCACGGACGATATACCGTTATCTGGAAGTGCGTCTGTGGCTGAGGATGGTAGCATTCATTCCACCGAAGTTATGGAATCAAATGACTCTGACGAGGATGTCATCCAGTTTGTTACCGATGAACTATGCATAGACATAGTTGAACATACGTTAATACCAAGTTCTCCGAATAATGACACCGACGAAGCAGAATTGTTAAAAACAGAGGACTTGGCCCCGTCTGCAAGTGACAACGATGTTCCTCAAGATGCCTTAAAATATCTGGCCGGGTACATCGCATTCAAGTGCCGCTTCATTGATGAAAGTCTAGGTGTGAGAGGCGAAACATTGTGTCTTTCCGGGGAACATAGTGTAACATAACCAAATATGGCAGTTACATAAAATGAGCCTAAAGGACGGCAAGTAAGATAAAAAATGTGAATGTAAATCTAGATAAGTAAATCCATGTATATAAAGTGTGTATCTACAAATGTGTTAATATGAAAATCCAACTATGAATAAGATGATATCAATCTAGTGACATCAACTACGAAAAATAAGAAAGAAAATGAAGTGAGCCAAAACCAAATACCAATAATAGACCCAATAGGATCCAAAAGTGAGGGGAAACGACGAAATAAAATTTAACAAAATCCGAAAGTGAGGGGAAACGACGAAATAAAATTTAACAAAATCCAAAAGTGAGGGGAAACGACGAAACAAGATTTAACAAACTCCGAAAGTGAGGGGAAACGACTAAAGAATAATGACTACAATGAAAATAACAAGAAAGAAGAAAGAAGAAGGACAAGAAAGCTGATTCAGAAGAGAGAAGAAGATGAATAAATCATACCAGAAATCAACATAAACCACGTGCACCAAAGGCTAATTAAGTGACAAGTGAAATAATGATTATCAAATGTGAGAATGAAAAACAGTGATTAGCATTTAAGGAAACACAAACAATAACAGTGCGTACTTAATAGATGTGAAACATGTGAATAACCAACTATTTCTACTGATAAAACCACACAAACAATTATAGTGAGGAAATTTATAAGTATAGGAAAATATGTTAATTCCATGATGAAAACAACAAAATATTAAATAAGTCAAATAGACACGAACAATGAGTGTGACGCGTTTGATAAAGTTGTGATTAACACAGATAATCATAAGTCCACCAAAATGAAACAAAATAGAACAATATAACTATGTTTTATTTTTGGTAAAGAACTGACAACAATATAAAAAACCATTGTATCAAACAAAAGGAATTGAATTGAATTCAACCCATGACTAGAAAAGCATCATAAATAATACAATAAGATATGTATTAATGTTTAAGAAGGAATGTGTAAACATGTGTCACAAAATAAGTAAAATATTATTGTGAAAGACCATACTGATACCATGTAGATAGTAGAGACATACTGCATTAAAACAGATGGAACATTGTTACATAACCCATAGAGAAAGTACCTGTTAAACAGAAAACCAAAAATATCAATGAAAATAAATGATTATCAACAGTGATATCAATTAAGGAATTGTTACAAATAACAATACATCCTAATAGACAATACATTAAAAAGCAACTATGTAAATAAAACCAATCAAATGCAATGGCAGACAGCTATAGCAAAGATGCAACAAATATGCCAATTCAAATAGGCAAAGTGCAATATCAAAACCAATACTACAGTGAATGACCATATTACCAGTAGTAAGACTAATATCTGGTAATGGTTTGAGAACAGATCTTTAACATAATAACAACAGTATTATAAACAAAATAATGTAAACTAACTAACCATGTACAAACAATCAGATGTAAGATGGACCACTGTATGGCCCATTAGTTAAGGAAAAAAGTGTATTAAAACTTAAACACAGGCTGTTCACAATATTACCAGCAGTTAGAGGGAAAATCAATACAACTTTGAGAACAGATTAGAACTATAAAAACAGTCAGTATATATGCAAATAATTAGAAACCAACTGACCATAATGACAAAAATCACAAATAAACCAACCATGTTAAGTGAGTTACTTATGTAAAATATGACATATAAATTTATCTAAGAGTAAATGAGAACATTACCAAAAGTAGGAGTAATGTCTAATACAAATGTAGAAACACAAACATAATGTAACAATAACAGTTTAAGTATTGTTTTTATGAAAAATAAATGACCATTATGTTGAGACACCATAGGAACAAGCCCATTATTAGAGAATTGAAGGGTACTAAACTAGCTAGAAGCTGACCCATATATGTAATACATTAAGTACAATGTATGTACACTAATGACATTTCATACTTAATATAATTCACTAAGAAAAAGACTAAAATTATATTGATAATTGTATGAGAAAGGTAGAAGAGGAAGGAGACAGTATGTGTATTATGTTTAATACAATCATGTGAGTATATTTAAATGTGAAATCATGTAAATAATCGTTTTAGTATTATTAAATTATAAGATTACTTGTATTAGATAAGGGAAATTCATTGTAAATACTTTTATATGAAAACCAAGATGGACGCCTAATGACGCTAAAATAAGCTATTGTTAAAGAAATAATTATTTCCAAATAACCAATTAAACCAAGTGAGAAATGGACTCCAAGTGTTTATTTAGAAAGTGTTTTTAGTGAAAATAATTAAATCTGGTGTCAAAAACTTATAAAAATAAGAAACACCAAAATAATTAATAAAAACATTATTTTAAGAGAAGCAATGCAAATAAAATAGTATTGTTTAGACTTGAATTAAAGAGGAAAATGTCTATAATTCAATGACATAACTCATGTAACGATAGGACGTTTGATAAGGAAGTTATTGTAATTATTAACTTTTCAAGTATTTTTTACACTAGTGCTTACGTCATATAACCCAGGACCCAAAGTAAAAATTTGGTAAAACACCAAATATTTTTTATAAAACATGGGCCTTTGGGGTGAAGATTATAGTGATGACAGCCAATCAAATCAACGCATTTTGTCAGAAACGAGAGAGACGCTTTGGCAATTTGTAACAGTCTAAGAACAGCTTCCAGACGAATAGGTCACGCCACTCCACGTCATGAAGAAGTATTATTTTAAAATTTGTGCGCGTACATTGACATAAAGTTAATATACAGACGTAACCTTAACACAACAAATACACTTCCGAGTGATATGTGCGGGATTACCGAATAATAAGTACGATAGTGTATAATCCCGATCGTACTCGCGTGTGTTGTGATTATAAACAGGGAGTACATTATTTTATTTGAATAACTTTAATTTTCAGAAATAATATTTTTGAAATAGACATTTTGATACTACGCGAGTCATTATTAGCGCAGTATCAAACTTATGATGAAATTATTATAATTTCAAGAAATGTTAATTTTGTATTAACATTCGTAAAGAAAGCGCGAAATATATAGAATGTGTCGAGTACGTGTTTAAATAAGTTCCACGTTGTTATGTGCCAATTTGTAAAGAGACTAATATGTGCCAGTGCTAGCGAAAATGTCCGTCTTATTCAAACCCCACTGTTGTAATCAATTTAGTAACGAACTGCTTGTTAATTATGTGAGGACATATGTAATAATGTATGATACCAGCTGGAGACGTCAAATTATAAAGAGATCTTGTCTATGAGTGTAATTAGTTATAAGAGACTCCGGTGTAACAAACGCCAAGTAGTACGTTGTAGGTGGCGATTCGTAACAATTAAAATGCTGTTACCTGGTTTAATTAATATGTTATTAACTAATATACCTTGCGGTTGTGACCAGTGAAACCCTCAGAACACAGATTATTAAGTCCACAAACTTAGAATTATATTCCTGAATTTATAATGGTAGTATTCTGTAGACTTAATTTAATTCTCAGTGGTTATTTAATATGAGCAATATATATGGAGTATTTACTGAATGTAAGTGGTTTTTGTCTCAACCCTAGTCCCTCAACGATAAAAATTTCATTCAAATTTAGTATGGCAAAACCCGTTAGTTCAGCAATCTCCCGTCTCACCAGCTGCAAACTTGGAGCGCTGTTATTATAAATCAGTGTGCGTATAGGTTAGTTATTCTGAGTGTTTGTATCAATCTGTTAATAAATTATTACGCCAATTACATATAGTATTTTCTCTGCAATGATTAAAACGTTATCTCATACAACAAATGTACTTTATTTATTTTTCTCTGGTATTTAACCAGTTACGTTGTCTCAGACAAACAATAAGACAATACAATCGACTATCCCAACATGTATCGATTCTTAATTATTCGAATTCTAAAAAGAAAAAAAAACATATACTTTGAAAATAATGACAAATAATTCTTATACCAGGGTTCGTGTAGTTCTTTGAACCATTAGTAAGGCCAGGTAAAACGCATAATTAAGGTTGTTCAATTTACAAAAAGAATAAAATTATTTACTTAAAATACAATGATATGAAAATAATTTGTTTTTTACCCAAGCGGCGAAAGCTTCATTAGGCGGTGAATGTTTGTCAACTACGATCAAAATGCAGGTTATATCGTCTTCACCCAGTAAAACTGCTCTGGTCTTCAATGAATGGATGATGATAATCCCACGGGAACTCTGGTGCTTCGAGTCTTCTTTTGCGTCTTCACAATTCTTGGTCCCAACGAACTGGAATTAGGATCTCAGCTTCCGCTGTCAATGAAGGTTATTTCGTCAACCGAATCTTCTGTATTTCCAAATATTTCCGTTAATTCAGGCTTCAACTCTTTATTGGTCTTCAATTTATAGCATGAATTGGTTTGATACCAAATTCAGCGGAATTGTTTAGTGAATGAGGTGAGACGCTTTCAGTTCTTTTTTATTGTATTCATTGATAATTTATAGGGTTATTTAATCTGTATGATTCATTAACATTCCAGTATAATTGTTTTGCAAAATTTTTTTTTTCAATTTGGATATATATTTTCTTTATATTTATTCATATATTTTAAATATATCGGTTCATTTCAACCTAATAGCTTGTAACAATCAGTACCATCTATTCAAAATCAACAAGTTACTAAAATTCAGTTGCCCTAACAACCAGGTTTTCTATATATCCTTGAGCCGGCATTATAGAATATTACTACTCCTTTCCAATAAAATACTCCATGCTTGGATTAATATTGAATCACATAAAATTCTCCCCTAACCTTCCTTATTAAACAGTAAATGTTTTACTAGAGTTTCGTTGGACTGGGTTTACTAAAAAGGTATTAATTTCCTTTCACTAATATGGAATTTAGGCCTATAGATTCATTTACAACCATTATAACATTATTTGGTTTTTAACTTAATTTTCTTTTTACCTGACCTACTGTACAATTAATTATTGATTACATAGTTAATTACATGAATTTTAATTTACTGGTGGTTATTTGTTTTTACATTAATCAATTGGTTCTGGAACCCTTTATTAATTTATGACATAATTGTCAGAACTACTTGTTAGACTTGAAACACTGGTCACACTCCTGATCCAGTTTATAAACATTAATTAGAACAACAGTATCTTTCAATTTTATACAATACTGACAACTTAGTACCGTGCCTAACATTGGTAACTATATTGTGCTGTATAAAAACAAATCTAATATAAAATATAAACATAATTATTGAGTAAGTATTATTATCAAACAACATCATTTTCTTTTTAACACATTCAACATACAATATAAATATTCTGTAGACCTTAACATGTCACAGTACAAAACAAACATTTCATTACATCCAATCATTCATTGGTCTGGCTCTTTTACATTTAATATTAGTCATTGCCTCCTTTTTACTTGAGGTCCTTCTCAAACATATGAACTATCGAACAACCTTAAGTCAGGGTATGGTCTTTGACCATATTTCATTCAGTCTTTTATGTAACGTTGGGGAACCTCAACTATGTTGCGTTACATAACACCCCCCCTTCGAAATAAGTTTATTTTGGTATAAACAAAGTTTAGCAAGAAATAAACTTCTAATTTGTATCTGGCCAATTGGTTTCCTATTTATAGTACTTTTATATTTCCCAATTATTCGTTATTTTATTATCATTTCTTCGTTCCTTCTTAAAGTCAATTATTTCCCAAGTTTAAATCTTATTTCCATAATCATTCTTGTGACATTCTTCATTAATTATACATTTTGGATCTGGTTTTATTTAATTCTCTATATTTATTTGTGAGTTTTCCCTCTAATATTTAATTTTCCTAAACCTCCCTAACATTATAACTGGAATCGAATCGGTGGTGCTCTATCGGCTAACCAATTACCGTCGTCCGTTACATACTTTCTGGGATCAGAGGAACATCATCTCTGCCCAGTCAAATGATTGCTGGAATATTCTACAGTCAATCTTCATTAATAAACCTCGTAAGGTAGTCATCATGTGACCTTCAATAAAATAATAAATAATAATCATATTCTAGGGATTATTCACTGTACTTTAACTCAGATCATATTATTTCTTCATATTAATTCTTCCTTCTATTATACACTTTTTCTCTCCAATACTTGGCTATTTTATTGACATTTATTAATTGGGTTTTGTTTACGGATAATTCTTAACCATTTGTTTTTTCTTTTCTTGTGATCCTTTTGATGGTTCCATTTTGGCTTCTTCATTATCTTGTCTTCATTGGCTCATATTCCTTTGTGATCAATACAGCTGGTTATGAGATTTTGGTCAGTGCTATACATTACATTATGTAGCTATATTCTTCTGGCACAATCATTATTATTTCTTTTACATTCGAAATTACATTTCTCACTATTACGTTACATTAGATAAACTCATTTCGTCTTCTGGTTTTGATGATTTTTATTAGGTTGAATTAGTGTAAAATTTTTTTCTTCTTTCATATCAGTTTAAAGCAATTTCTTCTAAATTGTATAGTAAGGTGTTCTTATTTATTTTTCGACTTTGGTTGTTCTTTTTATCTTCAAAATTCTCTTTCTTATATAACTCATAAATTGTTTTCTTAGATACTTGTTTGTAAGTTGAGCTTACTTCATTTTTTGAATTTTGGGGTATTTATTCTCTTTATTTTAAATCATACTGTTTCTGAATAATTATGAGTAATTTGTTCTTACATCCTTTGGAATTTTGGGTTTTTTAGTTTCTTCATTTTAAATTGTATTGTTCGAAATAACATGAGTAAGTTGTCCTTACATACTTTTAGAATTTTGTGGTTTTTTTATTAAATCACCTTGTCTGTATTAAGTTTATGTACATTTTTTTTTCATATTTTTTCTGTCCTAGTTATCATTGTTGTATTTATTTTGTCATCAACCAATTCATAGTATCGCTTAATTGAGGATTGGTTGTATGTACCCTTCTTCTTTAGTGTATGGGGATCCAATATTTCATAGGTATTATTTCCGTTATCTTTAATTACAGTATACGGTCCCGTGTACAATAGTAACAACTTTTTAGCAATGCCTTCCATTGTACTGGGCAATTCTCGATTCTTCAATAGTATCTTGTCTCCCACTAAGTATCGCTCCGGTTTTGGTTGAAATTGCTGGTATTTTCTTCTCGTTCTCTCGGTTCGTTCTAGTATCTTCTCATAAAATTTTACACTGTTAAATTTATATTCATCTCCGCTAGGGAATTGTATTAATTCCGCTATCTCTCTGGGTGGTGGTCTCTGGAACATTGCTGTATAGGGGGTCATTTCGATAAATTGGTGGTGTGATAAGTTTATGAAATCTTCTGCAGCTGTTAAATACTCGGACCATTTTCTCTGTTGGTTAAAGCAATACGTGCGTAGGATCCTCCCTACTTCCCTTAATACTCGTTCGGCCGGGTTGCTGCTCGGGTGGTATACAGATGTTTTATACGTCTTGATTCCCTTTTCCTGTAGAGTGTCTTTCCACTTGTTCCCCTTAAATTGTGTTCCGTGGTCAGTAATAATGGATTTCGGAGCTCCTACCTCACTAATGTAATTTTGACATATAATGTTTAATATCTTTTGCATCGTCGCCCGGTTGATCGGGTATAGTTTCGTGAATCTGGTATAATGGTCGAATAGAATTATAAAATATTTATACTGGTGCCTTCCCCCACTTCGCGGGAATGGGCCGCAAATATCGACAAATACTTTTTCTAATCTATTTGATGATGTGATTGGCATCATTGTGCCTTCCTTCCTGTGATTGTTAACTTTTACGAGCTGGCATATGTGGCAACGTTTAATCTGGTTTCGCACCTTTCTGTTAACATCCCTGATGTATACGTGTTCTTGGAGTGCTTTGACTACCTTCAATGCTCCCATGTGGCCATACCTGATATGGTAATCCATTATGATATCCTTTTCTATATTTTGTGGTATAACAATTTTCCAGGTTTTAAGTTTGTAATGCGTCTTAATGAATAGTATTTGTTGGTGTTCACAGTAAAATTGTGTTATGCGGTCGTCTTGTTCTCCAAGCCTGTCAAACATTTTTTTCAATCTGGGGTCCTGTTTCTGCTGTTGTTCGAGTCCTGTTATTATATTAGTCAGGTCAGACCTATTACTGATGATATGGTATAGTTTAATTATGGTTTCTTTTTCCCCCTCAAACGTCTGGTCCCTGATATTGATCCGTGATAATGTATCTGCAATGATGTTTCCTTTTCCAGGAATGTATTCCCAATTTAGGTTATACTCTTGCAGTGTCAGGCTCCACCTGGTCAATCTTCCATGATTCAACTTACAACTTTTTAGAAATGAAATTGACTTGTGATCAGTTCTGACGGTCGTCTTGTATCCTAAAATGTAGGTCCTGAACTTGTTACAGGAAAATACAACACTCAAAAGCTCTTTCTCCGTTACATTATAGTTTTTTTCACAACTATTCAGGACTCGACTAGCGAAACTGATCACTTGATGGTTCCCTTCATTATCCTCCTGATAAAGAACAGATCCCAAACTGACATCACTGGCGTCACAATTCATAAAAAATTGTTTATTGAAATTGGGGTGGTGTAACATTATTGACTCCAAAAATTTAGTTTTAATTAGTTCAAGCGTGGCATCTTGCTCTTCTCCCCACGTCCACTTGTCCTTGGATGATAATTGGCGTACAAATCTTGATGTTAATTCCGAATAATGTTCTTGAAATTTACGGTAATAATTACATATGCCGAGGAATGATTGGAGTTGTTTCCTGTTCCTTGGTTTTGGGAATTTTTGAATTGACTCAATTTTTTCTTGGGATGGGGTGATCCCCTGCTCCGACAAGTTAAATCCTAAAAATTTCACTTCGTTCGCTATCAATTTTGATTTCTCCAGCTTTAATGTAATATGGTTCTCAGACAGCCTTTTTAGCACTTGCTCTACTCGTTGGCAATGGTCATTCCAATTGGTCGAAGTTATCAAAATATCATCCACATAGATGGTTGTATATTGGAGTGTTTCCTGTCCGAGGATTTGGTCCATTATTTTTACAAACACGGCTACTGAATTAACTAGTCCGAATGGCAACCGTTTAAATTGGTAATTTCGGCCTTCGAAAATGAATGCCATGTATTTGCGGCTCTCTGGATGGAGTTCGACTTGCCAGTATCCACAGACGGTATCCCACGTGCTGATGTATTTGATTCCATGGAACTTTTTAAGTATTTCCTCGATTTCCCCTGGGGATGTTCGGTCATTCACTATTACTTTATTGATTTCCCTTGCATCTAAGCAAATTCTTACTTGGCCACCTTTCTTTGGGACAGCGAGGATAGGGCTGGTATACGGTGAATAACTGGGTTCGATGATGTCCTCGTCTATTAATCTATCAATTTCTGCCCTCACAGCTTCCTTCAGTGAGTAAGCGACTGGGTATGATTTTTTGTTGAAATTTACAGGTTCTCGAAACTCTATTTTGCATTGGTAATCTCTTACCTTGCCAGGTATATTTGAAAATACATGGCGATATCTATTGTACACTTCAACTAATCGTTCCTTTTGCATGTTAGTTATTCCACATTCAAATTTACGGATCTCATTAATTTTGTCATGCCACATTTGTTCATCGTCCAACTCGTAAAAGATATTATTACTTGGTGATTGTTCCTGTTGATCTAACTTTCTTTGTATATGATATGTTACTCGGGTTGGTGTCGTACTGTCGCTGTTAATTAAGTCAGCCGTCCATTCTGTTTGATTGTTTTTTAACGATAATTTTGACCTGTTCATGTCAATGATAGCTGAATATTGTTTCAGCATGTCACAACCAATTAACATGTTAAATGGTAAGCCACTGGCTACTAGAAAAGTCATTGGGATTGTTTTATTGTTACTCGTTAACTCCAACCTTGCTTGTTTCCGGACCGTTCTATTTTGACGTCTCGTTGCCCCTATCAGTACAATGTTGCTTATTGGTAACGTAAGTATATGCTTCTTCCCTTCTTCAATTATTTTGTTTAGTTCTATTGCGTCGATTAGCGACACGTTAGCCCCAGTGTCTATCATAATTTTGGTTTGTACACTGTTGATCTCTGCCGTTATGTAAATTATTTCGTTACTATTCTTTCTTGGATTTCCGTCTTCTTCTTCCAACAACTCGTCCCTTAAATTTTTCAAGTAGTTACTACAAATAATCGTGATACATTTATTATTTTTACTGTGGTTCCTTATGTCGTTAAACCCGATAGAGTGGTTCAGTGAGGGTCCTGCTAGTGTTTTCACTGCCGTGTGATGTTTAAAATCGGCTCGGATTCTTCGTCTCCTCTGCCGGTTTGGTTTGTTTGACTTATTTCATTTTCTGTTGACCTGGTTTCCGGCCGTTGGCGGTCTTCTTCGTAATTAATCCGGCGGTAGTCCTCCTGACTCCGACTTCTGCCCCTATTAGTTCTAGTCTCCCTTCGATCGTTATTACTGTACTGGTTCCAATCGGTGTCCCTATCAAAACTTCGACGTCCTTGGTAGTATGTCCTCCCGTTATAATTGTCGTACGCCCCCACATAATTAACTCTTCTGTAGTTTTGGTTTTGGTTATTCGGATTACGGTTGCTGTTATCATAATTTCGGTTGTTCGTGTTCCGGTTCTGGTAATTTGGGTTATACGACCGGTTATATTGGTTGTTCGGAATACTCTGTCTATTCCCGTAATTGTTTCCGTTGTTCCTTGGGCTGTTGTTGTTATTTTGCCGTTGGTACGCCTCATTACCATAATTACCAGGCCTGCCATTATAGTTCGTCCGGTTATTCGCCTCATGACTGTTATGGTTATTGTTTCTATTGTTATAGTCTGGGAAATCCCTGTTCCCGTACTGGTCGTTTCTCTGACGACTCCTTCGATAGTGTACTTCACGCTCGTGCTCTTCTAATAGTGTTGACATGGCCTGTATAGTTTTTATTTGTCCACCCGATCGTGCTATTGATATACCGTTATCATAGTGGTATGCTAACCTGGTGACGAGAATTTCCTCTGGGATTTTTGGTTCAAGATGTCTTGCCAAACATACTTTTCCCAGGAAGTAGGCGGTAAGTGTTGTTCCCCTGCTGGCGTCATATCTTCCATAACTGATGCTCTCCCTCACTACGTTCTGGGTGGCGTCTGACCAGTATCTGGCTTTAAAAGCTATTTTAAATTCTTCGTAGCTTCGTATCTCGTGCCTGGTGGCTGTCCACCAGTTATCATAAGTTTCTTTAAAATGATCGTCTAAATAACGACGAATTATTGGCCACCTGTTTTCACCGGTTCTCATAATTTGTTCGCCGACCCGTTCCAAGAATTCCATTGGATTTCTCCTGTATGCCTTAAAGTTGATGGTCTCCCGGTCGTCTATATGTTGTGTATATGGGACAGTGATCGATCGGTTGTCAACTGACCGTTGCAGGTTCTCGATTCTATCCTGGTTACGTTGTCCTTGCTCCTGTACTTCATTCATGACCGTATCTAAATTTCGATGCTGGTTTCCGCAATCTGTTCGTATTGATTCCACTTGAATTCGGTTTTCTTCTTCTATATGGCCTAGCTTGACCTCTAGTTCAGCTCTATTTCGTGTAATAGCTTCATCGGTCGCTTTCAGTTTTCTATTTGTTTCCGCTATTTCCTGTTTTCTTTCGCCATCGTTCTTAACTACCTTCTGGCCGATTGCCTCACTAGCGTCCTCAATTTTCTTATTGATAGCTTGTCTTAATACTTCATTCTGTTTATCAACATTTTCCCTTATTTCCTTGTTAGAATGCTCAATTCTCTCATCGATTCGTATTAGATTATCCTCATTGATTTTCTCAAGATCTGCTTTCATTCGTTTATTGTTTTCCTCAAGTTTTTCGTTCATTAGTTTGTTATCGTCTTGAATCTGTCTCAAATTCTCGTCATTCTTGTCAAACTTTTCATTCATTTGCTTGATTAAATTTTCGCTCAAAATTTCGTTTTGTTTTCTTGAGTTCTCATTAATACTGTCTATTTTATTTTCCAGCTTTTCTGAATTTTCATTTATACTGTCTATCTTTTCATTGATTTGTCTAAAATCGGCCTTCAATCGTTCATTATTTTCATTTATGGTTTGCCTTAAAAGTTCACTAGTACTTTCCTTAATACTGTCTATTTTTTCATTAGTTTGTCTATTATCTTCTTTGATACTGTCTATTTTATTTTCTAGCTTTTCTGACCTTTCGTTTATACTGTCTATTTTATTTTCTAGCTTTTCTGTAGTTTGCTTTGAGTTTTCCTCCTGTTTTCTAAAATTCTCTTTGTTTTCTTCATTTGTTTTCCTTGAATTTTCCTTAATTTCCTCTTTCATTTGTCTTATTAAAGTTTCATTGTTTTGTCGGCTTTGTTCTGCCATAAATTTCATTATTTCTTGCCAATCTGGTTCTCTTCTAGCTTCCATTTTATCTGGTTGGTCCCCTTGGGCATCTTCTTCCACTATTTCCGTTTCCGTATCTATAACTATTTCGGTTTCTTCCGTATCACCTGTCTGTTGATCCATTTCAGTATCTGTACCTACCTCTGTTTCTTTTTCCCTCCTATCTTCTTCTATTTCTGGTTCCTTCTCCATTCTTTTCGTAAGAGCTCTCGTATGCATTCCTGTGCCTCTAATGGTTGCCTGCTCAAGTTAAGTAACAAATAATATGAGTTTTTACTTAACTAAAGCCCACTCGTTGAGCGCCAATTTGTAAAGAAAGCGCGAAATATATAGAACGTGTCGAGTACGTGTTTAAATAAGTTCCACGTTGTTATGTGCCAATTTGTAAAGAGACTAATATGTGCCAGTGCTAGCGAAAATGTCCGTCTTATTCAAACCCCACTGTTGTAATCAATTTAGTAACGAACTGCTTGTTAATTATGTGAGGACATATGTAATAATGTATGATACCAGCTGGAGACGTCAAATTATAAAGAGATCTTGTCTATGAGTGTAATTAGTTATAAGAGACTCCGGTGTAACAAACGCCAAGTAGTACGTTGTAGGTGGCGATTCGTAACAATTAAAATGCTGTTACCTGGTTTAATTAATATGTTATTAACTAATATACCTTGCGGTTGTGACCAGTGAAACCCTCAGAACACAGATTATTAAGTCCACAAACTTAGAATTATATTCCTGAATTTATAATGGTAGTATTCTGTAGACTTAATTTAATTCTCAGTGGTTATTTAATATGAGCAATATATATGGAGTATTTACTGAATGTAAGTGGTTTTTGTCTCAACCCTAGTCCCTCAACGATAAAAATTTCATTCAAATTTAGTATGGCAAAACCCGTTAGTTCAGCAATCTCCCGTCTCACCAGCTGCAAACTTGGAGCGCTGTTATTATAAATCAGTGTGCGTATAGGTTAGTTATTCTGAGTGTTTGTATCAATCTGTTAATAAATTATTACGCCAATTACATATAGTATTTTCTCTGCAATGATTAAAACGTTATCTCATACAACAAATGTACTTTATTTATTTTTCTCTGGTATTTAACCAGTTACGTTGTCTCAGACAAACAATAAGACAATACAATCGACTATCCCAACATGTATCGATTCTTAATTATTCGAATTCTAAAAAGAAAAAAAAACATATACTTTGAAAATAATGACAAATAATTCTTATACCAGGGTTCGTGTAGTTCTTTGAACCATTAGTAAGGCCAGGTAAAACGCATAATTAAGGTTGTTCAATTTACAAAAAGAATAAAATTATTTACTTAAAATACAATGATATGAAAATAATTTGTTTTTTACCCAAGCGGCGAAAGCTTCATTAGGCGGTGAATGTTTGTCAACTACGATCAAAATGCAGGTTATATCGTCTTCACCCAGTAAAACTGCTCTGGTCTTCAATGAATGGATGATGATAATCCCACGGGAACTCTGGTGCTTCGAGTCTTCTTTTGCGTCTTCACAATTCTTGGTCCCAACGAACTGGAATTAGGATCTCAGCTTCCGCTGTCAATGAAGGTTATTTCGTCAACCGAATCTTCTGTATTTCCAAATATTTCCGTTAATTCAGGCTTCAACTCTTTATTGGTCTTCAATTTATAGCATGAATTGGTTTGATACCAAATTCAGCGGAATTGTTTAGTGAATGAGGTGAGACGCTTTCAGTTCTTTTTTATTGTATTCATTGATAATTTATAGGGTTATTTAATCTGTATGATTCATTAACATTCCAGTATAATTGTTTTGCAAAATGTTTTTTTTTCAATTTGGATATATATTTTCTTTATATTTATTCATATATTTTAAATATATCGGTTCATTTCAACCTAATAGCTTGTAACAATCAGTACCATCTATTCAAAATCAACAAGTTACTAAAATTCAGTTGCCCTAACAACCAGGTTTTCTATATATCCTTGAGCCGGCATTATAGAATATTACTACTCCTTTCCAATAAAATACTCCATGCTTGGATTAATATTGAATCACATAAAATTCTCCCCTAACCTTCCTTATTAAACAGTAAATGTTTTACTAGAGTTTCGTTGGACTGGGTTTACTAAAAAGGTATTAATTTCCTTTCACTAATATGGAATTTAGGCCTATAGATTCATTTACAACCATTATAACATTATTTGGTTTTTAACTTAATTTTCTTTTTACCTGACCTACTGTACAATTAATTATTGATTACATAGTTAATTACATGAATTTTAATTTACTGGTGGTTATTTGTTTTTACATTAATCAATTGGTTCTGGAACCCTTTATTAATTTATGACATAATTGTCAGAACTACTTGTTAGACTTGAAACACTGGTCACACTCCTGATCCAGTTTATAAACATTAATTAGAACAACAGTATCTTTCAATTTTATACAATACTGACAACTTAGTACCGTGCCTAACATTGGTAACTATATTGTGCTGTATAAAAACAAATCTAATATAAAATATAAACATAATTATTGAGTAAGTATTATTATCAAACAACATCATTTCCTTTTTAACACATTCAACATACAATATAAATATTCTGTAGACCTTAACATGTCACAGTACAAAACAAACATTTCATTACATCCAATCATTCATTGGTCTGGCTCTTTTACATTTAATATTAGTCATTGCCTCCTTTTTACTTGAGGTCCTTCTCAAACATATGAACTATTGAACAACCTTAAGTCAGGGTATGGTCTTTGACCATATTTCATTCAGTCTTTTATGTAACGTTGGGGAACCTCAACTATGTTGCGTTACAATATTAACCAGTCAGAAATCATTTTCTGTAATAGCATTACCTGTGTTCGCTAACCTCAAATTGGTAGCGGTAACTTATTAATATAACTGTTGCATCTGTTCTCAAATAGTTTCCAAACTAAATAGAAATCATAACAAGAGTTTTTTTTTTGTATTTTATTAATTTTTTCTCTTGAAAATAAATATCTATCAAATTCATTGTTGAAAATAAAACGGTATATTGAAACCGTACAAGCCACGAGTCTGACACTGGCTATAGAAAGTTATAAGGTGCGTGCGCATACAGACGTACGATAATTACTTACTTACCATACATATGGTATTAAATTTCATTGTTTTATATTTATTCGTTATTTTTGAACCATTGTTTAATTTTATTGATTCTATAAATATTACATCTTGATACTGATATCATGGATCCTCAAAGAACCTAACAACCTGATAATATATTAACGAGAAAACATAACCTTATAAATTCAAATTATTGTATTAGAGATAGGACTACCAACATTGAGCCTGGATAGAGTTTTATGTCAAAATTAATCGATTGTAATTATTATTTAAATTGTTATTAGTCTAAATGATTGTTAATTGTTTTTTCTTGAAATTTTCCATTTTAAAATTTGTTAATAAACCTACACTTCTTTACCAATGAACAAGAGTATCATTTCAAGTAGAAATTAAATTATTTCTTGTACATCAGTTCTACCAAAGGTGGCGGAAGAATTCAAATTAAGAGAAATTTAAAGTATTACATATGTGTACTAACTGTTATAAATATTCAAATTGAATATTTGTGCGTATTTTGAATGTATGTATTTCAGTAACAACCGTCACAGAACAGGCCTGAAACGGATACTTGTGGTAAGTGAGGGAGCCATACAACAAAAAGTGCGCGAAACTCATTTAAATTGAAAGAGTGAAATCTTCATAAACACTTATACAATCACACTAATAACTCCTAATAGTTATAATTGGAGCAGTTTTTATAGAAACAACATAATAGCAGATACCGGAGCGTATCTGCAAGCACACTACAGTTACAACTATAAATACAAGACAGCACTATATTTACAACTACAATTATACTTGTTCTATAACAAGTTGGCGCCCAACGTCTGAGCACGAGTTAGGAAAATATACAATAACTAATAACCTAAATATACTAATTCGTGAGAAGACAGCAGGACCATTATCAGAAGATCAAGATGTATACAGACAGGTTGAAATCTAGATCAAAATCAAGGTCAACATCAAGAAAAAGGATGGCGCAAGCAGAGAAAGAAACCAGAAAAGAAGAGAAGGAAGCTATGTCAACAGAAGATGTGGAGGAGATGGTAGTGGAAGTAAAAGACAAACAAATTGAACCGGCGGAGGGGGTTCAACAGCCAGAAGAGGAGCCAGAAATAGCACAACCAGAGATTCTACTGGAGACAACACCACAAGAAATTATACAAGAGGATAGCCAACCCGAGAAACCTACGACAATAATGGATGCCCAATTATTAACAATACTAAGAGCTATCGAAGAAAGCAACCAATCCACCAGGGAGTTAGGCAAGAAGATGGAGTCACTTAAAGAGGACGTAAACAAGAGAATAGAAGAAGGCCTGAAGGCATCCAACAAGGAGACCAATAAATCTATAGAGTCACTTAAGGAGGACTTAAACAAGAAAATGGACGAAAATAGCCAATCCACAAAAGAGGATTTAAGCAAGAAAATAGAGGAAGGCCAGAGAGAGAACCAAAAACATACGGAATTATTAAAGGAAGAGTTCAATAACCAGATACAGGAGACGAACAGGAGGATGGAAGATGGACAAAAGAAAACTGAGGAATTACTGGAGAAGAAAATGGCCACCATGAAAGAGGAGTTATCGACAGAATTGGGAGTCAGAATGGATCAGGCCAATCAGAAAATGGATGAAATCATGGCTAAATTCAATAGAGACGTCGAAACAATACAATCTGACCATGAAGGGATGTGGCAACAAATAAGTATCCACAGTAACAAGATGAAGGAAGCCACCAAGAATACAGAAGAAATGGTAGAAAAAAGACTGAAGGAAAATGTCAATGAAATCGAGAAGCGCATGGCAATCCTATCAACTGAAGTTAATATCGAGATGGAGGAAGTACGGAAGGAGGGAGAAGGTACCAGCCTGAGACTAATACAAACAGAGTTGGACATCAATCAACGCATCAACGAAATGGATAGAACACACGGTACACAAATTAATGTGATAACACAAGAACAAACCAACATGAAAATAGCACAGTCAACACTAACAGACAAGTGTGAAGAAGTATCTGGAAGAGTGGATGCAATTAAGCAGCAGGTACACGATGACAGAACCCTACTAACCGAGCGTCAGCGAAGAGAGCTAGATGACCTCCGCGACGAGATGCATCGTATACAAACGATACCGAATCTACTATCTGGATTGACTCATCTAGACAACTGAGACCAGATTGAATTCAGAACGTATTATAAAAACCCGCTGGAATTTTTAGAACGGATGGAAGAAATCCTACGAAAAAAACAGAGAAAATAGATGGACTACCATTAAGGGAATGTTAGACGAAGCTTTCAAAAGCACGTTCGACAATTGGTGGACGGCAACCCGTAACGAAGTGGGGAATTATGATAACTTCAAAGTGGCATTTAAACAGAAATATTGGTCAGAAGCCACCCAGAACATCGTCAGGGACGACATCACGAACGGGAGATTCGATATACATGGAAGGCAATCAATGACAACGTATTTCTTGGGAAAGATTTGCCTAGCCAGGAATCTTGAACCCGCCATTCCAGAAGAATGCCTAGTGACGAAATTAGCCTACCACTTCAATCAAGGCATATCACAAGGGAGGCTAAACGCACAAATAAAGACAGTCCAAGGGATGTGCGAACTGTTGGAGAACCATGAAAGAGAACGCTACTACCAACGCAGTCGTCAAGGACCAAACCAGACGTATGATCGAAGCGGACCTGGGAATAATAACCCCAACATATCCAACGAAAGGAATAGCCCAGGAAGAAACCACAATTACCCACCAAGATACCAAAATCACCCTGTACCACGTCAAGACGGAGGTGGCAACAACGTCAACAATAGAGGGAATAATAATACTAATCAGCATTCAGGTGGATATCAGCGAGAGCCAGCCTACCAAAGAGGTAACAATTATTACCGGCCGTACCAGAATCAAGCTCCCAATCATCACCCAAGACAAAGTAATGGCAACCAACATAATAATCACTTTCGCAGAGTGCATTATGCTCAAGCCAGTCGAGGGGGAAATCGTCGAAACTACTACCAAGGAAGGAGGAGTTTCCCTAATCAGAATAGTCAATCCAGCAACAGCGATAGAGAGGAGCGGGAATCTGGATACCGATCTAACGGAAGCGACAGTAATGGAAGTCAAGGAACGACAACGCAAAATACAACAGTCTACAATAATGGACATGGAAATGGGAATCAAGAACCCATAGCTTCGACATCGCAAGACAGGCACGGGAATAGTGACCTGCCTTTAAACGCCAACCGGCAGTGAAAAACCAAGTAGTACCATCACTGAACCGGACTATTGGGTCTAGAGTTTTGGCAAACCAACAAAATCTTCGCAAAACATACACCAATAATTATTTGAAAAATATTAGAAGAGACTTAATGGAAGAAAAAGAGAATACTATCAGCGATACAAGTAATAGTGAAATTGCCTACATAGTGGTAAAGGTCAACAATATAAAAGCAACGGCAATGATAGATACTGGAGCAAATGTGTCATTGATTGATAAAGTGGAGTTAGATAGAATTCAATCTGAAAATAAAGCGACAATACCCACTTTACCTATTAACAACATTGTACTCATTGGAGCTACCGGACGTCAAAACAAGACGATTAGACAACAAGTGCAGCTTGAAGTATCCAGCAATGGCAACACGATACAGATGATATTCCTCGTAGCCAGTGGGTTACCATTTACCCTGCTCATTGGGTGTGATATACTCAGGAAATACACTGCGATAATTAACATGGACACAAATACAGTAAGAATGAAGACAGGAGAGGTTGAGTGGACAGCCAAGCTAACAGAATATCAAAAGGCACCCGCAGAACATGTAATCTATTACATTAGGGAAGGCCACCAACATCAGGAAGGCGCCATCAACAAGCAGCTTCACAATAACCCAGAGGAAGATTTATGGTTGACCAAGATTAATGAGATACGAGAATTCAAGACCAACCAAAATAACCAAGAGCTGACATGGGAACAAAAGGACCATCTGATAAACATATATTGCCAGTATCGTCACATATTTTCCGATACACCCGGAAAAATTAAAAATTTCCAATGCGAGTTAAGATTCAAAGATCAAACCGAATTTAAACGAAAATCTTATCCTATCGCCTTTTCGCTGAAGGAAGCAGTAAGGGAAGAAATCCAGCGTTTGATAGCAAATGACATTATCGAAGTAAGCAATTCACCATATACCAACCCTATTGTCGCCGTACCGAAGAAAAATGGCGCGGTACGAATTTGTTTAGATGCTAGGGAATTAAACAAAACCATAATTAACGACAGGACATCACCTGGAGAAATTGATGAGATCTTAAAGAAGTTTTATGGTTCAAAATTCTACAGTATATGGGATACGGTATGCGGATATTGGCAAGTTGAACTGCATCCGAATAGTAGGAAGTATACTGCCTTTATTTTCGAAGGTAGAAATTACCATTTCAAAAGACTACCGTTTGGCTTAGTAAATTCGGTAGCGATATTCGTCAAGTGTATGGACGAGATACTGGGCCACAATACACTGCAATTTACAACAGTCTATGTTGACGATCTCTTAATCGCCTCCAACAATTGGGAGGAACACTGTGAAAGGGTGGCACAGGTCTTACAGAAACTAGAAGATAATCACATTACATTGAAGCTAGATAAGTCTCAATTAATAGCAAAAGAAGTCCAATTTTTGGGGTTTAACCTATCTGAACATGGAATTACACCGTCCCAGGAAAAGATGGAGGCAATACAGCGTTTCCCCGTCCCACAGAATAAGAAACAACTGCAATCGTTCCTCGGGATCTGCAACTACTATCGTAAGTTTCAAGTGAATTACTCCGAATTAACAGCTCGATTTTCAAAACAGCTTTCATCAAAAGAAAAGTGGAAATGGGAATCAGAACAAGAAACTACATTTAAGTTAATCAAAGAAAAGTTCCTAGAAACCGTAATGTTACATCACCCTAACTTTGAAAAACAATTTTTCATGAACTGCGACGCCAGCGATTTGAGTCTCGGATCCGTGCTATATCAAGAAGACCAAGACGGGAACCATGAAGTAATCAGTTTTGCAAGTCGCACATTGAACAAGTGTGAACGCAACTATCACACCACAGAAAAAGAATTGTTAAGTATCGTATTCGCTTGCGAAAAGTTTAGAACCTTTATCTTGGGATATAAAGTGACAGTAAGAACGGATCATAAATCCATTTCATTCCTCAAGAACTGTAAATTGAAACATGGGAGATTGACCAGATGGACTCTCACACTCCAAGAGTATAATATACAGTGGGAGTACATACCGGGAAAAAGTAACACAGCTGCAGACGTGTTATCCCGGATTAACATCGACGCCCAAACGTTTCAAGGAGAGAGAGTAACCATCGCGAAGGTCTACCACTTGCTAAAAAATAAATCTGAACTTACTAAAATACTGTCAGATATAGCTATACAGCAACAACAAGATCCTAAAATACTGATAATTATTAAAAAACTAGCAGATAACGATGCCAACATTAAACAATATTTCTGTATTCATAACCAGCTAGTGTTCACCAAAAGCAATAAAAATGGTGAAGACTGGAAAATAGTTGTCCCAAAGGTTCTAGAGAGAGATTTGACCATCGACTATCACATACGATATGGTCATATGGGAGCAGTGAAGGTGGTAAAAGCACTGCAAGAACATGCGTATTTCACTGATATGAATAGGAAGGTAAGAAAATATATACAGAATTGCCATATTTGCCAGCTAGTCAAATGCAGTAACGAAAAGAGAGAAGGAGTGATGATACCGATAACATCCGTGACAAAATTAGAAAAAATCTTCCTGGACATTTGTGGGCCGTTTCCACGAAGTGGTGGAAGACATCAGTATAAATATATCATTATTATCTTTGACCACTATACAAAATATACGAAGCTGTATCCACTTAATCGAGCCACAACAAGCAAGATACTAGGAGTAGTTATAGACAAATACATACCCGAAGTGGGCCGACCAGCATCAATAGTTACAGATCACGGAACGCAGTTTCGAGGACGGAAATGGCGGGAAACACTGCTCCATCTGGGCATCAAAACGTATAAGACATCGGTGTACCACCCCAACAGCAACCCTGCTGAGAGAGTGTTGAGAGAAGTAGGAAGGATTTTAAGAACCTACTGTCACAGCCAGCAGAGGAAGTGGGAGGAGTATTTGTCCCCAGCTGAAGACTTCTTAAACCTCGCATACCATCAGTCAACTGAGGAAACACCATACATGGCAATGCATGAAAAAAGACCACCCCGAGAGATCACAGAAATAATTAACTTTCCAATAAGTGCAGAGATCAAGTTTGACCAAACCAAGTTCTATAATAATGCTGTTGAAAGAGCCCAGAAACTGAGAATTAAATACAAAAAATTGCAGCCCAAAATTATAAAATACAAAGTGGGAGACCAAGTATTAATCAAAAATCGAGAACTCCCAAGCACTATCGAGGGCATTGCAAAGAAATTACTACTATTATATACCGGACCATATACTGTAACAAAAGACAATCTAAACAACACCTATGAATTGCAAAACCCTATTACAAAAAAGATAAAGGGCACGTATAATCAGACTTCGATGAAAAAATATGTTGACAATTGAAATATGAAATTACAAGTGAAAAGTGGGCGATAAGGATTATTTTATTATTGATACTATGTAAGGGATGAAAATGTTTATTGTGTAAAATGAGAAGATAATTATGAGAATAACTGTTGACTATATCAAGATGAAAAATGGAATGTGGCCATGAAAATTATTGTTATTTATAAAATGAAAAGTAAAAATATGCTTATAAAAATAAATGTTGACTGAAGAAAAAGGGTGAATTATTATTATGAAGATTATTATATGTTTGTATTAAATGAAAAATAACTATGTAATTATGTATTAAACATTGAATGTATATTGTCATTTTATAATGTGGGAAAAAATGATCCCAGAGAATTTATGTAAAGGAATCAGAACATTGTATTCATTAATGATAACGTACTACTATATAAAAAGGATGTCAATACGAGGCCGACACACTACATCTTTGGCACAAATTATTTCCAAGAGCCTAGTCAACCAGTAGAACAACAACATCTCACCCGTACTACTATAAGAAAGGATGTCAATACGAGAAAGACACACAACATCTTTGGCACAAACTAATTCCAAGAGCCACGTCAACCAGTAGAACAACATCTCACCCGTACTACTATATAAAAAGGATGTCGATACGAGACAGACACCTTACATCCCAGGCATATATGAAGCAAACTCATTATTTCCAAGAGCCTAGTCAACCAGTAGAACAACAACATCTCACCCGTACTACTATAAGAGAAAAAGAAGAGTTGGAAGAATAAACCAAATGAACATTATTACTGTAGAGAAATGACTACACACGACAAATTTATATTTGAATAAAGAAAAGCCAGCACTACATGAAGTACTAATACCAAAGAAAACCTGGAAAAGGAAAGAAAAAATAAATGTACTAATACATAGTATCTAGAAGAATGAATTTGGAACGAAGATTATGACGAAATAACGTTCAAGGTAACACAGAATGAAGAGATTAATTTATGATGAAGAAGAATAAAAAAGAATATACTAACGAAGAAAATCATGAGAGTATACCAGTGAGGAAATGTAAAACAAAATATCCCGATGATATGTGAAGAATTAGTTAAGTTGAATCAAGAAAAGAGAGAATCACAATGTACAAACCGCAGATGCGAGAATTAATCCCAAGAATATTTATTATTTGTCGGAAAAACGACCACTATTATTATTGTTATTAATGATTTGAGATGAATTGACTGAAGAGTAATGCCAGCAATCATTATTATTAAAGGAGATGATTTGCCTCCATATTTATTGAAATTAGTATGGCCAGTAGAGTCGAATAGCCAAAGTGAGCCGCTCTAAACTGCCCCAGCTAAATGTATGTTAGGGAACTAAATAAACGAGGGAAGTAATTACATAGAGAAGAAATAAATATGATTCAAAGAGCAGAAAGTGAAAGGATATATGGAAAAAACATGTAAATCAATATGGAATGTACAATAATTGATAAATTCTTCATAGAAAAATATAGTATAATCATAACTCAGAATTAATCAATTCTTAAAGGAAGGCATATGTAACATAACCAAATATGGCAGTTACATAAAATGAGCCTAAAGGACGGCAAGTAAGATAAAAAATGTGAATGTAAATCTAGATAAGTAAATCCATGTATATAAAGTGTGTATCTCCAAATGTGTTAATATGAAAATCCAACTATGAATAAGATGATATCAATCTAGTGACATCAACTACGAAAAATAAGAAAGAAAATGAAGTGAGCCAAAACCAAATACCAATAATAGACCCAATAGGATCCAAAAGTGAGGGGAAACGACGAAATAAAATTTAACAAAATCCGAAAGTGAGGGGAAACGACGAAATAAAATTTAACAAAATCCAAAAGTGAGGGGAAACGACGAAACAAGATTTAACAAACTCCGAAAGTGAGGGGAAACGACTAAAGAATAATGACTACAATGAAAATAACAAGAAAGAAGAAAGAAGAAGGACAAGAAAGCTGATTCAGAAGAGAGAAGAAGATGAATAAATCATACCAGAAATCAACATAAACCACGTGCACCAAAGGCTAATTAAGTGACAAGTGAAATAATGATTATCAAATGTGAGAATGAAAAACAGTGATTAGCATTTAAGGAAACACAAACAATAACAGTGCGTACTTAATAGATGTGAAACATGTGAATAACCAACTATTTCTACTGATAAAACCACACAAACAATTATAGTGAGGAAATTTATAAGTATAGGAAAATATGTTAATTCCATGATGAAAACAACAAAATATTAAATAAGTCAAATAGACACGAACAATGAGTGTGACGCGTTTGATAAAGTTGTGATTAACACAGATAATCATAAGTCCACCAAAATGAAACAAAATAGAACAATATAACTATGTTTTATTTTTGGTAAAGAACTGACAACAATATAAAAAACCATTGTATCAAACAAAATGAATTGAATTGAATTCAACCCATGACTAGAAAAGCATCATAAATAATACAATAAGATATGTATTAATGTTTAAGAAGGAATGTGTAAACATGTGTCACAAAATAAGTAAAATATTATTGTGAAAGACCATACTGATACCATGTAGATAGTAGAGACATACTGCATTAAAACAGATGGAACATTGTTACATAACCCATAGAGAAAGTACCTGTTAAACAGAAAACCAAAAATATCAATGAAAATAAATGATTATCAACAGTGATATCAATTAAGGAATTGTTACAAATAACAATACATCCTAATAGACAATAAATTAAAAAGCAACTATGTAAATAAAACCAATCAAATGCAATGGCAGACAGCTATAGCAAAGATGCAACAAATATGCCAATTCAAATAGGCAAAGTGCAATATCAAAACCAATACTACAGTGAATGACCATATTACCAGTAGTAAGACTAATATCTGGTAATGGTTTGAGAACAGATCTTTAACATAATAACAACAGTATTATAAACAAAATAATGTAAACTAACTAACCATGTACAAACAATCAGATGTAAGATGGACCACTGTATGGCCCATTAGTTAAGGAAAAAGTGTATTAAAACTTAAACACAGGTTGTTCACAATATTACCAGCAGTTAGAGGGAAAATCAATACAACTTTGAGAACAGATTAGAACTATAAAAACAGTCAGTATATATGCAAATAATTAGAAACCAACTGACCATAATGACAAAAATCACAAATAAACCAACCATGTTAAGTGAGTTACTTATGTAAAATATGACATATAAATTTATCTAAGAGTAAATGAGAACATTACCAAAGGTAGGAGTAATGTCTAATACAAATGTAGAAACACAAACATAATGTAACAATAACAGTTTAAGTATTGTTTTTATGAAAAATGAATGACCATTATGTTGAGACACCATAGGAACAAGCCCATTATTAGAGAATTGAAGGGTGCTAAACTAGCTAGAAGCTGACCCATATATGTACTACATTAAGTACAATGTATGTACACTAATGACATTTCATACTTAATATAATTCACTAAGAAAAAGACTAAAATTATATTGATAATTGTATGAGAAAGGTAGAAGAGGAAGGAGACAGTATGTGTATTATGTTTAATACAATCATGTGAGTATATTTAAATGTGAAATCATGTAAATAATCGTTTTAGTATTATTAAATTATAAGATTACTTGTATTAGATAAGGGAAATTCATTGTAAATACTTTTATATGAAAACCAAGATGGACGCCTAATGACGCTAAAATAAGCTATTGTTAAAGAAATAATTATTTCCAAATAACCAATTAAACCAAGTGAGAAATGGACTCCAAGTGTTTATTTAGAAAGTGTTTTTAGTGAAAATAATTAAATCTGGTGTCAAAAACTTATAAAAATAAGAAACACCAAAATAATTAATAAAAACATTATTTTAAGAGAAGCAATGCAAATAAAATAGTATTGTTTAGACTTGAATTAAAGAGGAAAATGTCTATAATTCAATGACATAACTCATGTAACGATAGGACGTTTGATAAGGAAGTTATTGTAATTATTAACTTTTCAAGTATTTTTTACACTAGTGCTTACGTCATATAACCCAGGACCCAAAGTAAAAATTTGGTAAAACACCAAATATTTTTTATAAAACATGGGCCTTTGGGGTGAAGATTATAGTGATGACAGCCAATCAAATCAACGCATTTTGTCAGAAACGAGAGAGACGCTTTGGCAATTTGTAACAGTCTAAGA